>OY787673.1:4812500-6012500 GCA_963678985.1 Spisula subtruncata | reverse complement strand
CATATGGCTTTTCCGATGAAATAATTCAGTGGATCAAAAACTTTTTAAGTGATCGACGTCAGAGAGTTGTGATAAATGGGACACATTCTGAATGGAAACCTGTGACATCAGGCATTCCACAGGGCTCTGTACTGGGGCCTGTGTTGTTTATAATATACATGAACGACCTCCCGGATTGACTACAATCTATGTGTAAGCTCTTTGCAGATGACAGTAAAATCTACCGCCCAATCAGTTCTCGCACTGATCAAGAGATAATTCAGAAAGACTTGCTTAGTTTGTGTGACTGGAGTGACAAATGGCTGATGCAATTCTCAATCCCCAAGTGTAAATTCGTACAATATGGAAATGTTCAATTTGACAGCGCATATCATATGCGAGATAACCAGCGTCATAACATTGACCTCCCAAAGTGCACTGAAGAGAAAGATTTGGGCATAACTTTCGAGAAATCTTTGAAATTCAATAAACACGTAGCAAATGTCGTGAACCGCTGTAACAGACTTACTGGACTAATCAAGAGGACATTCCAGTACATGGATAAACGACTATTCTTGACTCTATACAAGAGTTTAATCAGATCCATCGTGGACTATGGATGTATTGTGTGGTACCCTAGTACTAAAAAGAACTGCCAGTTGATAGAAAATATACAAAGACGAGCGACACGAATTGTTCCTGAATTGAAAGGTCTTTCGTACTCGGAAAGATTAACCGCTTTGAACCTTCCAACATTACTTTACCGTAGACAGCGGTATGACATGATAGAAATGTTTAAGTTGATAAATGGGTATGAAAACTTTGACTGTGAAAAGCTAGTGAATTTCAATGTAAACAACACTCGCGGGCATGTATATCGCCTGGACAAAGCGCATGTCAAGAAATCTCTCCGCCTGAACGCCTTTCCTACAAGAGCTATAAATAATTGGAACAATCTAGATGAAAAGATCGTTTGTAGCTCCAGTGTGAATTCTTTTAAAACCAGCCTAGATACTGCGTGGAGAATGAGTCGATTTGATTTACAAGAGATATACAGCGTGTAAGTTGCACGGTTTTCGCATTCGATTGGAAGCGAAAACTCCCTATGTATAGATGACTGAACGAGGGAGTCAACAAGCGTGAATACGCTTACACTACTCCAACAGAACAGTAAGAACAGTAAGAACAACATATAAAAATCTTATTGTCTAAAACTACACTGCCTAGAGCTTTGTTAATTTGTATGTAGCATCATCTACTGGTTTTCTACCAAGATTTTTCAAATTATTCCCTTGGGTAAAAACTGTGCAGAGTTTCATTTTTAATCAGGTGAGCGATATAGGGCCCTTTTGTTTTTATTTTTACTGATTCGTGTTTATATATGTAAATTAGAAGGCCATATTGTAAAATTGTAAACAAGTTTATACATGCAATGTATTAACTTAATGTGTATACTGGTGCCTTGTATTTCCGTGGCACTTAACTATAAACTTAAATATTATGTTTACAACAGCAATACTGGTCACAGCCTGCCACTGAATAATAAAATGTACCTTTGGGTTTATGATTTATTCTAATTAAATGTTTTTATCGGGCAAAGCATTAACAAAATTAAGTTTTTCCTTAACCTTCTCCTTTCTACACTTAGAGAGCGGATACCCCTATTTCCACGGTATCCAATGAAAACAGTTCTTAGTGTTGCCAACAAGACATGTACCTGTCTGAAACCTTGTAAAAATGTTAAGACAGATGTTGCTAACTGTAGCAGACAAGTTAACATAAGCTGTAATGTATACTTTTGTTGCTAGAGGTTTAGCAAGTGACCTACTCTTAAAACACTATCTAATCTTCATGAAACTTGATCAGAATGTTGTTCTCTATGAAATCTAGGCCAAGTACGTAACTGGGTCATGTGGGGGCAAGAACTAGGTCACAAGGTCAAATCTAAGACAAATCTTGTGTACAATCTAGATGTCACCATTTTAAAGTAATGCTCATCATTTTGTTTCATTTTTATCTTTCAATGAACCGATTAACACAAAAATTCCCGGATACATTCAACTAGCATTAGTTTATTTACAGTCTAATCATATCCTTTCATCAATAGAATAGGAATCACGAAAAATATAGATGTTACGTTGGGAGTGAGTGTAAGTGTACTGTATCGTTATCAATACATTTCAGTAGTGGAGCATCTATATACATTTTGTATTATCTTTTTAGTTCACACCATGCCCGGATCCAGAAATTTCTGAGTGGGGGGGCACGAGGTATGTACGGGATTCTGGGGGGGGGGGGGGATTGCTTAATATGTGTGTGAAAATGCACAGGAAGGGGTACATTTGTAGATGTGGGGGAATCCATAGTACTTTTTATGTTATAAACGTCAACATGTACATTGTGTACACTCAACCGCTTTAAAAACGCACCACTATTGAAAATAGTAAAACATTGTCAAAACTCATTTTTTGCTAAAATCAATAGTTTACATGGTTTGTTCAGTTCATAAGCTTGACCTAATTAAAGAAAACGATTTTGTTTTTATTCGGAATACCCCGTCCAAAGAACTTTTTTGATTTTGCATGTTTTGCATGTGTAGCTCGATCGTTTCGACTTATGTGGTCAATATTGACTTTAAACAGTACGCTGTTGGTTTACACATTGAAAAAACAACAGAAACAGTATCTGCTAATAGTATTTATATGCTGCGAATATCTCGAATATTTGTTCGGATGATTGTCCCTTCGCTTCCAACTGAAAAGAGCATCGGTACCTTAGCATGGCGGATCATCCGCCTCCACACAACGAGTATTGGCTTAGAACATCGATTCCTAGCGAATGAAACAGTCAAAGACCGACCTGGGTGAAACAAGCTAAAGGTTTTGAGCCTGAGCTATACGCAAACATGATACAGGTTGTGCCACTGTAATTGGTTCCGCATGGCTGCACACAGTGTCAAGAGCTTGTCGGGGATCAATAAACAAGCCAAAAGAACATTATTGCATTTTCATAACTATTCTTTTCATAATTGTCAATAATAAGGAAAATCATTTTACTACACTTTTTAACGAGTTTTCTCCCGTTTAGAGCCGAATGTCCCAACTTTTTGTCTTCAAGCTTCTTCATAGTGTTGATTTGAGGTGCCATATAAGCACCACGGGAAATACCCTGACAGTCTAATGCTCATAACCAAGATTTCAAGTTTAAATATGGCTTGAAATCAATCTTAGGTTCACAAAATGCGCATATCTGGACCGAACTCGGTCGTTTGGTATTAGCCAGACAGCCAAAGCCACATAACATTTATAATTCAAGTAAAGCTTTGCTTAGATGGTTAGAAACATCACGTCTAACATAATTCTATCCTATTACGTAAGTAATGTTATTCTTTAGGAGGAGAAACCACGTACATGCATCAATGTAGCGGGCTCTTATAATTGCTTTTGAAATTGTGACTTTCACTTTCATGGGTCACTGTGTTATCTATATCATAATTTATTTTAAGCTCGTAATAATGTCATGAAAATTACACAACTCGTTGTGTAAAGACTGAAGATTATTAATCCGAAAATAAATAACCATTGATTGACTTTTTCATCACTAAAACCGATATTTCATAAGTGGTGCGTTTTTAAAGCGGTTGAGTGTATGTTCGTATATATTAGAAAGTGTTCACATACCAGCTTTCATCCTTTTGGCCATTGGAATATTATAACATAAGTAGGGGAGTCCGGGGGCTTGCTCCCCCGGGAAAATTTTCAAAACAATGGATGAATCTAGTGCATTTTAAGCCTATCTGGGAGCCCTGAAATACCTTTTTTTCTTTATTCCGAGAGTTAACCTTAATGGTTTAGTTATGATTATTTAACAGTCAAAAGGTAATATAATGAGCTAGAGCAAAAATCTCTTGTAATTGCTTTCTGTGATGCAACAGTTACGTATAAATATATACATGTATATTAAAAATATTGTGCGAGCAAAGCGAGCACGAAAAATGCCCATCTTACAAATACTTTTTCATCTAGAACATAAGAAAAAATACCCATATTATTTAGAGATGTCTGTTCAATATCTGTTTTACTATTTATTCAAAGTTTTTTTTAAAAAAAATCTCAGCCAACTGGGGGGGCACGGGCCCTCGTGCCCACTGCCTGGATCCGTGCCTGCACACGGTTTATCAAGTAACAATATCAGTATTGTTGTTTAACTGACAAAATTACGTATTCTCTAATTTCAGGATGACCAAACCACCTGTCTTCATGTATAACGTATCTAAGGCACTGGCTGAGGTGATGGTTGATATCGGTGTGAATGAAAGACTTGTCATGAAAAAGAGAAGAGCGTACCTATTACGAGAAACTCTCCCGACAATATTTCCAAACTATTTTGGAATTGAAAAAATGTATCACTTTGGCAGCCAGTCCGAAGGTTCAACAACAATAGGGTTAAAATCAGACATGGATATGTTAAACTCTTTTATCACTGCCAAGGTTATACAAAGTATAAGTGAATGGCAGGATAGTGGTTTTAATCTCCTGATGATACAGAATGAGAACATATCACCTGGTTATTGTTACCTGCAGTTGATGAGATACGATGAGCCGATACCTGCAACAATTACTGTACATGCTTTCGATACGGATACATTAAAGCACTGTGCCACAGGTTGTGAAGGGAAGTTACTGGTAAAAAATACTTATATCTATCGTAATATGGATGATCTATTTGAAAGACATGGTCCTGCATTCACACCCCGAGGAGTAAAGGATGTCGATCTTGTTGGGAGTTACCATTGTAAATCTTCCCCACATCAAGTTACATCATGGTTACAGAGACATAGAGAGGGTAATAGTAAATGGCCAACAGAAGAGGTTTTGAATGAATGTAGAAATGCAGGTTGTTTTGTGGTAGCAGTGGGTGGCAAGGTCCATTCACCTGATACACTAGAGAGTGAACTAGAGTGGAGAATATCTACCAGTCTACAAGAGAGATATCTGATGTTCAGTCTGAATATAACACAGTTAATGTGTTACATCTTGATGAAAATGATACTCAGAACTTTCGTCAGTCCGCATGTTGAAGGTGTTTTATCAAGCTTCATGTGTAAAAATGTGTTATTGTACTGTGTAGCTAATTCATCCCATGACTGGCATACAGGAAATTTACTAGCACACCTACACTTGTGTTTGTTCATGTTGAAGGAGTGTATCAAACAAAGAAACTGTCCACATTTCATCATTCCAGAAAATAACTTACTGGTTGGACACATGACAGAACGACAGAGGGGGGGATTACTGGATATTATCAACAATCTGATGGCAAATGAGGAGGAGTTACTGTACAAGATAACGATTGGTGACCTAGGTACACGACTACAGATGAAGTTGAACACAATTAATGACAGTCCGAAAC
Organism: Spisula subtruncata; assembly: GCA_963678985.1. NCBI lineage: Eukaryota > Metazoa > Mollusca > Bivalvia > Venerida > Mactridae > Spisula > Spisula subtruncata. The sequence goes on along the minus strand of OY787673.1, from coordinate 6,007,109 downwards.
TGTTATCTCCCAAAGATATGTATACATTGGTTTCATATTGCTTAGTGCAACAAGTATCAGAACACCAGGGTCATTGCCTTAATATGGCCCTTGAAGAGGTAAAACAAGAAAGCTTAGAAAATGCTCACCAGTATGTGTCTGACATATGTAAAAGACTGATCATGTACAGATCATCCAGAGGTACCCATGTTTTACCAAACACTGACACTGGCTTATTGCATATTGTATGTGAGCTTTACATACCAATACTGAATTCTATGTTGGGTTCTATGTTAGCATGTGCATGTATAGACAACGGGAAATCAATCTCGGATCGAGCTATCGACTTACTGAAAGCAGGGAAAGATTCAGATGTACTATCAGGTAGATTGAAACTTGCGTCTGTATTATACTGTGCAGGCAACATGGAGAGAGCAAATTCTGAATTATTTGTCAGTCAACATCAATTTGACATATCAAAGCTTCACACAGTATGTGGTTGCAGTTCAAATAATTCAGTGGATCTGAAGATGGGAGGTCTAGAAAACTTTGAATTCGATGAAAATGCACTAACATCCAATTTAGCATTTTGTACCCGATTTCTGCGATGTGAACTGAACTGTGTCCCGCATGAACTAAGATTTGAAATACTGAGATCTTACATTGAAGAGGACAGACAAATGAGAACAGACGCAGAGTTAGAGTGGATGGATTACATTATTGTAGATGCTGTACCTTACCTTTACTTTCTACAATACAAGACATATGGTCATCTACTGGATAAGGAAGAACAACAAACTGCTCTGCTCAGGCATGCAGGTTGTATGAAATGGGAACCTAATCTAGGCCATCCAGAAACTGACTTTAACTTACTCGGACAATGTTTTGAACAAGAAAATAACCAAGTATTAGCACTTCAATGTTACATAGCATCTCTTTCACACCGTCGGAGAAACAACGCGGCCAGATTCTTAATGTGCATTCAACTCTTCAAACTTTGGAAACGAGAGAACTGGCAATAATACACTGCCTGATTTAACTAACATACACTTGTTCTGTATACCAGAACTAAATGGTCTCTCATTTATACTGACCTTAAAGGGACTCAACTCCGATTAGTTCTCATAATGTCACAATTATTTGGCTTGACCGACCTAATATATTTATAGGAGAATTTGCATAACTAACGCTATAAGATATATAATTTAACGTTCAACGGTTGGAGTGTATAAATGCTGAAAAAATCCGTAACAGACGGTAAAACATTTTCGACAGTTTTGATCAATAGTCTCTTTGATCGTAATGTAACTTGTAAAAATACTTTATTTATTCGTAAAACATAGTTTTGTGATTAAATTTTCTACAAAACGTGTTTTTTTTTCATCGAAATTGAAATTAGTTCCTTTACCCTTTTATGCTAAGAATTAAATTGAATGAGCATCGTCAAAGACCTTAAACCAACATAGACGGTCCGGTATTATCTGAACTGGTCAACTTTGTGATGAAGCTTGCTTAGTACAAATCAACACCTAGGTGACGTCTCTTCCAGGGACCTTATTGACCAACGTTGTAAGTCCCAAACTCAGACTTAAAATTGACAACATTTATAATCACTGCATTTCTTAGATATTAGGTTTAACAATGTGAAATTTTATCTGATTATTTGCTGTTACCCATTGAACATGTTAAATCATTTATATCAAAATCGGTATATTTTCAACATCATGAGAGCAAATAGATTATTTGGCAATTTAGAGTCTGAATTTTAGACTTACGACGTTGGTTAATGAGGCCCATGTCCTTAACTATTAACTCCATGGACAACCAATCTGACAGGGTGGAGATATTGACATATCCGAGATTACGGATGACAAGAGTCTTGTATGTCTCTCACATTATCATAGTGAAAAAACTGTGTGCAACGCTTAAGTTAAATCTAAGTGTTATTTATTCATGTATAACTCTAGCCTTTGCGTACAATAAAAAAATCAAATAAAATGCATTTTCGGTGGTCATGTTTGTACGCTCTTGTAAGAAATTACTTTTAAAACATTTAATTATTTCAATCTATACTAAAAACAAGCGACCTGTCGACCTGATTGTGTTGTTTTGAGACATTTTTTGTTTGTTTACAAAGCTAGAGTTATTGTTGGCGATCTACAGTTGGCTTGGATATGATGTAAACATCAATGTGTACTCAGATGCAGAATGGTGTGTCTGTTGAGATGCAGAGCATAAGGCTTAAGACTGCAACATGTCACTGGTTTTTTAAAGTGATCCTGGATGAACTTATCTAATTTTCTTCAATGTTCAATGGGGTAATGTTGAACATAAGATAATCTTCATTTAACGTTGATTATGTTTAGCATAATACACAATATAATTAAAGATTGTATACGACATAACATATTTTCAATGAGCATTTGTATAGTCCAGTTAGTGTAAGATGACAGTGACGCAGAGGTAGAATCCACTATTACGGTGTAAAACCAATTATAAAGGCTTATACAAACAGGTTTGTGTTATTTTAATGCTAAACTAAACTCTACCTGCTCTGGTAATGGTTGTAATCTTTTGGGTACACATAAACGGCTACGTCATTGGCCAAATATCCAAACTGAACTGTACTATCATTTTGGGGGAATTATTGCATGTTTGGTATGTTTTAAATCAATAAATAGATCAATAGTCTTATGATTTGTGTTACTTTCCATGGACTATTTTACACCTTTACTAGTCTTCTCCATCTTGGAAATTTTCCAAACTTTCCAAGTGGCGCATCAACTGCATTATTGGGCCTAACAGATCATAATGGAATGGTTCCTGATCAGAAGAAAATCATTTTGATTTTGAAGATGATTGTTCAAGATAACAATACTTCAGGATAAAGACCCTCTAGAACTACTGAATTGCTGCAAACAGGTATTTCCAGCTCTGCATTATAGCAAAGAAGATCAACAGTCCTCTGTTGACTCTATTAATGAGCTGGACATCACCTTTATTTTCAGTAACAAAGTTACAAAAAAACATTACAAATTCACTTTACAGTAACAACCCTACACATTTAGTACAAACACTGGTTCCATTTTAGTACAAACATGGTTCCATTTTAGTACTAACACTGGTTCCATTTTAGTACTAACACTGGTTCCATTTTTATGCCCCTGTATCGATAGATCGGGAGGCATATAGTGTTTCACCTGTCCATCCGGCCTGGTTAACCCAAATTGACTGTTTCTCCTAGCATTAATATGTCTTGCTACAAAGTTTTCAAACTTGCATGGAAGTTGTATATGACCACTCTCCACATGTGTCAATCACCATACAGAAAGGATTTTTTCCTGCATCAAATTTTACCAGAGTTATGGCCCTTTGTTACTTTTACTGTTTATCAAGTAATGAATAAAATCCCCTCTCCTTCCCCATTTTAATGATATGTGCTATAATGGGGCACCCATGTCCAATTATCACAAATCTAGTTCGTACTTACACTGGTTCCATTTTAGGACCAATACTGGGTACATTTTTTATTTTAGGACTGACATGAAGTCGACATTTAGGACACATACAAAGTCCAGTTTTAGGAATGACTGGACTCCTATCTAGATGGGAGAATACAAATCAACACAAGATAATTGTTATAGAATGAAGATTTATTTCATTCGTGTAATTCATCATATCATATCATTGTAAGTTTCATGTTTACAGTAATAGCACTTTATTAATAGACTGTATAATTCACAGATCTCCAAAAAACAAGGAATCCATATTAAGCGTACCTGCCAAGTATTCCATTTAAAGTGGAGTTACTCCTATTTTGTTAATTTATGGTTTTCCAAGTTCACCTAACTTTGAAAAAAGGTACATTTGATTCATTTTATGATCTTCTGTCCCACATTTATAACTATTATAAGTAAAACATTCCTTGTTTATGCATCTAAATCCCTTTTAAATCACATTTAAATGCATCTTATGACATGTTTTGCTTTTTCCCTCTTATTGTGGATTTAACTAGCTAGGCAGGTATGATGTCCAGTCACATATTGTAGGGTTAGAATATTGTTCTTGCAGTGTACAGGATGTCAAAAGTTCGTACACATGTTATAGTAATAAAGAATCTGTATTTATTAAGGATCTTATTATAAATCTGATTCTTTTTTTACTTTTAAAGTTCAAAATTTATGATGCACATATTTTCCGCAAATTAAAGATTAGCCAATATTTTCTAAGTGATAGTAGCTCTCTACATAAGGCATAAAAATATGTCAACAATAATCAAGTAATTACAAGCAATACTGAAGTTCCCATAACTTGTTTTCAATGTTTCTGTTGCTATGGCAACCACAATTTTTGTCTGAATAAAAAAATACCTGTGCATAATCTCCTTATTGGTCCCTATACACAAACCAAGTTTCATAAACCTAGCTTGAAAACTGTCTGAGTTATGGCAGGATCCAGATTTCTTGACGGACCAACAGACAAACAGAGGGCAAACCTATATTCCCCTCAGGTTGATCTCTGGTAGGGGCCTAATGATCGTGGAAGTATTGTTGTTCTTCTAACTGGTGCACAACACCCGAAGTAATAAGCATTCTCAATAGACACGAAAAAATCATTAAAAATGTGTTTACAATAAATAGAATAATTTTACCTCACCAAAACAGTTACTAATAAAAATCTTAAAAGTAGCGTATGGTAGTACATAGAAAATACATTACACATATCATTTTATATATACTATACATGACATTGTACAACTCAAACAAATTTACATCTTTTAACCTGCAACATGTATATAGTAGAATAGAAGTATAAACAAGAACACAGATTGGTGGTTACATAATGCACATACAGTCAACAGTTACTGGTAATGTCAAACTCACTTGGTCATTTGCAAGTTTTTGGACAGCGCCTGTTTTTCCTTTTACTTTGTCTGCGCTGTCTGTTTTTCCTTTTACTTTGTCTATGTTCCGCGTTTTCAACAAAATAGCCAAAGATTATGATAACTTTCAACAAGTTAACCAAGATTACGATAACTTTCAACAAGTTAGCAAAATTTAACAATAACTTTCAACAAGTTAGCCAAAATTTCCGATAAATTCCACAAGTTAGCCAAAATTTACTAATGACTTTCAACAAGTTAGCCAAAGATTACGATAAAGTTAATTATATGACAATGTTTAACCTTCACTACTAGGCCATCACTGATTATATGACAATGTTTAACCTTCACTACTAGGCCATCACTGATTATATGACAATGTTTAACCTTCACTACTAGGCCATCACTGATTATATGACAATGTTTAACCTTCACTACTAGGCCATCACTGATTATATGACAATGTTTAACCTTCACTACTAGGCCATCACTGATTATATGACAATGTTTAACCTTCACTACTAGGCCATCACTGATTATATGACAATGTTTAACCTTCACTACTAGGCCATCACTGATTTAGTATTCCCAACCACAATTTTTAACCTGCTCTCTAAGGTCAACATTTATAATCTTAATCGACTCCTGACCAAACATTGGAGGGGTCAGTATGCATGTCCACAATGCCATATTTTTCTAACCATGCAAATGATTATATGTGGTGTCGAAAGGATATAATTATGCCCCAAACTCATAGAAAGTGAATGAAAATAGGTAAGGACAAAATATACAAGTGGGTCCAGTCACTGGAAACCAGAACATTTTTATTTTGGCTTAGCACAAATTTACAACAAAGCACCTTTATATCAGATCCGTCACACGTTTCTCACAAATAACAAAAACGTGACTCTCAAACAGCTGATAGCACCCTTACCTCCTTAAAACATCACATTAAGCAGTTAACACAGACTTTTAACATTATTCTAACATTTAAGAAACTCTGTCAAAAACTGACAGCATCTGAACTTAAAATATCATTTAAAGCAGTTAACTAGTGATTTCAACATTATTGCTTCAAAGACACAAGGTCCAAATTGCTGGAACCAACCTAATGTTCTTGAAACATCATTTTAATCAGTTTATACAGAATTTGAACATAATTGCTTCGAAGACGCAAGGTCCAACACATTCAAGCTAGAAAGATCATATCCTAAACACAACATTCACACAAAGTTTAACTGAGAGAACCGCCGGCTTTAACCTCTTCCTGGACTTCCATGTCTTCTTGTTTCATTTCTGACGATTCACTCTTCACAGATTCGTTCTTCACCTCGGCCTTCTTCGCACCTTCTACTAGACATTTCTTGATTTCCAAACCAATAGCACGAGCCATCGGGGGAGGAACAGCATTACCAACCTACCAATATAAAATAACCAGTACAGCATATAGCATAGTTATATCAAACTAGAAAAATGTGTCCATGGAACAAGGGTGGCCCCACTGAGGTATAAAGGCTATAACTATGATCAAAATTTACCCAGGAAAAAGTTGATCCTTTACATTCATCTCTATATCAGGGTTTGAAAAAATTCCACTATAATGTTTGTAAGTGCAAAGCAATATAATCCCTCATTGAAGATGGGGGAAGGGAGATAATTAGTACAAAATTATTTTTGCAATAACTTTCACCAACTGGTCACCAAGTTTGACGATCGGAAACCATCCAGTCCTTTGCCTTTCAGATTGATATGTACTAAACAGATATACCCCAACCTCTTTTAGGTGGTTCATAAAACATTTAGCTCATCATTACGTCTTATAGAATAACTAACCTGTCTATGTCTATCTAGAATGGATCCATAGAATCTGTATGTATCAGGGAAACCCTGGGAACGTGCACACTCTCTTACACTGACTACTCTATGTTGTTCTGGATGTAACACTCGGCCCTGTAATACATAGAACAAATATGAACATATTTATCACATTACCTACGGTGTGGGAGTGCAATAAAGCTGTGCAGAAAATATCGTAATGCACTCCCAGCCCGTTACATAAATATTTAAATTAGCTTGATGTTGGTTGGTTCAGGTTGACATAACGTAAACCAATCCGTGTCATGAATCGATGTGTGACATCAGTTTGATAAAAAAACGTCGTATTGACGCCACACGCATTGTAACGGCTTGATTGAAACCTATGTAGCGTATATCAGCATTTTGAACGTTATTGAGTGTTCTCTAAGGTTATGTGATAAATTGAATCTTGTATTTGTGCTAATTACATACAAAGCCTCGTGTCATATTGTTTTGTCCACTCGTTTAATAAAACTCATATGTAATGAGCACGAATGCAAAATCCTCTATATACAACAAACAACACACAACCAACCATTCTAGCACTTTAACAGAACAGTAAAAACTTGCCAAAATCATAAGATAGTCTTTGAATCTGCCGGTGTTTACATATAAACATCATCAACCATTATGGAGGAAATTCTGAACATGCTAAGTTACATATATGAGATTATATCTGTCACCAAGCATTAGGGTATCCACCAATAGTTAACCACTTAACCTTCAACATTACAGTAATTATCAATCTTGTTTTTCTTTCAACAGGAATAGCCAAATATCTCAATTTCTTAATAAAGCAAGTCAATATTTTGTGCCTCAGGCTAAGTGCATTTAAAGCAACATTTTGCACAATGTCACACTGCTTTCAAAGCAACTCTTCACACTTAAAAAAATTGTAAAATGCTGTCGGGGCACTTCAACACTATAAAGTTGGAAAAACAGCCCTGTTATTAATTTATACTATTGAATAAATTGGCTCACCTGTTTACCCATAGGTTCAGGGTTGGTTACCGTGGTACTAAAGAAGCCATCCATCTCTAGCCTACCATATAGACCGGCCCAGTTATTGTGTCGGTTCCCAGTATGAGGTAGACACCAGGGTACCAGCGTGTTAAACTGACGATCCATAGTCTCACATGATTTACCCTCGGCACATGAACATACTCCTCGTAAACTTCCATTGTCAGTCTTACCATTTTTCTTGTCATGATGTGTGTATCGTCTACAAACATATACCATACATTTTAAAGCACACACAACACCATCCTTAAAATATTGTTTATTGCCAACTAAGATTTTTAAGGTGGGTAGTTAGGTGGAATTTGATGGGGGGTTTGAATGGAAATTTTTTTTGGAAAACCTGTAAAAAAAATTCAGGAAGTTTGATTGCGATAAAATTGGTTAGGGAAGATTTCGATAGATAGGTAGCGCAAACATACAATGTGTTTAAGACAGCCTAATGAGAAATGCGGGTAAGGGTGTCATGCATGCAAACACTAATCACTATCCAGGCATATTGCTGTGTCCATTTGATTTAGACAGTCATAAGTGTGTAATCAATGAATGAGAAGAATGACCCAACTTCCAGGGAGTCTGGGAATAAATGAGTATAATGAACAAAATTACAAACTTACAATTTTTTACATTTGTTGCCATCTGAGAGCCGTACTTCAATATTTGGAAGATCTCTCCAGTCAGAGCCTGGTGCTAGTGGAATGTGCTGCATACGTGCATGAACTAACGGGTTCATATCCTTACAAATGTGATCTCTCAATACAGGCTGATGTTGCTTCCCTCGAATCTATAAAATATTCTCTACATGTCAACACTAGCAACAATCATATATTGTAAATTCATTAATATTTGAGGGGGGATTTAATGTCATGGATTTAGTGAATTAAATCTTCATGAATATTAGTTATTTCTACAGTATATGACTTAGTGGACAAGATATACTTCCCCATGAAATGTTCTTTATCATCAAAATCACGAAATTTAGTCCCATGAATAAAATGATTTTACATCAAGCAAACTCAATCATTAATTGGTATCCCCCATACATCAAGTTGATTATTAAACAACTTAAAAGGACGATTGTGTTTTAACATCAAACAATTTAGTAGCTATAACCAAACAGTGACTTGTCTGATAGTATCATACTTTGATATAATATATCCCATTCACTATGCAAACATATCAAATATCAGAGTCTTACTAAGCCAGTGGACAAAATAATATAACACAAGGCTTTGCTGAGTGTCATTTATAAGAACTGTTTAGGTTGACAAGTTTAATAAAACTCATCAATAATTAATTAGCACGAATGTAAGATTCTGTTTATCATATAACCTTAGCAAACGCTTAGAATGATGATGTCCGCTACACATTTTTCATTCAAAATGTAGCGGTATAATGAGTGGGACGTCACAACATCGTTGTAAACTGCAGGTTTTGTAATAAACTAGTATACTTACCACTCTTTGGAAATGTGTTAATGCATCACAATTGTAGGAGATTTCTGCAGCTTTAGCACCGTTCTTTATCTCGGGTAGATCAGACATCGTATCTCGTACAGTGATGGTACGGAACGGAGCCGAGTCCATTCTCGTTATATTAGAAACAAACTGCAAGTAGACAAGTTTGAAATATACAGTTGAACTATTCAAAACCAAAAACTGAGAGCATTTTTGTTCATTTCTCTATTCATATATAATGCTCAGTATCTCCTAAAACATCACAAGTAAATATTAGACCTTAAATTACAATAATATAATATGAGTTTTGAGTTATAAAGTTAAAGCAGAATCTGACTTTCTAGATTCGGCCTGAGTTTTTACACCAGTAACAAACAACTACAGGGCACTCATTTGACGTTTTTTGGGGCAGAAATTCGGCCCCAGTCCCCTCCTGAAATGATATACTTTTTCCCCTATTTTTGATAAAAATTCCCCTAAAAAAAAAAAAAAAAAAAAATTTTGGCCAAACTGAACTTTTTAGTCGAACCTTTGATTAATTGTGTGCATTCATGTACACAATATTGAAATATAGCTATTTTAATCTTTAAAGGTTTAGTGCATGGTAATAAGGCACTTTTTAAAAAATCCCCTAAATTCCCCTTTTTCTTCAAAATGACGCGCAATTCCCCTACCTGAGGGCCCCGGGCCCCTTCCCCTATAGTGCAGCTAGGGCCCTGAACTATATCACTTCATTTTAATTTGTTCATTAGTTCCAAAGAATTTCTGCCAAAAGTACACTCTGGTCCAGAATCATCTCAAGTAGAAATCTCACATCAATTTGAGATTTTGCTCAAAATAGAGTTTAAAATTAGAGAAAAATCTTAAGTTTGAGCTCTTGAGTTGTTAGTGAAACAAGCTCAGAATAATGTTTCTGTTTTGTAATTCATGTCAATTCTGAGTCCAAGGGCCTTATTCAAAAATAGTTTTAAGTCTAAATCTCAGACATAGACTTTACATTTTCAAATGGTCTATTTGGTATCATGTTGTCATAAACAACTGATTTTGATATAAATGTGTTTACATGTTCATAAGGTAACAACAAATAATCAGATAAAATTTTACATGGTTAAATCTAGTTGCTAAGAAACGACAGTAATTATAAATTTTGTAAATTTTAAGTCTGAGTTTCAGTCTTACAAAGTTGGTGAATAAGGCCCCAGCCTCCCATTGAACTAAACCCATCCTATAGGCTCAGGACAATATTTTAGTGAGATTTTTTAATCTCAGATTGAGAGAGCTTCAGGAGATCAGGATCTGGACTTACTTTCTTTTCGTCGACAACAACAGATAGTGTCATGGCTCTAGGAGCAAACACATGTAGAGGTTCTGGATAGAAAGGTAACTTCCCTCCCGGTGCTGCTGCTAGAATAATCGCTCTGTAATGTATAATAGTGGTCATAGATATTTTTTAGCAAAACTACCAACACAGGAACAAGAAGGTTTTCAGTAAACACTTAATACGTAATACGTTTATGATGGTAAACAAGTATTCAAAGTTTGAAAGCAACGCTTTGATGAACTAACAGATGGGCAAATAGACTGGACAATCACTATATGTGCCTTGGCATAAGCAGATTGCAGGGCATCAAAATGCAAACACAATATATATCTGTAACATTAATTTGAATATACATTACCTTCTACGTGTTTGAGCGACACCGTAGCTTCCTGCCTGTAGTACACCAAAGGTACACTGGTAGCCCATCTGTATGAGACATCGTAGAGCCAGCTTGAGAACCATACTTCTCTTGTAGGATACAAAGTTACGTACCTTCTACGTGTTTGAGCGACACCATAGCTTCCTGCCTGTAGAACACCAAAGGTACACTGGTAGCCCATCTGTATGAGACATCGTAGAGCCAGCTTGAGAACCATACTTCTCTTGTAGGATACAAAGTTACGTACCTTCTACGTGTTTGAGCGACACCATAGCTTCCAGCCTGTAGAACACCAAAGGTACACTGGTAGCCCATCTGTATGAGACATCGTAGAGCCAGCTTGAGAACCATACTTCTCTTGTAGGATACAAAGTTACGTACCTTCTACGTGTTTGAGCGACACCATAGCTTCCAGCCTGTAGAACACCAAAGGTACACTGGTAGCCCATCTGTATGAGACATCGTAGAGCCAGCTTGAGAACCATACTTCTCTTGTACGATACAAAGTTACGTACCTTCTACGTGTTTGAGCGACACCATAGCTTCCAGCCTGTAGAACACCGAAGGTACACTGGTAGCCCATCTGTATGAGACATCGTAGAGCCAGCTTGAGAACCATACTTCTCTTGTAGGATACAAAGTTACGTACCTTCTACGTGTTTGAGCGACACCATAGCTTCCAGCCTGTAGAACACCGAAGGTACACTGGTAGCCCATCTGTATGAGACATCGTAGAGCCAGCTTGCGAACCATACTTCTCTTGTACGATACAAAGTTACGTACCTTCTACGTGTTTGAGCGACACCATAGCTTCCAGCCTGTAGAACACCGAAGGTACACTGGTAGCCCATCTGTATGAGACATCGTAGAGCCAGCTTGAGAACCATACTTCTCTTGTACGATACAAAGTTACGTACCTTCTACGTGTTTGAGCGACACCATAGCTTCCAGCCTGTAGAACACCGAAGGTACACTGGTAGCCCATCTGTATGAGACATCGTAGAGCCAGCTTGAGAACCATACTTCTCTTGTAGGATACAAAGTTACGTACCTTCTACGTGTTTGAGCGACACCATAGCTTCCAGCCTGTAGAACACCAAAGGTACACTGGTAGCCCATCTGTATGAGACATCGTAGAGCCAGCTTGAGAACCATACTTCTCTTGTAGGATACAAAGTTACGTACCTTCTACGTGTTTGAGCGACACCATAGCTTCCAGCCTGTAGAACACCAAAGGTACACTGGTAGCCCATCTGTATGAGACATCGTAGAGCCAGCTTGAGAACCATACTTCTCTTGTAGGATACAAAGTTACGTACCTTCTACGTGTTTGAGCGACACCATAGCTTCCAGCCTGTAGAACACCAAAGGTACACTGGTAGCCCATCTGTATGAGACATCGTAGAGCCAGCTTGAGAACCATACTTCTCTTGTAGGATACAAAGTTACGTACATTCTCTAACAGAAAGAACCGAGGACGATAATAATCACAGTAACTCAGGTATGACGATATCAGGGAATTCTGAAATAAACAAGATGCGTTCTATAAACACTTATGCCCCCTGGTGACCTTGACCTTTGACCTAATGACCTCAAAACAGTTGGAGGTTGTAGGTTTCGAAGAGTCGCAAGCACACACAACGTTTGAAGAACGTAGGCCAAAGCATTTTCATGGCATATGTTTTTGGACAGACTGACAGAATAAAAACAATATGCCCCCCGAAAACTGTATAAAAACTTCACCATTAAAGTAATAGGTGCAAAAAGCAAACAGTGTACAAACAATGAGAACTGTGTCAGTCTTCACGAAAAACTTATCAAAGTACTAGCCAGTCGGGCTACCAACAAAGTAAAATTTACTAGCCTGAGGTGGAATTTACTAGTCTGACCATTAAATTATTAAAATTATTACAATTTACACTAACCTTTCGGACTAGTCACCTAGAGAAAATTACTAGCCCGACCCAGTTTTTACCAGCCTCGGGCTTCGGGCTAGTGACCAAATTCGGAGACTGCTGTGTAATTCAATTTAATAGGATCCAAACAAATAAAAGGTTTGACAAAAAAGCAATGCTCTTATGTCCCACTGAGCATTTTGCCACATCATTGTTCACTTTAGATAATGAATGGCATCAGGGGTATCAGGATAAAAGTCCTCGTGCTCTAGGGCGAAGATTCAGGGGAAGTCATTAGAAAATTTGCAAAATCCCTGTTTCACGATGCCTCCGGAAGCAAACAATGCTCAGTAGGGACTAGGCCTTACAAAAGTCAATACCACTGTATATGCATACCTTGAACTTTGAATAATCTCTACTGTTGAATCTGTTCATACCACTGAATCCCTGACATGGTGGTCCTCCACACAATAACTCGACATCACCTTTCTGTGGTAACTTCTGTCCTACACCATCAGTCTTCTCTCCCTGTAAACAAATATACATGTCATCAACAAAAATGCTGAGTCGAGCTTTCTGCTGAATATATATGGAAGGCATATTGTGCTCAACCTAGATTTTAACACCAGTGTAACAGCCCCAGTCAGTTTTATCCCCCGGGAATAAACGGGGCCGGCCCGGTTTATTCCCCGGGGGAAGAATAGCCTAGTCAGTTTTATCCCCGCCAGTCCTATTTTTCCCCCACCCTAAAAATTATGATGGGGAAGATATGGACTGGTCAATTTTATCCATTGGCTAACCATTGCCACAAACATACACAGTCCTCAACAACAAACAACTAGTACTAGCATCTAAGCATTTTCAGAATTTTTATTCCAATGTTTTTCATCAGGACTAGAGAATGATTAGGCTTTACCAATATAACCAGTTAATTTTGACCTGCCCTTTTACTGAAATCCAAAATCCATGAAATTACATCCCTACAAAATGATATCGATCACCCAAACCAAGTTTTGAATACTCTCCACATTGGAGGTGAATACTCTTCAATAGGGAGGTGAATACTTACATCCATAACAAGACGAAGGAGTAGATTACAATCATCGGAGAAGACGGTACTACCAGGATTGTTGAGTCTGTAAGCCTGAGCTGCTGGTTCCTCCTTCTCTATAGCCCATCTAGACTCGGCTACATCTGCCTGATGAAACCCTTCAGATAAACCTGCAATTAATCATTCATAACATTAAAAGTTCATCACTACTGTCATCTGTGGCCATGTTCAACCCAGAATCTACAACTCTACGAGGACTTGTGAGTTTACCAGTGAGTTTATGTACCAGTAAATACTGATTAAGAAATTACCAATGTTAGAGCTATGTGTAGAAGTAACAATTTTTAATTTATTCAAGACCTATACAGTTAGACTAATTCTATTACAAAGTGAGGATTACAGACTCAAGAATTGTGTCAGATGGTCATTGGCAAGGTGATAAATCCTATAACAACCATGGCATTTAATTAAGAGTGTGGAGTCTAAACCTTAAACATCTCAGGTTTAATGACTAGGTTACAACTATGGCTACTGTGATATCTTGGCCACAGGAAGAAGGTATACTGCAAAATCATTAATATTTGTGTGGAAATTAATTGCTTGGATTTCGAGGATGACCTCAACCATGAAATTAAATCCCCAATGAATAATTATAGTAATAGATATGTCAAGTTTAAGTGTAGCTACCATAATTGTTTTCATGTTCAGTCTGGTATAAGACCTGCTAATGGGAAAGTTTACTTGCATACATCAACATGTAATAAAACAATTATCATAAATTTTGATGTTTGAATACTTTCTTGATCGTTTTGTGTGAAATTTGACCTTGTCCTTTACCACTTAATCTGAAATCCTCGAAATTATTTCCTCAAGAAAAGGTCTTTTTCACCAAAACTACAAAAATTTCATCCAATATGAATTATGAATCTACAGTAACAATATTACATACCCCCGCATCCAGCAAACACATCCAATGTTCTCAGACGTTTTATATCCACCTTGTCTTCAGTGACTGTGTCAGACTGTGTTGTTGTCTTACCCTTTCCTTTACCTTTCCCTTTACCCTGAAAGTCGACACTCAACATACTACACAAGGTAACAATGCTACATATTGCAGGCTGCTTGGCGAAGGTTTTCAAGTTAATCGATTGGAACGTGTGATTATAATTTACTGTTAAATTTATATGAAGGGTATTGATTGACAACTGGGGTAATGTCAATTGTTTAATTATAGCACAAAAAATTTGACAAGCGGTGGTATTCAATATTGATCTTACTTCGTTGAAGAATAAGGATAGACAATCATACCACCTGTTACAGGCCAAGAGTTTACTATGATATGATCTGATTCAACTGATTGGTTGTCCTTGTCCTTAAGCCAAGTCAGATCAATTACTGTCCCTGATCCTGACATTAATGCATAAATATATAACAAGGTGCTTACCTTGAAACTTGTGCAATATTGGATTTTATATTTGTGTTTGTATTATACATCGAGCATCTTTGTGAAATTTCTCCGCTTATAATGAAGACGTTCAATAGATGAAGAAATATAGACTCCTGCACTGGAAAGGGAGGTTCTACTACGAGTAATTGGAGTGGGTCCATTTTTGAAACACAAATACTTAATCAACCACCTCAACATTTTCTTTAAACGCGACAATAAGAATATAACAGGATTTTTTCATACCTTGCCTTTAGATCCCATACTTCTAGCTGATGATGGCGGTTCCTCAAATGATTTACTCTTACTGTTGTATGCCTGAAACCAATCAAAGTCAAACCATACATTCCAGACCATATGCAAGTATGAATAATACTGGTCGGCGATCAGTTCCCGATGGCTACCAGTATCCGACATTTGATATTTTTTCGTATTTAGCGTAGCTCTAAAATTAAGATATTTGGTATGATTAAAGAACTTGACACAAGCAACATTTGTGTGTCAGAAAATTTACAATTCACGGAAATAAAATAAAAATATCAAGAAATACATGCAATGAAATGATAGTCGTCACCTCTTTCCCTTGGGGGATCATCTGTTTACGAAAGATGTGCATGTGCGATGAAACAAACGAGTTCATCTATAAATAGCCACGGGTTTGCCAGAGTTTTTGACAAAGCAAGGTTTAGCTCCACAACAGGTATGAGTAGTATCGGCGATCCATACAAAACTCGATGTTAGAAAAATATTGACAAAAACGTCATCATTGACGTCATTATGTATGACGTCAGCGATTTTTACTTATTGGAAAAAGCACTGACCATTAGGCCTCAATTCCATTACCGGTGTGTAAACAAACAAAGAGAGACAACTCTAAAAAGCTATATTCAGTCAACGGGAGATAATTTCCTTTTAGTTGAGAGGGTCAAAACGGGGAAAAGGGGAAATTAAACCTAATTAAATGTGAAATGTCGGATACTGATACTCTACATCTAATTTACGGCCTGAAATAGTGACCCCTTCTTCGCCCCGAATTCTACGCACTGTATGACGTCACAAATGTCAAATTGCGATTATAATATCGGTCTTGAGCTCAGGATTACAAAAATGTAAGTTATTTTGTTTTAACCCGAAAAACATGCAAAAAATGTCGGAAACTGGTCGCCGACCAGTATGACCAGGACAAACGCATTATGTAGAATTTTCAATAACTGTTAATGGATTTCCATGTGATTTTATTCGGGTAGTAAATATGTAAACATTGTGAGTAGGAATGAAAGTACAGGAAATAACATCTCTGAGGGGAGTGGAATCCATGTGTCTGACTTTCCAAACTTGGGCTTTTTGGCCTGTGAATTTTTCAGTCCAACTAGCCCATGGGCAAGTGAGAAAATTGAGGATTTCCCGACTCCCTGATCGCCAGAAGTCATACAGAACCCTTTGCTTGACCTAACAGCAGCATTACACAACAACAAGAGGTACAGCTGAACAGGCTCCAATCTCCCGAAACATCTCAAGTAAAAATCTCATTTCAAATTGAGATTTTGCTCAAATCAGAATCTGAATTTGAGTTAAATCTGAAGTTCAAGCTTTCTACATTATACAGAATTAAGCTAAAATAGTACTTTCTCTTTTGTGTTGCCAATTTTAAGTCCTGCCTCCCAAATAAATTATCTCAATGACACATGCCAATTTTAAGTCCTGCCTCCCAAATAAATTATCTCAATGACACATGCCAATTTTAAGTCCTGCCTCCCAAATAAATTATCTCAATGACACATGCCAATTTTAAGTCCTGCCTCCCAAATAAATTATCTCAATGACACATGCCAATTTTAAGTCCTGCCTCCCAAATAAATTATCTCAATGACACATGCCAATTTTAAGTCCTGCCTCCCAAAAAAATTATCTCAATGACACATGCCAATTTTAAGTCCTGCCTCCCAAATAAATTATCTCAATGACACATGCCAATTTTAAGTCCTGCCTCCCAAATAAATTATCTCAATGACACATGCCAATTTTAAGTCCTGCCTCCCAAATAAATTATCTCAATGACACATGTCAATTTTTTAGATGAGATTTATCTCAGATTGAATTGTTTAGGGAGATTGAGGCCAGATCAAAATACAGCAGTGATATTCCGTATATATACCTCGGTGAAGTAAAATCTGTTGACACCATTTAGGAAATATTCGTCTCTCTTAGGGTCAATTTCTTCTGTATATACTACTGTACATTTCCCTCGTACCAGAGCAAAGTCTACTGTCACTTCTGTAATATATAATACAAGTAACACTATTATTCTACCAGGAACGCTAGGACATGGAGATTGTGTCATTCCGAAAGAAATTCAAACGATCAACAAATAAAAATTGGACTTTGAAACCATTTTTAAGATTACTTTAAAGTTTTTTAGCTTATTTCTTGTAAGAGAAACAATAATTTTCAAAAACTAATTTACCATTTCCCTTACTGCACACAAAAGTTTCCAATTCAAACCAATACAAAAAGTGGTAGGATTAAAACATCACTGAACTCAAGACTTCAAAATTAAGATGTTCAGTTCCCCTAATTTCTAGTTTAAGGGGTTTTAATTAATGCCATTCTGAATTTCCAGTTTTAGTGGTTTTAAAGCAACTTGTGAAGCATATTTTCTGTTATAAACTTCTCAAAATTGATTTCAAAATTTTCTTTGCAGGGTATCTAACTATCACCAAGTTTCAGCTCTAGTGCACTAAACATGTACAAGATTGCAGCTCATATTTTTCCAACATATAAAATACTACGTATTTTACCAAGATATAAAACCCTGATGAAGGCTTTGTAAAAGCCGAAATGTCGGTCTAAATAAAATAATGATAACCTTAACCTGCCTTGATAGTGTAGCTACATTTACACTTCGGTGTCTTTATTGATAAGATAGTACAAACCTTCGTCACTATAATACAGCTGATTACAGTCAGACTGATGAGCCCCTGTCGGCCCCTTATGTGTATTCTCTGGTCTGTAAAACATAGCAATCAATCAATCAATCAATCAAACCAATCAATCAAATTAAAGTGATGAACAATATAGTCTAAAATCAGACATTAAATTCAAATCAACATTACAATTCAAAATCAAAACAAATTTAATCAGACAAAATGAATCAAGTAATCAATCAATACCAATCTCTTAATCTATTAGTTAAATTCAAATAATCGAAACAAAATAATTGGTCCATGGCCAAATATTAAAACCGTTCATTTTTGAAAAATTAAATTTCCTGGACTTTGTAAAAATGCATTTGTGCAGATGTAAATTAATTGATTACATAATCACATATTTTGAAAGTTGATAAAATCATTGAGACATGATTTCTGGGTAATTCTGTTAAAATGTTGGATATTGTTACGTGGCGTTGTAAGGTTTTAATGTAAGCAGAACGGTATGCTAAGTTTGAAAGCAATGACTTGATGGACATGATATGGTTCAAAATAAGTTTTAAACTAGCAGGTCGAAATACTTTACCAACAGGCCTGATAAGGTCCTTGGTGCAACTACTTTCTTTAAATTGCGTACAATTTCACCTTTTCAGCCGGCCTAAATTAGTTTTTAAGCAGTCAATTTGGCCAGGAGCCTGTTGTTACTGACAACCATGTGACTGGGCATAAAATTTTATCACCTACACTTACAGATATGAATATTTGAACAATAAGTGAGCAGGTACCTGTAGAACTTCTTCACTCTGGCTTTGATTTTATCTAGAGCCGGCACAGAGCTACCATTATCTTTGATATAAATCTGTTCTATCTTACAAATCCTGAAAGTCTCTGGTACAAGATCGTTGGATCCCTTGATGTAATCTGACTTCCTGTAAGCTTCTGGGTAGATCTCCTCATCCACCTGAATTACATATACGTAACATAATACAATACTGGAAGGTTTTTGACACACAAAAATTTATTATGGATTCTACTGAGGCATAATGACTAATCCTGAAAACAAGTAGCAAGTATATTTTGGGCGCCATTAGCACACATCTGACCCCTAGATGCCAAAACTGTTTCAAACATTGTTTTACAATTGAATGCAGGATATGGAACTTCAAATGACCATAACTCAGTCAATACTTGTTATGTTTTCCTACAATAACATATATTTTTTGCAGAAAAGTTCATGCTTTCCATTGATGCAAATCCAGATTATTTTGGAATTGCAGAACCCCTGATTTTTATCTCTGTGTTGCTGCTTAAATAGTTATTATAACCCAGGTACCTGCCTGCCTACCAACGTAACCAATACAAAGCATAGATGAAACCATTTCAACACACTTCATATACTTACTGAACTTTTATCAACTTTGATTTTCTTCGGTATGGGTGCTTTCACGTCAAAGTCGTAGGCACTAGGCATGAGATAACAGCAATCACCTACGTTATACACACAACCATCTCTGGTAATGTTACTGTAGTATATGTTGTTGTTACTACCATCCTTCACCTTAATCTCCTCACCCAGGGCTGGTGTCTCCTTCTGTAATACATAGTAAAACAATGATGGAACAAAGGCAAAAAGTGAAGATATCGTTAGAATCTGGTCTAGCAAAAATAGAGAAAGTTGGAGCATGGAGTATGGAGTTCGAGTATGAGAAATGTTAATAATCACTGGGCCTGGATTTTCAGATCATTCCAGAATTGTAGGACCCTGTGTATAATAGTCAGCTGAATTGAGTTGAAACTTCGTAAATACTAACAAATAACTGAACATTTAAACAGATATTTTATATAAAGTATACGTAAATGTTACCTGTCTAAGAGCGCTGAGTCTCTGACAACTATGACAGAATTTATGTGACAGGTTCTCTGGTATCTCACCATATTCTGGAGGGTCTTCAAATCTGGCGAACTCAGAGTCATACCTAGCAAGTAATGTCAAATCAATCAATTAGTAAATAGCAAGAAATGTCAAATCAATTAGCAAATTTTGAGTTACACTTAAAAAGAAATAATAAATTAATCTATTATATTGTATATACCATTTGCATAGCAATCTAAAACTCAAAAGAGAAAATTATGATAACAGCAAAAGCATTGAAAACCCTAGAGTAATAAAAGGATACAGGTATTATTAGTTACATGGTCATCTAGTGACCTGGTACGGGATGATACATGGTCAGTAAATATGGTACCTGGCGAGGCGAAGCTAGATGACCATGCAACGAATTTACCCTGTCGATGACCATTCAAAACGGATTATATCTTTATAACCACAATAAAAACCACATCAAGAAAATTACCACTACTGTAAATTCAAGGAATTGGTCTTTTTACCATCCAGCTTCACCGCAGGTCAGGAGAATTTTTCTGCGAACCAATAGCTAGGGAACAATATTTAGTTGTCGGGGGAAATACCGGAAATTTTACCATCAGCTCCATTGATGATTGAGACATAGGATTGTTGACATAGTGATACCATCAGCAACAGGTTGTGGAACAAATTGTAGCCTACTTACGCTCAAGAAGCTGGTAAAATCTGAGTGTTGATATCATTGTAATGTCTATTAAAGCCCAATTTCCTCGGAGATCGAGTACTGTCATGGATAAATCGGCTATTTAAATGAACATTTCACCTTTATTTTCGACGATTCTTAAAACATCTTCCACGTCCAATAGGCGCATGGAAATCTTTCAAACGCTTGCAATCAATGGGCTAGTGACACATAAACGCTAGTGACACGGTCATGTAAATTTGTTATCGTTCGTTGCTTGAGATATTATTACGAAACAGCCCTTATCTTCAAACTTTATTTATTTGATTATAATTCGTTGTCATCATAGTCTGTGCCTTTAAAAACGCCTTTTATTAACCAAAACTGCTAAAAAACAGTTCAATGCGACGAAAAAAATGGCGGCCGATAGCTACTGTCCAACTAGACATTGATCACGTGGGCACTCGGTATTGAATTTACTGAGCCGATATAGATCACGTGGGCACCCGATATTGATTTTTACTGACCCGATATGGGATGACATTATGTCACCACGTGATCGTGATGGACCAATCACAGTGCTTGATTTAGCTACTAATTTGTCAGAGGCGGGGTAATAGGATTATCCAAACTACAATAAAGTAGTGAAATATTACTATACCATTTTTGATAGAAGAATGTTTTTCCATCATCTACTTTGATTGGATGTTCTATCTCCTCACCACCCATCATTGCCCAGTTCTCTGGCGCCTTATGATGCAGTACCTAGCAATATAAATAGAGCAAGATTGGTCAATGCATGACAAGATTATGGCACAGACCAGTCTGCAAAATTAGCACTTGTCCAGGATAGGTAAATGTTTAGCAAGTAGCTTTTTCAGTCGGGCAAGTAACGTCTCCAGTAATTATGCATAGATTATATAAGGAGCTAATAAAATTTACCGATTCGGGCAATTAGTTTAAAATCCTAAATTCACAAACTGCCAGACGAACTTCAATTTAACTGCTGACCTCATTGACCTTTGAGATAGGAACCTGGGTGTTGTACATGACACACTGCCTCATGAAGGTGTGCATTCATGCCTTATTTTAAGCAACATTGGTCCATGTATGGTCTGGATAAAATTCAACGCACAGACGCACTTAGGCAAATACACCCAAAAGTGGCAACCAAGTCTCTCTAACCGCAAGCGGGCTGGACAAAAAATGTGTACACGTATCTTACCTCTACTTTACAGACTGTATACTGTAGATCCGAGTCCTCACAATCATCGGCCAAGAAGAGTTCTAGAGGATCCGAACTTTCTCCCAGTACAGAGTCACTTCCTCGACTGGAATATATGAAGGATATTAAATGAGTGTTGGTTCATTATTGAGTTTATTATTAGTATATCATAGAGGTTGAATAAAATGATATGAAGCCAGACCAGCTCTTGCATGGGTAGCTAGACAATTCTGCCGTTTCTGTGTGGCTTTGCATTGTCTGTGCATTACAGTAATTTCTTTTCCTTTGTTCAACAGGTTTCATAAATTCAATAATAAATCTACACAAATTTAATATTCTATTGATCACATGCCTGACAAATAAGTTTTTTATGACATTCATTTGTACCGTACACTGTGTATCGTACACTGTGTATTATCACTGTGAAATGCAATATTAAGAAACTGTATAAAGTGCACAATATTAAGATTAAAATACAAAAAGACACAGAATGTCTGTAAAGGTGAGGAATACTCTCAGATAAGAAGGGCAGTAACTAATTAAAACTTTTATCTAAACATGTGACATTGATATGCACATCAAAGAGTATAACTATTGGTATATTGCAGAAAGTATTTATTCCAAGACTTCATCATTTTGCAGCAGGCCCCAACCAAACATAGCTGAATCAATCATCACACAATACAAGGCTATGACAATCCGAGTACCATGACTAATTCTAATTAATTTCTATTTTCAAAAGATTGTACCAAGTATAAAGAAAACAAACTAGATACCAGAATAAAGCAGATTTATATTTTAATTAATCCTGATTATTAACATCAGGGGTTCTACTGAGGCTTGAGACTCAATCCTAAAACAAGTCACATGTTTCGAATGCTTTTGGCTTACACACCTTCACCTTAATTCAGTTCAAACATTGCTATGTGACAGCTGAAAAAACTTAAATGAAAATAACTTGAAATACCTGAAATATTTTCATCAAATAACTTTTACTTTCAGTAGAAATATGCATTCTTTCTAGTCAAGCAAATCCAGATTTCCAGAGGACTGTAAAGATGACAGTTTTGTAAAATCTTATTCATCCTCAGGCCATTTGTTAATGGGATAAATCCATCTGTTTTATTTTAAACATGACCTACCAGAACCAGTGAGCGTGGAATTTCTTCTCACCACGAGCATCTTCCCACATGTAAGCTAACCGGGCGATATATAAGGGTACTGTCGGATCATCTGGTTTTACTGATACACAATCACCAACAGATACCTACAAACAGTGCAAAAAATAAATGCTCAATTTCAACTCTTTGTGGTGGATAAACGTGACGATTCTGGGCATCACAACTACTGCTTGGTACATCATGTCTCAACAATACTTGCACACTATATTTGTAAACTATTAATTTGCAAAAGAAAATCTAAAGTGTTTCTTGGTTATTTTATGCAGATAATGTGACATTTTAACAACATCCATACAATTCTGTGTACCGTAAATACTCAGCCATAAGTCGCATTCAGCCATAAGTCGCAGGGGGACTTTTGAATACAAAATCAAGGTTTTTGTCTAAACCCTTTCATAGGTCGCATGTATAGTTTTACATTTTTGTGAAAGCTGAAATCATGTGCTCAGTGTCAAGTGTCAAAGGAAATGTGGTGATTTTCAGCTAAAGTTGGGAGGAATGTGGTGATTTTCAGACAGAATATGGAGGAGTGTAGTAATTTTCAAACAAAGTTGATGGGAATGTGGTCATTTTCAGATAAAGTCAGGGAGATGCGGTCAGTTTCAGATTAAGTCGGAAGTAATGTAATGATTTTCTGACAAAATCGGTAGTAGTGTAGTAAACTCTTCCATAAGTCGCGGGGTGACTTTAATTTTTTTTGGGAGTGTTTTCGCCCGACTTATGGCTGAGTATTTACACTTCACTTTATTAAAGGCTATGTGGCTTAATTCAAGAGTTTTCAGTTAAATTCAATGACCATTTTGGCATTTTTCAAGGCAGTACTTAATTCAAGTACTTTTCAAGGTTGAAACAAATGCAAGGTCTCTTCAAGGCCTGTGCGAACCCTGTGAAATAATGTAAGATGAAGAAACTTATACATACCAGTTCATTATTGAGCAAGACAGACATGTAATATTTCTTCTTTCCCTCTTCTTTGATTGGAGAACCTTTCCATTTCAAATCAGCCTGAAAATAAATAAGATTAAATTCGTATTATAACAGTCAAACCTCTAACACCCACCAAACTTCTAAAAGTAATGGGAAGGGGTTTAGTAAGAACTTTTTAACACAGAAATGTCTAAAAGCAACAGAGGATCTGGTGCAAAGTTATCTACCAATTTCTTTCTCCAGTGCATATATAGCTCTTTCAACAGCTACATGATTACATGTTCACAAAGATTAAAGTTATTTTGCGAGCAAAGTGAGCATGAAAATACACTATGTTTTATTTATATATAAACGGCAAATTACCTATTTCAAGAATATTTTTATTTCTCAAATTCTGTAAAATTCCCCAATTCTCTGATTTTGCTAAGTTTGAAATTCCCTGATTTTTTCCTGTTTTCAAGAGCCTGTGGCCAATCCGTAACATATCAGTGTTATTACAAAATGTAGATGTAAGATTACCTTTTTATTACAAGATGCCTTGTGATGTGCAGGTAGATCTTTCCTGGTTTCAAACAAGACTTTATCGTCTTTATCTTCATCCAGCAAGTCATCCTCCTCTGCCTCCTTCACGGCCATATTAGGACATCGTCTCTCGTGACACGCTTGTTTAGCTTTACCAGATCCACCAAACTTCACCATATCCTGACACGCTGTACATTTACCACAATCAGGTGATTGACAAGCCTGGGGATGTGAACAAGGTGAGATAATTTTTTATTGTAAAATATTACAAGTTGTACATTTGAAATATGAGCAGGCCTAAAATAAAGCTGTGTGAATAAGTGTTTTATCTCTTGTTGATACCACCGACAAGTGATTGACAAGTCTGTTGTTGTGAAACAGGAAATAAATTTACTAATAGAGGTTGTTACACACGTTAACCTTGTTCAACAAAAGGAGCAAGGATTCTGAATATTTCAAATTTACATTACTTTTACATTTCCAGTTTTGACATGTTTACCTAGAGTAACAAATCATGAATGGAATACTTAAAGTGACATGATGTCACATCACTCAGATAGGCTCATAAAGATTGTGCTCTTTATCTATATAGGTAAATATGCAGGATACTTAAAATGATCAAGTGGTTATAAACTGCAGGGGTTCTACATACATCCTGAGAGTCAATAACAAATACTCACAACACCAAGTCTCATTTCAAACATCATTCAACTGTTAAAATTAAGCTGTCAATGAAGTTCAAATGAAAACAATTTTGTCAATTCTGTGAATTTCTACACCAAATAACTTTTAATTTCTCAAGTAAAGTTCATTCTTTGGAAAGGCAGCAAATCCAGATTTCAGTTGTACTAACCCGGAGACAGTCACAAGAGAACATATAAACATTTACCTCACATATGCCACATCTCCTTTTCTTAGCTTCTTTCAATGCTTGATCATCTATCTGACCTTGAAACATGTTATCAAATACATCTCTCACTAATGGTGTGGTAGTAGCAAGTGTCTGCTTGGGTAATACTTTCTTTGATACCCGTGCTTTATCTTTCCTCATAGCTCGTCTGTAATGATATACACAACTTTCATACAAAGCTCCGGGGTTTGGTTTGAGATGGGATTTAAACACCCATTTTCAGAACTTTACCTAAACTAAACACCCTATCTGTCAGAATACTAAGAGTCAAAATATGGTCGTAATGGAAATTGCAGGGGTCAAGGCTTATTGCAAGGGTACAATAAAATTCCGCAATTGTTTGTTGGAAAAGAATAGAAAGTCTGGAATTAGCCATAAACATCTTTGCTCAAATTTCAAGGGACATGCATAACTAGGCTTGGATTAAGTATTTAAATTTAGTTTAATTTAAATACGGTACTAAAAAGGTCTACCCTAATGCCATTATTTGTGGGAGACCTGACAAAACAGAGTCAAATAATTCCATAATGTAGATGAGTTCTATACCTTTTACCCAATGTAACACCGGCCAGTTTTATAAGTGCTCTCATACATGATGTAGTTATAATCAATTCTTCATCATCGTCGGCGCCTTCATCAAAACTTTGTACTTGATCTATGACAAACTGTGCATGTTTGAGTAGGGAATCCTCCGTGAAGCTCGCACATCCAGCAGGTGGTACTGTCGTCTAGGTAATATAGATAGAAGATATATTGTCATCAGCAACTCTCAACATGACCAGTAAGCATGATGTATACAGGGGTCTTACCGAGACTTATTGTCCAAACCTGCAAACAAGTCACTAGTCCGTTTCGGGTACCATTTAAGCATACAGCAGTACACCTTATTTAGGTTTCAAAGGCTGTTTTATTGTTAAAATTCAGCTTAAGGAACTTCAAATGAACATAACCTTGATAATGCTTTGAATTTTTTCATCAAATAACTTTTATCTTGTGCTGAAAAGAAAATTCTTAGGATTCCCCGATTTCCTGAATATTCCAGAATTGTACAACCTGTTACCAAAAAAAACCCTCAAAATGATAAACAAGCTTAACATGATATTGACAACTAAGCTAGGAACTTATGAAATTTCTTGGCACTAAGAAATAATATTAATTAAAGCCAAACATAGTTATACCTGTATTTTATTTAGAAGATCTTCATATGTAGCATCTGGTGTCTTCACAAGAAACTCGATAACAATTTTACTCATATTGATCTTCTCCTGCATTTGTTCCATGAAAGGGGAGTAACTCTCACTGCCCTTCATCAAAACATACTCCGCAAATGCTGAAAATTGAACCCAAACGTTTCATGATGATAAATATGCCTCAATCTCCTAAAAATCTCTCAATGGTTTGAATAATACACATTACACAACAATATTTTTGCCAGATTTCAAATAGTTTTCACTGACATTGAGGCATGGTCAGCAAGTGATCTGCTAGAGTCAATATCATTTAAGAAATAGAAAAATCAATTGTTATTTTACGCTTTCCCAAGGAAATCATTTATGTATAATAAAACACAATCAAAAACAGTGTAACAATAAAGGAATCAAAACAGCTTAAAAGTGTCACTGTTTTAGACACTGGATCCAAAATTCACAATTCCCACGACTTTGAGATAGATTCTAATTCCTGTGAGTTTAACATTGACTTTCATTTTTACAACTTACCTGTACTGAAGCCAATGAGTGGGTTTTCCCCACCATCAAATCCAGCGGTCCACCAGGCATTGATCGGCCCCATATTCTTGGTGGCTATCCCACCCTCGGAATCTGGGTTCTCATCATAGATGGGTTTGATATAGCCGGAGAAGTATAACTCTATGTTCTTCTCAACCAGACCAGTATCAAATGGGCACAAGTGAGTGTTCTTGTCATAGACACTGAAATTGACATGAAATTGACAATGTAACACCATTTACTATAATTGGCAATTATTGACAACTAGATCTATCACTAACCAGTATCAAATGGACACAAGTGTGTGTTCTTGTCATAGACACTGAAAGTTAAAATGCAACACCATTAACTAATTGGCAACAAGAGCTATTACTGAAAGGTAATTTTTATCATTTATTTAAGCATGAAAAATATGGTTTACTGGTCAGCAAAATAAGGTTACCAGGGCTTGACACTAACACTAGTCCAGGCCCTTGGAAATCATAAAGGACCAGTGAAAATCATGAAGGACCAGTGAAAATCATGAAGGACCAGTGTAAATCATAAAGGACCAGTGAAAATCATGAAGGACCAGTGAAAATCATGAAGGACCAGTGAAAATATTGAAGGACCAGTGAAAATATTGAAGGACCAGTGAAAATATTGAAGGACCAGTGAAAATATTGAAGGACCAGTGAAAATATTGAAGGACCAGTGAAAATCTTGAAGGACCAGTGAAAATCTTGAAGGACCAGTGAAAATCATAAAGGACCAGTGAAAATCATGAAGGACCAGTGAAAATCATGAAGGACCAGTGAAAATCATGAAGGACCAGTGAAAATCATGATGGACCAGTAGCTGTTTTCTTTCAAAGTTAATGCTTCTTAACTGTGGGACAAGTGACCAAAATAGTTAGTGTCAACCCCAGGCCCCGATCTCCAGAAGCATCTCAAGTACAAATCTCATCTCAAATTGAGATTTTGCCAAAATCAGAGTCTAAATTGAGATAAATCTGAAGTTCAAGCTCTTTAAATTTTAGTGCACTAGTCTAAGAAAAGTGCTTTTGATTTTGGGATGTAAACATCAACTACGGGCTGCCAAGGAAATTATCTACATGACCACGACAAATTTTGAGATGAGATTTATCTCAGACTGAGATGCTTAGGGAGATTGGTCACCTGATTGTATAATTACCTGAATTCAGTGATTTTATGCTGTGGTCTTTCATCGTAACTATCAATATTATCTTCTTCTCCAGTGAATAATGACAACTTGGGATTGGTAAGCGCCACAAACTCTTCAACCTGTGTTAGAAAAAAGTTAAATGGTAATTTAAACATTTTTAATAAGAGAAGATGCTGCATTAATTCACAATTATCAACATTTTCAAGTGATGCTGCAAAAGGTTCAATGGCAGCTTAAATAGTACCGCAACATACCTTTTTTATTTCATATATTGGATTCACTTTATTTCAGCAGAATTTAAACTAAGTTTGTGCAAATTTTCATGGCACCATCAGGTAAAATCTACCTGCGGAAATGTCCTTTCAATGATTTCACAGACTATGCAGTAAAGGAATGCATTGATTGTCTGTGTTATAAATGTAAGGATAGAAAACAGGGGTAGACATTTATTATTTTAGTCACTGGTCCGACAGTAAAGAAGTGTAAAATTTATTAAGAATTACTGGTCTTTCAAGACTTTCACTGGTCCTTCTTGATTTTCACTGGCCAGTGGAATAGTGTTATTGTCTAGCCCTGGAAAAGCTGTGTTTGGTGTAAATAACAATATGAGTTATACGTACAGCATCTTCAGGAGGTCCAGCGAATGTTTTCAGATCTGTGTCGTCTAGAAGCTGTTTACACTGCAAACATTTCATAGGGATCTTGGCAGGTTTTGGTTTAACATCTTCCTCAGCCTTGGGTGTCAGGTCCCTGATGATAAAACAGCAATAATACAGAACTTGGAAACTCAACAAAATTCAGGTATCCTATCTAGTTTCAAGCATCCCCTGGGTCTACTGCAATTAAGCAAGGTTGACAAAGTCCCCATATTTCACATTAGAGTGATGTTTAAACTGTATTTATACTAACAGTAAACAAATTTGCTTTTAATTAGAAATAAATACGGAGCAACACAAATAATCAGATGGGATTTCCCCTGCAATGTCATACATATTAGTGGCATTCTTCGTCAACAAAAGTAACAGATATAAAGACAACCAAAAAACAAATCAACGCTACAGTATAACGTCTCCCAAAGTGACCCTCTGTAGAGCAACAACCTCTATATCAACACCTTCAAACTTTCCTTAAGCCTATTTTTATATAAAGTGACCCTCTGTAGAGCAACAACCTTTAAACAATGGTCAATATTTGCAGCTCCCAAAGGGTGTTGTCTTACAGAGGTTGAAATAGTGCACTTGAAATCTACTCTCGCGACACAGGTTCAAATCTGGATGGAGGGACATACATAATATGCCTGCCATATTTCAGCAGTAAGTCGACTGGCAAATACGTTAAGCTCGACATCAAAAAAAATAATTTGGTTTTCTCAAATTTTATACGCTTGACATACTTTTTATCAGGGGAATCATTATCGCCCTCAATTCTTGGTTTCTTAGCAACATTCCCCTCCTCTTCCTCCTCCTCAGCTGTCTTCTCAACGTCTGGTTTAACATCTTCATCAGCTGTTGATTTACGTTTCTGTCTCGGTGAATTACTGTATACAATAAGAAATTCATGATTATGTGTGAACAAATTGACGGGATTAAAAATCTGGTAGATTTATCATGTAACTCTAACATCAGTAGCATTAGCCTTGAAGCTCATGTAGCCGGTGTATCAAACGAAATTGACAAAATAAATATAAATCACTTACTCCTCGGCACATATTTTGTTGGAAACTGCTAAAATGACCTTTACTCTTTAATAAAACTGCACAATCACATCAAATGACCTTTGGAAACGGAAAAAATACATGTAAACAAACACCATGTAAATTTTCAGGAAAGGAAAATAACCCCATCTATCCGGTGCAACAATAACTTTTTCCAAGTAAATTTGGTCCAGTTTGTTGACAAGCTGATTTTTTCCCGCCAAAAGTTGCACACGACCCTTTTTATCAATGGATGACGTCATAGCTGTCAAAATTATGTTTGATAAATAAACAAGCGAGCATTGAATACATGCATGTCAAACATTGCCGATTAAATAAGGATTTACTCGTAGTGAAGGCATGGTGCAAGTCTTTGTTGTGATTTCATTCAGAAATTGGTCCATTTCGTATTTATTTATTTAATTTACTCGTCAGTTATTGTAAACAATCCTGCAGGCAATGTCACGAGAAAAAGAATCTACAATATCATGAGAAATTACATACACCGGTACCGTGGATACACCGGCTTCATGGGGTTTCACTATACATTAATGACTGACTGACAAAATAACTTATGCCCAATCCCTTTATGAATATAAAATATTATTGAATTACTGATGCAAACACTCGAGTGACTGCATTATTCTAGTTCCCCTTATATTTCCAATAGTGGAGCTAAAAAATAAACAGTATCACTATTGCTTTTTCAGTTATTAAGATAAAATACAACATGTGGTAAATATTTTGTTACATACACTTTGGAAAACATCGACATAATAGAAGGTTGTTGCACTCCGTTCTTTTCCTTCTTTCCCCGTCCTTTCCTGCCTTTAGGGGAATCTGAAAATATATGATCGGACATTGTCATGACTGCAGTCTGTCTTTTGAAAGCTACACAACAGAAATTTTCTTGGAATTGGTTCTTTTAATGAACATGCTTTCCTCACATGCATTTTTGCAGTGCTGAATAATGAGTGGGCAGTTCATATTTAAGAGATATTTAATCATTAAGTGTAGGGTTTTTGGATCCTGATTTTTTTTTAAAACCTGTGAACTGTTAAGATCAAA
Source organism: Spisula subtruncata (assembly GCA_963678985.1). NCBI lineage: Eukaryota > Metazoa > Mollusca > Bivalvia > Venerida > Mactridae > Spisula > Spisula subtruncata. The sequence goes on along the minus strand of OY787673.1, from coordinate 5,975,937 downwards.
CTGGTATTTCAGGTGAAGAGACATTTTTAAAGACCCTAGTGACCTGCTTTGTCTAATAAACAGGACTGGATTCAGTAAATGCTAATGTCTAGGTGGAAGCCTTGTCCATATTAAATAACTAAGCTAACTCCATCACCTTGAAAGTATTGTTTTTAAACATTCCGTAAAAGACGAAAGAATAGACAGACAAACGGATATGACAAACACAGTATGCCACTGCAAACATTAGAAGCCAGGCAAAATAACAATGACAATAAAACACATTAAGCATACCTGACTTTACTTTTTCTTTAACGTCCACATCCATTTCATCTGTCTCCTGTATATATATAACATCAAAAATCAAACTTAAAGTGTATAGAGCTATATCTGACGATATATTTTTAAAAAATTCGTAAAATGAAAAACAATTACGCTTTCATATCTATTGGATCATTTATCGCTTCAGTTTTAATAGAAACTTTCTTTGTGATTTATTGGACATGCGAACACCCTATGAAATTATAAGAATCGTCTATTTTTCAACATCGAATTAAAGTACACAGAACTCATCCAAAGTTTTAATTTGCAATTAAGGTAGTCTAGTATCATACTAAAAACAATACAAGTAATTATTTCGACATTAAATGACCGGTCAGACATAGCTATATACACTTTAACAATTGATGCACCATACAGGACAAACAAAACATAAACGTGTATCAGTAGAATTCAATGAAACAACATTTTAACTTACAGGCCTGGTAATTACATGTAGCAATCAATCCAAAGCCTGAAAATCCTGGTTTCAAAGTCTGAAATTACTTTTTTCTATATAGACAAAGAAGGAAATATCAGGATTCAAAAACCTGAAATCAGGCACAAGCCAAAAAAAACCAGGCCTGTCTAAACTTGAGTCATTCGATTAGATGATTCGATGAGTTTATCAGTTACCCTAACCTTTTCCAGGAATAAACTCAACCAGTACTAACTTGCTTAACAACTACTCCACATGTGAAGTACTGGTAGTACAGTCCTTCGAAGGACCAAACAGTGGCAACCACCTGGCACTTGCAGACATGCAGATGCAAAAGTGCATGTAATACCAACAGGAGTGTTGAAATCAGCCGGAGGGCAGTAAAATCCACCAGCTACTTTTTTGTCGTTTTCTTCTTTATAACATTAAATGAGATTTCAAACCAACCACCTACTTTTAAGGATGAACTGAAAACGTTTCTACACCCCTGACCAACACTGTTCCACAAGACATAATCATTCAATAAATCTGCAACATAGTTACAATGTTCTTACCATATCTTGTTCGTTCTTTTCTTCTTCTTTGGAGTCACCTTTTTTGGAGTTATCTCCCTTTTCATTGGTACCGTTGCTATGGTGACTATTTTCTTTATCCTCATCTGGGCAAATATCTGATTCTTCTATAAGACAAAGAAAAATGAATATCATAAAACTACATAAATTCTCATTTGCAAAACTTGAGCAAAAACATGTATGTATTTATTTCTGACCCTGTGAGTTGCAATTTGTGGTCGATGACAATGTTAGACATAGGATGACATCATGCATTGAGCATAAAGTACATTTAAATCAGATTGCCAAGAGAAAAGAATGAGGGTTTTTTAATTTCTATGGGTCAAACAAATTGTCCTTTGGCAATTTAAAACTTATTACTAATCATTTAACAAAAACTTACTTTTAAACTTCCCAGTATCTTTGCCTTTGTCTTCTGTTGTTTTCCAGAATTTCTCAAACAACTTTGACAGACGCAGATAGTAACTTTTCTGTAAAACAAACACAGTAGATAAACTTTTAGATTACATAACATTGAAGGATAAATCATGTCCAGCATTGAGATGTCGGTTAATCATAGGGATTAAATTTCATGATTAAATTTTAACAACAAAACCAACTCCCACAAAAAAATCCTGTAGGTTATACCAATTATTCATCATGTGTCCATATTTGGCTTTCATCAGGGCAAGTTATACAAAAGAACATTTTTATTTATTATATTCTTTTATTGGTCAATAATTTCCTTGATTAGGCAACTGATCAGCTATATTTTATCCAATAAAATCAATTTACTCACTTCTGTAATTAATTCCTTCTTGAACTTTGATTCAGTGTCAGCAACTTGTTCTACAGTCTCATCATCCACTAACTCTCCAAATAACCTCCACTTCTTCTTCCAATAGCCCTGGTGGAAAGCAAACAAAGTGAAGACTTCAATGAAATCAAGTAAACAATGAATGCAACAAGATTATTTAAACTTTTTAAAATTTTAAAGTTTTAGTTTAATATACGCTGTTACATTCTTTAAATACAAGACGACTAAGCAATGTTTATGAGACATGCCAACTAGAGAATTTAATAATTTATATTGAAGGTAACTGAATCCTTGACTTTTAACCAATAAAGTTAGCAATGGGACTCATCAACAGACCATCAAAGGGTGACTGGTGAGAATCTTAAGTTCTAACACTCAAGTATACTATTAGCTACATTGTATGATTGTACTCACATATTCAATCAGAAATAGTATAAATGTAAAAAGCAACACATTTCTCAGGCTCTCAGGATGTGTTGAGATAACAAATATAAAGGAATCCTTAAGGATCTGTGAGCATCTAGGAATAACTTTCTATTCCATCTAAATTTTCAATAAATCAGGCTTTTGTATCTAGAACATATTGCATACTTTTTCAGTCAGGTTTCCATCTTCAAGATCAGAATCCAACTCCTTTAGACTGAAAGTACAAATTAAGTATTCTATCTTTATACAGTCACAGCATACGTTTATAAAACTTATCACCCCATTTTCATCTATTTCATATGATAGCATGCACAGGGATAAAGACTGACATTTTCAACTTGGTAGCCCAACATAGTAATTTCTTTGATTATTGTATAGTGTATATAGGGAATTTCTTGAAGATCTAGGGGTCCAGCTAAAAATCTAGGGGCCATGGGCTACTGGGCCCCTGCTAGTCTGTATCCCTGATGCAACTCCATTGCTTGTATATAATAGTAAATTGTCTGTATGGAAGATAGTTAATAACGCAACTTTCAGTACTTTGATTATTGCATCAACTTTGTTTTGGCTCGTCAGATGCGTCACTGTCATTATTGACATTCCTTTTTGACTTTGCCTGTTTATTTATTTGAGTCATAAATTCATATTGTTTCATGTTGTCTTTAATTTTTTGGCTGTATTTAATATTGATAAATGTAAATTGTTGATTACATCATAACATGTAAGCATTTAAAGTCATTGTCTAACTTGCCAGTTGCTTTATGCACCACTGCAGTTGCATCTATCATCTATGCCTCCCAACCCTGAGGATGGGCCGAGATTTTTACTTTTGGGCTGTCAAAACCCCGCCCTTCCAAGGCCCAGCCACCACGATGGACACTTGATGGTAAAATCTGTAATTTTCCTCAGCCCTACTGACAAGTAAATATTGTCCCCGGGGTATTGGTTCGGAGTAAAAATTTCCAACATTTCCCCGGCAGCGCAGGGGGAAGCTGGGAGGTAAAAACATGGCGTTTCCACCGTCCATAATGACAACTGCAAGAGTATAGTTAGTATAGTACTTAGAAAGAGCTGGTACACAAATAATTGATCATGAAAAATGTACAATTTCGTAAATTAGCTACTTGTTTCAATTCATGACCAAAGTCAAACAGGCATTGGCGAAGTGGCCGGTGACAATGGTCAATTAATTAAAAATCAACTGTGATCATAAAGCAACAGTTTGATCATTGTCGAAACGAAGACGAATGTGTCAGATGTAATATGTGGTAACTTGAACAGACTCGGGATAACAGCATAAATGTATCAGTTTTGTCCGAAAAGCGCTATCCGAAAAGAAGGAAGTTATGAAAATTAGGAACGTGCATGTCAAAATATCAAAATCGTGCACAAAAGAAACGCTATAAAATCCGACACAAACCTTTTCTTGAGGTCATCTGACACCGACAATACTTCAGCAACCCTGCCTGGCATGATGATCAACAGTCAACAAGCAAGACGATCAATGAACACAAAAATCGCGGTTTACTTTTCCCGCAAATTTTTAGTGGTGCGTAACCATTTTTAAAAGGGGTGGCTGTTTACACTCTTTAATTTCATAACGAGTTGTACTGTGTATTATTGGAAAGTGTCCATCAAAATGGGTAACATAATGTTAATATATATATTGGAAAGGAATAAACTACGCATGTACAAACTCAAGCAGATTATTACGATACCTTAAGTAACCTATCTGATAAATCCACCTGATTAAGAATGGCCGAGTCCAAACCGGTGCATTGTTGATATCTACTCGTTCATTTTAGTACAATGACTTCCGTGTTTATGCAGGCTCTTTTATGGAACGCCGAAGTGCAACAAATAATTATTATGGTGCATGCATTTTAATTTAAATTAAAATCCATGGTTGATGTGAATAGAATCAAGGATGTTACTAGATCATACTAATTTGAAACAATAGAAACTTTTACTACGTTAATGTACATTCATTACAGGAGCATCGGGGCACAAGTCTGTCTCATAATTTCCATTTTACACCTGTCGTTAATTAGATTCTAGGTGGAACAGTAACACGCTGGTTAACCCTTTCAAATATTAAGCTTAAATAAACACCAGAGAATATAATCTGGTTTGGCATACGCCGTGAGTTCCGCCTGTGGGTCTAGGATAATCCTAGTCACTGCCTTTTTTGTCATGGAACAGCAAAAACAGTCAGGTGGCGGTACATATAAACTTTATGGCCTAGTTGTGTGCTGTACGCAATTGCCAATGCGGTGTCCGAGGCAAATAGTCAAGAGTATGACACTGAATTAATTCGCGAACGTATCCACTGTTTGGAGCACAATCATATTTCTCTGTTTCCGACAAGAGCACAAACTCCAGGATGGGTCGATGGAATAAGATATTCGACACATTTGAAGGTTGGTTGTTTGCATTTGCCAAATGCCAGAAAACAGACAGGCTCGCTTAATAAAGTTGCCAAAACTCTTTTAATATAAATGTACATGTGATAGATCCTCTATTGATCCACATATAATAATATTAAGCTAATGTCTATGCTTGATGTTACCTTGGTTTCACATAATGTTGGGCCTAATTGTGCTAAGCAATTTAAGATTCTCTACAATATGGTTTCTGTTACACGGTAATATATAGATTATATAATATTTAAAGCCAATCCTTAGCAACATTGGTCTTTGAGTAAATAAAGAACATCTGTCAGCATATTTTAACCCCCTCGTTTCTGGACACTTCTTGTTTGAAACACAGATTATATCCATTTTAAGCCAACGAGCATTAGCTATTTTTAAATATCATATGGGGAAAAGTATAATTGTATAATTAAGATAACGTTTTAGCAAATTAACAGTGCTTTTTAAGTTATTAATTATTTACTTTAACACGATTCTAACTTTAAAAAAGACACGAGGAAATCGGACATGGAACGCAGCACTCAACTTAACCAGTCACTTTTCAAACCTCAAATAGTTTTAATAATGGCCATTGAGACACCATTATTTGAGGATACATTTGTATTTTGTACAAGGGCGTTTTACGTACATGACTTGCCAACCAATCATAAACAAATCAAAGTTGCGTACCAAAGTATACAACCGTCGTGCGTAATTTTGATTTTTTTGATGAATTGGTTGGTCAGAGACTAAAGATAAATCGCTGGCTTAGAAGGTCGTAACTACGTACAAAATCAATATTTTGAGAAAACAAGAGAATTGTCTGGCAATCACTCTTTACTTATGAAAAAACAAGCTTTTTCAACTTCAGTTTGGTCAACATGACAAGTTTCGATTTTCATGAAAATAGGCGCCTTATGGTGTAGATTTCGAATATGCAATAGTCTTATAAGGTCCTTCTCATTCTAAGCCAGCGAAATGTTCACCGCCACAACCACAAAATGCCATTATTATGATGTAGCACTTTATTCGTCAAAATACAAACGGTTAAAAAATCGGACCAATGGTTAACATATTAACTAATTGTGTGGAATTGTATCTATAGTGACTACGACACAAATCCCGACGTCGTCTTGTTGGCGCACATTTGCTTGTTATGATAGTATTGAACTACTAGTATATGTATACCGGCGTGTCTACTATGTGTGTCTGGTCTGAGATACAGTTTATTTGCTTTCACGACACAACAGATGTTGTCGCCAACAGATGCCAGTATGTTGAACCTTGTTATTGTGATATAATACGCACGTTTTGCAGAAAACGCTGCATCAATATTTCAATGCACCATCAATCATTGGAGGTATTGTTATAACGAGCTTTGGTCTATTAAATTACTTGCATACTCCGAGTGAACACGTGCATGGAAGCTATCTCATAATGGAATTATGCATGTTTATTCTAAATTCAGACATGCTCTTAAATATTTCAAATTGAAAAGCGTATCTGTGTTCACAATGCATTGGCGGTTTGTGTATGCCACGTTTGGACTTTTTAGTAGCACAGCGATCGTTTCACAAAACTGTGCTAGGGTGGGTCCGAGGTTCAATCGATGGCCGCGTCATTTCAAAGAAAATATGAAAATGATTGTATAGTTTACATTGCTTGGCCATCGATCGGAAAGACTGGCTTCTCTTCTTGCATACAGTCATCGTGACTGAAAGTCTTCAGCCAAAATCGCAAGGCCATTATGAAAACACTAAATTATTAACATAATGTTATTATAATTAACTTTGAAGGGCTGCTTTCGTTTCTTTAATCGGATACTTTCAGGAATGTATTGGGTATCGAGAATGATAAGTTTAAGTTGCAGAACTACATCTCGTATTCTGAGTGTACCTCATGTACAAACAATTCGTTTAGACATTGCGTATTCTTAAACTCAGATTTTTGAACTTATGTCATAAAACAATAACAGTTACTCTGAATCGACAGAAATATTAAACATACCAGATATATGAGTACACTTTTTGTTTGAAACAAATTATGTGATAACAATCAACAGCTTAACATTAATAACACAATACAGTATGCTAATTGTTCGACGTCTAAAATAGATCCATCAAATGCATTATATGAACATTGGAAACGATTGAAATCCATTACACAATAAAGATAAGAGATTGGTCTGTTAATAGTTGCTGCATAATGCAAAGTTGTTGTCTTTCTTTTCTCAATTGTTTGATATTTTGAAAGAGAGAATTAATCTATTATAGCAGGACACACAAGTCACCGACCCCCACATAAAACAATGTTGTACATGTATACATGTACGATCATAAATTGTGTTTGTTTGTGCCTGTATATTGGAGACATACATGAATATTCATGGCCAAGCACATGTGACTCGGTGCGTACGTCTTTTTCATCTTGTATTTCAATTGTTGTCATGAGATTTAATTAGAAAGTGCAGAAGCGAATATTAATTATGATTATGCGAAAGGGAGTGTAATGAAACAAGCTATTGTAAAACATATGGTTAAGGGAACACAAAGTCGGGGGGGGGGGGGGTTAAAAGAAATGAAAATATCTTGTTTCACCCATTGGATGCTTGAGAGAAATGCGTTGGGCCCAACAAGTAATGCAAGTAATGTTCTACAGCACCCAACACGTTCAAATTCTAATTGTCCCGAAACCACAATTTGTCATCAACATTATGCACCCTCTAATTTACGGTACATAATACTACATATCAGTGTCAAGTCCGCAGAAATAGTTCCTAATTATTACATTGGATTAACAAAAGCAACTTCGGAATTTGCAGCCCACAGAAAAATATTTTTGGCACTCAATTTTTACAACTCATCGCCGCAAGAACCAAAAGAGCAAGAATAGCGCTGTCGGCACACAATTTCAGCTTCTTTCAAGAAAGCTAGAGGTCTAGACGACAGGGACAAATCCTAATTATCACTCGGCATTTATCACTGCCTCGGTCGAACGTTTACAAGCTCTTTACAAACCTGTCATAAAACTGTTACTAATATGGAAACACTCGTACTCCTCATCGGTAGCAAAATGTAATCACATGAGCCAAGATCTGAGTAAATGCCCTTTTTTGGAATTTTATTGTTGGCATTTTCAGTAGAATCCATCCTAGCTGTCTGTTTACAAGAAAGAAAGGCTTTTGTCAAAATTCCAAATATTAACAAAGTTATTACCTTCCATATTGAACCAATCACATGAAGGTTTTTGCAAAAACGGACATTAATGTTCAACATGAACATATCTTGTTACTGTTTAGAGGTTTTAAGATGTCATAATCCCATCCATGTTAACCTGTTATGATTCCACTTATAATTTGATAGTTATTTGTGAAAAGTAACGTTTGTGTTATATGCTCAAACTGTTTTCACTATTTTCAAGTTCGTAGTGACAAATAGACAAATAGATCTAAAACATACGTGGGGTTATCCAAAAGTTCGTGGACTTTTGCTCTTATTCAAAAATCATTTAACTTAAGGCAACGAAACTATGGTCCCTGTAAAATTGATTTATATTGAACACGAATACCAAATATCATACGGATATAATTAAAAATAACATAAATATAGCATTTGTAAGCATGCGTAGTAGGCATACCCGGCGCACGCTCAGAAATGACGTACGACGTCGCCCTTTCGACTTAATCATTTCATGAAGCTCTTTAACGCTGTAAATCAGCTGTTCTTCGTTTCCCGTAATCAGCTGTGTACTTATAAAATGCAAGCACACTCGTTCTGCCGATGTGTATTGAATTGTGTCGTTTCTATCTCTACAAGTGGATTTTTTTCTCTAATACCTAGGATGGTCGATTCTAACCAACGTAACGCTCATTCGTTGAACGTCAGTTTTGTACCTATTATCATGCATCGTCTGTCACACCGCCCTGACTGTCTGTTAACTAGTTATGCCATTTAAAAACAATTGAATACAATGCAGAAGGGTTCATACTTAATTTGCCAAACAATTCTTGTCTTCCTTGCGGGTTCCCCTAGCTGTTTATATAATTGAATTATTTTGCGACTGTAAATGATATCTTGTGACGTCATATTTTACGTTGAATTTTATATGCCAACATTAACCTTAATGCTCATAAAATGACGAATATATACGATACAACCTTTAAATTATAGCAAAATATCTGTAAGACATTACTCGACTTGAGGACGCATTTTTGTATTTTTAAACGAAGAAACACTGTAACAATCGACAATAACGTAACGCATTTTACTGGAAAAAATCAGCAGTGCGCCGCTAACGCATTTTTGTGTTACTATGGCAACGTGTTACTCTTCATACAAATGGTACTTTATAAAAATGTTTTGAGGCAATTGTTTGTAATAGATTAATGTCACTGTATGGTAATTTTCATACTGATCTGACTAAAAATAAAAGTTTTAGAGCAAAAGTCCACGAACTTTTGGATAACCCCACGTATATATCACTTTTACTAACCTTTGACAGCGATGATTTTCGTCGAATTTAGCAAATCGCGGCTTGCTTAGCTGCAATATCCGGTGTACGTTCCCTACCAGTGATATACCTCGTTCGATGGAATGTCATTATTACCAACTTACCTGTTTGTCTCGTTTTCTCATTGATTTCTAAACTCACCAAAACATGTTTTTGACTGGAGGAGACAGTGATTTTCGACGGTTCAAGCGAAAAAGTTGTTGTAATCCTCCTATCAGCACCGTGACATTGTCGCATGTTTTCCACGAGTCACTAAGTCAGATTTGGTTTTGTTTTTTTTTGGTATATTGTTTTCGTCTCATGGTGAAGTATTTTCGTGGAATTAAGGATTATGTTTAATGAACCATGCGAATATGTTAGAAATGATCCTTTAATAAATAGAGGATAATTGCATTTTACGGTGTATGAGCGGTTGATATTACACCGAGAGGGCAGCTGAAGCAATAAATATTTTCACGAGTGGCATAGCTACGAGATGAAATATAAGTATGTTGCTCACTCGGTGAAATGAATGCCAACCGATCGTACACCGTTAAATACTAATATTCTATATTCTTATTCAAATAGCTTTGATTTATTGTATGCTCCCAATTAAACTGAAATTCCACCACGATATACATCAAATGTTTTGCTTGACGTCTCTTTCCCAAGTAGTTCTTCTGCAATGGCTTCAAGGTATTCCATTTCTACATTTATGTACATGTACTTGTAATGTTCTGATATTTGCTAAAGATTGAGAGAACAAGTGAAAATGTTTCATCATTTTAATTTAGACGGCGGGGAAAATTGACTAAATAGACAGGGTTGTCTGTTTGACTGAAATTTTCCACAGTGAAATTATCTGGGAATAATCTACTGTTATTCCGCCGTAGACCTCCGATAGCATGAAATAACAATGCATAAACCACATCACGAACAATTAACTCCATTGTCATGATTATGCCCAATGCAATTATTGATAATTACAAAAATGTACCAGATCTAGTACATACCTTTAATCAGCGAGCTGCACTTTATAGTTGGAACATTCCGTTCGCTTGGGAAATGTTTCAATCAACAATTAATTTTTATTTTCAGCCATCTTCCAGTATTAAAATGCCAATACAGAGCCTAGATATTTCCTGGAATTATGAATCTCAAAGGGGTATATTTAATTAAACTACCATAGGTTCGTTGCCTAAGCAAAGCGCTACGCAGTGCTTTCCACGGGAAATCGTCATGAAATGCCTTCTATAATAATTATATTGAACGAAAGGAAGCTGAATGACGGCGCTTAGTAGCGCTTTTCATAGGCAACGGATCCAACGGTTGATAAAAGTACTGCCAGAACAGACCCAGGGCGGGGAATACTGGCTAAGGTAGCACGTGATCACGCTCGATATCCTACGTTTGTTGAATGTATTAAATTGTACACTGAAAGGCATTGTTTATTGTCATGATACGAATATACATGAAGGTATACCCACCATAACAGTTCATAATTCTTGTTCCGAGATTTCACGAAATCATTGGATATGAAAGACTGTGTTCCGGATTTTTATGCAGAATGCTTGATCGCTCTCTGGATTTGGAGAACCATTCCATTTGTTCTTGTTTTCATTGGCACGTGTGGAAATATAGTAAATATTATAATACTTTCAAGATTAAGACAATATTCTACGAGCGTGTTTTTATTATCGTTGTCTACAGCTGAGCTCTTGTTTCTTTGGGTAGTGAGTATTCCTGACACGCTGAGTGTGATAACTTCGACAAGTGTGAACGGCTATGGAGAAACAATCTGCCGTCTAAGAAAATGGCTTGGTCATACGACAGGTGCATTCTCTCCCTGGGTACTTGTTCTTTTAAACATCGAAAGGTTCTTACTCATTAAAGCACCCGTGTTCTCAAGATCAAAGCTTACTCCTAGGAATTCTCTAATCGCCATAGGGACCGTATTCGTAGTATTGGCTATGTTGAATGGTCATTTCATGATTGGTTGGACTATCCAAACTAACACGGACAATAGCACGTCTCAAACAATTAGAGTGTGTGTTTATATTTCAGACGAATACGAGCAGTTTTCAAAAAGAGTATGGAGTGTTTTAATGTTTGCTTTGTACCAATTGATCCCAGTGTGTGTCATTTTCGTAGGAAACATCAATCTCGCCGTAGCTTTGCTCAGCAGACGTAAACGACTGACAACAGTTCATCCGTCCAACGAACAGAACATATTGGCCAATAAGAAGCGGGGATCGTCAACACTGCTTTTGTTCGTCATGTGCACCTTTTTTCTGGTCACAACCATGCCGTATTGTGTTTATCAAGTCTTAAAAGGGACTGTCGTTAAAATTGAAGGCAGACCGTTGGCAAGATGGCAGCTTGCAAGTGCTATCGTGCATGTTTTGTTGTATAGTAACTTTTCATTTAACTTCTTTTTCTACTTCGCAACAGGAACGTTATTCAAACAGGAATGGAGAAAGTTGGCACAGAAAACGAGACGATGGTTTAGAAACATAACTGGAACTGAGAGATGACACTGAATTTCTTAACCCACTTCATTTCTGGCACAAACCATCCCTCGGGGCTCTGCAGATGTAATAGCACGCACAACCTTGTGTTAACCCTACAATTACATTGCACATGTGTCATGTAATAATCGATTCATTATTTCTTCAAAATACTAGTGTCAAACAATTAAGAAAAGAAAGACACTGAATTATGCAGCAAACCTTTTACAGGCCCCTCCCTTATCTTTATTTAATTATGGATTTCAATCTGTTCTTATGTTCATATAGTTGCATTTGACAGATCTATTTTAGACGTCGAGCAATTAGCATATTGTATTATTAATGTTACTGAAGCTGTTGATTGTGATCATATAATTATTATCAAACAAACAGTGTATACTCCTACATATGTCATGTTTAATATTTTATTCTCACTCTTATAATGTCGGTTATGACACAATCGTAAGTTCAACAGTCAGGTTTTAAGCATTCACTCTGTCTCAACGAAATGTTTATACCGGTGATACTAGTACACTCGTCCCAGTCTCCCGAAGCATCTCAAGCAGAAATCTCATCTCAAATTGAGATTTTGTCCAAATCAGGGCCTGATTTTAAGACAAATTTGAAGGTTACTGAAATAAACAAAGAATAACGTTTGCTGTTTGTAATGCTAATTTTGAGTTCACCCTCCCTTGGAAATTATCGAAAGTATGCATGTCAGTTTTTGGGATGAGATTTTGCTCAAATTGAGATGTTTCGGGAGATTGGGGTCAGACTGTATGTGAAAAGAGAAGCTTTCAAATTTCTGACTGGTGGGCAAGCCATGTAGGCTCTGCCATCATTTTCATTTTCCCTTTGGAATGACGCGGCCATGTCCATCGATTGAACCTCTGACCTACCCCTTAGCACAGTTTCGTGAAACTTACACCCTGGCACTATAAAGTCTACGCCTTGCATACACGTACCACCAATCCATTGTCAAAAAGATGAAATCTTTAAGAGCATGTCTGAATAGTGAATATAGAATGTGTATGCATAATTCCATTATGAAATAGCTTTCATGCACATTTTCACTCGGAATAAGCAAGTAATGTAGTAGACCAAAGCTCGTTATAACAATACATCGAATGATTGATGGTACATTGAAATATTAATGCAATGTTTTTCTGCAAAACGTGCATATAATAGCTCAACAACTAGATGCCACATAGATATCTGTTGGTGATAACAGCTGTTGTGTCGTGAAAGCAAATATCTCAAATACCTCCCTCGAAAAACAATGACTCTTATACTGTCCGGCACATTCGTATCTAATCCTCAGCAGCACTCAACACTCAAATATAAAAAATGTAACACAATGCACTATTAGGATATATAGTTTATTTGCAATTCCAGAAGGTCAGAGACCCATGAGGACATAATATGTATACATAGTGTTGACAAGGAAAAAACATACAAACATACACTAGTATATATATATACATAAAAAGAAAAGATAGACATTAACATATTTCTTAATATTAATTCTAAATAAAGAAATGCAGCATTAATTTTAATTACTAGTAGTGTCTTGGTTGAACTAAATACTTAAACCAAATGATCACAATTTATCTACACCTCATCAATTATAGAGCAATGGCTAATGCTTATTGCTTTCTACAATGTTAGGAGCAAAATCCATCAAGATTGAATGATTTTACGTTATTGTTTATAAGTAGGAATACAGCAACTATAAACAACGTATAAAGAGATTGTAATAACATACAATGTTCAACCAACAAGAGTCCTAAATTATTATTATACTAAGTTAAAAAAGCAGTTATAACTTTATATTTGTTTTCATAAACGCATGTAATGCCACTAAGTATTACTTGAATACAACATTATATTGTAATTAAAGATGTAGCTAGAGTATTTTCAGAAATAAAATATATACACATATTTAAAAAATATAAAGAAACAGCACTACGAAAAGTGTAAACAAATTCGCACCATCTTTATCAATTAACTCGAGTTTTTCATGGATGCCTAAAATTTCTCTTCTAAACGCGACACATTTTTCACATTCAGTAAACAGTGTGTCATGAATTTGCTAATTCATTTGGGATATAGTGGAAATTATATAACATCAGTTACTTGCTTACGCATATTGTGGCGTAATTTCAACGAATCGCTAACTATGGAGTGTTATATCAAGCGACGCAGAGATACGCGCAATGCATGACAGCAGTTTTTGACGTGATTTTCCACTTTGAAATGAAAATATGGGAATTTTCTTTTATTTCTTTGAAATAACTATTGATATTGCAGTATTGCTTACAAAAATACCTTTCTATCGATGTATAAGACTTTAATATTTCTTCAACGGTTGAATTTAAAATGGTCAACAACTCTTAGTAACCACCCGAAATTCATAAAACGTCCGAGTTTCGTGCGTAACGTCATATCATTAAATATAGCTATATGTATGAAAATGAATGTTTAAACTAGAACATGTGTCAATTCATTACGATGCTATTATAATACAAACAATTTTTTAATATCTAGAAAACACTCTGTCTTAATATCAACAGAGCAGTTTAAAATATATTTAAGAATCGGCTTCTTCGCCTCGGACAATTTATTGTTTGTCCTTACAAAACATCCTATAACGCTTGTACGAGGACACTTGTGATAACAAACTAGTACTGTATCTATTACATATATGAGCCAAATAGTACACTTCACTTTATTTTCTTATAGTAATGACACATCGCTGGATAGAATGAGAATGTCGTAAGCACTATTTACGACCTTATAAGACTCACACATATTTGAAATCTGCATTACAAGGCGCTTCTTAAGGGCCTTTTTTCGTGACCAAACGGAAGTCCAAAAAGTGGGGGTTTTCATTTATAAGAAGAGTGTTTTTTCAGACAGTTTCTTCTTGTTTTCTCAAAATATTGATTTTGTACTTACGACCTTCTCATTCTAAGCCATGTATTCTGTTTCCATTATGACAGTCTGCATTGTCGTGGTTAAATACAAGGCAGATTTAATGGTGTGTGGCAACTTTCATAGATGATTCGAATAGCATACTAGTATTTCTATGTTATATAACATGTATGTGTCATAGATGAGAAAAACATGTAAAATTGTTAGACGAGTTAATAGTTTTTGATACATTGTCTTTGACTTTTTGTACCATTTATGAGTTAAAACACAGGTAACTGTATCATTGAAAAAAAATATGTTGTTGTTTTTTTACATCTGTTTCGTAACAGATCTACTGTTTATAAATAATACAGCTACATTCCAGTTAGGATAAAAATCCAGTGACGCAGTGGAACAATCCACTAGTACGGTGTAAAAACAAGTATACAGGATTATACTAACAGTTCGATACCAAACTAAACTCTACCTATTTAAGCAATGGTTTTAATCTTTTGGGTACACATAAATGATGACGTCACTGTCACCATATCCTAACTGGACTATACCTGTGAGACAAAGATGTCATTATTCTATGTATATATTAGTATTCATCCTTACTGTTCTATAGAAATTAGAAACGTCGACGGGAGCGAAGCGACAGGAGACGTTTCTAATTTCTATAGAACAGTAAGGATGAATACTAATATACTTAGTGTGCAGGTTTATTTGTCTATGCTACATAGAACGGTACTAAGTTACATAGTACGTTCTATGAACCAATTTTTACATAGTAAACCATCTTGTTCGTTCTACGGGATTTAGAACTCTCGAAACATTTAAAATACAGGAATTTCATTGGCTGACAAATAAACCTGCACACTAAATGAGTGTCACACTCAGTAGTACTCAATAACAGTTAAAGCTCAGACATACACTGCATGCCACTAGGATGAAAGTCAGAAATCGTATTAAGTATCAATTAAATTACATGTATTTAAAGTTTATAGAGCTATATTCTGACAGTCATTCAATGTCAAAATAATTACTCGCATCGCTTTTAGTATGAAACTAGACTACCTAAATTGAAAATTAAAAATTTGGATGGGTTCCGTGTACTTTGATTCAATCGTCAAAAATAGACGATTATTATAGTTTCATAGGGTGTTCTAGAACACTTTCGTATGAAAATTGACAGTTCGCATGTCAAACAAATCACAGAGAGAGTTTCGGTTAAAACTGAAGCGAAAAATGATCTAATGGATATGAAAGCATAAATGTTTTCAGTTTTGAAACTTTTAAAAAAAATATCTTCCGATATAGCTATATACACTTTAATATATAACTATATATAACTTTTATCCCCCCCCCCCAATTCTGAAGAGCATAATACATAAACATTTATGTACAACAGTACAATATAAATGACAAAATCAACAGATTTATGATTGAAATATGTACATGTATGACAAATATGAATAACCAACCATAAGATATTTACACTATTTTCAGTTATATAGAGATGGTACCTTATCATATATGTATCAACTATCAAGTAAAATTTGTAATGATTTCATATTATTGCAACTGTTTTGCTCTCAAGATATGTCGCTTTGAACCTCAAAAGGTGAATTTAAATAATTTATGTGAGTGTTTTGAGCTGAGAGTCGTATCGTTTGTAATTTCAGCCATTCTAGTATACCTTCCAAGTACTCCTATTAAAGTGGAGTTACTCCTATTTTCGTTGATAAATTTCTGGTTTGCAAGTTCATCTACCTTTGCATAAAGGTATATTGGATTCATTTTATGATCTTCTGTCCTATATGTATAACCGTTAGAGATAATACCGTCATTGTTTATTCATCCGAATCCCTTTAAAATCACATTTAAGTGCATCTTGTGACATATTTCGCTTGATCACTCCTATTTTTGATTTAACTAACTTGGCAGGTATGATTCTAGTAACATCTTACCACAGTATCTTCATCATGCAAGCAATTTGTCCACGTGTCGTGAGGACAATCGTGTAAATTGTTTTCTGATCCGACACATTTCACAGTGTCCATTACGATAGGACCATAGTAGACAATCGGATGGACACGCAGTGGATATACCGGAGTGCCGTTACTGCAAAAGAAAGAAATACTATCACAAGTCAAAATATTTTATCGCGGTGATAGTCTGAAGACCAATAAACTCAAAATAATATTTTCACGATGTCAAAATTTCGCATTTTTTATTCTGGAGCAAGCAGTTGCAATGTTTATTTTTCTCGAATTCATTATTCCTGATTTCCAAACTAGATGTATGCAGTTCGCGAGGTTGAATGTTCGCGATATTATACATGTAGAGAGTGATCATTTCTTGTGAACTCAACTCCTCCTACAGTTTTTTACATGACGTTCTTCAAACTTTCACAGATGAACAAAGTTTACACGTAGATGTGCATGAAGAAAGGAATTTAAGCTGAATTACTATTTTCCAGAATTATGGCCCTTTCTACTTTTAGTCAATATGTTCGAAACGAATTAGCGTTTAGATCATTTTAGCCACAATTACGATAGTCTGGAGTTCCCTCCCCCTGATACTAACGCTATCTTATACTGAACAGATTGGGTGCCTAGAACCAGAATACATTTTCGACCCTTTGGCGGTGGACCTGATGGGGGTATATAAGTCTGACCAATGGCGACAGCTGAATTTTATTCTGTATTGCCCTTACCTGTATCCCATGCTATTACAGAACACAGCTGCGTTCTCATGGCCGCTCTCTTCTTCTTCCCAGTAATCATCACACACAGTACCCCAAACCCCAGTCACATTAACCTCAATGTATCCAGTTATCTCCCCTGGTACCGAGTACAGATCGAGGCCGCATACTCTGTAGTCACCAGAAGTCACACACTACGAAAGTTAATACAAAATACATAGGTCCAATGCAGGACAACAACAGCCATTTTCCCACATTTATCAGTATTGTTATTTGCAAACAATATGGATAATTATTATATATAATTGATTAAAAAGGAATTAATTATCGACAAGCAAGCGGAAAGGCGCTGGGTGGAAGCCAATTATGTAATAGACAAATATTGGAACAGAACAGATGTTTATTCATATTAATAGACTTAAGTGTACAGCACTTATCATCTACATCATACTATTTACAAAATACAATATTATAATAATCACATTTATAATACACTATGCGAGAGTGAAAACTATAATTATTATATATGTTCACAGAAAAGCACATATTACTCATATAACAAGGTCAAAACGCAATATACATTATGACAATAATATTACATGATCAATATACAGCAGATTATATGTTAATCAAGAAGAAAGTATGTTACTACGTGCTTTCAAGGCACATTGAAGATATAATGACAGTCTTTTTTGTGGAAAGTAACTCGATGGGACGAAACTAGCGCCATAACATGATAACATATAAAGTTATAATGATATAATTCGCACAGCGTTCATCCATGTGTACGAATGAGTACATGTACAGGAGATCATGGACCGAACGCTGATCTGTAATTTAGCTATATACCATTTAATCCGAACGTTACTGCAGATGTTTGACTCAGTCGGATGAACGAACTTTGATTCGTTCTTTTTTAAATAAAACGCAATCTCATTAAAATCAGAACCCTATTACGCTCCTCTTCTTTACGCTGATATAACCATGTAAAGGAATATAAAACAGGAATGGAGCAAATTTTAGAATCTGATCTTAATGAGATTGAAATAAAACAATGTATGAAATGGAGCAAATGTTAGGATCTGTTTTTAATGAGAATGAAATAAAACAGTTCCGGAAATGGAGCCAGTGTTAGGATCTGATTTTAATAAGAATGAAATAAAACAGTTCCTGAAATGGAGCCAATGTTAGAATCTAATTTTAATGAGAATGAAATAAAATATTTCCTGAAATTGAGCCAATGTAAGGATCTGATTTTAATGAAAATGAAATAACAGTTCCTGAAATGGAGCCAATGTTTGGATCTGATTTTAATGAGATTGAAATAAAACAATACCTGAAATAAAGCAAATGTATGAATCTGATTTTAATCAAAGGTAACGGTATCATTGAACTTTTCAAAATCTTTTTTTTTCGTTTAAGTCTTTATCAACGATATTGTTACGTGTGATTTTAATGAGATTGAAAATAACGTACCTGGAATGGCCTCTTTTGTGCATATTTCACATTCTGTTGACAGGTCGGTCGTTCTCTCACAAACAACGAATTGAGGGAACACGTGAGACTGGTGTCGGTGTATAGACATGATTCACACTGGATATCGTTCATACACAGTAGTGAACACGCCATTATATCTTCAACGTCATTGTGCGAAATCAACTCAGTCCCGTACGAGGTATTTGAGGTGCACAGTGGTTTTATCTCAAATTTGTGTTTCCTGTCTCCCGCTGTGGCGAGGTACCAGCAAAAGACGAACATAAACACCGACAGTTCAGTTACAATCGAAATGTGAGACAATAGTCCAGTCATTTTGATAATTGTTCATATATCAGTCTTTGTAAAAATTAAAACGATATAAATATCGTTTGCTTACAAAAGTCTTACAAAATGATACTTATTTCTAACACGTTTCTATAATATAAGGAACTATACTAGCGACAAGATTTAATAATACCTACATGCATATATATAATACAGTGTATTTTATTATTATTTTAAAAAAACCCCACAACGTTCAACCAGTAAGTTAGTTGTATTATAAAATGTCAATTAAACAATATTTCCTTAAAAAATACGCATTTTCAGACTAAAACAAATCACGCAGCCGTTCTCTTCGGCGACCAAACGACAGTGGCTTAACTTTTCAAATGAAGATTCAAACTCATATAATAGTAAGCTAATCCAGGACGGTATCAGAGTAAAACCGTCCGCTGCTTAAATTATTAATGTGCCAGACAATTCAGTTTCTACAGAAGCGATACGCTAAATTGTTATGCTTTAACAACAAGAAAATAATAGACGTATTAATTGTGCTCATTCATGCATACACATGGGCTTACTAGACCATGCGTGTGTTATATAGGTGCCGCGATTCTGTTACCGCCCAAAGCACTTAGATAACCCATAGATCCATGAAAAAGCGTCTTGTTGACATGTTCTAGAAAGTAACGTTTCACTTGTTATGATCAGTATATTTAATAATTACCATCAACATGTTCCCAGTGACACATTTCATCTACGAGGTGTGTTCGAAAAGTAATTGCAACTATCTCTAACTTTTTATTGACTGAACCGATTTCAATGAAACTCACTTACAATCTCCGCTTCAAGATGTACACTCATTTTATTATAAAATTAAAGATAAAAAATCACATTTCAATCTCTGCAACGGGTACTACTTTTATGCACTGCAATACGGTTGACCTCATGGGCCTCCAGGAAATGTACCTTCGCTGTACCGAATGCGATCTAAGTCTAAGAACTTAAAACTAGTCGCAGGGGACTAGGTCTATACATGTAGAACATACTTGTTAATAAAGCATATTTATCTGATTTTCGTTCAAAAACTACTCTTCTGTAGATGCCTGATGCACAAAGGTATTTTCATGGAAAGGGACATAATCTGCACAAACTTTCTGTAGAGCCTTCTAGCTTCAAATTTACGCATTGGCTCGGGCATTGGAATAGTATGGCCTTGATCGGTGGACAAAATTCAAATGCATCACCTCTGTCACTGACTGAGTGTTATTTACAAATAAGAGATTCTTAGATTTTCATGAATCAAATACATAATAGTTATGTTTCAGACTTCGTAAGTCGCCTTCTTTTTACGCTTCGTAAAAACATAGTTTGAAAATGTTAATGGTATCAATTAAATATTTGTTGGCATTTAAAATAATGATATCTTAGACACCACGCATTGAGCATGGTACCCATGGGGTACACATGTTGTTAACTTCTAGAGTTTCTTCAAAATGATGTGAACATGGGATAACATCGAGCATGTGCGATCAGCTAACTACCCCACTGCCAATACTGTAGCTTTGAGACCAATATCTTACTTTTTATCAACATTATGTTTCTTTGTTATTTTCGACTGCTAATCTTGTTGATGTATTTCAGCCGCTGTTGGTCTGCTTTGAAACATGTTGAATAAATAAAACATTGCTAAAAGACATCCTACGATGTTTGTTAACCTTGAAAAGTTCCTCATATATCAATTTGTTACGTTATCTAAGTTAAGCCCTTTCTTTGATATAAGACATAGTTTCAGGCAGT
Organism: Spisula subtruncata; assembly: GCA_963678985.1. Lineage (NCBI taxonomy): Eukaryota > Metazoa > Mollusca > Bivalvia > Venerida > Mactridae > Spisula > Spisula subtruncata. The sequence continues at coordinate 5,954,823 of OY787673.1, read as the reverse complement.
TTTTCATACGTTTTTCGAACACGTTTAAGCTAAGTGTCTTTCTGTTTACAACCAAAGTACATGTACGTTGGTGAATCAAAAAGTTCGTAGAATTTTGCCATAACTTTTTTATTTTGAGATTTATTGTCATCATATTTTTTTTTATTTATGCAGAATGAAAACAATGGCATTTTCTTTACATAGACAGATTTATACCGACCTGATGATAACCGATTTAAAAATAAAATCCACTTCGAGAAGCGAAAATGAGTCAAAACGTGAACGTAAGTGTTGACAAAGGTTGTGTTAGTTTGATGTCGTTCATCAAATGACGCTGACGTCTTCCGCTATGCTGGTACAGCATGTGTGCGTTTCTATTTAGAAATCATGTAGTTTTGACCACAGCTAACTGTATCGTTGAAAACGAAAAAAAAACGAAAAAAAATGTTTTTTCGTTTTTTTTTCGTTTTCAACGATACGGTTACCTGTGGTTTTGACTAATTCAATGACATTTGACAAATTGTTTTGTTATACTTATGACCACGTTATATTAAGATTTAAAAGCAATTTGAAACTGTGGTTTGTGAGTTATGATATTTTTCTACGAACTTTTTTATTCACCCACGTACATTAAAGTGCATGTACGCTTCGACGTTTCGATGCGATTGCGTAATTCCATACTTAATATTCCTGCAATGTTAATTTGTTGTTTTCTATTAAACGGTCGAAAAGCTTAACTTTGATAACATATTCATGATAATTGCAATAGGTAGAATAAACCAAACATAACCCATTTATTTATGTCTTCAACACTGGGAGGAATAAAAGTAAAAGTGGTGCCGTAAGTACGCTTCAGACTATAATACTAATTAAAATTTAATTGTTTTATCTATAAATAGTTCCTTTATGAATATCGTATTAGATTTATTTAAGTACTTTAATGCAGAACATGATCACATGAATCTTGGAGCAATTCAATAAGGTGCAAAGTACTCGAATATTTTTATTATTCATGGACCATGGCTCATTATTACAAATACGGATGGGTGGTTCTATTTAATTGGTTCAACAGAAGCAATTCAAAAAGTACATTTTAATTATTCATAACTCTATTATTAAAAGCAACGAACATTATAATGTATCCGGGATTACGAATGTGTGTATGGGGTTCTGTTATAAAAGGTGAAGCCCGTTGATTATTAATGAATACGACGTTATTAGTTCTGTAGGCAAACATGAAGTCACTCAGAATATTTTATTATGATTCTATTCTGGTTGCCGTATATCCCGTATCCACAATATAGTTCATTATACATGATAGACACAAACGTTGATATTCAGAATCAAAGTGAATCTTTATTGTAACTTCATCACGTCCTCTTCACTTGCTAGATGCCATGCTAGGGGTCGTGCTAGGGGTGGTACTAGGGGCTGTGCTAGGTGCCGTGCTAGGGGTCGTACTAGGGCTGTGCTAGGGGTCGTGCTAGGGGTCGTGTTAGAAACCGTGCTAAGGACCGTTCTAACAAAATAGTGCCCCTTTTTCTCCGTCTAACCTTTAATCAATTCTTATAATATATTATATTACATGTATGCAGCTTTTTGTATTCATACGTACATACCATAGCCGGGTCACAAAAATGACGTCGTTTGCAAAATATTATAACGGCGGGTCACAAGTTGAAGCCAAAAAGCATAAAACGTCTTTAAATGTCCCCATTTTAAAGCGTCATTTTTTATGCCGACATTTCAAATACCTAGAACTTAAAAGTCAATTGATAATGGAATAACAAGCATGTCTTCATACCAAATGTGACATTTTCCGCTACCGCCGTCTGTGCAGTTTCGCATCTCACACTTATGATGCCAAATGCATCGCTGGTGTGCAGCGTCTGTAGTTCATATAATAGCGTCCTTGACCGACTCGAAAAAAAACCGTAGAACTGGCATTCAGCATGTCATATAGCGCCTTCCAGTGTCTTGGCATCTTCTTTAAACCACTGATTCTACACATATGCATGTCTGAGACACTTAATCTCTGATACCTGCAAATAAGTCCTGCTTCGTTTGACACGTGCCTCAAATAATGCATGCCTTGCTTCATGTGTGCTTCAATAATGCCTTTCTAGCGTGACAAGTGACTAAAATAATGCTTGCCTCAAATGATGTGTGCCTCAAATAATGCCTGCCGCACTTGATGTGAGCCTCAAATAATGCCAACCGTACATGTTATTTGCCTAAAACAATAGCTGCCTCATATGCCATGTGCCTCAAATAATGCCTGCCTTGCTTGTTGAGTGTCTCAAAATAATGCCCAACTCGCTTAGACTAAGTGTGTGCCTCCAATAAAACCTACATCACATTTTATGTGCCTCAATCAATATCTGCTTCATATACCATGTTCCCCAACAAATTACAGCCGCGCTGAATGTGTGACTCAAATAATGCCTGTCTCGTTTGATGTATGCCTCACTTGGTGTGTGCATATACATGTAATGTAAAGCTCGATTGTTGATTTCCTCTTATAATGCCTGTCTCGCTTGATGTGTGCCTCACATAATGCCTTAAGTAATGTCTGTCACGATCGATGTGTGCCTCAAGCAGTGCCCGTCTGGCTTGACATCTGCCTCAAAATTGCCAGCTTAACTTGGAGTGTTTCTCAAATAATGCATGCCTCTCTTTATGTCTGCCTCTCAATAATGTCTACCGCACATGGTGTGGTTAATGTCTGCCTCACTTGTCTTGTGTCCGTGCCTCATACGCCATTTGCATAAAAAAATGCCATTTTCACTTGGAATGTGCCTAAAAAACCTGTCTCACTTGACTTGTGTCTGAAATAATGCCTGTTTCACTTGCTGTGTGCCTCAAAATAATGTCAGTCTCACTTGACATATGCCAGACAAAATGTGTTTCTCACATGCCATGTCCCAGAAATAATGCCAGTTCACTTGGTTTGTGCCTGAAACATACATGCCATGTTCCTCAAATACTAAATGCCAGCCTCACTAGACATTTGCCTGAAATAATACATGTCTCACGTGATGTGTGCCTCACAATGCTAGTAATAATGTTTGTTTCACTTGACATGTGCCTCAATTAATGCAAGCCCCACTTTGTGTGCACCTTAAATAATACGATTTTCACTAGACATGTACATGAAACAGCACCTACCTCTCTTCACATTTGCCTGAAATAATGCCTGCCTGATATGCCACGTGCCTCAAATAATGTCTGCTTAACTTGGTGTGTGCCTCAAATAATGCGATATTCACATGACACGTGCCTGAAATAATATCTGCCTGACATGCCAAGTGCTTTTAACAATGCCTGTCTCACTTGGTGTGAGCCTCACAATAGTGCTAGTCTCATTTGATGTGTGCATTAAAATAAGACCTGCCAAACAAGTGCCTCATATACTAGTAATGTTTCTCACACGTGAAAATGCGTGCCTCACGTAACATGTGCCTCAAATAATGCATGCCTCATTTGACTTATTTCTCAAATAATGTCTGCCTCACATGTCGAGTACCTCAAATAATGTCTGTCACTTTTGAAATGTGCATGAAATAATGCATCCTCCACAAAACGTGTGCGCAAACAATGCTTGCCTCAAATTGTATATGCCTGAAATTGTGCTTGAAATAATGCCTACCTCACTTGATGCTTGCCTCAATTAAAGCCAGTCTCACTTGTCAAGTACTTCAAATAATGCCTGCCTCACTTGGCAAGTGCTTCAAATAATGCCTGCCTCACTTGACAGATGATTCAAATAATGGCTGCTTCACTTGACAATTGCTTCAAATAGTGCCTGTCTCACTTGATAAGTGCTTCAAATAATGTCTGCCTTTTTTCAATTAATGCGTGCCTTGCGTGACAAGTGCTTCAAATTGTGCGTGTCTCACTTGACAAGTATTTCATAAAATACCTGCGTCACTTTACATGTACTTTAAATATTGCGTGCCTCACTTGACAAGTGCTTCAAATAATACCTGTCTCACTTAATAAGTGCTTCAAATAATGCTAGCCACCCTTGACATGTGCTTCAAATAATGCCTGTCTAAACTGACAAGTGCTTCAAATAATGCGTGACTCACTTGTTAAGTGCTTCAAATAATGCGTGCCTCACTTGACATATTTTTTCAAATAATGCCTCACTCAACTGACAAGTGCTTCAAATAATGCGTACCTCACTTGGCAAATGCCTCAAATAGTACCTACATCTATTGAAATGTTCTTCAAATAGTGTCTGACTCACTTTACAATAGCTTTAAATAGTGCCTGCCTCACCTGAGAAGAGCTTCAAAAATGTCTGCCTCACTTAACACATCCTTCAAATAATTCCTGCCTCGTTGACAGGTGCCACAAATAATGCCTGTATCACTTGACATGTGCTTCAAATAATGCCTGTCTCACTTGACAAATCCTTCAAATAATGCCTGTCTCACTTGACAAATCCTTCAAATAATGCCTGTCTCACTTGACTAATGCGTCAAAAAGTGCCTGCCTCAGTGGACCAGTGCTTCAAATAATACGCGCCTCACTCAACAAGTGCATCAAACAATGCCTGTCTCACATGCCGAATGCTTCAGATAGTGGCTGCCACACTTGACCAGTGTTTAAAAGAATATCTGCCTCACTTAAAAAGTACATAAAACCTCGCTTGATAAGTGTTTTAAAGAAAGCCTGCCTCACTTGACAACTGGAGCTTCATATCATGTGTGCCTTGCTTCACAAGTGCATCAAACAATGCGTGCCTCGCTTCACAAATGCTTCAAATAATGCGTGCCTCACTTGCCAAATGCTTCAAATAATGACTGCCTCACTTGATATGTGCTTCAAATAATACCTACGTCATTTTACATGTAAATCTAATAGTGCGTGCCTCGCATGACTAGTGCTTCAAGTAATGTCTGCCTCGCTAGAAATCGGCATTCAATATTGCCTGTCTCACTTAACAAGTGCTTCAAAAAATTGCCTGCTTTGCTTGAAAAGTGCTTCAAATAATGCCTGTCTCACTTAACATGGGCTTCAATTAGTGCGTGTATTAATTGACAAATGCTTCAAATATTGCGTGCCTCACTTGGCAAGTGCCACTAATAATGCCTGACTCACTTGACAAGTGCTTTAAAGATTGCGTGCCTCACTCGACAAGTGTTTCAAATATTGCCTGCTCACTTGACAAATGCTTCAAATATTGCGTACCTCACTTGGCAAGTGCCTCTAATAATGCCTGACTCACTTGACAAGTGCTTCAAATAATGGCCGCCTTACTTGAAAAGTGCTACAAATAATGCCTGCCTCTTTTTACAAGCGCTTCAAATAATGCCTGCCAATCTTGACAAATGCTTCACATAATGCCTGCCTCACTTGACAAGTCCATCCAAGTGTGCCTGCATCCCTTCGCAAGAGCATCATATAAGGCCTGCCTCACTTTACAAATGCTTCAAATAATGCCAGTCTCACTTGAGAAGTACTTCATGTAATGACTGCCTCACTTCACATGTGCCCTAAGTAATGCCAGCCTCAATTGACATGTGCCTTCAATAATGCCAGCTTCAATTGACATGTGCCTTCAATAATACCAGCCTCAATTGACATGTGTCTTCATTAATGCCAGTCTCTCTTTACAAGTGCCATCAATGATGCCAGTCTCACTTGGATTGTGCCTTCAAAAATGCCTGTCACACTTGACAAGTGATTCACATTATGACCGTCTCACATGACAATTGCCTTCAATAATGCCTACATTACTTGACATGTGCCTACATTAATGCCAGTTTCTCTTTACAAGTGCCATCAATGATGCCAGTCTCACTTGACAAATCCTTCAAATAATGCCTGCCTCACTTGACAAATGCGTCAAAAAGTGCCTGCCTCACATGACAAGTGCTTCAAATAATACGCGCCTTACTCAACAAGTGCATCAAACAATGCCTGCCTCACATGCCAAATGCTTCAGATAGTGCCTGCTTCACTTGATCAGTGTTTAAAAGAATATCTGCCTCACTTAAAAAGTGCATCAAACCATGCTTGCCTCGCATGATAAGTGTTTTAAATAAAGCCTGCCTCACTTGACAACTGGATCTTCATATAATGCGTGTCTTGCTTCACAAGTGCATCAAACAATGCGTGCCGCGCTTCACAAATGCTTCAAAAAATGCGTGCCTCACTTGCCAAATGCTTCAAATAATGACTGCTTCACTTTATATGTGCTTCAAATAATGCCTACGTCATTTTACATGTAAATCAAATATTGCGTGCCTCGCATGACTAGTGCTTCAAATAGTGTCTGCCTCGCTAGAAATCTGCATTCAATAGTGCCTGTCTCACTTGACAAGTGCTTCAAAAAATTGCCTGCTTTGCTTGAAAAGTGCTTCAAATAATGCATGTCTCACTTAACATGGGCTTCAATTAGTGCGTGTATTGCTTGACAAATGCTTCAAATATTGCGTGCCTCACTTGGCAAGTGCCACTTAAAATGCCTGACTCACTTGACAAGTGCTTTAAATATTGCGTGCCTCACTTGACAAGTGTTTCAAATATTGCCTGCGCACTTGACAAATGCTTCAAATATTGCGTGCCTCACTTGGCAAGTGCCTCTAATAATGCCTGACTCACTTGACAAGTGCTTCAAATAATGGCCGCCTTACTTGAAAAGTGCTACAAATAATGCCTGCCTCATTTGACAAGCGCTTCAAATAATGCCTGCCAATCTTGACAAATGCTTCACATAATGCCTGCCTCACTTGACAAGTCCATCCAAGTGTGCCTGCATCCCTTCGCAATAGCATCATATAAGGCCTGCCTGACTTTACAAATGCTTCAAATAATGCCAGTCTCACTTGAGAAGTACTTCATGTAATGACTGCCTCACTTCACATGTGCCCTATGTAATGCCAGCCTCAATTGACATGTGCCTTCAATAATGCCAGCTTCAATTGACATGTGCCTTCAATAATGCCAGCCTCAATTGACATGTGCCTTCATTAATGCCAGTCTCTCTTTACAAGTGCCATCAATGATGCCTGTCACACTTGACAAGTGATTCACATTATGACCGTCTCACATGACAATTACCTGCAATAATGCCTACATTACTTGACATGGGCCTACATTAATGCCAGTCTCTCTTTACAAGTGCCATCAATGATGTCAGTCTCACTTGACAAATCCTTCAAATAATGCCTGCCTCACTTGACAAATGCGTCAAAAAGTGCCTGCCTCACTTGACAAGTGCTTCAAATAATACGCGCCTTACTCAACAAGTGCATCAAACAATGCCTGTCTCACATGCCAAATGCTTCAGATAGTGCCTGCTTCACTTGATCAGTGTTTAAAAGAATATCTGCCTCACTTAAAAAGTGCATCAAACCATGCTTGCCTCGCATGATAAGTGTTTTAAATAAAGCCTGCCTCACTTGACAACTGGATCTTCATATAATGCGTGTCTTGCTTCACAAGTGCATCAAACAATGCGTGCCTCGCTCCACAAATGCTTCAAAAAATGCGTGCCTCACTTGCCAAATGCTTCAAATAATGACTGCCTCACTTTATATGTGCTTCAAATAATGCCTACGTCATTTTACATGTAAATCAAATATTGCGTGCCTCGCATGACTAGTGCTTCAAATAATGTCTGCCTCGCTAGAAATCTGCATTCAATAGTGCCTGTCTCACTTGACAAGTGCTTCAAAAAATTGCCTGCTTTGCATGAAAAGTGCTTCAAATAATGCATGTCTCACTTAACATGGCCTTCAATTAGTGCGTGTATTGCTTGACAAATGCTTCAAATATTGCGTGCCTCACTTGGCAAGTGCCACTTAAAATGTCTGACTCACTTGAAAAGTGCTTTAAATATTGCGTGCCTCACTTGACAAGTGTTTCAAATATTGCATTCGCACTTGACAAATGCTTCAAATATTGCGTGCCTCACTTGGCAAGTGCCTCTAATAATGCCTGACTCACTTGACAAGTGCTTCAAATAATGCCTGCCAATCTTGACAAATGCTTCACATAATGCCTGCCTCACTTGACAAGTCCATCCAAGTGTGCCTGCATCCCTTCGCAAGAGCTTCATATAAGGCCTGCCTCACTTTACAAATGCTTCGAATAATGCCAGTCTCACTTGAGAAGTACTTCATGTAATGACTGCCTCACTTCACATGTGCCCTAAGTAATGCCAGCCTCAATTGACATGTGCCTTCGATAATGCCAGCTTCAATTGACATGTGCCTTCAATAATGCCAGTCTCAATTGACATGTGCCTTCATTAATGACAGTCTCTCTTTACAAGTGCCACCAATGATGCCAGTCGCACTTGGATTGTGCCTTCAAAAATGCCTGCCTCACTTGACTTGTGATTCACATTATGACCGCCTCACATGACAATTGCCTTCAATAATGCCTACATCACTTGACATGTGCCTTCATTAATGCCAGTCTCTCTTTACAAGTGCCATCAATGATGCCAGTCTCACTTAGATTGTGCCTTCAAAAATGCCTACCTCACTTAACATGTGCCTTCAATAAAGCCTGCCTCACTTGACATGTACCTTCAATAATGCCTTCCTCACTTGACAATTTTCTTGAATAATACCTGCCTCACTTGACAAGTGCCTGACTTCAATACCGTCTGCCACACTGGACAAGTGCCTTCTTTAATGCCTGCCTAACGTGACAAGTGTCTTCAATAATACGTGCATCACTTGATAAGTGCTTTAAATAATGCCTGCCTCACTTGACAAGTGCCTTCAATAATTACTGTTTCGCTTGACAAGTGATTTCAATAATGCCAGTCTAAGGTGAAAAGTGCAGTCAATCTTGTCTGCTTCACTTGACATGTGCTTCAAATATTTCCAGTGCCACTTGACAATTGCCATCAATAATGCCCGTCTCACTTGACATGTGCCTTCAATAATGACTGCCTCACTTGAAATGTGCCTTTAATAGTGCCAGACTCAATTGACAAGTGCTTAAAAATAATGCCAGCCACCCTTGGCAAGTGCTTCAAATAGTGCTTTCCTCACTCAATAATGCATGCCTGACTTAGATATTGTCTGCCTCAATTCATGAGGGCCTTCAATAATGCCTATTTCTCTTGACATGAGCCTGCAATATTAAATATAGCCAATTTCACTTGACAAGTGCATTCAATAATGCCTGCCACACTTAACATATGCCTTCCATAATGCCTGCCTCACTTGAAATTTGTCTTTAATAATGGCAGTCTCACTTGACAAGTGCCTTCAGTATTGCCTGCTTCACTTGACATGTGCCTCAAATATTAAATATTGCCTGTATCATTTTACATGTGCCTTTAATAGTGTCTGCCTCACTTGAAATGTGTCTTCAATAACGTCAGTCTCACTTGACAAGTGCCGTTAATAGTGCCTCTCTCACTTCTAACGTGCCTTAAATAACGCCTGCTTCACTTGGACTGTGCCTCAAATATTAAATATTACCTGTATCACTTGGCATGTGCCTTTAATAATGCCAGTCTTACTTGACACGTGCCTTAACTAACGACAGTCTCACTTGAAAAGTGCAATCAATACTGCCTGCCTCACTTTACATGTGCCTAAAAAAGCCTGCCTCACTTGGCATGTGCCTTTAATAATGTCTGACTCACTTATCAAGTGACTTCAATAATGCCCGCTTAATTTTACATGTGCCTTCAATAATGCCTGGTTCTGTTGACATGTGCCTGAAATATTAAATATTACAGTGTCACTTGACATGGGCCTTCATTAATGCCAGTAACACTTGAAACGTGCATTCAATAAAGCCTGCCACACATGACAAATGCCTTCAATAACGCCTGCCTCACTTCACATGTGCCTTCAATAACGCTTGCCTCACTTGACAAGTCCCTTCAATAATGCCTGCCTCACTTGACATGTGCGTTCAATAATGCCTGCCTCGCATGACGAAAGCCTTTTATAATGCCTATCTCACTTGACATGTGCTTTCAATAATGCGTGCCTCACTAGACAAGTGCTTCATCATTGTCTGTCTTACATGAAATGTGCCTTCAATAATGCCATTCTAACTTGACAAGTGCCTCAAATATTAAATAATGCCTGCATCACTTGACATGTGCCTTCAATAATGCCTGCCTCACTTGGCATGTGCCTTCAATAATGACTGTCTCACTTGGCAAGTAACTTCAATAATGACAGCCTTACGTGGCAGATGCCTTCAATAATGCCAGCCTAATTTTACAAGTGCCTTCAATAGTGCCTGCTTCTGTTGACATGTGTCTGAAATATTAAATATTACCAGTGTCACTTGATATGTGCCATCAATAATGCCAGTTACATTTGACAAGTCCCTTCAATAATGCCTGCCTCACTTGACATGTGCGTTCAATAATGCCTACCTCACTTGACAAAAGTCTTTAATAATGCCTGTCTTACTTGACCTGTGACTTCAATAATGCCCGCCTCACTAGACAAGTGCTTCATCATTGTCTGTCTTACATGATATGTGCCTTCAATAATGCCTTTCAAACTTGACAAGTGCCTCACATATTAAATATTGCCTGCATCACTAGATATGTTCCTTTTATAATGTCAGTCAAAATTGACAAATATCTTCAATAATACATGCCTCTCTTTACATGTACCTTCAATAATGCCTGACTCACTTCATTTGACAAGTCCCTACAATAATACCTGCCTCACAGGTCAAGTGTCCTCTAGAATGCCTGATTCGCTTGACCAATGCTTCAAATAATGCATGCCTCACTTGACCTGTGCTTCAAATAATGCCTGCCTCAATTCACAAGTGACTTCAATAATGCATGCCTCACTTGCAGCTGCCTTCAATAATGCTACCTCACATTACAAGTGACTTCGATAATGCCTACCTCACTTGACATGTGCCTAAAATAATGCCTGCCTCACTTCATTTGACAAGTTCTTTCAATAATACCTGCCGCACAGGTCATGTGCCTTCTAGAATGCCTGATTCGCTTGACCAATGCTTCAAATAATGCATGCCTCACTTCACAAGTGCCTTCAAAAATGCATGCCTCACTTGACATATGCCTTCAATAATGCTGCCTCACATTACAAGTGACTTCGATAATGCCTACCTCACTTGACATATGCCTTCAATAATGCCTGACTCACTTGACATGTGCCTTGAATAATGCCTGCCTCTCTTGATATGTGCCTTGAATAATGCCTGCCTCACATTACAAGTGACTTCGATAATGCCTATCTCACTTGACATGTGTCTTCAAAAATGCCTGACTCACTTGAAATGTGCCTTCAATAATGCCTGCCTCTCTTGATATGTGCCTTTAATAAAATAAAAATGCCTACCTCACTAGACAAGACCCTTCAATAATGTCTGCCTCACTTGATATGTGCCTTCAATAATGCATGCTTCACTTGGTATGTGCTTTAAATAATGCCTGCCTCACTTAATATGTGCCTTCAATAATACCTGTCTCACTTGATATTTGCCTTCAACAATGCTCAGATGAAACGTGACTTTAATAATACATGCCTCTCTTTACATGTACCTTCAGTAATGCCAGCCTCAATTGACATGTGTCTTCAATAATGCCTGCCTCACTTCATATGTGCCTTCAAAATGCCTGCCTCACTTGACATGTGCCTTCAATAGTGCCTACCTCACTTGACATGTGCCTTCAATAGTGCCAGCCTCATTTGATATGTACCTTCAATAATGCCTGCCTCACTTTACATGTGCCATTAATAATGCGTGCCTCACTTGACAAGTGCCTTCAATAATGCTAGTCTCACTTTACAAGTGACTTCAATAATTCCTGATTCACTTGACATGTGCCTTCAATAATGCCTGCCTCACTTGACAATTACATTCAATAATGCCTGCCTCACTTGCCATGTGCCTTCAATAATGCTTGCGTCACTTGACAAATGCATTCAATAACTCAAATGACAACTTTTGTCAATAATACCTGCCTCACTGGAAAAGTTTCTTCAATAATGCCTGCCTCACTTTACCTGTGCCTTCAAAATGTCTTTCTCACGTTACATGTGCCTTCAATAATGCCTGTTCCACTTAGCATCTGCCTTCAATAATGCGTGCCTAACTTGACAAGAGCCTTAACTAATGCGTACCTCACTTGACATGTGACTTCAATAATGCCAGTCTCACGTGGCAAGTGCCTTCATTAATGCCTGCCTCACTTGATAAGTGCCTTGAATAATGTCTGTTTCACTTTACAAGGACATTCATTAAAGCCTGCTTCACTTGATAAGTGCCTTCATTAATGCCAGCCACAATCTACTTATTTTTCAAATATTTTTTGTCCCATTTGACAAGTGCTTTCATTAAAGTCTGCCTCACTTGACATGTGCCTTCAACAATGCTTGCCTCACTTGATATGTTCTTTCGATAATGCCTGCCTCACTTGGCAAGTGTTTTCAATGATGCCTGCCACACTTGACAAGTGTCTTCAATAATGCCAGTCGCATTTGGTAGGTGCCTTCAATAATGCGTGCCTCACTTGACAAGTGCCTTGAATGATGCCTGCCTCATTTGACATGTGCCTTCAATAATGCCTGCCTAACTTTACATGTGCAATTAATAATGTCAGCCTCACTTGACAAGTGCCTTCAATAATGCCAATCTCACTTCACAAGGGCCTTCAATACAGTGTGTCTCTCTTGAAATGTGCCTTCAATAATGCCTGCCTCACTTTACATGTGCCATTAATAATGCCAGCCTCACTTGACAAGTGCCTTCAATAATGCCAATCTCACTTCACAAGGGCCTTCAATACAGTGTGTCTCTCTTGAAATGTGCCTTTAATAATGCCTGCCTCACTTTATATGTGCCATTAATAATGCCAGCCTCACTTGACAAGTGCCTTCAATAATGCCAATCTCACTTCACAAGGGCCTTCAATACAGTGTGTCTCTCTTGAAATGTGCCTTCAATAATGCCTTCCTCACTTGACAAGTGCATTCAATAATGCCAGTCTCACTTGACATGTGCCTTCAATAATGCATGCCTCGCTTGACGAGTGCCTTCAACAATGCCAGTCTCACATGACATGTGCCTTCAATAATGCGTGCCCCACTTGACAAGTGCCTTCAATAATGTGTGCCTCACTTGACATGTGCCTTCAATAATGCCAGTCTCACTAGACAACTGCCTTCAATAATGCCTGTCTCACTTGACAAGTGCCTTCAATAATGCCAGTCTCACTCAACAACTGCCTTCAATAATGCGTGCTTCACTTGACATGTGCCTTCAATAATGCCTACCTCACATGACATGTGCCTTCAATAATGTCTGCCTTACTTGACAAATGCTTTTTATTGTTATCAAATATTGCTTGCCTCACTTGACAAGTGCCTTCAATAATGCCTGCATCAGTTGACAAGTGCATTCCATAATGCCTGCTTCACTTGACATGTGCATCAAATATAGTCTGTGTCACTTGACAGGTGCCTTCAAATATGCCTGCCTAACTTAAAAAATGCTTTCATTAATGCCTGCCTCACATGATAAGTGCCATCTATAATGCCTACCTCACTTCATAAGTGCCATTGATAATGCCAGCATCGGTTGACAAGTGCCTTCAATAATGCCCGCTTCACTTGACATGTGCATCAAATACAGCTTGTGTCACTTGACAGGTGCCTTCAATGATGTCTGCCTCGCTTGACAAGTGCCTTCAAAAATGCCTGCATTACTTGACAATTGCCTTCAAAAATGCCTGTTTCACTTGGCAAGTGCCTTCAATAATGCATGCCTAACTTGACAATTGCCTTAAATAATGCCTGCCTAATATGACAAGTGCCTCCGATAATGCAAGGCTCACTCGAAAAGTACCTTCAATAATGCCAGCCTCACTTGACAGATACCTTCAATAATGCGTGCCTCACTTGACAAGTGTCTTAAATAATGCCTGCCTCACAGGGCAAGTACATCTGAAAATGCCAGTCTCACTTGAACAGTGCCTTTAATAATGCGTGCCTCACTTTACAAGTGCCTTAAATAATGCGTGTCTCACTTGACAAGTGCCACCGATAATGCCAGTCTCACTTGAAAAGTGCTTACAATAATGTCTGCCTCACTTGACATGTGCTTCAATGTTGTGTATCTCACTTGACATGTGCATTCAATAAGGCCAGTCTCACTTGACATGTGACTTCAATAATGTGTGCCTCACTTGACATGTGCCTTCAATAATGCCTTCTTCACTTGACAAGTGCCTTTAATAATGCCACTCTCACTTGACATGTGCCTTCAATAATGCCTGCCTCACTTGACAAGTGCCTTCAATAATGCCAGTCTCACTTGACAAGTGTCTTCAATAATGCTAGTCTCACTTGACAAGTGCCTTCAATAATGTCAGTCTCACATCACAACTGTCTTCAATAATTCCAGTCTCACATCACAAGTGCCTTCAATAATCCCCCTCATTTCACATGTGCCTTCAATAATGCGTGCCTCACTTGACATGTGCCTTCAATAATGCCAGTCTCACTTGACATGTGTCTTCAATAATGCGTGCCTAAATTGACATGTGCCATCAATAAGGCGTGCCTAAATTGACATGTGCCATCAATAAGGCGTGCCTCACTTGACAAGTGCCTTCAATAATGCCTGCCTCACTTGACAAGTGCCTTCAATAATGCCTGCCTCACTTGACAACTGTCTTCAATAATGCGTGCCTCACTTGACATGTGCCTTCAATAATGTCTGCCTTACTTGAAAATGCTTCTTATGATTCCTGCCTGAAATGACAAGTGCTTCAAGTAATGTATACCTCCCCTGACAAGCGCTTCAAATCATGCCTGCATCAGTTGACAAGTGCATTCCATAATATTTGCTTCACTTGACATGTGCATCAAATACAGTCTGTGTCACTTGACAGGTGCCTTCAATGATGTCTGCCTCGCTTTTCAAGTGCCTTCAAAAATGCCTGCCTCACTTGACAAATGCCTTCATTAATGCCTGTCACACTTGACAAGTGCCATCAATAATGCCTGCCTCACATGATAAGTGCCATCTATAATGCCTGACTCGCTTCATAAGTGCCATCAATAATCCCTGCATCGGTTGATAAGTGCTTTCAATTATGTCTGCTTCACTTGACATGCGCGTCTAATATAGCCTGTGTCACTTGACAGGTGCCTTCAATGATGTCTACCTAGTTTGACAAGTGCCTTTAAAAATGCCTGCCTCACTTGACATTTGCCTTCAAAAATGCCTATTTCACTAGGCAAGTGCTTCAATAATGCCAGCCTCACTTGCGAAGTGCTTCAATAATGCCTGTTTATAAAATTAAATAATGCTACCTTCCCTGACAAGTGCTTCAAATAATGCGTGTCTCATTGACAGGTGTTACAAATAATGCCTGCCTTACTTCACATGTGCCTTCAAATATGCGTGCCCAAGTTGCATTTGCCGTTTATGATACATGCGTCACTTGCCAAATGCCTTCAATAATGCCTGCCTCACTTGATATATGCCTTCAATAATGCCTGCCCTCACTAGGCAAGTGCCTTCATTAATGCCTGTTTCACTTGACATTTGCCTTCAATAACGCCTGCCTCACTTGGTAAGTACCTTCCATAATGCCTGCCTCACTTTACAAGTGGAATCGATAACGCCTGTCCCACTTGACATGTGCCTTCGATTTCTTCTTCACTTGACAACAGCCTTCATAAATGCCTGCCTCACTCTACTTGTGTTTCAAATTATGTCTGTCCCACTTGACATTTGCCTTCAATAATCCCTGCATCACTTGAAAATGCCTTCATTAATGTCTGCCTCACTTGACATGTGCCTTCAGCAATGCCTGCATCACTTGACAAGTGTCTCGAAAAATATTTGCCTCACTTTGACAAGTGTCTCAAATAATTCGTGCCTCACTTAACAAGTTCCTTCAATAATGTCTGACTCACTTAACAAGTTCCTTCAATAATGCCAGTCTCACTTAACATGTGCCTTCAATAATGCCTGCCATACTTTACAAGTGCCTTCAATAATGCCAGCCTGACTTGACAAAAGTCTTCAATAATGCCTGTCTCACATGACATGTAACTTCAATAATACCTGCCTCACTTGACATGCGCCTTCAATAATGCCAGTCTCACTTAACATGTGCCTTCAACATTTTCTGACTCACTTGACATCTGCCTTCAATAATGCGTGCCTCACTTGACATGTGCCTTCAATAAAGCGTGACAAACTTGACATGTGACTTTAATAATGCGTGTCTCACATTACAAGTACCTTCAATAATGCCTGTTTAACTTGACAAGTGCCTTCAATAATGCCAGTCTCACTTGGCAAGTGCCTTCAATATTACCAGTTTCACTTGAAACAAGTGCTTTCAATAATGCATGCCTCACATGACATGTGCCTTCAGTAATGCCTGCCTCACTTGACAAGTGCCTTCAATAATGCCAGACGCACTTAACAAGTTGCTTCAATAATGCCTGCCTCACTTTACAAGTGCCTTCAATAATGCCTGCCTCACTTGACAAGTGCCTTCAATAATGCCTGCCTCACATGACATGTGCCTTCAATAATGCCTGCCTCACATGACAAGTGCCTTCAATAATGCCAGACTCACTTAACAATTTGCTTCAATAATGCCTGCCTCACTTTACAAGTGCCTTCAATAATGCCTGCCTCACTTGACCAGTGCCTTCAATAATGCCTGCCTCACATGACATTTGCCTTCAATAATGCCTGCCTCACTTGGCAAGTGCCTTCAATAATGCCTGCCTCACTTTACAAGTGGTTACAATAATGCCTGTCCCACTTGACATGTGCCTTCAATTTCTTCTTCACTTGACAACAGCCTTCATTAATGCCTGCCTCACTCTACTTGTGTTTCAAATAATGTATGTCCCACTTGACATTTGCCTACAATAATCACTGCATCACTTGAAAGCGCCTTCATTAATGTCTGCCTCATTTGACATGTGCCTTCAGCAATGCCTGCATCACTTGACAAGTGTCTCAAAAATGTTTGCCTCACTTTGACAAGTGTCTCAAATAATTCGTGCCTCACTTAACAAGTTCGTTCAATAATGCCTGACTCATTTAACAAGTTCCTTCAATAATGCCAGTCTCACTTAGCATGTGCCTTCAATAATGCCTGCCATACTTTACAAGTGCCTTCAATAATGCCTGTCTCACTTGACAAGTGCCTTCATTAATGCCTGCCTCACATGACATGTGTCTCGAAAAATGTTTGCCTCACTTTGACAAGTGTCTCCAATAACTCGTGCCTCACTTGACAAGTGCCTACAATAATGCCTGCCTCACTTGACATGTGCCTTCATTAATGTCTGCCTCACTTGACATGTGCCTTCAATAATGCCAGTCTCACTTAGCATGTGCCTTCAATATTTTCAGACTCACTTGACCAGTGCCTTCAATAATGCGTGCCTCACTTGACATGTGCCGTCAATTAAGCGTGCCAAACTTGACATGTGCCTTTAATAATGCGTGCCTCACTTGACATGTGCCTTCAATTATGTCTGCCTCACTTGACAAGTGCCTTCAATAATGCCAGTCTCACTTGGCAAGTGCCTTCAATAATGCCAGTTTCACTTGACATGAGTCATCAATAATGCCTGCCTCACTTATTGTGACTTCAATAATGCTTGCCTCACTTGGCAAATGCCTTCAATAATGCGTGCCTCACTTGACAAGTGTCTTCAATAAAGCTTGCCTCACTTGAAAAGTGCCTTCCATTATGCCAGTCTCACTTTACAAGTGCCATCAATAATGCGTGCCTCTCTTGAATTGTGCCTTCAAGAATGCGTGCCTCACTTGACAAGTGCATTCAATACCGTCTGTGTCAATTGGCAGATGCTTTCAATAAACAAGTCATTCTCATTAGACCAGTATAATTCCAGTCTCACATGACAAGTGCCTTCAATAATGCCAGTCTCACTTCACAAGATTCTTCAATAATTCCAGTCTCACATGACAAGTGCCTTCAATAATCCCCCCTCACTTGACATTTGCCTTCTATAATACCTGCGTCATTTGCCAAGTGCCTTCAATAATGCCTGCCTCACTTGATATATGCCTTCAATAATGTCTGCCCCACTTCACATTTTGCCTTCAATAATGCCTGCCCCACTTCACATTTGCCTTCAATAATGCCTGCTTCACTTGTAAGTGCCTTCATTAATGTCTACCTCACTTGACATGTGCCTTCAGAAATGCAAGCATCACTTGACAAGTGTCTCGAAAATGTTTGCCTCACTTTGACAAGTGTCTCCAATAATTCGTGTCTCACTTAACAAGTTGCTCCAATAATGCCTGCCTCACTTTACAAGTGCCTTCAATAATGCCTGCCTCACTTGACAAGTGCCTTTAATAATGCCTGTCTCACATGACTTGTGCCTTCAATAATGCCTGCCTCACTCGACAAGTGCCTTCAATTAGGCCTGCCTCACTTTACAAGTGCCTTCAATAATGCCTGCCTCACTTGACAAGTGCCTTCAATAATGCCTGCCTCACATGACATTTGCCTTCAATAATGCCTGCCTCACTTGATATGTGCCTTCAATAAAGCGTGCCTAACTTGACATGTGCCTTTAATACTGCGTGCCTCACTTGACATGTGCCTTCAATAATGCTAGCCTCACTTGACAAGTGCCTTCAATACTGCCAGTCTCACTTGGCAAGTGTATTCAATAATGCCTGCATCACTTGACAAGTGCCTTCAATAATGCCAGTTTCACTTGGCAAGTTACTTTAATAATGCCAGTCTGACTTGTCATGTGCCTTCAATAATGCGTGCCTCACTTGACATGTGCCTTCGATAGTGTGTGCCTCGATTGGCATGTGCGTCACTTGACAAGTATCTTGAATAATGCCTGTATCCCTTGATATCTGTCTTGAATAATGCCTGCCTCATTTGACAACTGTCTTGAATAATACCATCATCACTTGACATGTTTCTCGAATAATGCCAGCATCATTTGGCATGTGTCTTGAATAATGCCAGCATCACTTGACATGTGTCTCGAATAATGCCAGCATCACTTGACATGTGTCTCAAATTATGCCAGCATCACTTGACATGTGTCTCGAATAATGCCCATATAATGTGCAATGTGCCGCTTGGTGGGTGCCTCAAATAATACCAGTCTTGCTTGACATGTACCTGGAAATAATACCTGCCTGGCTTGACAAGTGCATCGGATAATGCCTGTCTCGCTTGACATGTGTCTCAAATATGTTTAAAGTTTAGGACTGTGGAGGTGCCTTAATTCAGTGATATACATACAATATAGGTTCTTGATATTTTTATACAATCGTGTTTTATGGGTAAAAGGGATTTCAAATATTTGGTTTCTTTCCATTATTTATTGTTTCGCTAGATAAACATGAATAGAAGCATGAACATGAACATGAAAAAGATACATGTATAGTCCGCCGGTGATAACGCTTTCCTTTCTTTACATTAGAAAATGGAAATAAAATGCATTTCGGTGAATATTTTGTTCACTCTTGTGCTCAATTAATTTAAATGCATATTTTACTCTTTCAATTTGTACTGAAAACAATCAGCAATTCGACCTTACAGTGTTGTTTTTAGACAATATGTGTTGGTATACAAAGCTAGAGTTATTGCTGGCAATCTATAAGATGAAATCGGACAGTGAAAGCAGCAATCAACTTAACAACAGTAACAACACAATACAAACTACCGAATGAAATAATTAAAGGCCAAAGTCCCCGTTGCAAAAAGGCATTCAAATACCCAATCTCCCAAATACTAGTACATGTAACAAAACGGTGATCTCAATCAGTACCCAAACTGTATACTTAAAATTTATTTTGCGAAAACTACTCAAGTTTTATATTGTGTTTTCATGCCAATCGAAGCTTGAATGTTACTAATGTTCCGGGGGTCATTTTTAAATTCAAAGATCGTCTCTAAAGTAGATCTACTATTTTTCAACGTATTTTTCTTCTGCTTCAAAAAAAATTCAGGTTTTTTGTAAGTACCAGTTCGTTGCTTATATTAAAAAATATAGAAGGCACAATACGTTTAGTACTTGTAAATAACGCAGGATAGATCATTCACGGCTACAAAAATATTTCTCTCCAATCATTTTAAGAATTTCTTCTTAATTTATCAAACTAAAAAATCCTACTTTGCGCTAGATCTATTATTATATGTTCTCAAATTCGTTAAGAGTAATATATAAATGTAGTAAATTCGACAACGAGTATTGTTTTTACATTGTATTAACACTATACGTATTAGATCTAGTTTTAAATTGTATTAATTTCTAGAGTAATATGAAATACTTTAATACAAGCAATTAATAATAAAATGACAAGATTAAAGTATTTATGCGATTACATAACGAAGTAAACGTCGAGAAAATAAAAGTTACCATTGCCCTACGTAAAATTTCCATAAGGGAAACATGCCATTTTTAAGAATCGTCTTAAGTATTATTTTACGCAGTTTTCAAATTTTTTAAAAATGTTTAACATAAACCACGAACCTTTATGCCAACTTGGAACAGGTCGTAACATTTGTTCAGGCGCTTGATTCAGCACACTAAATAAATTTGCCAGAGCCATTTATTTCGCGTGCCGCGCTTGTAACGTCTATGTGAGTAATGACGGAGCGGTTGCTTCGCGACGCCGTCATCAGTTTGGACGTCATTACATTGTGACGTCACATATTGACGTCGGGGCGTAGATGAAGGAGGAGGTCAGAAAATGCTGAAGTAATTTCAAAAATCAAACGGAAAGTGAGTATGATGTTGAACTCATTCTCACAACACTATACACATTGGGATGGCAATATTATCCAAGTGGTAACATCGTTGATGCGTCGTATGTAATCTAGTTAAAAGTTGTCTTGTACTTAGAAAAGTCTTATTGTTGAGGTGATTGTATTGTTGCGATGGTCTTAGTGATGATGCGGTCTTATTGCTAAGATAGTCTAAGTCTTGGTGTCGACATTGTCTGCTTGTTGAGATTGTCTTATTCTTGATGTGGTATTATTGTTGAGATGGTTTATTGTTGAGATGGTGTTATTGTTGAGATGGTTTATTGTTGAGATGGTGTTATTGTTGAGATGGTTTATTGTTGAGATGGTGTTATTGTTGGGATGGTGTTATTGTTGAGATGGTGTTATTGTTGAGATGGTGTTATTGTTGAGGTGGTCTAATTGTTGAGATGGTGTTATTGTTGAGATGGTTTATTGTTGAGATGGTGTTATTGTTGAGATGGTGTTATTGTTGAGATGGTTTATTGTTGAGATGGTGTTATTGTTGAGATGGTTTATTGTTGAGATGGTGTTATTGTTGAGATGGTTTATTGTTGAGATGGTGTTATTGTTGAGATGGTTTATTGTTGAGATGGTGTTATTGTTGAGATGGTGTTATTGTTGAGATGGTGTTATTGTTGAGATGGTTTATTGTTGAGATGGTATTATTGTTGAGATGGTGTTATTGTTGAGATGGTTTATTGTTGAGATGGTGTTATTGTTGAGATGGTGTTATTGTTGAGATGGTGTTATTGTTGAGATGGTATTATTGTTGAGATGGTCTTATTGTTGAGGTGGTCTTATTGTTGAGATGGTCTTATTGTTGAGGTGGTCTAATTGTTGAAATGGTCTTATTATTGAGATAGTCTGTATATTGAAATGGTCTTATTGTTGAGGTGATCATATTGTCGAGGTGGTCTTATTGTTGAGATGGTCTTATTGTTGAGATGAACTTATTGTTGAGATGGTCTTATTGTTGAGATGGTCTTATTGTTGAGGTGGTCTTATTGTTGAGGTGGTCTTATTGTTGAGATGGTCTTATTGTTGAGGTGGTATTATTGTTGAGATGGTCTTATTGTTGAGGTGGTCTTATTGTTGAGATGGTCTTATTATTGAGATGGTCTTATTGTTGAGATGATCATATTGTCGAGGTGGCCTTATTGTTGAGGTGGTCTTATTGTTGAGGTGGTCTTATTGTTGATGTGGTCTTATTGTTGATGCAGTCTTATTGTTGAGATGGTCTCATAATTGAGGATGTCCTGTTGTTGATGTGGTCTTATTGTTGAGATGGTCTTATTGTTGAGATTGTCTTATTGTTGAGATGGTCTTATTGTTGAGGTGGTCTTAATGTTGATGTGGTCTTATTGTTGAGATTGTCTTCTTGTTGAGATGGTCTTATTGTGGAGATGGTCATTTGGATGAGATGACCTCATTGTTGAGATGGGCTTATTGTTGAGGTGGTCTTATTGTTGAGATGATCTCATTGGTGAGATTGTCTTATTCTTGAGTTGATCTTATTGTTGAGATGGTCTTATTCTTGAAACGGCCTTATTGTTGAGATGGTCTTATCGTGAAGATGGTCATATTGTAGAGATGGTCTTATTGTTGAGATCGTCTTATTGTTGAGATAGTCTTACTGTTGAGATCGTCTAACTGATGAGATGGTGTTATTGTTGAGATGGTCTTACTGTTGAGATGGTCTTATTGTTGAGGTGGTCTTGTTGTTGAGTTGATCTTATTGTTGAGATGGTCTTATTCTTGAAATGGTCTTATTGTTGAGATGGTCTTATTGTTGAGTTGGTCTTAATGTTGAGATGGTCATTTGGATGAGATGATCTCATTGTTGAGATGGTCATTTGGATGAGATGATCTTATTGTTGAGATGGTCATTTGGATGAGATGGTCTTATTGTTGAGATGGTCATTTGGATGAGATGATCTCATTGTTGAGATGATCTTATTGGTGAAATGGTCATAATGTTGTGGTTGTCTTATTGTTGAGATGGTCTTATAGTGAAGATGGTTTTATTGAAGAGATGGTCTTGGTCTTTTTGTTGAGACGGTCTTATTGTTGAGATGGTCTTATTGCTGACATGGTCTTATTGTTGATATGGTCTTATTGTTGATATGGTCTTATTGTTGAGGTAGTCTTATTGTTCAGGTGGTCTTATTGTTGAGATGATCTTATTGGTGAGATGGTCTTGGTATTTTTGTTGGCATGGTCTTATTGTTGAGATGGTCTTATTGTTGAGATGGCCTTATTGTTGAGATGGTATAAATGTTGAGATAGTCTTACTGTTGAGATTGTCTTATTGTTGAGATGGTCTTGTTGTTGAGATGCTCTTATTGTTGAGATGATTTTATTGTTGAGATGGTCTTATTGTTTTGATGGTCTTATTGTTGAGAAGGTCTTGTTGTTGTGATGGTCTTATTGTTGAGAAGGTCTTGTTGTTGAGATGCTCTTATTGTTGAGATGATTTTATTGTTGAGATGGTCTTATTGTTTTGATGGTCTTATTGTTGAGATGGTCTTATTGTTAAGGTGGTCTTATTGTTGAGATGATCTTATTGGTGAGATTGTCTTATTGTTGAGTTGATCTTATTGTTGAGATGGTCTTATTCTTGAAATGGTATTTTTGTTGAGATAGTCTTATTGTTAAGATGGTCTAATTGTAGAGATGGTCTTATTGTTGGGATTGTCTTATTGTTGGGATTGTCTTATTGTTGGAATGGTCTTATTGTTGGGATGGTCTTATTGTTGGGATGGTCTTATTGTTGAGATGGTCTTATTGCTGAGATGGTCTTATTGTTGGGATGGTCTTATTGCTGAGATGGTCTTATTGTTGGGATGGTCTTATTGCTGAGATGGTCTTATTGTTGGGATGGTCTTATTGCTGAGATGGTCTTATTGTTGGGATGGTCTTATTGCTGAGATGGTCTTATTGTTGGGATGGTCTTATTGCTGAGATGGTCTTATTGTTGGGATGGTCTTATTGCTGAGATGGTCTTATTGTTGAGATGGTCTTATTGCTGAGATGGTCTTATTGTTGAGATGGTCTTATTGCTGAGATGGTCTTATTGTTGGGATGGTCTTATTGCTGAGATGGTCTTATTGTTGAGATGGCAGGCGCGTAACCAGGCGTACGCACGTACGCCAATGCGTACACTTCCTCAGAAAAAAGTGAAAAAATAAAAAGTCCAAAACTGCATTAAAAATCAGTGGCTAAGGGGGTTAGGTCCTATCTAATTGAAACTGTACTTTGTGTTGCATTATTCGATCTCTTAAATGCACAAATAAACACTTTTTTCGCTTTCAATAATATATCATTTTTACAGACAGAAAAATGATACGCTGTTATCTGCGTGAAGTATACAACATCATACTGATTTGTCCCCCTTTAGTGGATAGCATTTTATCGTTATATGCTATGGGTATCCGCGTGATGTTTACAAAGCGGTATTTTTTTAATGTCAAAATGGCTACATCAGGTGATCCACCATATGGTGATTTGTTCGGTGACACGCTTGAAAATGGTCAAAAATACAACTTGTTGACAGCAAGTTGCCCAGGGACGTAGCTGGCCATACGCAAATACGCACGCGCGTACACTGTTTGAAAAACGGACAAAATTTAAGAGATATAAAAATGCAATAAAATGCAATGCCTTACCCGGGTGCAGCATATTTTCCATGTGATGAAATGTAATTATTTTAAAGAATACTATTAAAAGCATCTTCGGTAATTAATGCTTTTTTTCTTGATCGCTTCGCTCGCACAATGCATTTATTGTTATATAGTATCTAGTAGAAATTAATTTTGTGTGATAAATCATGGACGTGCATGCGTACATGTGTCTATGGATACATGTAGGCGAGTCAGCAAAGTTCCTCACTATATGACATTGTATTTAGTGTTAACGTACTTATGTTTGTGTGTGCTAAGTCCCTCGGGTATATTGTGTTTTACCATACTCTTGTGAGCACTGAGACACATACTCCGTTAGAAGTAAGAATAACTCTAAATGCCCCTCCATTTCACCTCCTTCACTTTTGCGACCATCGATGCGGTGGTGACTATGCAACACGGACGAGCTTGTGTCGGAAAAACGATAAACACACACAATCTACAAAGCTCCAATTGGGATGACCAAAAATGTCCCGGATAGGCACTTCAGAGCAACGGAATAATTAGGACGAGGGCACGGATTATCTCGGATCAACACAGAATGTGCCCGTGTATTCAGTGTAACCGCCGTGCGAGGTCTGGGGACAGTCGTTCCTCTGTCGTCATGCTCGTTGATATAACAGAGTCTGGCATGTGTCCCCGGACTGTCGATATGGCACGACAAGGTACGGACGGCTCCGGTTAGTCCATACAGATATAAAAATGAACTTAATGTCCACATTGGTCGCAAAATTATTCGTACCTAACGTCAAAAGACGAGATGTTCATGTAAGTGAATAGAGTTTTGTTTGCATAAATATCGCTGTGATAATGAGAAAATACCCACGTGTACTTTTTATGCAAATGAGTTGGATCCACGACCCCACCCCAGGAATCCACGGGGATGGGTCGTATTTTACCTTCCAGCTTCCCCCCGTGGGGCCGGAGAAATTTTGGGAAATTTTCTACGAACCAATACCCCTGGGATAATATTAAGTTGTCAGGTGCCGGGAAATACCATCAGCTGTCCCCACAGGCCGGGGAGGGCGGGGTTTTTTGACACCCAAAGCAAAATTCCCGGGGATGTGGGTGCCGTGGATGCAACTAACTGGTGCCTTATAACGTATCTTTCATTGGCATTTTAACGCTACAAATTAAGCTTAAGCCACTTAAATAAACAAGTGTCCATTAGTTTCATATTTAATGCCAAGCAGTATCACGGTTTCTTATGCATGAAAATGATACACCAAGGCATAATCCTAAACTAGGCCTACTAGAGTAGAAAGCGAAATCATAATTATGTTTTAATTTAAAAAATAGAATCAGAGTTTATCATGCCATATAATATACTTATTATTACACTATAATATGGTCTGAAACTACGCCAGAATGCATGTACGGCTTCGTAGAAATAAAAAAAATCCCGGGGGAGCATGCCCCCGGACCCTCCTAGCAATTCTCCTTTCATCATGTGCGTACACTGAAAATATGCCCAGCTACGCCCCTGGATGGTCTTATTGCTGAGATGGTCTTATTGTTGGGATGGTCATATTATTGATGTTGTCTTATTGTTGAGATGGTCTTATTTTTTAGGTGGTCATATTGTTTTAAGATGGTCATATTGTTGAGATGGTCATATTGTAGAGATGGTCTTATTGTTGAGATGGTCTTATTGTTGAGATGGTCTTGGTATTTTTGTTGAAATGGTCTTATTGTGGAGATGGTCATATTGTTGAGGTTGTCATATTGTTGAAGTTGTCATATTGTTGAGGTTGTCATATTGTTGAGGTTGTCATATTGTTGAGGTTGTCATATTGTTGAGGTTGTCATATTGTTGAGGTGGTCATATTGTTGAGGTTGTCATATTGTTGAGGTTGTCATATTGTGGATGTGGTCCATCAATAGAATCTACATCGTAAATTAACACCATATACGGTAGTCCAAACTCTTCGACGATGATCGTTCCTGTTCATTCCATAATATTACATTGATACACATGTGCTACTTTTTGGACGAATTTCTAACACACCAGCAGTGAACTTGCATTGCAATCGTTTATCTTAAACAGTTGAAAGAGGATATTTCCATAACTAAAAGGCCGACGTCAGTTTAAACAAAAGACCATGTAGTTATGGCATCCAGTACTACATAAACGGGTATATTTGAATTTAAAACGAAGTAAATCCCAGAAGACAAGTTTTATCATTCTACATCGTACATCGACGCGGTCACACTTGACCATTACGCGACGGTTGGTTTCTGAGTACAGGTAGTAAGAAAAAGTTTTGAAACAATAGGAAAGTAAGAAAAAAAGGGACAGATCAAAGATGGGAGTAAATTTAAGATAGTGATGGACAGCTGCATTTTCGTCTTCCTCCTCCCAGGCGTCTCCGGGTATGGTAGCCACTGTCGACACTGTCCAGGGAATCATCGCTGAGTTACTTACAGCTGACCCGGGCCTTTTGAAATGGATTGTTGATAACCCCCGCTTGAAAGATACCAAGTCGGTGGCCTCTGCGATTCCTGCAGGCAGTTTGTTCCATGATGATGTTGTTCTCGGAAAGAAGGGGTTGGATTAATCAATCAAATTTATAAAGGATGTTTATTGATGTAAAAAGTAAAATGAATGAAATAGAATCTATATAGAATATAGTAAAAACAATATGAGAGATCCGTGTGAGCGTAGAACAAAATAAACGTCGAGAAAACAAAATGAACCATTGTCCTACGTACATGGTTTTAAACAATCGCAATAAGTATTATTTTACACAGTTTTCAAATTTTCAAAAATGTAAAACATAAAGCACTAACCTTCATGTCATCTTGGAACACGTTGAAACATTTTTTCAGACTCTTGATTCAGCATAATAAATTAATTTGCAAGAGCGTTTCATTTTGCCTGCATCGCTTGTAAAGTCGACGGAGCGGTTGCTTCGCGACGACGTCAAAGTTTGGACGTCATTACATTGTGACGTCACATTTTAACGTCGGGATGTACACGTTACTGACACTCGACCAGAGAAACATTTTATGAATAGTATTAGACGTGGCCTATACTCTATATTAATTAATTAATTAATATAGATTAATTAATATAGATTATAGACCTAGGGCTAAGGCTATGTGATAATGTTTCTCTAGTCGAGTCACAGTGGACTGGTAAAAGTAACGTAATAGACGCCCGATAAGACCGCACAAATGTCCAATGAATGTGGAGGTAACTGTCTTCTTCTTCTTCCATGTAATCTGCAGGGCCCGCTCTGTGGCATTATTGCAAATGTTAGAGACAGAGGTGAGATACAAGGAATCCGGGTGCGATACCCTAGCTCGTTCCGAATAGATTCCTTGGTTCTTTAACGTGCCCGGTATAAAGCACAGACACACGCGAGACTACCCCTGGCTTACCAACCAGGATCATCTCTAGTTGGGTGGGAAACACTAAATAGCGTAACCCACGGTACCTCCTAAACACAGATTCTACAATATACGTATAGACAAATATTAAACTGCGGTCTAGAATTGTGAGAGAATGGCGTTGAAGATGGTGTAATATTATTTTTAATTCAAGCCATTGTTTTACGAGGAAAATGTTTTAAACATATAAAAGCATGTTTCCATAATAGATCTATGCCGAGCATAGCCTTTATTTACCAGTCAGCTTTCAGCCGTATATGGTTGGCATATGTGTGCCTGCATCCGGATTTGAACCAGTATCGCCTGTTTAGGCGTGAAGTGCACTAACCACAGAGCTACGGAGGACATGATAAGATCCACAAATAATCCCACCATTCCTGCTTGGGCATTAAGAACCGAACAGAACCGAACCGAACCGAACCGAACTGAACCGAACCGAACAGAACAGAACAGAACAGAACAGAACAGAAATTTATTTCAGATTTGTACATATGTATAAACATAATTATATGATAGCATACACAAAGTTTATCGTAAAGGTTTGTTAGTAATTAAATATACAGTCGATGATAAACCTTTTTATATTTTTTTGTTTATGTCATTCATTTAGGCCATTTTAGTGTCGCGCTAGATCTAATTATCCCTAATGTTTGACATAACCATCGTGGTCAATTACACTATTCAGTTATAGATCTAGATTATTAATATCATCATTATTATGGGCAAGACTTTCATCTTGGAATAAACGTTTATTGAACACCGTTTTGTTTATTAAAAAGAGTTAATGCTTTCTAAAGGAAAAAAATAGTACATGTAGTTGAAAATGAAGTGAGACTAGACGTTATCTAACGTTATTAAAGTGCCGTTTGTCTCGGCAAAAAATTCTCGTGCTTATTAATATCATTGATAAGCATATTATATCGCTGGTTTAATAAAAAGGTCGTAAGCCACTTATGATCTTATAAGACTAATGCATATTTGAAATCTACCTCATAAGGCGCCTTCTTATGAGACTTATTTTTTATGAAAATCGGAACTGGTCATGTTGACCAAACTGAAGTCGAAAAGGCTTGTTTTACCTAACGTAATTGGTCAGACAGTTTTTCTTCTTTTCTCAAACTATTGATATAGAAGTAACGACCCTCTCATTCTAAGCCAGCGACATATATATACGTTGACTTATTCTATTTGTATGTATTACCAATGAACGCAGTCTGAAAACATAAAATTGCAAATGATTACTTTCAATGAAATGATTAAAGGAATGACGAATGAGACTATTAAATGGTGGTATTATTTTGCATGAATACAGAACACCCGAAAAACCCAAAGAGCACGGATGTGTGCACGGTATTTTTTGCTAAAATCTTATTTTCTGTTTGAGGCATAGAGATATATTACTCATAGACTTCCGTATTTGCCAAGTCCTTATTGTAAATAATGGTGAAAAGAAATCCTTTGAAAAACTTGTTTATATAATAACTTAATTGGGAAAGTTTCGGAACTTAACTTTAACAAATCAGTAGTTTTACGTATAGGATCATTAAAACCACGTATTTTAATTGTGTCTAGGCCTACCTCCATGTTAATACTGTACAGACAAATACTTCATAATTTGTATAGACCTCTGATAGTGAAAAAACATGGAATCACATTTACACCTTATCCGCAAACAACATCTAGAATTAAATTAATGCCGAAAATCGATCAATTTAAAAAATGTCTTAATCAATGCAGCAAAGAAAACATACACTACTAGGAAAAGTACCTGTTTCAAAATCTGCCAAAACTTATATATCGATGGCTTAGAACCAGAAGGTCGTAACTACCACTTACGACCTTATAAGACTCATACATATTTGAAATATGCTTCACAAGGCGCTTCTTATGAGCCTATTTTCATGAAAATCAGAAAATGTTATGTTGACCAAAATGAAGTTTTAAAAACGAGTTTTCCCATAGGTAAAGAGTAAATTTCATACAGTTGTCTCTTGTTTTCTCAATATATCGATTTGGTAGTTACGACCTTCTGGTTCTAAGCCAGCGATATAACCTCTTATGTGTTTTACCAAATCAATCAGAAATCATTTTAAATGATTTAAATAAAGCTATTTTTAATTTTCTTTCGAATTGAAAATCCGAAAAAAATATAATGAAAAGTACTCTCAACAAATTATGAAGACGGAGAATTGAACTTGACAGATATCTATGTATATGCATTCTTGAACTCATTAAAGTCGTGTTTGTGTAAATAGAACCACTGACAAAAATAACAATTGAACCTAGAAAAGAATTCTTCAGCAATTAGTACAAATAAGTGGGACAAAAATAACCTGTAAAATATTGTTAATGATGCATTTATTAGCAAAATAATATCATGCCAAAATGTATATAAATACATGTACATTATGTATGCTATGCATTTTTGTGTTACATGTATCATAACATCACACTTCTAAGGAATTATATTTTTAAAACAGCAGAGTTTGACATCCCCACATGTTCACCCATCCATAAGAGAATGGATGAAAATTGTGGATGTCAAACTCTGTTTTGTGATAAAATTTATTAGGCTGTGATAATATTGACAAATAAACGGGGATACCCGAAAAGGGACTCTACGAAAAAAGTGTTATTATTGTTGCACTTTGAAGTACCAAATACAAAGAAGAAAACTGATAAAATAAGTTGAAACCGTAGTAATAATAATAATAATAATAATAATAATAATAATAATAATAATAACGACTTTATTTAAAGAAGCAACACAGTGGACAAGCCCAGTTTTCCCTGTGAGCCTCTAACAAGGTTTCAATTATTTTATCAGTTTTTCTCTTTGTCGGGGTCGGGACACTACGTAATCTCGTAGTAATTACCGGGTCTTGGAACCGACCAGAGTCTATTCCTCGGAACTCGGAGTCGATAAGGTTTCTAGTTCCCGTCTGTCAGAAAGATATTGACTGATCATGCATTACTGTGATCCCCTCCCATTTACGGATATTCTATAACAAATATTTATATTCCTTTGCGTTCTCTGAAAGTTTGAATCTTTGGCCAATTCCATTCAAGAAGACAAAACTCCAAAATCTCGAAAAAAAATGTTTCTATTGAAGTATGGAATGCACAATAATGTACACCTATGAACTATGTGGTGTTTAAAGTGACTTCGTTTTAATGTATAACTAAAGGCAGAAATTCAATTACCGTAACTTTAATATATAGTTTGTGCAACTTTATAAATCCGAAAAATAAAACCGTTTCAAATGCTAAAGTGGTGGAATGAATGGTACTAACGTAGACCTAGTAAGTTAATTCACATTGAAACGCAATTTTTTAACATTTTTATTTGATTAGATCTAACGTTAGAATCAATATGTTTGAGTTTGATTGTTAGCTTTCGTAAAATTCACGTAGGCCTATATCATTATTACTAATTTTACATGCAGTTTAAGGAAGTTTTGTTGTAAGTAAAATACATGAGTTAGATCGGCATGCTTGGGTGATCAGTGTCGCATTCGCACAAAAACTGTAACGTGGTGTCATTGAATTTTGATAACTTGTTACATGACACAATCGTGCTTTTATTTATTGTTTGTTGTTGGAGTCGGCGTCATTATCAAATAAAATCCGAACCGTTTGTCTATTCGAAACATTCTTAAAGGGTTAAACAATAATATGTATCAGTACTGTATATTAAAAAGGACAAAATACAATTACATTTAATCAGGAACAATGTAATTATAATTGGGTTAAGATAGTTCCTGATTCAATTAACGGACCTAGTGCTGCATTCTGAGCGTTGATTTTGCTATCTTAATTTTATGACATTGAATAGACTAGGCTATTTGCTAACCGCTAGCTTAGTCGAAAAAATATGTCAAATGTGCATGTCACAAGTGAAAAACTTATTTTCTCATACATCTAAATCATAACTACTGAACTAGTATGTATCAATATATTCTTGTCCACGAGCGAAAACATCAAGTCTGTTAATAATTAAAAAAGCCTAGACGTACATAGGCTATCCGCTGGCCAGGGATTTTAAATGTACATGTATTTATAGAAGATAATGCGCTGGCTTAGAATGAGAAGCTTGGTGCACAATTTACGATCTTATTAGACTATTAAATGCATATTTCAAATCTACATAATAATTAAGGAGCTACTAATGAGCCTAAATCGGAACTTGTCATGTTGACCAAACTAAAGCTGAAAAGCATGTTTTACCATAAGTAAAGGGTGATTGTCAGCAGGAACTATAAAGATAGTTCCTGTTGTCAGACAGCTTTTCTTATTTTTTATTGTTTTCTCAAAGTATTGATTTTGTAGTCACGCGACCTTTTCATTCTAAGTCAGCGATATGAAAGCAATTTTAGCAATTGTGCGTTTTTTCTCGCTTTACAACGGGTACAATATGAAAAAGGCCTACTGGCACTAATTAGATTCTAATTGGTTTTCATAACATTAGTCATTTTCATGTATACCTACTTTTAAAACGTTTGCATATAGATTTAGATCTACAATATATCATCACATCATGATCATGTGTTGGCAAAATCTTACGAAGCAATGAACTCATTTTCTCTGCGCTCCAGAGTTCACTCGAGATTGGCTTTTCCCTCCAAAAGCGACCTTTCAACCTTTAGAAGTATCAATTAAGCCTGCAAATATGGAGTATACTAGATTTAATACAAGTTATTATCAGAACCATTTATAACTATGCATTGTTTTTGCAAATTGCTACCTTATTTAATGCAATCAAAGTAGTGAAGTTGAATGTCCAGTCGAACTTGGTCAAATTGTCACAACGCGCACTATCGATGGTGCTGGGGAAAGCTAATTGATGGAACAGCGTCGAAAAATGCCTCTCAAGTTTTATACATGCACTCCGCAATCAGTCACGTCATTGGCGCGTAAAATGTAAACATGATGTAAACTGCTGAATTTCAATAAAGTATTTAACGGGTATGAAAATGAAATAAATAAATATTGACTAAGTCAGGTTTGAACGGTTGTCCGAGCAGCAGCCGGACAGTGCGGGAAAGGTTGGATTGTCACGGTTGTACGGAACCTAATTTATTGCGCATGCGCACGGCCAATGTCTCTTCTTTGCAACACGATGGACAAAACAGAACAGGTACTTGTTTCATTTCGTCGTGTTTCAAGCTTATTAGCCTTGTTTTGCATTATCTCACATGCTCTGAAGACAGATGGTTTATTTATCTTTTGTCAGACACCAGAAGTTGGCTGTCATGGTCGCCCGATTGTCTGAATTTCGTGTTGTTCGTGCTGTTGGATTCTTTGGAGCGTCGTCGGCTTCCTTTTCGATCTAAGAATGGCTGCTATTTGTGACGATTTATGACACTTTACGGTTGAAAATGACCTATATAGCACGTTGTTCAGCAAAATAATTCGATGTTTGTTTGTCTCCATTGGACATTTTGTACCATTGTTGTCATTAAAGAGGTATAAAGCGGCATGCTGTCTGTTGGCTTTTACGCCAATAAACATGAGGACATTGGTGTTACTATAAATAGAATCAATATAGGTAAACAGTACAGGGTTGATAAAATGTGATATTGAAACTAATATGCTGAGTGTCATCGAGGTATTGTCATGTAGAGTAGTTGTATAGAGAATAAGTGAAATGATCTTGCATGCAAATATGTGCCTTTGTGTTTATTTTACACAATGTTATGGCTATTTAAAAAGGTGGTGTTCATTTTTCCTAACCCTCTATTGTTATGGGGTGCCCTTATGCACCAGTCAGTTGCATCCTGGGTCCCCACTCCCATAGATGTGCCAGAACTTTTACTTATGGGTTGTCAAAACCCTGCCCTTCCACGGCCTTGCGGGGGACAGCCGTCAGGTGGTAAAATCTTCGGTAATTCCTTGCCCCGGTCCATGACAACTAGATATTGTGTCCGGGGTCTATATTTCGGAGATAAACTTTCCAACTTTTCCCTGGCAGTGTGGAAGGTAAAAACGAGGCCATCTCCTTGGCCTATCCACCGTCTGTCCCCTGGGGTGAGGTGTGGGGCGTGAATGCAACTGATTAGTGCATTACCTAGGCACACAAGAGCCTGTTTACCGGGCACTTTCTTGGAGTGATTTACTACATCTATCCTATGCAACTAATTCACTGGCTATTTGAACAGGTGCAGTCTACTTGTTTTCTTTGTTACTTTAAGTGAGTTATCAAATCAACTGCCTGTTTAAGAAGATTACCTGCTACATGAAAATATTCAAAACTAACTCACTGACTTTGCAGTTTGCTAGGGAAGATTTTTTTAAGCAAACCATTTCCTACCACAGTACAATTGAGCGCTTGGTATCAGTTTATTTGGGCAGCAGGATTCAGATTTCCTCAACAAATCAAAGTACTGTTCAAATTACTGATAATAGTCAATAATCTATTGTCATTGGCAACGTCCAATTGTTAATAAAAATTTACAAGTAGAAATTATTTAATTTTTCGAAGTAAAAGCATTGACATTATTACACAGAAGAAACAATGTTTTTAAACAAGCCATGTTTTCCACTAGGTTTCAAAACAAAAGGTTCAAAATATTTCATTGGTCAGAATGATACCATTAATGATAATGACCTGTCTTTCTTTTGTCCATATTTTATGTGAAAACAGTTGTCTAACTTGTCTTGGCTAATTGTATGTCTGGTAATTCTGCACACTATTGTCCTTAATTGTACCCAGGCAATGGGGGGTCACTATCATGCTGTGCTCCACTGTTTTTGTGTATGTTTGTAACTTGCTGATAGTATTACAATCACATAAACGCATCAGATGAGTAAAATTTTACAAGAATAATGTGAAAGGCAGTTTTCCCGTGTATGGGTATAAGAAAACTATATGATCTTGCCATACTACTTTATTATTTTACTAGACTTCTAAAAGGCTTTTGACATTTTTTTGGCAAAGCTAGATCACTATCATTGGCTCTTAGTGATCATCTAGAATATGCGCTCCGCTGAAACTGGTCTTTCCCATAGAAATAGAATCCAGACATGGTGCAATGTCAGATACAGGGCCTGTGGTCCGTGGAGTGCTCAAGGTCATAGGCCTAGGCCCTATCCTGTTTCTTGCATTTATAAATGACCCCCCCCCCTCAAATGGCCCGAATAAGTATAAATACAAGGCTTTTCAGGGCTTGACACTAACTATTTTTGGTCACTGGTCCCCCAGAAAAGAAACCTAAAATTTGTAAATAAAACAGTTACTGGTCCTTCAAGATTTTCACTGGTCCTTCTTGATTTTCACTGGCCTCTGACCAGGGGATCAGTGTTAATGTCGAGCCCTGCTTTTAGTAAGTGGCTGTGTGGTTTATTGGCAGATAGACTCTGCTACAGACACCAACTTTTACATCCTACACGAAGATGATTAGATCTAACAAAACTGGCTGAGTGGGCAAAGAAATGGGGCATTTCTTTCCATCCGGAAAAGTGCTACATACTAAGGGTCCATAGAAAGAATCCAATCATTCTGTCTGAAATAGAGCGACTGAGCCCTACCCTACCCTACACATAATATGTAGGGTAGGGTAGGGCTCAGTCGCTCTGTTTTGGATATATCATATCCTTCATTACTATGATTAATACATCTATGGACTATGGTTTTCGGAACAGTTTTATGACATTTCATTCTGGTTACTGGTCAATTTAGGGAACTACCATATTTGATTTAAACTTAAAGTACATCATTGATTTGATAAAATATATTTAAGATTTAAATTTTATGTTTATGATCCTAAGGGTGAACCTATAAACCTTATCCCTGATTTACTGAAGTATTGCACTATGCAGGTTTAAGATATATGCAGTACAGCCAGTCTGAGTGTTAGTACATTTGATGATTGATACCACCTACTGACCTTGTTGATAATATGTCAAGTGTTGGTTCCTTGAATCTAATCTAGATGTTACACCAGTAGGTTACCTGTACTAGTACTATATTGTATGTATGCTACCTTCAGGGTTTTCCCTAGAAATTTTTATATGCGGGTCCCAGGACTCTTAAGTCTTTATTCAGGTAAACTGAATAAACTGTAAACAGGGAGTCCCTGAGAAATTTTGGGGGTCCCTTCATTATGCAGTAATGCATTCCAAGTTTATTATTAGTGAGTATCAAATTTATAAATAAATAAAACAGCAAATGCAGATTGCTCAATGCACAACAAGACATAGTGCAATAAATAGCAGAAAGAAAAATGTTCTAACTGAAATAAATATGTCTATTCGATGGGGGTCCCAAGGATGCACAGTAATGCAGAAATGAGGGTCCCAAGCCACAAAGTTGCGTCAGGGATGCAGAAAACCTGCATCAGGGAAATCCCAGCCTCATTTGTTATTAGAAGAAGGATGTAGTTGTATAAATGGATAATTTCAATAAATACCTGTATGGTTCTTGACACCATTTTCAGATCTAGCATAGAATTGAAAGCTAACATATTCTGTTGTTAGGTTAATAATAACTCTGTTCCTGCACTCATTACCTGCATTGAGTGGTGCCCTGGATTTGTAATTCATCCTATTTTATATGTTTCTGGTTGTAACTGATCATCTCCTTCCATGAAAATTCAATATTCACAACAATGTTGACTTTAAATACCCTTATGTACAGGTGGAATGGAAAGTTAGTACTAGTTTGGATTCAGTCCATAAAATTGATGAGATGAAAGGGCTTTCATATGTAAATGAAATTGTATTTGAGAAGTAGCATTAAATCTGAATACACAAGCAATCCAGGTGCCATTGTGGTCCCGACATTTAAGTTCAAAGTACTTGATGCTCATATTTTTAAGTCAGGTTCCAGTACTTGTCACCTGCTGACTGAAAGTAATATTTGGCATCTTTGCATGAGTCACAAGATTTTCTTCACATCTGTTTCCTGCATTTAATTTTGTAGTTAAAAGGATCTACATTTCTACATTTTATCTTACTTAGGTGTAACAATGGAATCCACAAACTAAATCCTGCAAAGTCACTTTAGGAAACTATAAGGAATGCTCATATCGATGGCTTAGAGCCAGAAGGTCGTAACTACCTCTAACGACCTTATAAGACTCATGCATATTTGAAATCTGCTTCTCAAGGCACTTCTTATGAGCATATTTTCATGAAAATCTGAAATTGTCATGTTGGCCAAAATGAAGTTTTAAAGACGTGTTTTCCCATAGGTAAAGAGTAAATTACAGACAGATATGTCTGTCCAAAGTTTGCATTTGTACGACGGGTTAAATGTGGACAGATTTTTATGTATTTAGTACCATTTAAAAGCTAAGAAAATGAATTTTATTTTGATATATGTAAGAATTATACAAACCCCGTTGTTTTTCTGCTATTTTCGTTGAACTTTGACGATTTTTTACTCGGTCGGTACTTTTTCGATTTTTTTCAAACAAACACCGAAATGAAGACCATGGCCTTCTCTGATTGGATAATATAACTTCATCAATATTAATGAAGTTTTAACCCGTCGCGATTGGTTAAAAAAATACCATCATCGCAAATCCGCGTCCTTTGTTTATCGACATTGACGAGGTGTGAAAATCGATAAAAATTACCGATTATGTGATTTTTTAATTACTACTTATTTTTTATTTATGACTTAATCTCATCATTACTTATACCAAAAGAAAGATAATTTATTTCTCATTAATTATATGTAATTGATATAAAAATTGCACAGGGATAACTTGATTTATGTCAAGTTTTTCTACACTGACCCTTTGTTTTTTATATATTTTTTATGCTTGACCACATGATTATTGGATTAGCTGGGGTTGCTAATTTGTTGCCAAGTCTCCGTACAGCTGAATCCAATTTATACCTTTTGTGAGGTTTTGCTTGTGTGGTTGGCATGCAACCTGTGATGATTCAGTTTCATGCATTGCTGAATATATAATTAATGGTTGAACATGACACCCATTCATACTCCCGACATTTGATGTAAGAGTGGGTAGGGAATAGCATACACAAACATGCCTCATAAATTCTTGTCTAGAAGTCCTGTACAAAGGATTGTCAATTTGTTACTTTTGTAGCTTGACATGCATTGTGACTGTGTACATCTGAACATGTTTTGTTTAAATATTTTACATAATTGCATTGTTTATTGTTTGATTTCATATTTCCTGTCACTTGTAACTTTGTAAGAAAATACGATAATGCATCAATATTCAATAAGGTTTAGTTTCATGTCTGCTGTAAAGTGTATCCATTGCTTAATATGTTTTTGTGCACATGATCTACTTATGGGAAGCCTATTGTGATCCTCCTGTCCGTCAATTGGTTCATTTGTCTGAAAGTGTTCACCAAAGCATACAAGTTGTTGAAACTCAATTATTTTTTAAATCTATCAAGGCTTGCTTTCAAACTTCACATACTTTTATAATAAAAAAGTACTACTACTAGTTTACCATGGTCAATTCTTTGCTTTGCCAACACAATGTGACGTCACTATTCAACATTTCTACAAAATTATGGCCCGCTGGTTGACTTAGCTATTTCTTATAAATAGACAAGGTTTCAAGTGTGGTAGAAGCTTTAATTGAAGGCAGTCTTATTCAAATTTGTGGATGGGATTTCAATAGTGAAAAAGTTGTGTCATAACATGGTGTCAGGTGAATTTGTATCTAGGCATCACAATTTTAACGATAATGGCCCCTCTAATATAACTAAAAAAGGTTTGTTCAAGGAATTGGGTCATCTGATTTTCACATATGTACAAATGAAATGTAGTTAAAACATCATGAACTTCAATATAGACTAATACTTGTTGGTACATGCTGCTAATGAGCATTACCATAATAAAATAAAGTCCATTGACACTCTGTATACAAAAAATGGACCTTGATCTATGTCTGTTTGTGCAGTCAACCATATATTACATGTATATATTACATAGCTTACTCACCTGACATGTGACATGTGTTCAATGCCTCATACAAGATTGTTCTTTGTTTAGAATAAATAATACATGCTAAAAGAGCAATCTCATTGGGTAATTTTAATCATTTTATAAAGAGGTTACAATTCACTTTCAGTCAGAAGCATGATTGGTCAAAATGTGGGTTTGGCCTCTGGGGAAGTAAAGCTTTAACTTTGGTAAAAGTTATTCATCCCCATGAAAGGCATATTGAACACTAAACATGCTATGTACAGAAAACAGTGTTGGGCGGTATTTACCGCCCCGGTATTTACCGGGCGGGAAATACCGGGAAATACCGTCCTGTCCAATACTCCCAAAGTGTCCAATACCGGGAAATACTGGTCAATTGAAAGGTCAAGTGGGAATTTTTTCTGTACTGGTTATTTTAAATGCATTATGAAGCAACTGAACTCTCAGGTTTTCATTTGTTGATCTTTATTCAGTTCTATATCATTCAATAGATCCTTAATTTATTTGAGAGTATGATCTACAAGTGGTCAAATGAACTGGGCAATTCATTTTCAAAGTGGTCAATTGGACTGGTCGATTCAATTTCTATGTGGGAAATACTGGTCAATTGAATGGTCAAGTGGGATTTTTTTGTGTACTGGTTATTTTAAATGCATTATGAAGCAATTGAACTCTCAGGTTTTCACATGTTGTTCTTTATTCAGTTCAATAACATTGAATAGATCCTCAATTTATTTGAGAGTATGATCTGCAAGTGGTCAAATGAACTGGTGGTCAAAGTGGTCGATTGGATTGGTCGATTCAATTTCAATGTGAAAAAAAAAAATCTAAAACACAATTATTCTTTAATTTATAACTTAATTTTTATTTAAACATATAGATCAAATACACTTGTTACAAATCTAATTAAAATATTTAGTAATAATTAATATAATATTAATTTCAATTTAAAATGAAAGTTATAATGTTATAGTTATACTAGAAAGTGCATGAGAGAGACTGTTATAAATAATTAATATTGATAATCATCACCCTTGTTACCCAGATAATCCTGAACGGTACGGATAAGCCTGAACGACCCAAACATGGCGGAAGCATGCTCACTAATTTTCGCACATTTTCACCGTTTGTATCGATTTAGACAGATTTGTCAACGTTCTGGTGCTACATGAAGATAAATTAGTTGGTTGTTTTCATGAAAGTGCAACTATTTTACTGTATTATTGTAAATATGAAGCACAATATGTTAAACAGTTACAAGAATCAATGCTTTATTTTTTGGAAAGCGAATTACACATATTTCCAGTTACTTGTTTTGGCTGAAATTAAACGTTTATAAGGCTTTACCTTCTCACTATCTGACTTAATTCATAGAAAGTTGTTTACACTTGTTGTTTTTACTTGAGAACTATTTGTAGTGACACAGGTAGGAAAAATGGATAATTTACATAATGGTCATGGATAAATCACTGAATTGGTTCTATTTTAAAGTGGATAAATCACTGAATTGGTTCTATGTTAAACTGTGCACCAAGCACTATTGCTGTGTGGCAAGGTTAATAACTTGTTTACTGGTTTCACAAACACAGCTTATCATTTGCATACTCACATAAAATGCACACACTCGCATAATTGTAAATAATAAATAAGTTCACGAATAAATTGGCATT
Source organism: Spisula subtruncata (assembly GCA_963678985.1). Taxonomy (NCBI): domain Eukaryota; kingdom Metazoa; phylum Mollusca; class Bivalvia; order Venerida; family Mactridae; genus Spisula; species Spisula subtruncata. Next base: position 5,914,407 of record OY787673.1, on the reverse strand, counting down.
TTATGTTGCAACTCTGAATAATAGACAGACAGATTTTGAAACCTCAGACACTGTTTGTATCGAGGAACAGACAAACTAGTTAAAATTAAATGATAAATATGTGACCGAAAACTCCAGACATATTCAACGAAGAACGGATGCCTGGATGAGACTCAGAGAAGAAACATTAGTGACAGGAAGTACCTGCAACAAGGCACTTAATTTAAGCAAACTGAAAGAGCAACAATCTCATTATGACCAGGTAATCCTAAAGAAAGACAGACCTCCAATATCTGAAGAGATTGAAGAGAGAATGAAATATGGCACAAAAATAAAGAATATGCCATCGCAACTGTTTGTGCTAAAGTTATTCCTTCCTTGTTTCCAAACATGAACATGTACGAAGAAGGTTGTGTTATCATCAGGTATAAAGATTTGGAGAGAAGTATGGTTGTGAGTCCAGATGGATCATTGAAACATAACGCTGAATCGAGGGCGACTATTTCATACGAAAACAAATTCCCAACTCCATATTCTCCCCACGCATATAACGTTATACTTAACTATAATATTCCCCAACTGTTAAGTGAGGTGAACGCTTGTAATTGTGACAAATTACTACTCCCTTGCTGGTCAAGGGAATCAATGACAATACTTGAAGTACAGAACGACACAACCCTATGGAAGAAATGTTGAGATGAACTCACTACTGTATATGCTAGTGAAAACAGGAGTAGACCAAAACATTTTTCACAAAGTAAGAAAGCGTTGCAAGAAGATATTAAAACTTTTCAAAACACGCATACGAAGCTGATTGGTGAGTTTCCGTCAGCAAAGATAGCCATCACAAGTGGGACACACTCATCGACTGAAGATAGGGCGATTCCATATGTTGTAACTGGAAAGCGTTTAAGACAAGGAAAACAAATAGAACTTAAAAAAGAGAAAATATTCAAACATATTAACTTAAACATTTTCTGACTGATCACCATTTCATTTTATTCTGTATTTTGATTATTTCTTACCTTAATACATAATTTTCAGTTTTAATGAGTTATATTCAGGAACATGTGGCATTGAATGGGTGTTTTTGTCTTACATTGGGTATGCTTATAAATTTGTTACCAAAATTCATGAGCTGATTTCGTCTGTTTTTACTCATTTGGTGCATGGAATAACAAATCAGCAAGATTTCAGTTGACAATTCGGGTAATTATCCGATACCATTCCGGAGATTATCCATATATTTTCAAGTCCTATTCAGATTATTATCCATAAAATACTGAGCATGTTTACATTATTGTTTTTTAACGTTAATTGGTCCAAAATATAAACTTGTATTTATGTCAAAAGCGAAGTTTATACAATAGCCGATGCTTCTTAAATTGTTTCCAATGCATAAAGCCCATAAAGTGAGTTTTAAAACACAAAAACCATTCCCAAACGCAAAATGTACATATTCTTTAAGGCATTTTATAGTGAAAATGGTTACCTCGATACGAATTGTTTAGTGCAATGGGTATAGTTATGTTATACATTAAATCTGTTATATGACAATAAACAATCGGGATTGTTTATATAGAAAATATTGCAAAAACAATGTACTAACCACTTTTTTCTTGTCCGCCATGTTTGGTTCGTTCAGGCTTATCCGTACCGTTCAGGATTATCTGGGTAACAAGGGTGATCATTTAGACTTGTATAAATTGGCTTAAACTAATTTAGCACATTGTTAAATCAGGCCAACTAAGTGTGAAGTGTGAAACTGACAACTAACAGATTATGCAATATTGTGTCATATTCTTGCAGTTAACAAAGGATTAGTCTGGGGGAGTGTTTACATAACTGGACATAACCCTAGTACCCTACAATACAAAATAAAGATGTTCTATGGACAATTTTCTACACAAAGTGCATGAGTTTCAAGCGTCCCATTGAAGAGAACTTGCATGAAAAAATAGAATTTAAAACAAATAATAAGTTGATAACCTTTACACTAGTAGAGCTAAGTATATAGATAAAGATACATGTATGGAAGCATAATTTCACATGACCAATTCAATCGACCACTTGTATTGTCCAATTGACCAGTATTTCCCGGTATTTCCCAGTATTTCCCGGTATTTCCCAGTATTTCCCGGTATTTCCCGGTATTTCCCGGTATTTCTTGCCGTCCTGTCCGTTACTCAATCGACCGTCCGTTATGCCAACACTGACAGAAAACTGTCTGTCCTTCAACTTCGGACTCCTTTTTGTTGAAAAACTGCTAAAATACAAGTGAGAATTGTTTCGGGTAATTTATGACAAAACTTACTTATTAAATGTGTCTCAGACTGCCTGAATCCACAGAACAAAGTACAAAATATAACAACAGTTCAAGTATAATGCTCTACTTTACTTGATATACCATGATGTATTAAATGTGGTAAAAACTGCTGATGCATTATGGGTAACTGAATCGTTTGCTATGTTGATAATGTTACCATTACTTATTCATGTTGTATAGTGTCTGACATGCAAAGTATGTATTGGGGGTAATTCTTGGTCTTCTGTTTTCTGTATCCTGGTGCTTTTCTTAAACCAAGGACCCACATTTAAATTATAAGCTGGATTAAATATTTTCATTCTCTATTTGCTGTATTTGTCTGTATCTGAATCATATTTTGATTGTATGCACTTAAATGAAAGCAATCTTAACAAATCACCAAGCATGAAAGCTTTCTACAATACTTGATAAATAATATTGTGAGTGGGCGTCTGAAGTTTGAAAGATGATGTTTATTCTGCTATAAGTGTTAGGCTAAATTTATATATCTTTCTTTTCTGTCTTCTTGTCCTAATTACTTCAGTACATTGTAATGTATATGAGGGTGCTTTAATAGCTCTGTGAGTTCTATTTTGACTCTGGAGTTGACCTTCTGTATTCATTCACCAGAGTTGAGTTCATTAATTTATTGAATCATAAGTTCATTAATTATACATGTGCAATCACCAGGGGCTCCATTTGACTCAGGAGAACGGGTTTTGACCTATGAAATATTCACATTTCGACCCTTCAGATTTGTGTTCAAAAGGTCAGTTTCTCATAAAACCATGTGTAATTGCCTTTAACATGGCAAAATTGTATTTATATTCAATAGTATCAAAAAAATGACCCTTTATATTCAGAAGCTGTTGGAACCCCTGAATCACTAGAGATTTTTAAATTTAATGTTACTATGAAACTCTTTATACCTTTAATGGATTGTTTGAAAAAGTTGCACAAATAATTCAACTGGTACTTGTCAATTGTAAATTGCTGAATGTAGTGCAATACTGAAAAATCTGAATAAGTTGTGTATGGCATTGAGGTGTCACTGTGATGGTATTCACTGTATTTAATGTGTAAATTCATGATTTGGATATTCATTCTGAAATGTTCTTCTATTCATACTGGTGATTGTAGTGGCATATTATTTTCTCTTGTTAGATTATAATTGTAGACGCATGAAAAGTTTATAACAGATTAGGACCAGAGTTTCTGTATTAGTTTGTGTTTCAACTTGGCCTCAATTTATACATAGAAAGAAGGTATCCTTGTTTATAAACTGTTTATAAATGCAGTCTTTGAAATTTGCACTGCTTATGTGAACCACAACTAGTGCTTTTACATCCTGATGTATCAATTATATATCAGGGATACAGGCGAGCAGGGACCCAGTAGCCCACGGCCCCTAGATTTTGGGCTGGGCCCCTAGATTTTTCAAGAAATTCCCTATATACACTATACAATAATCAAAGACAGTACTATGTTGGGCTACCAAGTTGAAAATGTCAGTCTTTATCCCTGTATATAGTGATTGTTTATCTGTTCGTTACAAACTTTCAAGTTGATTGACTTAGCTAGTTATTATGGGCAGAAGCATTTATAAATGAGTCATATCCCAAGAACTAGAATAAGTTGAGAAAATTGGGATGAAATAATGTTCATGCATTTGATGAAATGAATATGTTTTTGGGAATGGGTACCTGTGACATGGGGTAACCTGAAATGGGCCTGGCATAAGTTGGTGAAAAACTTTGAAGATAAAGCTAATTTATGTTTTGATCTACCCGTAACTTCCAATGCATTTGGCTTGTGCAAAAACATTGAAATATAAATTTCATGGACTGTATTATAATTATTGTGTTTTATATTAACCTTATATTTTGTTCATGCTTTACTCAAAACATGTTGCCACAAGTTATTTGATAATTTTATTTATTGAAATAATAATGCTTTAATCGATGCTTCAGCACTTGTTGTGGATACATATCACTTGTTAAGCGATTGGCATTACGCCGGAGTCAATCAACACCCTTTAAATCAATTTTAACTGTAAATTATAATCACATGGCCCAATGGACTTACTTGAAAACCTTTGCTTAACAACCAGGAGGAGTGGTATCTGTTCTGGCGTAATGTCAATTCTTGTTTGTCAAATAAAGTAAATGTCTCCTTGGGACTCTCCAGAGTCCCATTTTAAGAAGTGAGGCACAGGTTTTTAGTTTTGCACATAGCAGTCAAGTCAGTTGTAAGGATCACAATGACTTAAGTAGTAAAGAGCACTTAAGTGCAATATGCAAATTAACTGTATAGTTTATCAGATATTTAATTACACATTATCTGTGGGTTTATATCACAATACGTCATTTTATGGTATATCAGTAGATATAAGCTCCAGGAAGTTAAATTGTCCATGTTAAGATTATACGTGTACACATTGGTTAGTGATAACATGTCCTGTATTTGTATAATAGGATATTATGTCATTGTTTGATCATTCATTCAACCAGGATTTGTGAGTTATGATTATTTATCAGCAGCTGCTGTTAGTTAGAAATTTGTGACTCTTGTCACACTTATGTGCGGGAATTTTGCTTGAGATTAATTCATTCAACTATTGGCCGTGACTGGATGCCCATAGGCAGGGTTCCCACTGTCCGGGAATAGTCAGGGAATTCTGAAATTAGTCAGGAAAATCTGTAAATTTAGCAAAAGTTGGGAAAGCCAGGGAATTCTTCATTAAACATGTCTTATTTATAAGTGTCTTATCCTATGAAGAGAATGCCAATCCCTGATAGAACTGAAAATCACCAATGGTTTGAATGTTAATGTGAAAATCATTCATCTTGATGTTATAACATTAACATGTGTACATGAGTAATCATTGTTGAAGACATGGTGTTCATTTTTAAGGGTAACATGATTTTAAAGAAATTTATTTTGGGAACTTGTGTAGACGCTTGAAAAGGAAAATGTTAAGTTATTTTTTTGGTTTTTGAAAATGTTATTGGTTAGAAATCGCATTTAAAGTTACATAGTAACAAAACAGAAAATTGAAAAAAAGGCCTGGAAACGTGTTCAATTCAATAAGTGGATTTATTGCCTTCATGCTGATTTCTACATCCCTGCAGTACACTATTGTATGACATACATGTATAATTAACACACATTATTTCTGTATCATTCTAGGCTGTGCCAGGTTCGGGTGATGGTCCAGGTACAGCTGACGGTCCAGTTGCAGAGGTGAAGGTCAACAATGTTGAGAACACTGCAGACTCAGTGATTGAACAAGATGAGAAAATATTGAAACTGAAAGGAAATCTAATTGAAACTGAAAGTAGGAATACCAGCGAAACAGGAAGTAACAACTCAGTCATTGATTCAGCCACTAAAGAAACAACCTCTGACTTAAATTGTGACACTGTTGTAGTGAACGGAGAAGGATCTGTTCAAAATGGTCATTTAGACTCTGCTGAGGTAGAAGATATTGATAGCAAGAAAATTATTGAAGATTCTGAAAAAGATAAGAACGAAACTGATAGCAAGGAAATTGTCGAAGATTCTGATAAATATAAGAAAGTAATTGAGAAAGAAATTGAAGATACAAGTAAGAAAGAGGAGTGTACGGATACTGAAGAGGTTACTGTAGACAAAGATTGTGTAGTTGATGTAGATTTGGAAAGTGAAACTGGTAATGAAAATAAAAGTAACGTTGGAGATGATATTCATGTGGATGAACATGTTGAACAATTGAATGGTACTGATACAAAAGAAAGTGACAGTACAAAAGAAAGTGAAAGTGTAACTAATGAGGTTGAACTTTCAATTAAAGAACCAGATAAAGCTCAGGATAATGAAGTAAACCTAAACAGTGATCAAAGTGCGGATAAGATTGTCGAGGATACTAATGTGGATAATATAGTTGAATACAAAACTGAGAATTCTGTTGAAGCAAATGATAGTGGTATTGCTAAAACTGAGGATTCTTCAGTAGTTGAGAGTGTAGATGTTGTAGTGAAAGTTATAGATAACAATAAGATTACTGAACCATTAACTGAGTATAGGAGTGATGATGCAAAAGAACCAAATTGTGCCAGTTCATCTGTAAGCGAACCTCATGAACTTATGGACCAAAGTGAAAGTCCTGAACTAAAAGAGCAGTCTGTTGATTCAGACAAAATTCCTGGTGAATTGCTTGACTGTTATAACAGTAATAGTTCAGGACCACCATCTTTAGTGAAAGAAGTGTTAAGTGAAGATAATTCTGTAAAAAGTGATACTGATAAATTAGAAACTGGTAAATTAGAAGAGCCAATGATCACCGACGATTCCAATGAATTGAAAAAGGACAATCTGACGATGGAGACAAAGTCAGAACCTGTTGAAACTGTTACAGATAGTAATATAAAAGTTGATACAGGTGATAAAGTTGTGACTGACAAAATCGTTGGTGAATCTGACACAGCTAGTGTTGCAACAAACTCTAATGAAAAAGGTGTTGGTACTGATGATCTTCTTAATGTTCAAAGTAAACCAGCAACTAAAGTTCAAAGTTCCAAAAGTGCAAAACTTGACAGACTTTTGTCTAAGATAACAAACAAAGCTGAAAGTGATTGTCAGAAAGTCATGGCATCTAGTACACAACCACAAAAACAAGCAAAAGCTCGTAAATCTTGTGGAGGTAGTAGTAGTTTGCCCAGTAAATCTAACCAACCTCCTTCATTAACTAGCCTTACTTTTAATGTAAAAGAACTTGAAAAGAAAGGTGTCCTAGATATACCAAAATCTAAACCATCTAAGCGGAAAGCTTTTGAACCTATTAAAATACCGTCTCCAGACAAAGACAAACAAAATTCACCTCCTAAAAAACTATCACCTTTAAAATCCCCTGTGAAATCTCCCGGCAAGAATGATAATCCCTTCTTTAACAAACAGAAAATTCTTACTCGCCGAAAGAAAAAATCAAAGAGATCTGGTGGTTATAGACTTCCAGGTGAGAAAACATGGAAGAGAAATAAATCCAAAAGATCTGAAGAAAGACAGCTTAAAGCTGAAACTGAAAAACTGAACACAAGTGTAGACGGAGATAGTCACTCCAGTTTAATGACTGTGGATGAAGGTATGACCACATCAAATGTGTCCTGTGTGCTATCGCCTGGTCAAACCAATGCTTTAGACTTGTTGACTAAGAATTCTAGTAAATCATTTATGGCTACAAATTCTAGTAAAAAAGCTAAAAAGACTGTTAAAGGAATTGATCCATCAACACATCGAACGCTGGATAACTTCTTAAAGACTGGAAGCCATGCTGCTAGAAAGGTAAAATGACTTTTTTTCTGCGTCTTTGAACTATTCATACAGTTCCAGAAAATATACAGGATATTAGTTAATTTTGGTGAAGATTGCATTTTATTTTACTGAGTGATCACTGAAATCAATATTTTTACGGGTGACGTAGTCTCAAGTAGAAAGAAGAAATTAGTATGTCACTTCTTTTATGAAGCCTGGCGCTGATGTTGTGCTTCTTTTTGTGAATGATTGAAAATTATAAGAAAATGATGAGTATTATATACTTACATTCCAGCATCGTTGATCTACATTTATATAAACACTTATAAATACTTATATTTCTATTCATTCTTTAACAACATATTGTATTATGCAGGGTTGGCCATAAAACCCTTTAATACCCAAAAACCCAGTTGGGTAGGGTTTTAAACGAAAAAGTGGGTTTTAACTTTTATTCCAACCCTGGTATTATGTGTATATTTTGTAATGTATATGTTTGGGAATTATCATATTGTTACATTGTTTGTTTTTTGTAGTTTCAGGATATGGTGCCAGAGAAGACTGAATGTAAGTATCTAATCTTGTTTAAAAACAGGAATCGTCAGTGATTATTGGCTTACCAAAAGTATGAACTCCCATACTAAAAGGGGGCATAGATTCAAATCCACATTGAGACGATATCCTATACTGCATACAAATTACAGAACATATAGAAATACTAAAATCATCTATGATTATTGACTTACCAATGGCATGGATTCAATTCCACAATGAGACGATTTTTTATAGATCTACAAGTTGCATAACATTTATGAATTGAAAATTGTCTGTGATTATTGACTTACCAAAAGTATGAACTACCCAAAAAAGGGTCTTTGATTCTAACTTACACTGAGACAATATCATCAATTGTAACTAGGAAAAAATGCAAATTAGAATTTTTTTTTTTTTAATCTTTCATCGTCAATGATTATTGGCTTACCAAATATGAACTCCCCTACTGAAAGGGGCCTGGATTTAATTCCACAATGAGATTATATCCTATTTTATCTTCAAATTACATATATAACATTCTATGAACACAAGAATTGTCCATGATTATTGACTTACCAAAAGTAGGTACTCCCCTAAAAGTGTTCATTCATATCAATTATCATCAGTTGTACTTAGAAAATGCAAATTAGAAAAAAACAACATTTTTTTTAAAATCGTCAATGATTATTGGCTTACCAAATATGAACTCCCCTACTGAAAGGGGGCATGGATTCAACTCTACAATGAGACGATATTTTATTTTATAGAGATACAAGTTACATAACATTTATGAATTGAAAATCGTCTATGATTATTGACTTACCAAAAGTATGGACTACCCTACTGAAAAGGGTCATTGATTCTAACTTACGCTGAGACGATATCAAATTTTACCTTGAAATTACTGAACATGTCTGAATCCAAAAATCGTCTATGATTATTGACTTACCAAAAGTATGCACTACCCTACTGAAAAGGGTCATTGATTCTAACTTACGCTGAGACGATATCAAATTTTACCTTGAAATTACTGAACATGTCTGAATCCAAAAATCGTCTATGATTATTGACTTACCAAAAGTATGAACCCCCAATGGGGGTCATTGATTCTAACTTACACTGAGAGGATGTCGCATTCTTTTCTACGAACCACAAATTAGCAAAGAGTGAAGGTAGTTGTTGAAAACTGAACATGATAAAACAGCGTTTTTTCTTGTCATTTTGGGAAAGTACCAGGTACCAGTCAAATTGGGAATTTTTGCGCATAAATTCCTGAAATTGGGAATTTTTGTTGGGGAAATAATGACATTGAGATATTTTATGACATGATAGATGATAAATTGTTGAAAACAATAAAAAGGCAAAAATGGTGTGAGAAGGGAAGGTAGCACTCTACCCAAACCAGCCGAGCACAGAAATAAGAACGACACAACTACCCTGAGCAGTTTCCCATGTTTTTCAGGGTTCGAATTTAAGCTCGCATACTCGCTAATAGCTTGTAGAAATTCAGAATAGCGAGTGACATTTAAAGTCACTCGCATATTTCAGCGAGTACGAAAAAGAGGAGCAAACACCAATAAAAGTCCTTCCTTAACGAATTGTTTATAAATTTCAACAAAACAACGTGTTTTCTGTCGCTAACTATCGGTGGAAACTTGCCTTGATCTGTCAAACGAGTAAACAGGAAATCGACATTGGGAATGGCTCGGCACTTTTGCTTGATATACTATGACCGAGATATTGCAATTTATTCATGCCTTAAATTTGCTTTATCGGATCGCAGATATCCGCTAAAATACACCAACAATCATCGAGAACAAGTTTGTTACAGTTAGTAATAAATTCAATGAATCGATTTACGACGAAGAGGAGCATCAAACATGCAATAATAGCAACAAACTGAAATGTCACCTGTTTCCGCGACACCGATGGAAAATCGACGTAACGGACTTACAATTTTCGTACCCGACATTCACACCAAGCATAAATCGATGCATGAATGATGAAGCTTTAAGTTTTAAATGATTTAACACGTATGTGAACTGCAGTTTTCGTTCTAATGTATCTGGATTTTTTGTTTATCTGTTTCATGCTTCAGGCATAGTGATCAAGGCATAGCACTTTATAGTAGTTAATTTTCTATTAAATTGGTTAATAAATTTTAATAATTTTTTTTAGCTAGTAGCTTTTCCTTTTAGCTAGTGAACCCAAATGGCACAAGCTAATTTTAGCTAGTAGAAAATATCGCTAAATTCGACCCCTGTTTTTGCTAATTATTATGGTAGCTTTGCGGTTGATTTTCTCATTTCTTGTATATTGGGAAAAATTGTCATTATTCCTGATTGGGAAAGTACCTTTTATGTGTAAAAAATGCTGTGAAACAACCTTTATTTTACTTTCAGATATTACTTCTGTTGAACAGAGGAAAAGGAAAGCATCTAATGGTAAGATATGCAATAATGTCCTCTGCCTTGCCAGATAAAATAAACTTCATCCACAGCACTGACCTATTATGCTCTATCTTTGCTCCATATTACAATTCCTCTGTTACATATATGAACAATATTGTTAATGAAGCTGTATGTTGATGTGCTGCCTATGTGAAATTAGCATTAACATGTTTGGTTAGGGTCTAGTAAATAATATCGACTGTTAACTGTAAGACAGATGGTGATGCCAAGTTGCTATGGATATATAAAACCCGTGCGTAACATAAGTTGTAGGGGGGGGTATTCTGTTTTCAGCTTATCCGTCTGTCCATTCGTAGATGGATTCTTGTGAACGCAACTCCTCTAACAGTTTTCGCAAGATTTTCTTCAAACTGTCACTTATAAACAACCTAACTTAACATGTAGATTTGCATGTAGGAAAAAAATAGTGCTTAGGTTATTTTTGCCTGAATTATGGCCCTTTGTTGACAAGGGGTGTATAAGTCTGCCGAATGGCGACAGCTCTAGTTTTGTAACTGTTTAATGTGCATTCATGATTCATTGTAGGTGTTTCTGTAGCTCAGTGGTTAGTGTGATTGACGTCTGATCTGGCGACCTGAGTACAAATCCGGGTTGAAGCACATCTATATTACTACCATGTTTCAGTTGTCTAGAAATGAAGCAAATGAAGCAAATGAAGGCTATGCTCGGCATAATTCAATGTATTTTATTTTATATATTACAGATAAAGTATTACCAGTTCTCTCACATCATCAGGCATACGATACCAGTCGTGTTAGTCCGGATGAGAAGAAACGTCGAACAGAAGTACCAAATTCCCCTCCACCAACACAAATGATCACCTTAGTACCGACAGGTAGTCCCCCAGTTGCCATACCAACCAGTGCTCAGCAGAAGTTAACTAGTCCAGGAGGTGGAAATCCGATACTTTTAACTCAAGGTGTATCGTCTAGTGGTCAAACATTGATCCAGAATGGTACAATAAACGGGTTACCAATGTTTCAACTTATAAACAATTCAACTATTGCCTCATCACAAACAGCTCAATTTATCCTTGCTCAATCTCAAGTTCGACCACTCCTCACCAACTCCTCGCCAAGGGCAACAACTCTGTTACAACCAAACACCATGCAGAGTGTTCATCCAGGAATGCCCTTGTTACTGACCCCCATGCCTTTATCGTCAGTTAGTGGTTCCCAGTCGCAATCTACCATAAAGAATTCCATCCCTTCAGTGATAGGGAGCCAACTGATGTCTGGATCGGCCCCAGCACAGCCGTCAATCCAACAGCAACATACGGTACTGAGAAACACACTAGCTATGCCTAGAATGCAATTATCTAATGGACAATTTATTGATGTGAAACCTAAAGAAGGTAGTGTACCAAATGGATTATACCCGGTCACACCACCTCGAACACCGGAAGATCAACGATCGGAGGCCGGTACACAGGATCCTAACGAGGAAATTGAGGTGAGTTAAAAGTAAATAATATTTTCAACGACAAATTTCGATATTTCATTATCTTTTCAGTACATTTGGGAAGAATTAACATTTCTTCACCATAAATATTATACACATTGATGCTTGTGCAGGATTTCACTTTCATATTGACAGAATTTATTGCCACACTCAGTGATTCATTTTGAAATTTGATTTAATGGGTCCATGGGACTCACATATTTCCAAACACTGAGTCCCAGCTAACTTTAACGAGTCCCATAAAGATTTATAGGTAAAACACCCGACCGTAATATTATTTGTTTTGAGGTTTATGATTGAAAACATATAACTATCTGTTATTGCGGCTCTTGTCAATGGAATAAGATAAAGTCTATTTCATTACTTGTCTTTCGGCAACAGAATCTCCAAACTCTGAGCTGATCTACATAATATCAACAGCCAGGTGGTAATTAACAAAATCCTCATTCACAACCTGTCCCTGCGAGGTATGATCAGATGATGCTGAAGTAATTGCAAACTTCGCTAAAATCAACGGATCTTTATGAAAATGTGAACAATTGGTCGGAGCTCTCGACCAATTAGTCGTTTATTTCAGACGACCTTTTCATGTAATTAAAATCGTCGCCCGGCGTGTGTAAAAATGATGTTAACATTTTTTAATTGCAATCAAGATACGTAATTTTCCTCGGGCGCATTCTATCTGTGAACGTCCGAAAACTATAAATAGACTTTGTTTATTATCCGATAAGTACGACTATCCAGTTAAAACGCGCTTACCGATTGGTTTATCTTCTTAAAAGCGACCAATGAAATCGCGTGTTATAAACACAACGGCCGGAAACGGTGTCGACGTAAATTTATTCCTTCTTTCGGACCCGATAATTTTCGAACTTTGCCGTTTCGTCCTTAAATTTTATTGCGTCCGGCGGACTCGCATTTTATTAAACTTTGCGTCCCAACAAAAATGTATGCGTCAGGGACGCAGGACGCACATCAAAATGAATCACTGCACACTCAATTTTCTCTTAAAAGTTTAATGTAATTTATAGCTGTTGCTTTAAGGTATTTAGTCAGTTTTGTGTATAACTAAGTGGTTTGTGTGCTTGATTTGTAACCCGATTCCAGGTCATGGTAGGTCATATGCCTTCCATTTAAATTTGATATATTGATCAATGTAATTTTTCCGAGATGTATGTGCAGTAATTTCTGGTTGCTTGTAAAAGGACAAGAATGTTCTGGTATCCGTTGCATAAGCCAAGCGCTACCAAGCACCTTCATTCATTTACCTCCCATGGAAAGGGCTACATAGTGCTTTGCTTAGGCAAGGGAACCTGCTCAGGATACAGTCAAGGAAGGTTAAGTAAATGGAATTGGACACCATATATAACTAAAAATATTGTTGAGATATGGTGTTACATAGCATAAACAAACACCTCAGATGTATATCGTATTAAATTTTGACAGGGTGTAACGGGGTCTGTGTCATCAGATAAAAAGGATATTAAGTGCGCCCAGGATAATGTGATGTGACCTGATAGGTCTACCGTTGCAAATAATTAATGTATATTTATATTATTACAGGGTGTGACTGGGTCAGTGTCACCAGATAAAGACGTTATACCTCTGTGTACATGTAAGATAAGTGGTGCCAGTTTTCAGAAGGTAACAACCTTGGTGACATTTTGTCAAGCACTTGACTCGGTGGATGGACAAGTGTTAGGATGCTGTAATAAAGTGCTGAATCCGCAACTTGTACGACCATCTGTAAAGATTCCATTTTTAGCACTATGTGATAGTCACAGAAAACGACTTAGATTACATCAATGTTGTCCTGGATGTGGACATTTCTGTACTCAGGTAAGACATTGTTGTATTCAAGTATCAAGTATGTCCTTGTTAGTTTTATTTTCGACATCCTGAAAGAATAAAAAAAATAAGCAGATACCGGTACTCAATGATTTGGACTTTTAGAGATGAAGTTAAAATTTACCTCTGAGCTTCTAACTATTACTAAGGATCATTTCTAAGTTGTTGTTAGTTTTCATAGAAAGTTTTCGGCAAATCACAAAGACTTTGTGATACAAACACATCTTAGGAGTGAAATTGCACAGTTTGCTTATAATATATTCGTGCATAAGGGTTCAAGTAAGGGCAATATCTCCATACCTAAATATAATGCTACAGAAGATATTATTTTATTTACATAAATTCAGTATGATCAAGCTGTTAAGTGTTTGGCCGCTATCTCTACACTTCCAAGAATATCGTAATTTCTGCTGCTGCTGCTGCTGCTTGCCGCTGCTTGCTGCTGCTGCTGCTGCTACTGCTGCTGAACTATAGTGATTTATTTTCAGGGCAAATTCTTACAGTGTAAGAAAGACGGGAGTTCATTTATACACAATTTTCATGAACAATGTCAGGTGACGAAGAATGGCAAGAACTATTGTCCACATTGTGGTACAACGTCCAATCAATATGAAGTACATTTAAGTTTACCTGACCCTAAAGCCACAGTATCCAAGGAAACTAAAGCAAATAGAACACAGTAAGTGGTTTCATGGTTTTAATTCTAATTGCCTATTTATAAAGTTTTTTTGTAGAATTGAAAAGCGGCAATCTGTTACAAAATACTCTTCAACAAGAGTCTGAAAATTGCCTTGTAAGAAGCTGAACTTTTATTTTAGGAAGATGGATTGCAACTGTCTTTGTCTGTGGATGTAGTTTTACCAGGGGCTTATTCTCCAACGTTGTAAGACTGAAACTCAGACTTAGATTTAAAATGGACAAAATTTATAATAACTGCCATTTCTTTGCGATCAGATTTAACCATGTGAAAGTTTATCTGATTATTTCTTGTTACCAATTCAACATGTGTACTGTATTTATATCAAAATCGGTACATCATTCAACACATGAGAGCAAATAGAACATTAGGCAATATAAAGTCTTAGTCTGTGTTTTAGACTTATAACGTTGGTGAATAAGGCCCCTGGTTCTCATATGATACAGTTTTGGGTATATAAGCTTACTGCTACAGGCAGCGGTCCTTCAATTCTGGAATAATCCAGAAATCCAGATTTACTGCACTAGAAAGAGTGGAACTTTTCTGCACAAAATTATTTGGTGAAAATATTCATAGAGTTTACAACATTTGAAGTTTCATTTGCTGGATCTTAATGTTTTGGATGTTTGGGTATGTGCTAATGACATCAACTTGTGTGAGTTGTAACTGGTTTTCAGGATTAGCCATTATGTCTCAGTAGAACCACTGTATATTTGATACTGTAAAACCATTAATATTCGAGGGGGATTTAATTTCATGGGTGACCTCAACCATCTTCCATGAAATAATATCCCCACGAAATGGTCATTTTCACCAAAGCCGCAAAAATTTTGCAAAATTTTGCCCCATTCATGATTGAAATAAAATTATTTTATTGTATATTACATTTTATTATACGTATGATTGACGCATTGAATGTTACAGATTGAAGGCTCGTATAGGAGTATTAGATCGTAGAAGTGCCAGTAGCGGGGACGATACAGCTGATGATACTGTTGTTTCACATCCTTTAGAAAAATCCAAAAAAGTTCTCTCAACTGGTTAGTTATATGTTTAACTTGTTCACCTCTTTCTTAATAATAATAATTATTGTAATAATTAAATAAATAATCTTTATTTGCCAGTCAGCTTTCTGCTGAAATATGGCAGGCATATGATTTGGACCCGTCGCTGGATTAGGCAGCAAACATGCTAACCACTGCGCTATGGAGGCACATATTCTATCATCAATAAGAATGCCAAAATGCTCATTATTTGACTAACTGACAGCTAACCAACTTGCCATGTCAGAATGGAACCATTCTCAGGGCTGTCAATTATCCTGATTATTGCCAGAATTCCAGATTTATCTAAACTGAAGGAGCTATGATTTCTGACTTAAATACAAGATATTTGATGACATTAAGCTATATATAACTCTTTAACCTCCTTAGTTATATGTATAATATTGTCCGGCATATATTCGTTGCTAAGTAAACATGTCCTGCTTCCCTTGAAGTGATGGTACTGTTTCAGAGTAAACGTCTGAATGTTTGTGTCGATACTATATGGCTGATCAAGGGAGACCACTCTTATCAAATGCATAAATCTTGTCAGTGTCCTCTCAGTTCTTAAATACATGTTGAATTTATTTCAGCCGATATACCAGTAGGTCCGGATAGATATTCCTTGGAGAGGGTGTTGTCATGTCTAGGCACTGAAAGGTAAGTTATATGAAATTTGTTTTCATTGACTTTGTGACACTTGCAAATATTGATAATGTTATGCTGCTCAGTGTGGTATTTTTGACTGCATTTCATATTTATTGAGTACTGTTTGTTCCCCGAGCATTGGGTTTAAATTACTAGGGTATACAAGTTATTGTGCCCCCCACTCTTATTTATAATTTTCTTCTGTAATGTTGGCTATTATCTTAAATAAGTTGTCAGCTCTTAAACTAAAAGGAAGAGGAAAATATGCTCAGAGAAAATCTGATAAGAAAAGCGGCACTTTATTTAAACAACCAAGCTCAGAAAACATAAAAGCATCACATACAAACCATAAATATGCGGTACAATGCCAAAATTATACTGATACTGGTGGGAAAACTTGACATATTATAAAAAGGTTATTTGAAGCATGGTTAAACCACAGGTAACTGTATCATTGATAAAGAGTATAACGAACAATTTTTTTTATATTTTTGAATATTCTTTAAAAAAAAAAATTGTTTTCAATGATTTAGTTAGTTACCTGTGGGTTGAACAATTGTTCTAAAATATATTTGCTAACATAACAATTTACCATTTATCCTAATATTATTATTTTGCAGACCGAAGAAATACCGCCATCTACCTAAATGTTTATACACACCAGCTTATGACAATGATTTAGAGAGAGTTGTATACATGTTGGGTATGTATATTTATACTGTTAAATTGGTTGGTTCTTGAATGGGGTCGTTTGGCAAACAGAATATAGAATACACTTGCATGTTAACACCATGCCTTTATTTTGTCCATTATTGTAATATGTTTTGTGGGAAAATGACTAAAGATTTATTAACCAGGCCCCGATCTCCCGAAGTATTAAATCTGAGCAAAATCTCAACTCAAATTTTGGCATGTGTCTTAATTTGAGTTTCCGTGCGAGGTTGGACTCAAACTTGGCATCACAAAATAGAACCATTATTCTAAGTTTGCAGCAACATTTCAAGAGCTCAAACATAAAATTCACCTGAAATTCAGACTGTGATTGGAGCAATATCTCAATTTGAGCTGAAATGAGATTTCTACTTGAGATTCTTTGTGAGGTTTGCAAAGATACGGAGAGGGCTAATACAGGCTAAGCCTGGTGCTCAATCCCATTTCTTTGGAAATGACTTGTATATCTAACAATTGCTAAACTTTCAGCAGAAATATCTACTTGTAGGACTTTGTTATAAGTGACTTATTCAATAATTGTGTTGTGTTGTTTTTTTCAGAGGATGGTCATGATCCCAATGAGTTATATGACGACCTTGACGGTCATAGTGCATTACATGCGGCCGCAGCTATTGGTAGTCTGTGTATAGTCCATGTTCTTATCCAGGTCAGTATTCTCAACTTTATACCATTTGTTATCATTGTAACTACTGTAAAATCATTAATATTCATGATGAGTTTAGTTTCTCAAAATCAAATCCTGATCAATATAAATGAGTTATATAGGGTATGCAGGTGGGTCAATCTTCCTGATTAATTCGTAATTCCGGATTTACACATCCAGAAAGAGCCATGATTCGTGATCAAAATATAAGTTGTGGTTGAAGGCTTCTAATTTTGCAAAAATTGTTGACTGCAAATGATTTTCCTGATTTTAAATTTGGCTCTGTTGACACCCCTGAATACAACTTATTGTATAAGATAGCTTTGAAATTACGACCCCAGGAAATGGTCATTTTCAACAAAACTTAGAGTATGAACTGTACTGCTTTTGAAGTAAACATGACAGTGATATTCTGTCTGAAAAAAAACTACATAATCTGAGTTATGAACATCTATGTTTGAATGAAACTCTGTTGCTTACTGATTGTTAATAAAAAAAAAACCACCTGAGTTATCCCTGGCCTGAATCTCAGAAGGTGAATGTAAATCTTATATATTATTTCATTTTCTACTTGTAGGCGGGAGCATCCCCACATCACCAAGATAAAACATTGAGAACACCACTGATGTTTGCTGCAGAAAATAACCACGCTGATGTTGTCAAATATCTGGTCAAAGCCAACGCTATTATTGATGCTAAGGTAGGCATGATTAAAATCTTCATATGTATGTATTTTCAAAATGAGTTTGCTAACTTAGAAGTACAGTTAATTTACAAAAATTATATACAAAATGTCTGTAGTGTTAGAATCAATGCACTGTCTACTAAATATTAGGATGCATGTTCAGTTGACATTAATAATGCCTGTGAAAATGGTTTATGGAAAATGATTATCAGAGGCTGTACTGGTTTATTGCTGAACAGAATGGACAAAGAAGAAAAATCAAGACTAGGAAAAAAAATATTTTAATACTGAAAGTTTGACTTAAGATGGTTAAAATTTCTCTTTACATTTGTTATATAATTGTAGGCTGATGATGGTATGACGGCCCTACATCTTGCTGCTAAAGCTGGACATGTAAACATCATCAACTTATTACTGGATACAGATAGGTTAGATATTGATGTCACAGATGATGGTGGCTGGACTCCACTCATCTGGGCAGCAGAACATACTGAGGTTGAAGCTGTACGCATACTCTTACAACGTAAAGCTGATCCTAATCTTAGAGATAGTGTAAGTACCAAATCATACTAGCAAGGATTCTGAGGCCATGAAATGACTGGGGAACCTTTGGATCTGTCTCGGTTATTGACTTAATGGGGATTTAATTTAAACTGAGACAGTATCACATTAAAATACAAATTAGTTTAAGTTAGTTTAGTTTAAACATCTTTACCCAGTTCTTAATTATGTACAATTTCTATCATACAAATTAACATATAATATACATGAATAAAGGCTCAAGCCAGAAATTCTTAAAGGGATACTTTAAAATACAAGTCACAAACACAAGCCATCATTATGAATTTGAGATTTTGTCTATGATTATTGACTTACCAAAAGTATGAACTCTCCCTACATAATGGGGTCATTAATTCTAACTTATACTGAAACAATGATACTTGACATAAAGATTACAGAACATGTTTGAATGCAGGAATTGTCAATGATTATTGGCTTACCAAATATGAACTCCCCTACTGAAAGGGGGCATGGATTCAATTCCACAATGAGACGTATCTGATTGCACACAAACATTACAAAATATATGAAATACCAAAATCGTCTATGATTATTGACTTACCAAAAGTATGAAATCCCCTAAAAGGGGTCATTGATTCTAACTTACACTGAGACGATATAACATTTTAAAGAACAGGTTTACTACCTACAGGAATCTGTGATAATTGTTAATTTACTAAAAATATGAACCCCAAGCATGGATTCTAATTTAGACGATATCACATTTTTCATATAAATTACAGAACATGTTTAAGTACAGGAATTGTCAATGATTATTGGCTTACCAAATATGAACTCCCCTACTGAAAGGGGGCATGGATTCAATTCCACAATGAGACAATATCCTATTGATCATACAAATAAAGTATAAAAAAATTTATGAAGTACAAAAATTGTCTTTGATTATTGACTTACCAAAAGTATGAAATACCCTTATAGGGGTCATTGATTCTAACTTACGCTGAGACGATATAATAAATTGTTGATCTTCACCTACAAATTAAGGGACACAAAATTGTCAATGATTTTTGACAACCAAAAGTATGAAGTCCCCTGTAAAGGGGGCATTGATTCTGTCTTTCCGTGAGACGATATCTTATTTTACATACAAATTACAAAACGGAATTGTCAATGATTATTGGCTTACCAAATATGAACTCCCCTACTGAATGGGGGCATGGATTCAATTCCACAATGAGACAATATCTAATTCAACATACAAATTACGAAGCATATGAAATACAAAAATCGTCTATGATTATTGACTTACCAAAAGTATGAACTCCCCTAAAAGGGGGTCATTGATTCTAACTTACGCTGAGACGATATAACATTTTAAAGAACAGGTTTACTACCTACAGGAGTCTGTGATAATTGTTAATTTACTAAAAATATGAACCCCAAGCATTGATTCTAATTTGATAATTGTTAATTTACTAAAAATATGAACCCCAAGCATTGATTCTAATTCAGACTATATCACACAGGGTGGCCACAGACTCTGGAAAACAGGGAAAACAGGGAAAATGGCTAAAATAAATTCCCTGCAGGGAAAAATCAGGGAATTTCAAAATTGGGCCAAAATCAGGGAGTTATCAGGGAATTTTACAATATTGGAGAAAAAAATGATCTTGTAATAGGTAGTTTGCCGTTTGTTCTCGGTAAAAAGTATGAAATGTGAATTTTTGTGCTCACTACGCTCGCAAAATAACTTTATTCTATATAAACATGTAATCAGGTAGCTGTTGAAGCGTTATATAAATACTGGAGAAAGAAATAGTAACATAAAGTTTGCACCTAACATAAAGATGCTTTCTACACCTATGGTTGCGAATGCTGCAACAATCATGGAAATTGATCTCTGGGTCAGGGAAATTAGGGAATTATCAGGGAATTTTATTCTTCATTTACTGTGGCCACCCTGTCACATTTTACATATAAATTACAGAACATGTTTAATTACAGGAATTGTCAATGATTATTGGCTTACCAAATATGAACTCCCCTACTGAAAGGGGGCATGGATTCAATTCCACAATGAGACAATATCCTATTGATCATACAAATAAAGTATAAAAAAATTTTATGAAGTACAAAAATCGTCTATGATTATTGACTTACCAAAAGTATGAAATACCCTAATAGGGGTCATTGATTCTAACTTACGCTGAGACGATATAATAAATTGTCGATCTTTACCTACAAATTAAGGGTCACAAAATCTAAAATGATTTTTGACAACCAAAAGTATGAAGTCCCCTGTAAAGGGTGCATTGATTCTGACTTACGGTGAGACAATATCTTATTTTACATACAAATTACAAAACAGAATTGTCAATGATTATTGGCTTACCAAATATGAACTCCCCTACTGAAAGGGGGCATGGATTCAATTCCACAATGAGACAATATCTAATTCAGCATACAAATTACGAAGCATATGAAATACAAAAATCGTCTATGATTATTGACTTACCAAAAGTATGAACTCCCCTAACGGGGTCATTGATTCTAACTTACACTCAGACAATATAACATGTTAAAGAACAGGTTTACTTCCTACAGGAATCACAGATGATTATTGATTTACTAAAAGTATGAACCCCATATATTCATTCTATTAACCTTGAGACAATGTCATATTTTACATATAAATTACAAAACATGTTTAAATGTAGGCATTGCCAATGATTATTGGCTTACCAAATATGAACTCCCCTTCTTAAAGGGGGCATGGATTCAATTCCACAATGAGGCAATATCGTATTGAACATACAAATAACCAAGCATAATTTTTTTTATGAAGTACAAAAATCGTCTATGATTATTGACTTACCAAAAGTATGAACTCTCCTAAGGCCATAACAAATTGATCATGCGTTCGTCGGGAGCGCCCGCTCCTGATTTTTCCAAAATGAAAAATAAATATTTAAATTTAAATTATTGCACCCGCACCTGAGAAAACCACGCGCATGTAATTTTTTATTATTTTGCCGCACGCATCAATATTTACAAATTACGAAAAATAAAGCAAACTTGTTTATAATTTTGTCACTTTTACTATAGAATATGTTCTGGGAAAGCGCGCTCTGCTGAGGATGTTAGTTACTCGATTAATTTTAGCAGTAAATTGTTGCACACAAAAATTGTGTAACTTTTTACGATGCAAGCGTCTGGTGAAATGATTCTTGTGAAAATTCTGCCCTTTACAAAAAACACACATAAGTATATACACGTAGTAAAATGGAAAGAATTGCGATTGCGGAATGAACCAACAAGCGTATCTAGATATGTTTGTATTCATTATTATTACTAGTATTCCGTACTACCGACGAAATCATGAATTGTCACCCATTTTCGCGACAATGACGTCTCGTTTTTACATGGTCCGTGGTATGTGATAGTAACAGTTTTATGCGTCCCGGACATGCAACGCAACTCTTAATAAGTTTCTATACTGTATCCTACATAATTTCATCAGGGATTTTAAATAATTTACGTAGAGAAACCTTCAGAAAGTCCTACTTTCATCAAAGAGTTCAAAAAAATTGATAAAACATAGATCTAGTTTGCTCTAATTATTGTACCAAATGCTGTACTTTTCAGTCACTTGCTAAAACTCCAGCTAGATCTATTACAACTGGATAAATCACAGCTTATGTATGATTACATGCTGCAGTTCTCAACAACCGTCATAACATTTTACCACGGTTGTCGAGTGGTTGGATGCTTAACTCCTGATCGAGAGGTCCCGGGTTCGATTCTCGGCCGTGGCACTAGGTCATTTTTAGAAACGCTTTTTAGTGTTTCCCAACCAGCTAGAGATGATCCTGGTTGAAAACCCAGAGGTAGTCTTGCGTGTATCGGTGCTTTACACCGGGCACGTTAAAGAACCAAGGAATTAATTCGAAACGAGCTAGGGTATCGCACCCAGATTCCTTGTATCTCACCTCTGTCTCTAACATTTGCGATAATGCCCCAGAATGGGCCCTGCAAATTACATGGAAGAAAGAAAGGACCTTGTATATCCCTAAGGGAAGTGTACTTGATGTGGGGCTAGATCCTATGACGGTAACCTTGCATAGCATTATGCATTGGTGCGCTACCAGCAGTGCTAAATAAACAGCCGTCTGAGCATGATGTATCACTACAAGAACAAAACTGTACATGGTGATCATTGACTAGCTTGATGCCTAGTTGATTTGAATCTTTAACCACTAGTCACTCAGTGCATTTGTGTTCATTATAATTTATATGTATGTGACAATGTCTGCTCACAATTACCTTGAATACCTCTATTCTGGTAAAATAATTTGATAAATCCTACACAACATAACAAATAATGTATAACAATCATTTATTTGGCCTCATTTCTCATTAAAGCTATTGTAATAGACACTATTTCCTAAAAATGGGTGCATCAGAAATGAATAGGGTACTTTTGCTCCTTCACGCGCTTTCAAAAATGGCTTTTTTAAAAATAAATTTTAGAAAATTTATTTCGCTCCTTCGCTCGCTCTCAATTACGGGTTTTTCAAATATAAATATTTAAATTTATATTTCGCTCGCTCGCCCCTAATTGTTCCCAAAAAAATCCGTAGAACCAAAAATTAATTTGGTGTGGCCTAACAGGGGTCATTGATTCTAACATTTTATATAAAAGTTACAGAAAGTAAAGAAAATGTCATTGATATTGGCCAATAACAATGTTATATTTTACTAAGAATATGTTTAAATTAAGATATTGTCAATGATTATTGGCTTACCAAATATGAACTCCCCTACTGAAAGGGGGCATGGATTCAATTCCACACTGAGACGATTTCCTATTTTATCTACAAATTACAAAGCATATATGGTCTCTTGGTTCATATAGACCTTGAAAAGTCCTTGAATTTGGTTTCAACCTTGAAACATATTTGAATTTAGTGCTTCCTTGAAAAAATGACAAAATGGTACTTAAATTTCACTAAAAACCCTTGAAATTTGACCAACAGCCTTGAATATATGTATGGATTTGGTCAAGATGACTCATTATCAGAGTAAAAAAATAAACAGAAACTCTTGTTTTATCATAAATTAAAAGTGCCTAATTGATTAGGCTCAAACATTATTTATTGTAAAGGTTCTGTTACTCAGTCAGTGTTACAAATATTAAATTAAAAAATCTGGTCCATGGTATACTTCTTTGTCTCAACACAAAATAATATTATAGTAATTTTTATACAATTTCCTGTGGACTGATTATTATTTTAAACAATGCCTTGAAAATACCAATTCTACCTTGAATAGTCCTTGAATGTTGGGAATTCTGTATAAACCAAGGGTCTTATGATTATTGCCTAACTTAATATGAAGTCTGCAGTCTTCATGAAAAACTTTTCACAGTACTAGCCAGTCGGACTAACAACATGGACAAACTTACTAGCCCAAGAACACTTATGGTAGCCCGAAAATTAAATTATTTAAAGTGTATCATGTTCATTTGTTTCAAATTGTGAAGATTTTAAAGTTTCTTCAGAATCTTTACTAGCCTTTCGGACTAGTCACCTTGAGACAATAACTAACCCAACCTAGTTTTAACTAGCCTCGGGCTTCGGGCTAGTGGCCAAATTCGAAGACTGAGTCTGTATTGAAATTGATGCATGTGCATGAATAATGAAATATCCGTGTATTGCAGGAGGAGAATACGACCATGCATTGGGCAGCATTCTCTGGAAGTGTGGCTATAGCAGAACTATTGTTAGCAGCAGGCTGTGATCTAGATAGTTTAAACATGCATGGAGATCGACCACTGTAAGTATCACTATACCTGGTGTGGAGTAAATCATCTTGATTTTGGTGTTTTTATGTAAAGTCACATTAGTGAAGGGGTTGACACTCACTATTTCTTGTCACTGGTCCGACAGTAAAGAAGCATTAAATTTGTAAAGAAAACAGCTACTGGTCCTTCATAATTTTCTCTGTTCCTTCAAGATTTTCACTGGCCTCGGACCAGGGGACCAGTGTTTGTGTAGAGCTCTGCATTAGTGCCGTTTGGTTATGATAAATACAAGAATCGTCTATGATTATTGACTTACCAAAAGTATGAACTCTCCTACAGAAAGGGGTCATTGATTCTAACTTACACTGAGACGATATCACATTTTATATATAATTTACTGAATATGATTGAATACTGGAATCGTCAATGATTATTGGCTTACCAAATATGAACTCCCCTTCTTAAAGGGGGCATGGATTCAATTCCACAATGAAACGATATCTAATTCAATATACAAATTACAAAGCATACATGGGGTTATCCATACGCTCATTCGTTGAACGTCAGTTTAGTACCTATTAACATGCTTCGTCTGTCACACCACCCTGACTGTCTGGTAACTATTTATGCCATTTAAAAACGATTGAATACAATGCAGAAGGGTTCATACTTAATTTGCCAAACAATTCTTGTCTTCCTTATGGGTTCACCTAGCTGTATATATAATTGAATTATTTTGCGACTGTAAATGATATCTTGTGGCGTCATATTTTACGTTGAATTTTGTATGCCAACATTAACCCTCATGCTCATAAAATGACGAATATATACGATACAACCTTTAAATTATACCAAAATAATGGTATGACATTACTTAACACGAGGACGCACTTTTGTATTTTTAAATGAAGAAACACTGTAGCAATTGACAATAACGTAACGCATTTTATTGGAAAAAATCAGCAGTGCGCCGCTAACACATTTTTGTGTTACTGTGGCAACGTGTTATTCTTCAAACAAATGGTACTTTAAAAAAAATGTTTTGAGGCAATTGTTTGTAATAAATTAATGTCACTGTATGGTAATTTTCATACTGATCTGACTTAAAATAAAAGTTTTAGAGCAAAAGTCCACGAACTTTTGGATAACCCCACGTATATAATTAACATATGAAATACAAAAATCGTCTGTGATTATTGACTTACCAAAAGTATGAACTCCCTTACTGAAAAGGGTCGTTGATTCTAACTTACACTGAGACGATATCACATTTCCGTATGAATTACAAAACATGTTTGAATATAGAAATTGTCAATGATTAATTGGCTTACCAAATATGAACTCCCCTACTGAAAGGGGGCATGGATTCAGCTCCACAATGAGACAATATCTAATTCAACATACAAATTACAAAGCTTATGAAATACAAAAATCGTCAATGATTATTGGCTTACCAAATATGAACTCCCCTACTGAAAGGGGGCATGGATTCAATTCCACAATGAGACAATATCTAATTCAACATACAAATTACAAAGCTTATGAAATACAAAAATCGTCTATGATTATTGACTTACCAAAAGTATGAATTACCCCTACATAAAGGGGCCATTGATTCTAACTTACACTGAGACGATTTTACAGAATTACAAAACATTTTCGAATATAGAAATCGTCAATGATTATTGGCTTACCAAATATGAACTCCCTTTCTTAAAGGGGGCATGGATTCAATTCCATAATGAGACGATATCTAATTCAACATACAAATTACAGGCATATAAAATAGTATACAAAAATCGTCTATGATTATTGACTTACCAAAAGTATGAACTCCCCTAAAAGGGGTCATTGATTCTAACTTATACTGAGACGATAAGGTCGTATGAGTGCTATTGGGTTTTGATTGTATTTGTATAGCATATTGTAATTGCATCATATGGAAATGTCCAGTTAGCTCAGTAGACAGAGGTTGTATGTTTGAAATTTAAGCAATGCATATTTTAGTGTTCCATGACAATTTGATTGAAGTTCTTTGTTCTTTCTCTGTTATATAATTACAATATTTTGTAAAATCTCTATAATTGGTGTTTAATGATTGGTGATTAAGTTGATGATTATGCTCTGTGTAACTGATATTTGATTGATTGATTGATTGATTGATTGATTGATTTCCATTTTCAGACATATTGCAGCAAGACAGGACCACTATGATTTAGTTGTGTAAGTTCTCCTTCAAATATTGTAAACTTTCGTCTTGATTTTGAGCCATGTGTGCCAAGTGATGTAATTATTTAAACCTCTCGGTCAAGGATAACCCATGAAAGTGCAAGCACTTATTTCCAATGGGGTCCTGTGTTTTTGCTGAAGAGACAGCAGGTGGAAGAGACAGTGGTGTGATACAAGGTATCTGTGTGCGATGCCCTAGCTCTTTCCGAAGAGACACCTTGGTTCTTTAACGTGCCCGGTGTATAGCACCGATACACGCGAGACTACCTCTGGGTTGCTAACCAGTTCATCTCTAGTTAGGTGGGAAGCACAGAAAAGCGTTTCAGAAATGATCAAGTGCCCCGGCCGAGGATCGAACCCGGGACCTCTCGATCAGCAGTCAAGCCGGCTATCCGCTCGACCACCATACCACCTAGCAGTCAGTGATTCTAAGAATACTTAACCATTATTCACCACCATTTAAAGGCTGTTTCAATATTTCATAAGTTAAGGTGACTTGATCTATTGTGGAATTTTTAAGTATCTTTATACATTTGTTCATGACTTAAATACGCTTTAAGGTTGAAGAAATTCTAGACTACACTTTTCAAAATAGAGAACACCTCGGCAATAAATGAGCAATTTCAGTCTGGACTAATTGTTTTAGTTATTCTTTTAAGTATGACCATTCAACAGACAGCTTATTGTTGCACTAAATTCACTGTCAAGCTTAAAAATGTACAATATGGATGATTTTCAATTGTGAATGTAATTGTGTGATTACAGGGTATGCCTTGCTAGAGGTGCTGATGTGGAGGCCAAGAACAATAAGGGAGAGACACCATTAGAGGTAAATATATGTACAATTGGATTCAATAGCTTGTAGTAGTCTTGACTTAATCATATAGTGAATTAGTGTCCTCTGCAATCCTGTTTGCCTGGTAAATTTTGTTCAGAATCGCAATTTTCAACCACAGGCAGTCTCGACTTGTGATGCATTCCTGAAGATTTTGGTTTGTCTTGTTTTCATAAGGCTTAATGTCTTAACATGTTTTTGCAAAAAATCAGGAATTTGAGTTGTCAATTGCTTGCAAAACAGAATGCTTAATGAGTTAGTACTGGTTAAAGAAAAAATTGCAACCATAATTGTACTAAATTTCAATTGTTGAGGACAGCATATATTCAGAGAAGAACAATTGCACAACTCTGTATTGTTTGATTATTGAGAGATTGTATTTTATTGCAGTGTTGTATAGAACAGAACACAGCTGTATATTTGGCTTTGAAAGTCAACAAACAATTGAAAAGTTTTGGTGCTAAACACATGGGAAAGCCTGATAAACTCATTCACAGGTACAGTCCTTCATTATACTTGATTTATCTATTACTTTAATCTTTGAAAGTGTCATAAAAACTTTCCAAAAGCCTTATTTTGACTTGAGGGTTCTGAGTTAAGGCCACAAGATCCCTCACTGGAGTTGAAAAACAAGCCACACATTCCAACTTTACAATGCTCATGTACGTATGTTACAGTAAAATTATTAATTTTTGTGGGGGATTAAATTTTGTCGAATTCCTTCAATAATTTTGACTTGTTTTTATTATTTGAAATGCAAAATCCACAAATTAACGTCCCATCGAAATGGTCCTGTTTACCGAAACCACAGTATGGTATTTCAACATTTATTGTATGATATTTCAGAGATTTATCTAAGGGTAGAGAGAACATTCCAATTCCGTGTGTGAATGGTGTAGACGAGGATGGTGAACCACGTGATTATCTCTACGTTACAGATAATATAGAAACTACAAGCCTTACAGTTAACCGTGTTATAGGTAGTCTACAGACATGTCAATGTAAGGATGATTGTTCATCTATATACTGTGCTTGTGGTAAAAACAGTATACGATGCTGGTATGATAAGGTAAGTTCTGTTTTAAATCAAAATCTTGGGTGTCAATATTTCGGATTTATCCATCCTGTTGAGGCCCACATGGAAGATCGGGAGAGCTAATGTGTCAGCCTCGTTAATTAAGATGTTACTTACTTACTTACCTACTTACTAAAGAGCTATGATTTTGGACCCAAACAAAAGTTATTTGACAAAATTATCAGAAGAAATGACATAGTAATGGTCAATTTAATCTGGAAACAATGAGGTTGAAAGCCTCTTATTTAGCAAAATTGTTAGGCCACATTGAATTTTCCTGATTTTATGGCCCTGTTGTCACACCTGTTATACATGGACTGTTTTACTACAAAATCCACCTGGGAATTATTTCATAGATCTATGTCAAGTATTTTATTTATTGATTCCAGACCATGAACACAAATTTTGTGACTTGTCGATGATTATTGACTTACCAAAAGTATGAACTTCCCCTAACAGGGGTCATTGATTCTAACTTATACTGAGACGATATCACATTTTACCTTGATATTACCAAACATGTTTAAATACAGGAATTGTCAATGATTATTGGCTTACCAAATATGAACTCCCCTATTGAAAGGGGGCATGGATTCAAATCCACGATGAGACGATATCCTATTTTGCCTATGAATTTCAGAAGATAAAAAAAATACAAAATCGTCTATGATACCAAAAGTATGAAATCCCCTGTAAAGGGTCATTGATTCTAACTTACACTGAGACGATATCACATTTTACATAAAAAAAACAGAAAGTACAGAAATTTTCGATGATATTGGCTTACCTGTAACAATGTCATATTTTACTAAGAATTTAAAGAATATGTTTAAATACAGGAATTGTCAATGATTATTGGCTTACCAAATATGAACTCCCCTACTGAAAGGGGGCATGGATTCAATTCCACAATGAGACAATATCCTATCTTATCACCAAATTACATTTAGCATATAAAGTGCAAAAATATTCAAAGATAATTGACTTACCAAAAGTATGATTCCCCTACTACAGCTTGAAAAGGAGTAATTGATTCTAATTTAAAATGAAACAAAACTACATTTTATTTTCAAATTACAAAGGATATAAAGTGCAGAAATCGTCTATGATTATTATCTTACCAAAAGTATGAACTCCCTTAAAGGGTCATTGATTCTAACTTACACTGAGACGATATCTCATTTTACAAATAAATTAATGATTAAAATTGAATACGAAAATCGTCAATGATTATTGGCTTACCAAATATGAACTCCCCTACTGAAAGGCATATGGATTCAATTCCACAATGAGACGATATCATATATTGAAGACATGTTTAATCCTTTCGAATCATGGAATTTCAGCAATCAGTATTCTTAAGTTTCAATATTCTCTGTGCTTTCAGTATAATAGACTGGTACCGGAGTTTAACATGTTGGAACCTCCGTTGATATTTGAGTGCAATAGAGCGTGTGAATGCTGGACTACGTGTAATAATAGAGTTGTACAGAATGGTGTTATGTAAGTATTGTTGTGTCGTATCAATCTGACATTAAAACATTCACACTAAGGTATCCTAATTAGTTAGTTATTCAATCTTCATGATTTATCCTTGGCTTTTCACAAGTATTATCTATGCAAGTTAAAATGTTGCTTGGATAGAAGTAGTATCCAATTCAAGCAAAAATATTAAAGTTACATTGATATTGACATTCTCAGTTTTAATGCCGAAAAAGGTCTTGTTAATACCCGATAAAGATTTTAGTTAAAAATAAAATACTTTCGAAAGTTTATAGCTTTTTGTTCACCAATTTTTACTTGCATTCTTAGCCAAAAATAACATCATATACCATGATGTATGCCCACACTGTAGTATATATATTTAGATTTCAGTTTGATTTCAATTCACGGTTACTTTGATTGTGTATGATATAAACATTTTAGACCATGTATGATTTCAGGTCACGACTACAAGTATTTAAGACAGTAGGACGTGGCTGGGGTTGTAAAACATTGGTAGATATAGCAAGAGGAACTTTTATATGCGAGTAAGTACTTCAGAAAAACATAAACTTGCACTTAAATCTAAATTCTTAAATAAATAATTACGTACTTAGTAAAATGAACAGTTTGTGGCTGTGCATTATCAATCAAATAACAGATAAATGAATCTATGGTAAAGAATGGTAGCTAAATTTGAATTTTAAGTGTTTTATGTGTCTATGCTAGGACCAGTAGGTATGTTTCTTGTTAGTTTCTCAAGAATCCTCAACCTTCTACGGCTGATATCTTGTAAGTGGGGAGTATCACAAAAACACTTGATGTGTTATAGAAACATGACGACTGATATTGCAATGCTTTGCTTGCGGAAATTTATATATTCAACGCAAGACCCTTGTAATATATTCATGTTTAAATGTTAGGATCAAGTTGATTTCTCCATACTATTACACTGGTAACGATGTTATATTTCAGATATATAGGAGAACATATATCCGACTCTGAGGCAGATCGTAGAGAGGATGATTCATACCTCTTTGATTTAGACAACAGGGTACGTAAATTTTATCTTCATTGATGAGAAAGACTGCAATGATTTAGATCAGGGAATGTATCAGATTGCTTTGTTTAAAAAATAACCTTAGAAAATCTTACTGCTATTAGTAGCTTGAATTGGAATTGGTTGCTGGTTGTAACTGATTTGTGTAAGATCATGTCCAAGTTTCAGTCTGTTTATAAACAAACTGGAATATTTGAAGAGATTTATGCTGTTTTCTGTATGAAACCTCTGATGCAAAAGTTGTACGCTCAAGTCTTAGCTTAGATGCCATTCATGGTCTATTGTTTAACTATTTAGCAAGTTTGTTTGGTAATTGTTTGTTACATATTGTATTTTGTTATTATATGTTATATCAGGATGGTGAGACGTACTGTATAGATGCGAGGAAGTTTGGTAACGTGGCACGATTCATCAACCATCTATGTGAACCCAATCTTACACCAGTCAAAGTATTTGTTGATTCACAAGATCTGAGGTTTCCCAGAATATGTTTGTTTGCTAACCGGGACATCAAAGCACAGGAAGAATTAGGGTATGTATACCTCCATGATTATATAGCGACATTGATTTATGTTCCTAAAATACAATATTGTTTGTTTCTACGTTTGCTAACTTCAAGTTACCCCTACCTAAGAATTTGGGGATCACACCAGCAAATGGTCAATATTCGAAGTTCATTATAAGCCTGTCACATTTTCCCTCCTGTAGTCTAACTCCTTCATTTTGTCTTCAAATCTTTGAAACAAAAGGATTTATAATTAGTCTAAGCTACTCAAAAACAGTATGCTTTTGTTAGGGTAATGGAGGTTGGGGTAACATTCACTGAAGAGCACATTAATACCAACTGGCACTTGACTATGGGATTCAAAGTCACAAACATTTATACGATGAGTACAATTGCATAATATCACTGTGTTCTTCTATCATGGAAATAGACTTCAGTACTTTGTCTGAATTTTCCCCCTTGTTTGATTAACATGTTGTCTCCCTTTGTTCAGGGTATGAATTATGTCCCTTTGTTAAGTGTACAAAGTGTCTTCCTTTGTTTAAGGTATGAATGATATCCTTTAGTAGATGGAATTAATTGTCTCCCTTTGTCTTGTTTAGGTTGATGGCAAACATTGCTTTATGATAATGATTTCTTTACTTCAGGTTTGATTACGGGGAGAAGTTTTGGATTATCAAATGGAAACAGTTTACGTGTACATGTGGCTCACCTAAGTGCCGCTACTCTACCGAGACCATTCAGAAAACATTGGAAGAATATCGTCTCAGACATGAAATAGATGACACAGATTCACAGGAATAAAACTTGGGTGTCTTATCATCACCGCTGTATGGTGTCCCAACACTACCACTAGTCTGTCAGTTCAGTGCCAAGCTTATAAGTTATTACCTAGGTTACTGCAGGACTTCCTTATTGCAGTAGTGGACTGATCCTAGACCAGTCCAGTGTCTACATGGATTACTCCGTGACTACCTTTTATCAGAAGTAGAATGTTCAGGAGTAGTCTGCTAGTACTGTCCAATCTCGATAAAATAATACAAGACCACCTTGTATCAGAACGCACTGTCAATTCTCAAAAATCGCACGGTTACGCAAATTTGATTTGATCAAAATTCCTAAAACAACAATCACTTTTGTTAGGGCAATTTTGCATTTAGGAGAATTAAATAATTTCAAATTGAAATTAACTTGTTCTGCAAACTGCTCTAATGGATAAGTTTGCTCGATGGATATGTTAGTTGCGACTCTTGACTATGCATCATTGTGATAATAATTGACATGAATTGAGTTATACGAATTTTGATACTGCGTATGATAAATGTGTATAATCTAGCTCATATTTTACCAGACTATTGATTGGTTGTTTACATGGAGTAAAGGGCAAAGTTAAATCTTCCATTCTGCTAGTTATTACACCAAAATTTTGCCACCAATTACATAAACCACAATCACCCCCGGTCAAACTTTACCAATGTGAAATTGATAAAAATGTCACCAAAATGTCTATCTATGGTCTGATGAAATTCATGTTATTTTTGTATTCATTGGTATGTTTCTTTCAATTACAAACAAAGTGAATTTTGTGAGTAAATTTTTTCTGTCTCTGATTTGCTTGCCCTATGCCCATATGCGTTGCAATATGATTTGAAGGCTAACCTGTGTTAGGTTATAAATCTATTTATATAATTATACACATTTGATACATGTAAGCCTCCTGTTTGAGGCATTGTGCAAGCAATACTGTGCTACATAATCAGAGATGCTCCCTTTGTTTCTTGAGGGATTTGTGTATTTATGTGTATAGGTTTAGTCCGGAGATATTAACTTGATCCTCCACGACTCTTATTGATTTCTTTTCAGCTTTCTCTATTCATAAGTGTGAAGTGTTTGATTTCAAGCACTAATGTAAACAGGGGTTCTATTATTCCAGAATAATCTGGAAATTTGGATTTGCTGCATAAGACAGACTTTAGGGTTTGAAGGGTCATTTTCTCTTAAAATCGTGAGTATTTATATTACAATATTACCCCAATCTCCCGAAGCATCTCAAGCAGAAATCTCATCTCAAATTGAGATTTCGCCAAAATCGGAGTCTGAATTTCTAATATATCTGAAGTTAAAACTCATTAAACACCGATGAAATTAACAAAGAATAGCATTTGCTGTTTTTGAAGCTTATTAGCTCACCTGACCACAAAGTGGTCATGGTGAGGTTTTGTCATACCGAGATGTCCGTCGTGCGGCGTGCGTCGTGCGTCCGTCAACAATTTCTTCAAACGACTTCTCCTCCTAAACCGCTTGGCCAAATTTGATAAAACTTAAGAGGAATGTTCCTTTGGTGGACCTCTACCAAAGTTGTTAAAAAATTTCCCGTCTGTCGCATAATTAGGTCACACAGGCTAAAAATAGATTTTCAAAAAGGAAACTTTAAAAATCTTCTTCTCTGAAACCGTAAGGCCTAGAGCTTTCATACTTGGTATGTAGCACCACCTTGGGGTCCTTTACAAAGATTGTTCAAATTATGTCCCTGGGGTAACAATTGGCCCCGACCCGGGGGCCCTTAGTTTTACATAGAGTTATATAGGGGAAACCTTTAAAAATCTTCTTCTCCGAAACCGCTTGGCCAAAGGCTTTCATATTTGGTATGTAGACTCAGCTAGAGGTCCTCTACAAAGATTGTTCAAATTATGCCCCTGGGGTCAAAATTGGCCCCACTCCGGGGGTCACCGTTTTACATAGACTTATATAGGGAAAACATATAAAAATCTTCTTGTCTAAAACTGCAATGCCTAAGGGCTTTGATATTTGGTATGTAGCATCATCTAGTGGTCCCCTACCAAGATTGTGCAAATTTTGCCCCTTGGGTCAAAATTGGCCCAGCCCCGGGGGTCACCGTTTTACATAGACTTATATAGGGAAAACATATAAAAATCATCTTGTCTAAAACTACACTGCATAGAGCTTTGATATTTGGTATGTAGCATCATCTAGTGGTCCTCTACCAAGATTTTTCAAATTATGCCCCTGGGGTCAAAATTGGCCCCACTCGGGGGTCACCGTTTTACATAGACTTATATAGGGAAAACATGTTAATATCTTCTTGCCTAAAACTACACTGCCTAGAGTTTTGATAATTGGTATGTAGCATCATCTTGTGGTTTCCTACCAAGATGTTCAAATTATTCCTTTGGGTGAAAATTGCGCAGGGTTTATAATCAGGTGAGCGATATTGGGCCATCATGGCCCTCTTGTTTTGAGTCCACCTTCCCTTGGAAATTATCCAAACGTAAATCGCTATTTTTGAGATGAGATTTATCTCAAAATGGAGATGTTTCGGGAGATCAGGGCCTTAGTGGGCATATTATAACAATTTCTGTTTAACTCATGAAATAAGGTACAATTTTGCTTGTGAAAATTGTTATAAAACCCTTCAAACCGAAATGTTGCTTTTTTGGAAATTCAAGGGTCAAAGGGCACCCCTGTCAGATAAAGGTCAAGATGAAGTTAAAATCTCCTGACTAATGCACTTAAACCTATAGTGATATGCCAACTGATTTTCTGTTGTAGAGTAGACCTAATATAGTTTAGTTTCAACATATTTATTATTGAGATTTATTTAACATGAACACTTCTTGTATAACCACTAGTTGGGTTATACATGGATTGTATTAGGAGCGTTAATCATGTGGTCAGATCAGTTGATGATTTTAAGACTTTTGTTGCTATAGTTTTCTTTTTGAACTATTTTCTGTTCAGATTTTTTTCTGATAAATCATGTGCCTTAGATTAAAAATTCAAAACAAATTATTGTGGGTTTTAAATTTTATGAATATTGGGTAAGGACTTTTTGTTTGGGTTAGGTTTTGAGTGATTTTCATCCACAGAATCTAATGTCCCAACAAATAGGGATTACAAATATTACCTTTTATGTGAGGATAATATATTATAGGTTGAACAAAATAAAACAAAAAATCATGTCCTCGGTTGTAATTTTGATTATTGATACTGGCTGGCTAATTTATGTTTTGTATGTATGTATATTATCAGGGGTTGACACTTAACTATTTTTGGTCTGACTGTAAAGAAGCATTAAATTTGTAAAGAAAACAGTTACTGGTCCTTCAAGATTTTTACTGGCCCGGCCAGGGAGCAGTGTTAGTATCGAGCCCTGTTTATCTTTAAGTTTTATACTTGGCATGTCTGCCATATTTATGTTAAGACTATCTTCAAGGTGCAGTTAACAAACATATTGGTCTGAATACAATTATTGTGAACTGTGTATGATAGATTATGTATTTTGTTTGTTTACTATTAATTGTGCTTTTTTGAGGAACTTATTTTTAATTTTCACTTATTTTGAAATTGTACAGTTGTATATTAATTTAATCAGATGTAAGTTAAAAAGATTATCTGACGACACAATATTTTTCTTTCAAATATTGTTTAAGAATTGAATTTATTCATGTACCGTAATTCAATTTTTTAAGTTTCATGGGAACCTGTGTAATTTTTTGTTCGTTTGAATTCTACCGAGGTTTTTTTCCCCTGCAAGGTTGATGATTGGCCACGGATGGCTGACTTTGAGCGGCCGTTGATGGCTGACTTTAAGGCCCCATGTACTTTGACACTGACTGAGTATATACCATCATTATCTTCATTATAGAGCATCGCTTCAGTCAACAAGCTATGATGTAGCTAAATAAAAAATACTTGATTGTTGAATTTCACAGAAAATAAGAAAGGCTGTATTGCATGTTTATAAATCTTGTGAAACTTTGTCTACTGCATTTCAGAATAGTTTGCAGCCATATTACCTCCTGATGAAATCTGACATCAATTTGCAGAAAGTTTTGGTTAATCTGATTTTGAATTAAAAAACCTGCCTCAAACTCAATTATCAGACTCAAGATAGAAAATGGGCTTCATGTTGAGTTTATTATCAATTTAATTATTTAGTCTATTATCAATTAAGTTTGAGATTG
The DNA here is from genome assembly GCA_963678985.1 of Spisula subtruncata. Taxonomy (NCBI): domain Eukaryota; kingdom Metazoa; phylum Mollusca; class Bivalvia; order Venerida; family Mactridae; genus Spisula; species Spisula subtruncata. Next base: position 5,877,576 of record OY787673.1, on the reverse strand, counting down.
ATACGAACATTGTTTTGTGGTAATCACAAAGCTTTAAAATTACATATTGTACAACAAACACTTAAGGATTATTTTGTACATGTAAATTTTTATACATTGGAAGAAAAGTTGTGTTGTATATTATATAATAATTGTAAATGGATTAACCAGTTTTTGTCTATTTTTCTCATGTGTATATGAAATGTTTAGTTTACAATGAATTTTGTGTATAAAATTTTGCTTGATGAAATACCACATTATTGTTGTCGGGAGTTATTGGAAATGAATACTTGTATTATAATGTACCGTGTACAGTATGAACTTGTACAATAAGAATAAACTATAAAAAGGTCAACATTGTCTTTGTTTGTTTATGATTGTGGTCAAACTCAAGGGCAATGAAAACAACCATGCATCATTTTTTCCAAGCCTGCTTGTGATGAGCAAGACTTAATTGCCACCTGTGGCGAATGTGGGTGCATCTGTCATGTATTGACCGATCTCGCTTATATTTTGCATGAATGTTCACCTCCATGAAGAGGAGTCTTGTACTTGGGCAACATTACATCAAACTTCTTAATTTTGTAACTAATGAACATAACATGCAGAACCCACATTCAAACTTTTCTTGTTCAAGGGTTCAAGCCTTACATGCCTTTATTTATTTGATAACCTTTTTTTAACAGGCCTTGATCCCCTAAGCATCTCAAATAGAAATCTGGACTAAAAGTGAGATTTTGCTCCAATCAGAGTCAGCCAATATTTGAAGTACAAAAATTGTAACATGACACTGTAATTAATATACTTTGATGGTAATTAAGATAAAGAAACATGACAATACATGCAACACGCAAACAAATCACATTTTATTCTTCAATATGTGCAACAAAATATAACAGCTTTCTACTAGTCATCATTATGATGAAATTATAAATTGAAATAAATACATTGGAACAATAAATTCACAATTTAAAAATGCAATATAAAATTAATAGAAATAAAAATATAGGACTAAAATGGAATCACAAAAAGCCCAGTTCACAATGTATGGCACATGTATATTGTCAATCGAAACATCAATCAAAATCTTCCATCAAGACTAGTCATGTACAAATATGTATAGCTCAGAGAATTTGATGCGATCCTGACCTTTATGCATGAATATATTAAAAAGTTTGTGCTTTTAAGATATCAATTTCTGCGAGAAAATCATGTAATACAGGTATATTTTAGATTTATGTTGATATTGCACCTCAAGGTCATTTATCGTGAGACTTCCCGCTTATGAAAACATATAACCAGGGTTATAAATATAGACAAAAATCAGCTGTTAAATTATGTTAACTAAAGGTCAGGATCGGATTTAAATTCTCTGGACTGTACAAATCAGGAACAGGTTACAATGTACATCGTCATATATATAGTCACATGGACTACATATTATCACAGAGTCTTCAATCCAAACTGATGGCTTCTCCTGAAAACAAACAGAATGTCATCAAGAAGTTTTTCATTTTAAGATCTCTCAATGTTAAGGCCTTATAGTGTCCCTTGCTTGATACTCGGGCTAAACTCAGCATACCGGGTAGTTAGTTCCAGGTAATTTCAAGCTGTTATTTGTTGAAGAATAAAACACAGGCATGAGTTCGGATATGTAGACATGTAAATCATGAGTGCATAGTATTACACATTTCATGTTTACATACCGAGGTATTCATACGACGAGTGACATCCAGCAAGTTATTGGTTAGTTTTACTAGTTTGTATCGTATTCATTGTATAGATTATCTGGATGGTAATTTGCATATGAATGGTTTCATTGTACTGAAATGTGTCTATAGTTAGTTCGAGGTAACTTCTGGTTCGCCTAGGGTCAGGATAATGTGATACAGTTAACCAGTGAGTCTTATAACAATACCATTTAAAATTCTAATTAATGCTCATCAGATGTTCAGTTAAATTAGTGATAACTGCATTCAAAGTTTATTTAAGTTTGAAGTCTGAGCAAGGAAAATCTCCTGCATTTTGATGAATTCTTCTACATTTCGAACACTAATCTAACGCACAAAACTTGGCATGTATGTGTTCAAAATGTATGACAATTCAAACCAAAACACTGCAAGAAAATAAAAAAGATCTGGATGTCAAAAAACACCTGAATATTCTGATATCTGTATTCTGTTCAATGCTGAGCATAGCCTTTATTTGCCAGTCAGCTTTTTCCTGAATATGGCAGGCATTTTTGCCTCAACCCGGATTTGAACCCAGGACGTCAGTTTAGGTAGCAAATGTGCTAACCACTGATCTATGGAGGCAACACTCACAAATAACAGGACCAGTTATAAAGAAATTACTAAATAGTAAATACATAATGTATGATAATTAAGGAAATTTCACATACTTGTAGCCAACTTGTAAGCATTTTTGAAGTATTTACAAGAGATCACCCCGGATTCATTACCAGGGCTCAGTATGACTCCATTCTCAGACCTGAAAAATGGCAGTCCATCTGAAATGTAGAAATATTATAGTTATATTACAAAGTTATACATCATCATTTCATTGGTCTCAATCGTGTAAATTTATCACATAACATATGGGGGTTTATCCCTATTACATTAGATTTTTAAGTCAATTTGTATACTTTTATCATTAAAAGTCTCAATGTGTCTGTGGTCTAGTGGTTAGAATGTAAGTCTCATATGAGTTCAATACCTGGCATGAGATACCAAAGTCGTTAAATATTGTGCACATTATAGCATAGCTTACTTCCCTTCTTGACACACTGGATAAAGTTTAAGGTCCAGTGTCCGGATATAGCATGTACAGTCAATATATAACTTACATACTGTTGGCACTTAAAATTCAAAAACATATCACCGGCCTAGTATAAGAAGTGCAAAATCAATACTTTGGAATAAACGAGAAAAAACTGTTTAAAATTTACTCTTTACTTAAAAACACCATTTTACAATTCATCTTGGTCAACAGGACAAGGTCAGATTATCATGAAAATAGGCCCATAAGAAGCGCCTTGTGATGCAGGTGTATATGTATCAGTCTTATAAGGTTGTAAGTAGTAGCTACGACCTTCTCATTCTAAGCCAGCAATATCATAGTTATAAAAAGTCTGACCTCTAAGTGCACGCTGTAAGTCAATTTCTATAGCCATATCACATCCTGGTGGGAAACCTGTAATATAACGATACACATCACATACAGTTACACAAGATTATCAATAGTGATGGGATTTACCAATTATAAGTTTCTCTAATTTTTGCCAAGTTTGCAAACTACAGTGTAACCTCTGTTGAATGAATTTGAACACAAGTTTAAGATTTCCACAAGTGCTTTGATACAATACCCATGACTGAAATACTGTTGACCACTGGTACTTTAACAAGGTTTAAAAGAATTATCATCCTAAAGTAAATTGCATCAAGGGATAACACAAAAAGTGGCCATACAATGGCAAGCAAGCAAAAATATGAACTTACCACTTTTTACATTCTGTTCACCGGGAGCAAAGTGTATATGTGTCCTACGTCTTCTTGATAAACCCTATAAGGTAAACAATTTTATATGTTCACTTACCTGTAAATTTAGTAGCTACATGTATTCAAAATCCATACTATTTTTTTTTACAATTATTTATTCTATTCATTTTTTAGAAATATTGATACTATGGGCCTGGAAACCTTCATAAGTAGAGCTTTTTAATAAAAGTGGTCCAACCAGGGTACGCTTATTCTCTTTCCTCTTTTTCATGTATACCCCAAAATTCACTACCAGTCTTTTTGCCCAGACCTTAAAGTGTATAGAGCAATATCTAACGGTCATTTTATGTCAAAATAATTACTTGTATTGTTTTAAGTATGATACTGGACTACTTTAATTGCAAATGAAAACTTTGGATGGGTTCCGTGTACTTTGATTCATTCGTCGAAAAAATAGCAATTCTTATAATTTCAACCGTCGACTTAGGGTATTCTAGAACACTTTCGTATGACAATTTGCATGTCCAATAAGAGAGAGTTTATGTTAAAGCTGAAGCGAAAAATGATCTAATGGATATGAAATCATAATTGTTTTTCAGTTTTTGATTTTTTTAAAAAAAATATCATGAGATATAGCTCTATACACTTTTAAACCTAGACAGATGAAGACAGAAATTCTACCTGTGATTTGATAGATGGCCATAGTGAGAACTTGGTACCATGTAAAACAACCCGAGCATCAGTATGATGTGTGATAGGTGTCAGGTCGGAACTCTCAACCTAGAAATAAACGATACTGGTATATTAGTCAGACCAGATTGAGCATGGCATTATACACTACACTACACTACAATATAAGTTAAGTTAGTATAATTCTATCCATGGTTAGAGTTATCATTTGAATAGAGCAGCCATTTGTATTACCAGTAATCAGACGGTATCAGTAAGTCTCATTATATTATATCTATATTAAACAACTACCAGCTTCAACCAGTCACATCTGATGCACTCTATCGACTGTTAGACAAGTAGCCTGAAAACTTTTAATACATTTTTTGTATTTTGAAAGAGTTGGCAAATATCCAAGATCATTTCAAAGAAAAGTGAGTTGCAATATAAATAGTGAGAAAACTTGATTTGGCATTTTTGCACTCCAGTATAAATTAAGAAAAGCAATGATCATTTAACAGTTCAAATTAAAGTACTACACATACTGGCATGGAATGTCCTTGTGTTGCTTTTATCTGCTTGCGGCCTTGGTGGGTCCTGATCTTAAATCTTCCTTTGTTATCGTTACGCACAATTCTTTCTATATCTTCTGTAGTTTTACCGGATGCTTCAGGCTGATCCAACACATCGTCTATATCAACATAGTAATCTGCAGATATATTATTGAGAGAAAACTCTTACATTTAAAAATTCAGAAAAAAATGAATAACACAGAAATTATCACAGTGAGTATAATGATATTATAATCATATAGTTAGAGCCTGTACCAGATTTTAAAGTAAGAAAAAATCATCGACAGTTTGTAATAGATATATACAATAGTTATGTACCAGTCGATTAAAACACTGCGCTCCCCCACTAACACTAGGGAAGGCCCTGGAGATAGCAGGGATAGTCCCCAGTTTTAACCTTTCAAGCTTTTCACTGTCTCCACACACTGCCAAAAGAGAGGGGGGATATAGCCATGATATTTCACTGGTTAAGGGTGGCAGCAATTGGCGGTGGCTTAAATTTTCTGCATTACCCTGGGGGGATGGGGCAACCCAGGGGGAATTAGAATTTAGACATTTTGATGTCTAAATCCAAACCCTTGAGACAATGCTTACTGTCTTAACTCCCGGTGTCGGGACACTTTCTTTCTTCCATGTAATTTGCAGGGCCCACTCTGGGGCATTATCTCAAATTTTTAGAGACAGAGGTGAGACACAAGGAATCCGGGTGCCATACCCTAGCTAGTTTCGAATAGATTCCTTGGTTCTTTAACATGCCCGGTGTGAAGCAACGATATACACGAGAGTACCTCACTGTTTCCTACCAGGATAATCTCTAGTTGGGTGGGAAACACTTAATAGGGTTTCTGAAAGTGTCACAGCCGAGAATCGAACCGGGACCTCTCCTCAGGAGTCAAGCTTCTTACCAACCACATAATCAAGTAGTAATTCCCAGATCTTGGAACCTGATCAAAGTCTATTCCCATGGACTGGGAGCCGTTAAGGTTGTCAAATTCCCACCTGTCGCAAAGTTTTGTCGGTATAATTCCCCCTGAATCCCCAACAACCCCCCCCCTCACCCAGTGAACACAATATTGACTGGCGCTCGCAATAACACACTGCAACATAGCAAAACTATTAAATAGCTGGTAATGTATGTAAGAAGTTGATATCAAAAGCTCGAATTATCAATAGTTTTCGGTTGTCAACATAGGACACCTGGTAAAGACCCTGAAAAAAATGCTATCAAGTCGAGTGAGGTCTTCCCTGACACGTTGTCCATCAACAGGAACGACCGGTCAAATGGTGTGGGAGGAGGAGTCTTCATCGCCACACAGAACAACATAACATCAAACCCCCAACCTCAGCTATGCACAGACTGTGAGATCGTGTGGTCCAAAATCAAGATGGAAGGACATAGTAATCTATATATATGTTCTTTCTACATGCCACATCGAAGTATGAACTGCATAACCAAACTCAGTGATACTGTCCAACAGCTAACAGATTCCACCACAGACAAGCACATCATCGTTGCCGGTGACTTCAACTGCCCAAACATCAAATGGGATACAATGACAGTGGACAATGGTGCCCAGGATCGGAATGTACAGCAAGCGTTGTTGGACTTCACTATCGAGCATGGACTCACACAGGTACACGATCAACCTACACGCGACAACAACCTACTAGACTTGGTCTTTACAAGCAACCCATCCCTTGTCAAGTCTTCAACGTCCGTTCCTGGAATCAGCGACCACGCCATGATAGTCACCGACATTGATATCATACCACATTATGTCAAACAGAAACCACACAAGATATACCAACATGACAAAGCAGACTGGGACAACATTAACGATGATATCTCCAAATTAGAAAAAGAAATTGCTGCCAATAAAGATAAGAACATTGAAGAACTTTGGAATCTATTCAAATCAGGCATCCACAGAACAGTTGACAAGAACATACCATCTAAAATCAGCAATAAAAGAAAGTCACTCCCATGGTTTAGCCATAAACTGAAACGCATGGTGAAACGGAAATCACGCCTATACAATCACGCCAAGAAAACAGGAAACTGGACCAACTTCAAAACCTTCCAAAAAGAATGCAAGCGTGAATTCAAAAAAGCAGAAGTAGACCATATAAACAAGACCATTAACAAGGGATTAGAAGAAAACAACTCAAAACCATTCTGGAGATATGTCAAGTCAAGAAGGAAGGACAATGTTGGGGTACAACCACTCAAACGTAAAGGCCAACTATTCAGCAGTAGCAAAGACAAAGCAGAAATCCTAGTCGACCAATTCAAATCGGTATTTACGAAATCAAAGAACAATAAACCAACAACACGCAAGAGGGCAAAATCACCTATCCCACCACTGAAAATCACCACCAAAGGCATTGAAAAACTTCTTAGTAAGATCGACATCAGCAAAGCAATCGGACCAGACGGTATCCCCAACATTATACTGAAAACCTGTGCCAAAACGATAGCGCCAGCCCTTCAACAGATATTCCAGACATCCATTGACACCGGTAAACTACCATCTGACTGGAGAAGTGCCAACGTTTCGCCAGTTTTTAAGAAAGGAGACTCGCACCTTCCAGAAAACTACCGCCCAGTGTCCCTAACCAGTGTGACTTGTAAACTGCTAGAACACATTATCTGTAAACATATACTTGACCACCTTGAAAAGAATGATATACTTACATCTCTCAACCATGGCTTCAGATCTGGCTACTCCTGCGAAACCCAACTTCTAACTACAGTACACGACCTCTTACAACAAAATGACAACAAATCCCAGACCGACATGATTATACTAGATTTCTCTAAAGCGTTCGACACAGTACCACATGAAAGTCTTCTGCACAAGATGTCCCTGTATGGAATCGATGGTAACATCAATCTCTGGCTACGAGACTTCCTCACTAATAGGACCATGAAGGTAGTAGTTGATGGTGAATCATCCGAGCCTGTCACAGTCGACTCTGGAGTCCCCCAGGGAACAGTGCTCGGACCACTGGCCTTCCTTTGCCACATCAATGACCTACCGGATTGTGTAAAATCCTCAGTACGCCTCTTCGCAGATGACTGTCTACTGTACAGACAAGTAAAGACAAGACAAGACCATCTCCAACTACAAGCGGACCTCCAGGCCTTAGAGAAGTGGGCAATGACTTGGGGAATGAAATTCAACGCAAAGAAATGCTACGTCATGAGTATCAACAACAAATCCAGTAACTACTACCAACTAGACAACCATATTCTCCAACAAGTAGAAGATAACCCTTACCTAGGTGTCACATTTACAGACAACCTCAAATTCTCCAACCACATCACAAAGATTTCGAAAAAGGCTAGCTCAACCCTAGGATTCTTGAAGAGGAACCTCAAGCATTGCCCACAAACCTGTAGAAAAACAGCCTACATATCGCTAGTTAGATCTACACTGGAGTACAGTTCTGTCGTATGGGACCCACATCTTCAAAAGGACATCGAACAACTTGAACAGGTCCAACGACGAGCGGCCAGATTCATCTCTGGAGACTACAAATCAAGAGAGCAGGGCTGTGTCACTAACATGCTGAAGACAATGGATCTACCACCCCTACAGGATAGAAGAAAGATGGCACGCCTGGCATTCTTCTACAAGGTGGCTGAGGGACTGGTGCCAGCAATGCCAACTGACACCTATCTGACCCCAATTCGTGGTAAACGACTGATAAGACCAAAACAATTTGATAACCATATAAGTAAAAACATTGTACAAAATCAGGCAATAAACCACCATAAATGTTTTAAACCATTAATCTGTAAAAGTGAACAGTACAAACATTCCTTCTTTCCAAAGACAATTATTGATTGGAACAATCTGAACAGTGAAATTGTGCGCGCAGAGACAGTCCAGAGCTTCAAAAGAGCTCTCCAGCAGTGTGATTAACAAAGTGCTAATTACACATCTCTCTCCCGCTGCGTATATACCGAAAGGTCCTGCAGTGTATACATCCAGATCCAGATCCAGGACAACAGCACAGACTGAAAAGAGCATGTTTATTAAAAGGACTGATAAATATACTGATTTACAAAAAAATGTAGCTTATTAGAAGTGTAAGTGTATACCCACCAGTAACTTCAAGCCCTCTGGAAATGGCATCGTGTCTCAATAAACGTGCTAAGAAATGTGACAGTCTAGTATCCCCCATTATGTCGTAATACAACTAGCATAACATAATTTAATGTCCGCTCAGCATTCCCCAAAACCGATTTTCTGAAAATATATCTTGAACTCCCCATGACTGCTCTACTTTCGTTTAGAGCTAAAAATAGAAAACGAAAGTAGACAAAAATACATGAAAGTTAACCATTAGGTCATTCAGGCTTTTAACATTTTAATAATGTTAAATGGCATAACTCAGCAAATTTCTTGACATCTGAGAGTTGTCTGACTGTTTGGTGTGAGGAATGACATTATGGCGCGTTGCAGAGACTGTTTTATGGGGAGGTAAAATTTTCATCAAATGACGTCACGGAAACTTGTGCACATCTGCAGATGAAAGTACGAGGGGCGAATAATTTATCAACATTTTATTTTTTGTGTGTCATATGCGTCTATGCATGCAACCTGCGAATACTAGACAACAGCCATCTATTACGTTTATAAGTAAGTAATGCACCATGCCAAATGATCATAACGAAGACAAATGCCGTGATAAAATAGAAACATTTGAATTTTATGGTCTTTCGTACCCAATAATTATCGATCCAATATCAGTCTTTGTTTTTATTTCACTCTTTGTAATATTGCAACGGTTTATGATAAGACTTTATAATATTGACACATTACTTCTAATTCATATTATGCACCAGTTAACAGGTAAGTGAAGAATGGTGATCATCATCTTTCGGCGATTTCCTTGAGGATGATGCATGTTTTCTGCGCAGATGGCGCAATTTTGTGACTTGAGTCTGAGACGTTGCGCATTTCTACAGTATCTTGCATCTTCGGGACCTGCAATTGGATCTGTCATATAGACATTTTCCTATAGATTTGCTAAAGCATATTTGTTTCCACTATTTATCAGTTTATTACACTTGCAATTTGATTTGGTTCATTGAATGAGTGAGCAATCAATATTGAGCATCTATTACCATCATTTACAAAAGGAAAAGTTCCAAAACAGTGTCAGTAAACAATGACCAGTAAATGCACTCACAGTGATTTATCGGTGCTCATTTCAGCAAGAACGCCTGATAATCTGTGTGAAATTTCACTCGTCCCTGCAATTTCTTTGCTGCGCCCATGATAATTCATGCAAAGTCGTGATCAGAATAAAATTTCACTATAACCCATAATGCACAAACAAGCGATTTAAGGAAAATATAGCAAGAGCTGTATTGTACTTAACCAAACGGTACTCATGATGTGATAGGGAAGAAAATGTGTGATCAATTTTATATAACCTAGAAACTGTACCAACTGGTGAAGCTACTATTAGTTCAAGTTGTCAACTTGTCAGTTAAATAAGTAAGTTTGAAAGGCTTTGGAGCTCTCAAACTCAAAGTGTTTGTCTGTGTGCAATAATGCATTTGTAATAATAATATGATCCTCCCTATTTTGTGATTCATAAAGGGGAGTAACTCTGTGCGTTCTCTCATTTGTTTAAATACTAGAGTTATTTCAAGTTTGGCCACAAAGTTCACAAGTTTCTTGATTGGTGTGATGGCTCTAGTTAATAGAAATTAACAGATAATTTCTATTTATTTGATTGGCATAATTATGGTTAAATTCCTATTTCCATCTTGGTATACATCAGGCACAAAAAGGATAAACAGACATAAAATAATTTTCAATTACCACATCTGAAAACTAGTCCTTTGGTGCTTTCTTATACAAATATTGAGTATCAATGTATTGGCCAAGATTTTTTTTTATCAATTATATTGATCAATGTATGATAAATCATGATGAAATTATTAATATCATGGACTGCTTACCAAAACTGGCCTGAAACTCAAAGTGGTATCTGTGACATTAAAATTAAAAACTTCCATGTAGCTGGCAGTATTTCACTTGTGAGTGTTCCCTTAGTAATCGAGGAAAAGACTAAAATGTTGCTAATCCTTGAACATGTAATCACTAATGTATGCTGACCTGTTGTTGACAGTACTTTGATTGGCTTTTGCCATTTGTATAATACATTTGTGTAAACATCGTTTATCAATCATAAAAATCATATGTTATGTTATGATATTGATTAATATAAAAGGTCAGGTACTGGATTATTTTTCCAAATCATCCTTGTAAATATCAAAGAGGCTATTTCATGAGGCAAAAGTGAAACACGGCTCATGTCCTCAATTGATGAAAAAAAAATGAAATCCATTAATTAGATGTCTTTCAAGTTGCAACCTTTATTATTATATCATGACTTTGTGCTAAACTGTAAAACATAGACTATTAATTTATTATTTTTGTACATGTTTTAAAAAGTTATGCCTCCACCCTCCCCAAAATGAATTGTATTTCACTGTGTGGCCCTGAAAATTATTCAGAAGAAGTTTAGTGGTTTAGAAATACATTCTTAAATCAGTCGGTTAAGGAACCCAGCAAGTATGACTGTTTAAATCAGGTATTTGTATTTGTTTAAATCAGGTATTTGTATTTGATATGAACTGGACAGTTTGGGTACAGGCGCAGTCTGTAGTGAATTTAGAATTTAAAACTACTTTTAATCGGTTTAATTTAATAGTTTCCCTATACACTCTTTACATAGTATTGCAAAAGGTACATTGTACTTGCCCAACTACAAAAGTTACTTGCCGGAATCAACAATAATTTCTTGTCCGGAACAACTGGACAAGTGCTAATTTTGCAGACTGCAGGTGACCTAAAACACTGGTTAATCAGAATGGTGTGGAGAGGTTAACTTGGGTTAACTACCTATAGATGTATGTAGGTGTTCCTGTAACCTTGGTCTGTAATTGATGTTATTCTAAGAGTATTTAGATGTGTTGTTTATACTGTGCAGATAATGATCAGAGTTTATCACCTGTCTATGATAGTAATCATATAGATTGCTTCTATAACATCTTGTATAGGCTTTAACCCTTCCCCCCATAAAGTATGATGTTCATTTTCCTCCACATGTCAAGTTCCTTAAGGAAGGGTATACTATGTAAGATAATGATGTTTCAGATGTTTAAGTTGAAATCATATAAAACTAAGGGAATTCCTATAAAACCTTAGGTTAATATATCAACCTAAGAAATATTTTCCCCTTAGGAGCTTTATGAATACGGGCCCTGGTCAAAACACAATCCAGAAAAATTGGTGAATATGCGACTGTATAGGCCTATTACCGTAATGATTTTTAGCTTGACTTTTTGCAGAAAAAAAATTGAGCTATTGTCCTGATGGGAATGCAATAGTCTGTATGTGCGTTGGTTAAGTTTATTGTCAGAGTCATTCTCTCAAAGACTATCAAAGATATCCACTTGAAACTCAACATAGTTATTCACCATCACAAGAGGAGTTCATACTGACAAGGATGATAACTCTGTGACCTATATTTATTGAGTTATCTGCCCTTGTTACTATTAAAAAACGAGAAAGTGGAGCCTCCAGCACTTGTTATGTGGTGCTCTTGGTTTTTGAGAAATGGCATAAACTCAGAATAAACTAAATACCATTTAATAATGAAACCCTGGGTGCTATAGTTGCTATGGAATATTTGATGTTTTACAATATTTTATGTCTTATTTTATCTTGTTGCTAGATTTGATAACGTTTATCTGCCAACTTCCAAGGTAACAAAATATGAAAGTGAAATGAAGTGAAGCAAGGATAGTTTCAAGATTTGTTTGTACAGTAAAACCTCTGAGTGATACATTTCAGTATGAGGTGTGCATTTTGGTCACTCAGTCTCTGACATGTAAGATTGATGCTTGATGCTTTTCAAATTGAAAAAAAAAGTGAAACAAGTTTTTTTCAGAAAATAGAAAAAAATTTATATTAATTACGAAGTGAATGTGGGTCCAACTTAAAATTGTAAATGAGGACCTTGCGCATATACCTGTATTAAAAATAGTACCTGGATGCATGCTTTAATTAGTCATATTTAATGAATCCTGTGACTGACTGCTAAAGACAGGTGAGATTATTCTGGAAAAATTGATCCTGGGATTGAGTCCCGGTTGACTATTCAATATTGATCTTACTGAATTAGAGAATAAGAATAGCCAGTCATATTGCCTGTTACTGACTAAGAGTTAAATAGTCATATTGCCTGTTACTGACTTAGAGTTAAATGTTATGTAATCTGATTGGTTGTTCTTGGTTGTCCCAAGTAAGATCAATACGGTATTACTATAGATAGAATACTGACACACAGTATTTAATTGGAGAATTTATAGAATAGCCAATCATATCGCCTGTTACTGACCAAGAGTTTAATATGGTGTGATCTGATTGGTTGTCCTTATCCTTAAGACAAGTAAGATCAATTGAATATAGAATACTGAGTCAGATCCTGTCACAGTGTTACCCTGGTACCGTTCATGCTTAAGAGTTTATGTGTATGTATGTCTGTAGGCTGCAGGTATGCAGTTGCTTGCAATCAGAAGATGGATTAGAAAACAATAAAATTAAACACAAGTTATCTGTTATGTGGAGTTACCTGTATTAATATTAATGCTAGTCTCATAAATCATGCAATAAATATAGAAATAAAATGTTGCATTTTATGGAGAGAGGTATATTTAGAAATTAGAAGCAGATTTCAAGCAGATTTTATGCGATATGTAATTTATAGGTATTCCTAGTCAACTGTTAAGCTGGTTTATAATTACCTGGTACAAAGTATTATTTCTGGGCAGGGCTGTTTTTCTGGAGGCAAAAAAGCACCAAAGCAAAAAAAAGTTCTAGGGTATATTTGAGGCGTAAGTTTTTTTCAAAACATGCATATTTTGGTAATTCCTCAAATTTTCACATAGGCAAGCAACTCAGTGTGACTGTGCATGGCTGCAGACCTTCTGTGTAATACCTGTATCACAAATCTCCTGCACACACTCACTGTCACATAGTGTAGAGATCAGCCTACTGGATATGCTGGCCATGGACTCCAGGCATTTCAGGGCTCGACACTAACACTGGTCCCCTGGTCCGAGGCCAGTGAAAATCATAAAGGACCAGTGAAAGTCTTGAACGCAATTAACTGTTTTGTTTACAAATTTTACATTTCCTGTCTTGCTGCGGACCAGTGATCAATTAAGTTAGTATCAAGCCCTGCATTTTAAAAATCCTGAGGCAAATGGTACTGGTCAGTCATGCATTGGTCAACGTTCATAATTGTGTGATGTCCAGTCCTGGCGCCCACATCTGCTGGTCATCGGATGATTTCAAACCAATCTCTTCATTGGTGAGCCAAGCTTTCAATTTGTCAGAAAGTTCCCAATGTAACCGGCCTTCTGTCTGATTAGCATCTAGTAGACTAGCCAATTAACAGACAGAGATTTGGATTGTATTTGTGACCCAGGTATTTATAAGGTTCATTTGCACCTTAATTTGAAGAAAAGGAATGCATATTGTCAATTTTGTCCAATGATCTTTCATGATGTAACCATGTTTAACATACTGTAATACTGTATAGTTGGAACAAATAAATGGTCCAGTATTTTATTTTGGTTTTGAAAATTATGAGTCCTTTCCAACTGAACTTAAAAAATTAATGAGTCACTAGTCTAGTACTGTGTATGTAAAAATATGGGAATTCGGCACTTGCACTGCCGGTCTTAGAACCATCTACATAATTGAATATAAAAGTATAAATTGTCCTTTCTAAGAGTTGACTGCTTTCTTACAAAATGAGTTCAGTGTAGCACGGTTAATCTGTATAAGTCTATTATTATTGGTATATTTTCAATATATCTCTTTCTTAAATAAATGAAACAGAAAATATTTGTGAATTCTAATTAAGAATAATTTAGATAGGCGTGCTCAGGTATAAGATAGATACCTATAGGTGTTGAGAGAAAGTGGAGAGGTTCACTTTCACTTTGAACATAGGAAAGTGGGAATTTGTCTGAAAAGTGAATATTTTCTAAGAAATTTGATTTTTGATGATTTGGCTTCATTTGTGAGGATTGAATACAATGATTGAATACTGTATGAGAATGGCACGGCTGAGTATGATGGGTAATTGTATGGTATCAACCTGGTATTGATGGATTCACGGTCTGTGAAAATCATTATGATCGAGAAGTAGAAGATTTCGTGGATTTCGCGGATGTTTTCGAAGGGTAAAAATTACGAAAACCGGTACCTTTGTGTGATAGATGGTGTATATATATGCAAATCAAGGAGAAATCTGAAATGTAGAAAGTTGAGGCTTCTTGATTTATGAAAAAAACTTTTTCTGATCCGTTTCTTTTTTCGATGATGGAGTATTATTTCATTGGATTTGTTTGCTGTCTAAGTACGAAAACAGATTTCAAATCGTTTTGAAAGCAGTTCTGAACTTCTCATCATTTCGAGATTTTCCAGACTCTGTGTGGGAGAGTTGCAATAAATTACAATTGGTTTCGAAACTTTATATTATAATTTTTAATATTGAAAAAATATGGATATTTGTTGCTGATGGGATTCTTGGAGCTCATATAATATAATATTTTTAATACATAAATTTAATAAGGAATTATGTGTGTAATTCAAAAAAAGGATTTGAGTGGAATGCTTTTATATAGAATTGCGTATTCTTCATTAATTGTTTCTGAGGTAATTCAGAGTGTGCTTTGGATTTAAAGGAGTAAATATTGAAGGAAATCAGGAATAATATTTTGATATTTTCGGGAATCAGTTACCATGGCAATGTTTAAAGCATTTCTATCTCCTTTCTGGGAAGAGAAAGAAGTACCTGAAGGTTCTAAAACAATGGTAAGTCTGTTATTGAAACCTTATTGCGTTTACAAACTATTAGGAGACAATGTACAGGTGCATTATGCACCAAAATTGACAACAATTATAATCACTGAAATTTAATTGAAATTAGATATTTAACCATGTGAAATTTTATTTTGTTATTTGTTGTTACCCACTGACTGAACATGTTTATACCCATTAAAAATCAAAATCGGTACATTTATAACTACAAAATTTGATGAAAAAATTGAAAGAATTGACAAAGTTATGATAATTTGACATTTTTTAGCTTGATCTTAATAATAGAACCATGTTGAACAGTGTTGTCGTGTGGGCAGTGTGTGCTTAGACGACACTTAAAACCTGGCAACTCACTTATGCCTCGGTAGAACCTTAAGGCTCGACACTTAAACACTGGTCTGCTGTCCTGATGCCAGTGAAAATCAAGATGGACCAGTAAAAGTCTTCAAGGACCAGTAGCCATTTTATTTACAAATTTATGCTTCTTTACTTGCGGACCAGAGGCCAAAATAGTGTCTGGTGCATAGATGTACACACTCAGCTGCAGTCCCAAAAGTGCCGAATCTTGTCGTATATTCATGGCATGCTCTTTATTGGGTTTTGAACTTCTTGGAGCTTCTATGTCAGACTGGTATTTTAGGAGAAAATTTTCTTTTACATTTTCACCATAACTTTTATGTAAATTTAATAGTTACTTAATTCCAATCCCAATATAAACTATCATGAGGTAATTGTCTTGAAATAAATTTGAATAGGCAATGATTTCTAAAGGCTTGGGTTGAAAATTTCATCAAAAGAATAATTATGATTCTCTTAAGACTTTCTCTGAATTCAGTCAGAATAAGATTACAGTATTTGCCTGGAGACTTACATTGTATTACTGGTTTCTCTTTTATTGTATCTGATACTGTTAAATCATGTAATTTCGATGGGATGAAATTTTGTGGTTTTGGTAAAAAATACCATTTCGATGGGACGTTAAATCATGGATTGTGCATTTCAGGTACAAAATACCAGAGTCAAAATTATTGTTCAATGGGATTTAATTTTGTGACTGAAGGTGAACTACAAAATCCACAAAATTTTATTATTTGACAGTAAATAGTTCTTTATACCATCTTTTTATGCACACAACTTGGGTTGCAAAACATCAAATATTTATTTTGTCTTTGATGATAATTGATATGCATAATTTGTTAACAAAAGAAAGCACAATAAATAGGCATAGTTTTTGTGTAATTATTTATATGTGAAACAGAGAAATCTGAGTGTTCTAGATACAGTGGTCGTCATTTAAACATGAAAGCTGTGATTTTTTGTGCTGATTTGACTCCGAACATTTCAGCCGTTGAAGCAAGGATTTTCAGGCCTTAGCATGATTGCTGTAATTACCAGAGGCCTTATATGAAACTTTAACCAAATTTCTACTAGTTGATAGACAGATAGTTATATGAACTATCACTGTTGAGTATACCTACAACAAAAAAGCTATAAAGTTGTCGCTCACCATTTTGCAACTTGTTAACTTTCCCAGTACAATGTGTTGTACAGTGTTGTTTATAGAGTTCACTTGCCAACACCAACATGGTGTGAATGTATTGTTTATGATGGCAATGTTACTTTGAAGGAAGAATTTGTAGCGGTACATATATTGGGGATAACTCACCCATGTTTCTGTCTGACTTACCATATGTTTTATAGGTACGGTGTATGGCATACCTGCCAAGTACTCCTATTAAAGTGGAGTTACTCCTATTTTCCTTGGTAATTTCTGGTTTTCCAAGTTCACCTAGCTTTGATAAAAGGTACATTTGATTCATTTTATGATCTTCTGTCCCATATTTATTACCACTAAAATGAATACATTTCTTGTTTGTGCATTTAAATCCTTTTTAAATCACATTTACGAAGTGCATCTTGTGACATCCTATTTTTGATTTACTAGCTTGGAAGGTATGCTTACCATATGTTTTATAGGTTTGGTCTATAATGGTGATAAATAAACTTTCCGAGTGCTGGAGATGTGTTCTCTGGTTCACTTACATTGCGAATTATTCTGTATTTAAAAATACAACAGCTGCTACTGTGCCTATGCCATGTTATAATACCACAGTGTTTGAACAAGTTGACTTCCAGGTATCGCAATAAGGTATCCAGTGATTGAAGTTAAACATGTTTTTAATTGAGATAAGTCATACAAGTTTAATTTTTTAGCATCCCAATAAGTCATGCAGTGATTTTGTGTATATATGCTAGCACTGTCGATACTGTATCTGCTGAATTCTGAAATTTGTGTAATTTCCAAGCAAATCGGTGTCATTGGGCAAATATTTGACTTGCCATCCCTTTGGTACAAAAAGGCTGTATTTCTTTATGAAGTACTGGTATACGGTGAGATGCAACCTTGTTGCACCAAGAGGATGTCTTGAATTGAGCTTTAAAGTGTTCTTGTAAATTAGCAACTAAAAAAACATAACATTTATAGCATAAATTCTTTTAAACTAGACGGCATGATACTAAGTAGCAAAGTATTATTTGTTTTAACCAGCGATAATTCTAGGTCTTTTCCTACTTAATTTTAAATACAGGTATCATTCTTTGGCATTTGAAATTGAAAGTGTTATATAGTTTATGGCATCCTCCCTAAAAAAATTAATTTTGTTGCTCAAAATATTTTGTGAGAGTTTTTATAAACAGACAGTACAGCTGATTCAGTGTGTGTTATTTATGGTATTTTTGTGGCTTCAAGAACTGTGAAAGTAATTATTATGATAAAAATACATTTATAAAGAATGTTTCAGTTATTTATTCTTTGCCCTTCAGCGATATCACCTTTTGAACTTTTTGCAAAAATGTATTCTCCGTGAGATCATTTCGCTAAAATAGTTAACAACAATGAGTAATACCTGCTTATGATAATAATTTTGACCTATAACAGGTTTAAAAATAAATTGTAAAGTTTGTTGTATAATTGGGTATTATTGGAATTACAAAGTCACCTTCCGTTTTTTGTGAGACGGACGTATTATGTTAGAAAATAATCCAATTTCGCTTTCAGATAAAAAATATTGTATAATGATAATTAGTCTGTCGGTCAGGCATAATAATAGCTGTTTTATTAGATTAAATAGATTTAAGTTATATATAATAATACATGTTTTAGGTACATGACACTTACTTATGCCTTCCACCACAAGCTGCCACCTGTAGTGTGGGAGACAAGTCAGACAATCCCATTGTTTAGTCTTCGATTAATTTTAACCTAGTCAATATTTCTCTTAATAACTCCCCTACCCCTGTATTATAGATTCCAGAGGTGTCAATTTTCCGGATTAATGATTTACATATCCTGAAAGAGCCATGATTTCTGAAAATGATTTGAAAAATGGCAGTTATGGTCAATTTAATCTGTTTTGAAGGGATTTCTGTATGAAAACTGAGTTAAAAAAGAAAACTTTGTGGTTGAAGGCCTCTTGTTTGTCAAAAGTGGTTAACACAGCATCTGATTTTCCTGATTTTGAGCTTGGCTCTGTTATCATTGTCGTTGTTGTCATCATCATCAGCATCATCATCATCTTCATTGTCATCGTCGTCATCACCAGTATGATGATTATTCTCATTGTTGTTCAGTGATTGTGTACTGAAATGTTTGAGTAGTGTTGCATTGACAGAGTGGTGTGTGGACAGATTCCTATCAGCAATTCTAGCACAATCATCTTGACATGGTATGATCTCGGACTTCTCCTGAAAACATGCCCTCTCTGATTACATTTCCTGCAGATGCCTGTATGAAAATTCTACACAGATTTTGTGCAGAGTCTGTACAGATTCTGGGCAGACTGCATACAGAATATCAAAAATCTGTACAAAGTACATACAGACACAGAATTTGGTGGAAGTCTGTGCAGATTTTTTTCTGTATTCTGTACATAATCTTGCTCAAAAGAAAATAAATCTGGGCAGATTAACTATCAGGTAGAATTTTCATACTTTATTTCTAGATAGCACACAGAAAGTTGAACTTAGTCATTTTTCAGGAGCAGAAATCGATGGAAAACACTTAAACATTTTTATCAGTTTTTATCCAGTGGTGGGAGTGAACAATTCTAAGTCCAAAAACATGAAAATTGATTTAAAAATTCATAAAGCCATAATCTAAATTATTTTTCCCTGCACAATGGGATTCAAAACATAGAACTTCAAATGAAGAATCTGAAAATGATATTAATTTGATTTATTGATTTTCAGATTAAATAAGGCATTTATAAAAAATTCTGTATTTATTTATGCATTTTTATAATTGATAAATAGTGCTTATTGATACAATTATTATAGTTAAAGTATGAAACAGCATTAATATGCTAATTTAAAAAGAATTAGGTACTGGTCATAAGGAAAAAGATACACTGAAATGCCCGGTTCAGAATTGCCAATAATTGTTCTAATACCTGATTTTTTTTCACATTCTATGCAGCGACTGATTCTATTCACCTAGGATTGATATCATGGTAACCTTTATAGACCCTTCTCCCTGCTGGTCAATGTGAGAATGTTCTAAAATTAGATTTGCTGATAAGCCAGTTTCTGCAGTATTGTAGTAACACAAGTACAGGGGCACCAATAGGTAGAATAATACATGTGCTGGTATGTATACAATTACCAACTGATCATTTCACCCAAAGTGTGCCTCACAACTGATTAGCCATTGGCTGGAGACTGGTCCATATACATGTTACCAGATTTGAATGTTTGGTGGATGACCGCTTTTATAAGTGTGATGGTTAACAAACTAAAACAAATATGTGTAGTGTGTGCAGTGCTTTTATTCTGAGGGCACATATATAAATCAACATTCTTGATCACAGGAAAACTATTTGTATCAGGATGCTAAACTATGTCAGTTAATAATAGACTTATTAACAAAAATTTTGGAGACATTCCATGGTTTATTCCAATCAGTGATTGAAAACCTGGAGAACAGAATGAAAAGGATTGCAGCCCAATTAAACACCAGGTAAGATGTGTTGATATTAAATAATTAATTCAGACATTGATATTATATTTGTATGTGTTGCCTTCTTGCATTATTTAATTACAAACCTAAAGCTGGCTAAATCAACAATGCACTAAGACTAAGGGAAATGAAAGCCACATGTTACTTCCGTGTGTGTGCAGCCACTAATACTGGAAAAAGTATGCTGGCTTTCAATCACAGTGTTCTTTAATATTGTTGCAAAGTACATTTGTCGTAAATGCAGCATTGCACCTTCAGATAATTTGCATTAGTACAACAGTATGAAGAAATAAAACCAATGGATCAGGTTGAAAAATGTGTCATATTTATAATTTATAGTTAATTTTCTATAATACATTTCAGGTCAAAACTCAGATGGTACCGCTGACACAAGTGTGGGATGACTGCAGGCTTGACCGGGAATTTAGCTTCTTCAGTATTGTGGTAGTCAGTACTAACCAAAGTTTACTGTAGACATTGAAGATATTTATACTGTTCCTTAAAAGGTAAAATATATTGAGTTTAAGAGGAGTTGGTCAAATAAATTTAATCCATTATGTAACTCAGCATCCCAATGTAACACTGAGTTTCATGATGTTATATTGCACCTAACTTCTATTGTTTAAAAACACAATCAAATTCTACTCTTCTAAAATATATCATGCGTATTGAAAAAATTAACATAAACATAATAATAATAAGTTGCATTAAAATGAGCATTCTTTTCAATGTCTTTCAGTTTCGTTTTAAATTAAGATACATCTGTATATGTAACTGTTAAATTTGATTTTCAGTCATGGTGCAAGACAATTGAGAGGACAATTCAAAATGATAAACAGAAAAATGCCATGGATTATACAGAACATGAAAATATGTGCCAGAGAATTTGTGATAAGATCATATAAACAAAACTTTTAGAATGGAACTAAACATTGAAGCAGTTGTTTATTTTATTTTCAATGAATGGGACATTACCAAAAGCCTTGAAATGCATTGCCTTGCTTTGAAAACATTTTATTTTGATTCAAATGACATAAGTAAAATATTGACCATATTCAATTGTTTTTTAAACTCTTTCTATAAAGATTTAAGGCAAAGTGTTTTCGGATATTTATTTTCATTGCCAGTTTCTGTACAGACTCTGTGCAGATTATATTTTTTCTGTACAGATTCTACAGGTGTTTCAGCGTCATTTTTTTGCACACAGTTTGGTCCAATGTCTGTAAAGATTTTTTGGTCTGGCCAGAATTTTTTTTGGTCTGGCCAGAATTTTTTTTTCTGTGCAGATAAAATTCTGCCTCATTTAAATATTTCGCGATACTCTGTGCAGAAAACGTTCTTCGTCTCTATTGAGAAAATCTATTAATAGAAATCTGTGCATACTGTTTCAATTGCTGCACAGATTTTATTCTGTATGTATTCTGCCTGGGAAAAAACGTACAGATTCTGGTTCAAATCTGCCCAGATATTTTCATACAGGTAATTTCCGTTTTCTTGTAATCCGTGTTTGTTCTGTGAATTAGCAAGCATGTTTTGCTTTATTAAGATATTTTCTATTTTCAAAGGTCTTGTTGGTATTTGGGATTATGGCTTATATCAAAACTATTAAAGGGCTATCCTCTAAATGCCATATTATCAAATCAATTTTGCTTATGATTATGGATATTTCTGATTTTCAGTGAAATGTGGGTTGTTTAGAAATTTGGTATAAAATTAAATATCATAAAATGTCACAATGACTAAATACAACAAATTAATGACCCAAATTAATACCCAAGAAAATGTGATTTTTACTAACATTTACCTAAAAAATTAGAATCAAATGCTTGCAGGACTGAATGGCCTTGCATTGTGATACTGCAGAATCAAACAATCTTGTACAGATTTAGTATAGAAATGATCAAATATCTCAAACCAGACCTTTTTCTGGCCTTTTTGGGAAAAAGGCCTCTGCCCAATTTGGGAATTTTGCGTCGCGGATTCTTACAAATTGGGAAAAAAAATAAGCGGTTAAATGGCAAAATTGGGATTTTTTTCCTTTTAAAATATCTTAAAACCATGGATATATATCCATTTTTATTGGAAGATGGTTAGACGCCGTACCGTTCCACACTGAACCGGAGCAGTCAATGCATAGTACAGACCGTACTGTGACCAAACAAACTCGATATACCGTCCAATAGGCTACAACAGTAAATCCAATATAAATTAAATATTTGGTATACCGTGTTATATTTAGTAATAAACATTTTTCGCTCTGGAGTAAAAAAAAAAAAAAAAAATTTCAATTGGGATTTTTTTCAGTAATTGGGATTTTTTTCACCAATTGGGAATGGAATTTGAGGCCGAAATTCGGCCTCACACAATACCAAGAAAAAGGTCTGCAAACTATTGAAGATTTTTTCATTGAAATTCCAATTTTAGTGACATGTTACTATTTAACTAAAAAATTAGGTAAAAATTTAACCTTTCTGTCTGGGGCCATCCTGATAATTATCTATTGTAATACATGTATATCGTAGGTTGACCGCAGAACGACGATATCACAGTTTGTGTGGGTGGTAGTTGATGGGTTGTTGTACGGAGTTGTCCGATGACTTTTAATTGACTCCTCCGCTGTCACTTTGTCTTGTTGACATGTTCTGACCGTCGGCTTTGACTTTTTCTCAATGAGGGTATTAAAGTGGTCATGTCCAGTTTAAAAGTGTAACTTATTACTTGACCATTCAGGCAGAAAAATCTTTTGGCATTGAATTTGAAACTTGGTATTATTGAACAAATCTAGGGAAGAAAATCTTATTATAATCCTGAACCCTTGACCATGTCTGCATGTACCGTACTTGCTCTATATCATGTGCTTAGTTATTACGCCAGTTGTCAATCAAACGGTATTAAATTTAAAAACAAGACTTAAACCTGGGACTGAATACACATAGATGTTAAAGCTGAAGTTGTTTATGTTACAGATCATCTAGTTAAAAATATAACTCACAAATTATGCTGAAAGGAAAATCTGCTCTGTTTTTTAAAGGAAAAACACACTTGAGTGCGCGATATTGAGAGTGGTTTATTTACAATGAATCTTTCCTAAAGCAATAGTCAGCAACTTTCTATTATGCAATACTTTATTTCGTTAGAAAATTATACTTTTTAAAAAATTTGCATCATCTGTGAGTAAAACTGACAAATATTATTAGCAATATTATAACACTTTTACACAATTGCATTAACTTGATTATGCTATGAAATCATACTCATACATCATGGTTGTATGTTGTTAGAGGATTTATGGGAAGTACGGTAGTGATTGGTTTTTGCTTCAATAGCAAATATTCACCTGTAATTTATTATTTTGGACAATCAACAGATGGCGAGCAAGCCTGTAATTAGTTACAGGGGTCATGTTTAATGTTTTTGAGATGAGATTTTTCTATCATTGTGTATAATTTTGCCTTCATCAAATATATGTGATTACTGTTCCGTGAAATATATGTGCTTTATGACATTTGTGTATGCTTTATTATAACACCATTGTTTCGTTTATGGTGTGTTAGAGTTTTACGCTGGTGTTTTTGTCTCGGACTTAAATTGTGACACTCTATAAAAAGTATCCACAGGAGGATTTAATGTACTTCAATGACCTGGAAAAATTAATTATTTGATTATGATAAATATTTTATCAACAATAAAATTTATCAATTTGTGGACATGTTAAATTGTGATTTTGACGTATTATCGTAGATTATATATTGATGTGACCATTTTCGCACAAACTGTAAGATATGAAATGATAATTGTAGAATGTGGATAATTAATTTTTAACTCAGCGACTTCTATATTAACCAGTTGTGTTTTATTGTGGAATAGTGACCATTTCCACAAACTCTTTAAGATATGAAATGATAATTGTAGATAATTAATTTTTAGCATCGACTAAAAAAGTCACTCGTATATACAAATGTGTTTTATTGTGGAATAGTGAACATTTTCACAAACTTTAAGAGATATGACATGATAATTGTGGGTAATTAATTTTAAGCTTTGACTTGTATATACATTGATTGTATTTTATTGCGGAATGGTATGAAACTGGTTCAGTGGGAGAAATTCCGGGGAATTTTGTTGATATAAGAGTGGGAAGTACTTCAAACAAATACAGCAAAGCTCTTCAGTTGGAAGACAATTATCGTATAAATCCATCGGAATCGTAGGAATCATACATTCTGTATTAACTGTGGCTTGATTTCGTGTTGCATGGATTTGATTGTTTGAAAGTTTAGAAATTGAGGGTGTCGGATTTATCGTATTGGTGCAGCATTGCAGCAATCATGAAGGTACAGTTTTTGTATTTTTGTGCATATAACTTTTTGACCACATTAAAATGAGATTCTGAGCATATGCTCGCTAAGTCTGACGAGTCTTAGTTTAATTTGGTTCACTTTTATCATCAGATTCTGTCATCATCGTAGCTCAAATTCTGTTACCATAATGTGGTCAAGCATAATAGCGGTTGTCAATAGTGGCTTGCTTTGACCACAACTTTTGAAAGAAAAACTGTTGTAAACGTATTAGTAGTTATTACTAGATACTGCAGAGCGCTTCTTTAACATTTCAATGGCGTGCATGATAGAGTTACATTGTATAGCATTTGTATATTTTTTTTTCGAAGTAGCTGACATTTTAGCAAGACTTTTTGATGAAAAAAAGTTGAGCTATTGTCGTGACAGGATCGTGTCAGAGTCATTTTCTCAAAGACTATCATACAGGGTTTTCCCTGATGCAGGTTTTCTGCGTCCCTGAAGCAACTTTGTGGCTTGGGACCCTCATTTCTGCATCACTGTGCATCCTTGGGACCCCCAATAGGATCCCTAGCTCGAATAGACATATTTCAGCAAGAACATTTTTCTTACTGCTATTTATTGCAGTAAGTCTTGTGTTGCATTGAGCAATCTAAATATGCTGTTTTATTTATTTATAAATTTGATACTCGCTAATAATGAGCTTGAAATGCATTACCCTATTGTGAAGGGACCCTCAAAATTCCTCAGGGACTCCCTAAATATAAATCTTAAGGGTCCTGGGACCCTTGTATGAAAAATTCTAGGGAAAACCCTGTATCATAGGTATCCACTTGAAACTCAACATTATTATGAGTCATTCACAATGACAAGAGGAGTCTGTACTGACAAGGTTGGTAACCCTTTGACCTATAATCAATTGAGTTATCTGCCCTTTTTACTGTAAAAAAACCAAGAAAGTTGAGCGTCCAGCACTTGTAGGCGGTTTACTAAGGTTTAGTCTTAGGAGAATCTCATTTATACCAACAAAAATAATTATACCCACAAAAATAAAAATGACTTTACAGCATTTTTTTGTTATCTCCCTTATAAATAAGGCTGAATGGGTCAAGGTCCCCCCGGGTACTACTTCACCGTACCCCGGGTACTTTGAAGTATACTTCACCGTACCCCAGTATACTTACAGGTACCCCATTTTTACTGCTGATTTTTTTTTAATTGATATGATTTTAATCGCCGAACACATTTATACATGAAAGAAAGGTAGGAAGACTTCATTTCGGTATACTTCGACCCATAATATTTATTTTGTTGTACTGTCAAATTTCTAAAAAAAGATTTCATTGTCGTAAATATCGATCGCGTGATGGTCACGTGACTTCGCTTGGAACAATCAAAACACTGACGTTTTTGGCGCACTTTATTTATAAATATCTTTCAACAGATTATGTGTATGCAAATAGTGTTCAGTTCGTTTCCACCTGCGATGGCCGCCGGTTTACGTCATTCTATTATTTTGTTACTTTACGACATCGATTTTTGGCGCGCTGTAAACCCGGGTACGGTTGAGTATATCGGGGTACGGTGAAGTATTATCGGTGAAATCGGGGTACGGTGAAGTATACTTCAAAGTACCCCGGATACGGTGAAGTAGTACCTGGGGGGACCTTAACCCATTCAGCATAAATAAGCTAAAATCACCCTTGGTCGGGATCACGAACCCCGCATAGCTTTATGTGTGACACTATGTCTGTATTAATTGATCAAATTGACATTTTTATCTGGGATACATTGCACAATACAAAGTCCTTGCTGTGTTTTCTCCTGGTTTTATTACCCTACCACAAATATGTGTGGACCAACTCAGAGTGACAATTAAATCTAGCAATTGATTGAACTAATGTTTTATGTTGGAGTAACAAATTTAATGCCATGTTGGAGTAACAAATTTAATGCCATGGGTTCACTAGTTTATGGTCTGCAGATTGAACTAATGTTTTATGTTGGAGTAACAAATTTAATGCCATGGGTTCACTAGTTTATGGTCTGCAGATTGAACTAATGTTTTATGTTGGAGTAACACATTTACTGTGATGGTTCACTAGTTTATGGTCTGCACACAGCAATTAATTTGCCTTTGATTCAATATTTATGTATGTCTTAATTATATAGTCACATTTGCAAAATAATTATGTTCTGAAAATGGACAAGTCTTGACGGTGTGGTGTGTCTTTGCTTGGCACTGCTTCTTGTCTGACCATGTGTCTTGGCTTGGTTCTTCTTGTCTGGCAGTGTTTCCCTGTGTTTTAGATGGCTTTTGCAGCCCTGTCAAAGTGTCCATTGTTTATGGCTTCTTGCCGACAGTTTTTTCCTGTGTTTTAGATGGCTTTTTCAACCCTGTCAAAGTGTCCATGTTTATAGCTTCTTGGCCGACAGTGTTTCCCTGTGTTTTAGATGGCTTTTGCAGCCCTGTCAAAGTGTCCATGTTTATGGCTTCTTGCCGCAGTTTTTTCCTGTGTTTTAGATGGCTTTTTCAGCCCTGTCAAAGTGTCCATGTTTATAGCTTCTTGCCCGACAGTGTTTCCCTGTGTTTTAGATTGCTTTTGCAGCCCTGTCAAAGTGTCCATGTTTATGGCTTCTTATTGTGTCTCGGTATTCAGAGCTTTTCAGGGAAGAAAAAAACATCTTTAGTACATTACCATTCCATTATGTGTTGGGAGAAATTCTATAATGTAGTGAATGGCTCGTCTATTTAATATATTGTGTAACCTCACACACTATAGGTGTTGTCGTTGTGGCGACAACGTTTTTCAATTGAGATGGATTATGTATTGCTCTATCGATTCATGTGATCTCCTGTTGGAGACGTAACAGGTTTTTATGGTTCACCGTTGACACAGACACCAATAGTGTTGCTTTTGTTTCTTATAATTGAGATGTTACGGTTACCGTGGTGGTTATTGAACGTACTAATGGAATGACACTTTCTGGCTTATAGTCGTAACCCTGCCATAGTTCATTATAATCTAACAACACTCTGCAGGCTGGAATACAGAGCTGGATTATGAAGGTAAGGCGTGAGCTTATCTCTGTCAGACAGGGTGGGGTGATTCTAAAACAGATTTTGTGCTCTGTACACTTTTTCTTGTCAAACTGATTATTTTTGAATGACTGAATTGTTGTAAAATTTTGTGAAAAAAAATTGAGATAAATCTGGAACTACCTTTAAATCATTCAAAGTTGTGAGAGAATTTAATTTTTTGGGGGTTTCATGTAATCTTAAGAGTAAAAAAATATTCAAGAAATATATAAAAGTTCCGATTTTACCTTGAAAATTATCAAAATATTCGCTACCCTAAAAACATTCTCAAATTCTTGAATTTCTGATCCCAAATATTAAGTTTTGATCTACCAAAAATCTAACAAATTAGATACAGTTGGTTACTGCGTATAAACGAGTCGATTTACAGTAATTGCAAGAAGGCCTACACATTGAATTGTATAGTATAGCAATAAGTCCTACAGTGATCAGATTTTACATGATTGTGCTTTCAATAGCAGTTAATGATACAAGTTGAATTTTAAAGTAATCTAATAAGTCATAAGAAGTCATATAGTGATTTGGTTTATACACTATATGGTCGGTATTTTGTATTGACTGGATTTCCTGGGACACTAGCTAGCAGCATTTAAATCTGAACAAGATTGATCCGGTAATGAGTTTACCCCTGAAGGATAAAGAGAAAACTGCAGATCTGATATCTCAAAATCTCATTGTTTCTCTGATTATCTAACAGTTTTTTACTAAATTCTTACGAAATATTGATCTGAAAAGCTCCCCCATCAATAGCTTTTCTCGCTTTTCTCGAGCTCTTTAAATTTAGGTTTTATTAACTTAAAAGTGGCACACCAAAAACATTTTCTTCTTCTTGACAGCTTTTTTTGTTTGTTTGAAACGCCTTAATCACATTTGTTTGTAGTCTAAAGAACTATTTACTGCCGATTAAATAAGAATAGAAGGGATTACAGTTTTCGAATAAGTTACACCCTGTTACACCTGAAGGACGAGCCAATGTTTATAACTGTTACCATTTAACTTTGAATGAAGTTTATGGGGGTCAAAACTTTTCACAGACCTGGGCCGGTATTTATAAAGCATCTTAAGTGAAAACTTAAATATTTTGACTTTAGTTAAAATATTGAGTTGCCCATATTTCACAAGAAATTAAAGAAAGCCAATGTTTTCTGTATGCTTATTGTAGCTCTTTATATAATGCTTCTAAACAATGTTATTAATTGTTAATATTAGTGTTCCTGTTTAACTGATACACTTAAGGAAAATTTGAGATTTTAAGGAAATTCTAAGTTTTCACTTAAGATGCTTTATAAATACCGGCCCTGTTCTTTTGACCAGAAGGACTTGATAATCTAAATATTCAATTAGAAAAAAGCATTTCTCGAAAAGACATCAATTTTAAATTTCTAATAAAATTAAAATGGTTATCATTCTCTGTTCAGGATTCCATTTCACTCAAATGATGATTTTTTTGCATCTATGAAAAAGCATAGATCTAAGGTGTATCAATATAAGAACTTTAAGAAACCATTGTAATATAGCTGCCTGAAAACAAACAAAATGTTTCCTCTTTGATAGCTTTATATTTGTTTGAATCGCCTTAACCACATCCTGTTTGTATTCTAAAGAAGTATATAATTATATGTAGGTGGTCTTAGAAGCTTCAGGACCTGTGCTTTTGACCGGAAGGACTTGATACATGTTGTGGAAACCTTCAATTTGAAAAAAAGCATTTTTAGAGAGTTCTGTTGAAATTAGAATTGTTATCTACTTTATTGAGGATTCCATTTCACACAATGATGAGTTATTTTGGCACATGAAAAAACATGCATCCATGGTGTGTCAAGAACTTGAAGAAACTATTCAAGAAATTATGATATAACTGCCTGAAAACAAACCTGCTCAGACAGTGCTGTAAGATTCAAATGATTTCATGTTCAATGCTGTTCATTGTATGTTTGGTTGGAGGCTGGATTCACATCCAATCTCTGGATTAAATTTCCAATCTGTTTAAAACTGATACGCTCTTATATTTCTGTTTGAATATCATTATTTATACCAGAGGGTAGGCTTAACTAAATTGTATTTAATTGTTGTATGGTTTGGATGCATGAATTGGTATGAAATAATCTCAAGCTAGCAGACATGGCTAGAATCTCTAGTTATTTAGTAGTTATAAATGGATAATGATACTGGAATCATTCCCTGAACTTCTGTTTTGTGGCGTTAAGAGTATATGGGTTGTCCATGATCATGTTGCTTTCTTTAATAGCATTATATTTACATGGTTCAGCTTAGAAATGGCATTGTCAAATACTTGTAATTCATGGTCTTGACTCTTGTATCTGTTGGCTTCGTAAAGTTGTGTTGTTAGGTCTTCTTTCCTTAATACTGCCTTGCTCCTTTTGTTGTTGTAACCGTTTCATGGTGGCATTGCCTTTGCTCCTTTAGTGTTTGTGTAGTTTGTGTAAACTGTTGACATTGCATTGTTCCTTTAGTGTTTGTGTAGTTTGTGTAAACTGTTGACATTGCCTTGCTCCTTTAGCGTTTGTGTAAATTGTTGACATTGCATTGTTCCTTTAGTGTTTGTGTAAACTGTTGACATTGCATTGTTCCTTTAGTGTTTGTGTAGTTTGTGTAAATTGTTGACATTGCATTGTTCCTTTAGTATTTGTGTAGTTTGTGTAAACTGTTGACATTGCATTGTTCCTTTAGTGTTTGTGTAAAATGTTGACATTGCATTGTTCCTTTAGTGTTTGTGTAGTTTGTGTAAACTGTTGACATTGCATTGTTCCTTTAGTGTTTGTGTAGTTTGTGTAAATTGTTGACATTGCATTGTTCCTTTAGTGTTTGTGTAAGTTGTTGACATTGCATTGTTCCTTTAGTGTTTGTGTAGTTTGTGTAAACTGTTGACATTGCATTGTTCCTTTAGTGTTTGTGTAGTTTGTGTAAACTGTTGACATTGCATTGTTCCTTTAGTGTTTGTGTAGTTTGTGTAAACTGTTGACATTGCATTGTTCCTTTAGTGTTTGTGTAGTTTGTGTAAACTGTTGACATTGCATTGTTCCTTTAGTGTTTGTGTAGTTTGTGTAAACTGTTGACATTGCATTGTTCCTTTAGTGTTTGTGTAAGTTGTTGACATTGCATTGTTCCTTTAGTGTTTGTGTAGTTTGTGTAAACTGTTGACATTGCATTGTTCCTTTAGTGTTTGTGTAGTTTGTGTAAACTGTTGACATTGCATTGTTCCTTTAGTGTTTGTGTAGTTTGTGTAAACTGTTGACATTGCATTGTTCCTTTAGTGTTTGTGTAGTTTGTGTAAACTGTTGACATTGCATTGTTCCTTTAGTGTTTGTGTAAACTGTTGACATTGCATTGTTCCTTGAGTGTTTGTGTAAAATGTTGACAATGTCTTTGACATTCAGTGCTCGACACCAACACTGGTCCCCTGGTCCGAGTCCAGCGAAAATTAAGAAGGACCAGTGAAAATCTTGAAGGACCAGTAACTGTTTTATCTACAAATTTCATGTTTCTTTGCTGGGGACCAGTGACCAAAAATAGTAAGTGTCAAGCCCTGGGTGTGACATTGCTCCTTTAGTGTTTGGCAAGCTTTTGACATGGCTTTGCAGCCATTAGTTGTTCAGTGTTTGGAATGTTGTTCGTATAATTTGACATTGCATTGCTACATGTTAGTTTTTGTGTGCATTTTTGCATTGGTATCAAGCAAACATGATGTTTGTCTTTTAAGCATCCTGTATCTATGTTATCTGCAGTGCTCTTGCTTTTTATAAGAATTTCAAATAACAATTATTACCATAGTACTCATGATGTTTTAATATAATGTCATTACATGCTGTTTTATAAGCTATCATCATCACATCACACTTGCCTCATTATTTCATGTATGTATGGTTTTGTACCTATTGTTGTACTCTGATTTCTTTCTGTCCCCATGCTGCTGTGATGCAGTTTATCATTTGTGTTCTGTGTGATGTATTGTTAGATATTGTCTACCTACTGGCTTTGATGTTACAGTTTTACTGCTGTGTGATTCTAGAGAATACTGTTATATCATTTAAGTTTGATGGGACAAAATTTTGTGGTTTTGGTAAAAAAGGCTATTTCGATGGGACATTAATTCGTGAATTTTGAATTTCAGGTAATAAATACATGGGTCAAAATTTTTGTTTAATGGGACTTAAGTTGGTGGTTGAGATGAACCACGAAATCCACAAAATTCATCCCCCCATGAAAATTAATGCTTTTACAGAATTTGATTCTATGGAATACAGTAGGGACACAATTCTGTTATCTACCAGTACTTGCAGTGATAGATATTTTCTCCCCGCAACTTCTCCACATACCATCTCAAGTCTGTTATTTCACTGTATTTAATTGATGGAAAAAACAAGAGGTTGTCAATCTGTGAATACTATTAAGTTCCTGATACCTCTAGTGGTTGCCAAGTTCTCAAGATTTCACTGTTACTGTAAACCAATTTACTTTTCCAAAAATACTGACCTTCGCGTGTTGCTAATCGTCGGCATAGTGAATGATATTCATAACTATAAATTTACACAATTTTTAGTCTCCTGCGATGTCAATATAAATTTTGAAGCTTTTGGGGGGGGGGGGGCTACTCAATTTTGTGAATTTCTATCACTAGCAAACTCCTCGAAATAAGATTGCGCTAAATGATTTCTCGGTTTACAGTACATGTTGTTCAGGCTCTGTGTTGTTTGTCAGAGCATCATAACTTGCAATGTTAGCTTGCTCTTTGTCAATATAATTGTCATGGGTAATAATGGGCTTGTTTTCCTCACTCTTGTTGGTGAGTTTCAATAGTTCCTGACCTAGTTTTTCTCTGTTGTTCGAGTACTAAGTAGTTGATTGTTGTATTGCATGATTTGATCATTTGAGTTCTTAGAAGATTGATTATTATGAGTTTTATTTCTCTTTATTTCTCTTGTTTTGGATGGACTTTGTCCTTTTATGAATGTTATGCAAGGGCTTTTTTACTTGGTCGAAACAGTTGGTTCCCTTCAGCGCTTTGCTTAATTTCAGACTGATTATCAAAACTATAGAACCTTGGTCACAAACTGCTCTATTGCCTTTCTTAAAAATGCTATTATATTTTACCCTGAATATTGAAGGAGACATTTTGGGAATTTGAAAACTTTCTGTTCCCCATGCGATGATGTTGTTAAGTTTAGATTTATATGGTACAAATGTACATAATATAGAAATGATGACATGACATTTTGGTATATTGATGTGTATCTATCATTGTATATTGAAAGCTTTTTCGTTTCAGATATCAAACACTACTCCTTGCTGTACATTAGTTCTGACAAAGTCTAGGGAGATTTCTTGACTTAATTTATGTTTTGGTATATTTTCAGAGCTTAAAACGCCAGCACTCATTCTGTGAGAATGCAGCCAGAAAGAAACAGGAAAGGTTGATACGACGACTCTCTGGAACCCTCCTTAATACAAGGTTTGTGCGCTCTTAATCTTTCCTGAAGGACAGGCCCATTAGTCCAGTCTCCACGAAAATTTTTCTAAGTACTAGCTAGTCGGGTGTTGAGGTACCAGTAATGTAAAACTCTCTGGGACATAGTCAGTCAACAGTTAATGTCTGCAGCATGATACCTGTATGGTTTAGGCATATTGTTAGGGTATGCATGACCTTCAGCATGTTCATGTATGACCTTGTTGCCCGGGTATGGCATACCGCTTGAGCGGTGTTCATGTATGACCTTGTTGCCCGGGGTATGGCATACCGCTTGAGCGGTGTTCATGTATGACCTTGGTGTCGGGGTATGGCATACCGCTTGAGCGGTGTTCATGTATGACCTTGGTGTCGGGGTATGGCATAAAGCTTGAGCGGTGTTCATGTATGACCTTGGTGCCCGGGGTATGGCATACCGCTTGAGCGGTGTTCATGTATGACCTTGGTGTTGGGGTAAAGCAAACAGCTTGAGCGGTGTTCATGTATGACCTTGTAGTTGGGTACAGCATACCGCTTGAGCGGTGTTCATGTATGACCTTGGTGTCGGGGTAAAGCATACCTCTTGAGCGGTGTTCATGTATGACCTTGGTACCCGGTAAAGCATACAGCTTGAGCGGTGTACATGTATGACCTTCGTGCCCGGGTATAGCATACCTCTTGAGCGGTGTTCATGTATGACCTTGGTATCGGGGTACGGCATACCTCTTGAGCGATGTTCATGTATGACCTTGCAGTTGGGTACGGCATACCTCTTGAGCGGTGTTCATGTATGACCTTGTAGTTGGGTACGGCATACCTCTTGAGCGGTGTTTATGTATGACTTTCCTGCTGGGTATGGCATACCTCTTGAGCGGTGTTTATGTATGACCTTGTAGTTGAGTAAGGCATACCTCTTGAGCGGTGTTCATGTATGACCTTGTAGTTGGGTTAACGGCATACCTCTTGAGCGGTGTTTATATATGACCTTGTAGTTGGGTACGGCATACCTCTTGAGCGGTGTTTATGTATGACTTTCGTGCTGGGTATGGCATACCTCTTGAGCGGTGTTTATGTATGACCTTGTAGTTGGGTAAGGCATACCTCTTGAGCGGTGTTTATGTATGACCTTGTAGTTGGGTACGGCATACCTCTTGAGCGGTGTTTATGTATGACCTTGTAGTTGGGTACGGCATACCTCTTGAGCGGTGTTTATGTATGACCTTGTAGTTGGGTAAGGCATACCTCTTGAGCGGTGTTTATGTATGACCTTGTAGTTGGGTACGGCATACCTCTTGAGCGGTGTTTATGTATGACCTTGTAGTTGGGTAAGGCATACCTCTTGAGCGGTGTTTATGTATGACCTTGTAGTTGGGTACGGCATACCTCTTGAGCGGTGTTTATGTATGACCTTGTAGTTGGGTACGGCATACCTCTTGAGCGGTGTTTATGTATGACCTTGTAGTTGGGTAAGGCATACCTCTTGAGCGGTGTTTATGTATGACCTTGTAGTTGGGTTAACGGCATACCTCTTGAGCGGTGTTTATATATGACCTTGTAGTTGGGTACGGCATACCTCTTGAGCGGTGTTTATGTATGACCTTGTAGTTGGGTAAGGCATACCTCTTGAGCGGTGTTTATGTATGACCTTGTAGTTGGGTTAACGGCATACCTCTTGAGCGGTGTTTATATATGACCTTGTAGTTGGGTACGGCATACCTCTTGAGCGGTGTTCATGTATGACTTCCGTGTTGGGTACGGCATACCACTTGAGCGATGTTCATGTATGACCTTGAAGATGAGGCATGTTGTTGAGAACATGTAATGATGTAAAAAAGCTAAGTAGAAGATTTTATAGTGCTGGGTTTTTTAGAGAGACAACATATTGTGATAAGTGGCTGCCAAAATCTAACAAGTGCTTATTATGACAGCAGGAAGAATATTTTATCTTCCTCAGGAATGTTCAATAAGTTCTCACCTTTTTTGGCCAGAAAATGTTTTACTAAACCATAGTTATACCATGTGCAAGTTATTTGTAACATCCCATTGAGTTTAAAATTGTAGTCTGAAACGTTTTTTTTTTCTGTTCAAGTTTTGTCATTCGGCCATGTTTGGTATTTGTTGATGTGAAATTTCTAGTTTCTTGTGGAAGGGTAAGTCAGTACTGGTTAGAAAAAAGTCTAGGAAAACTGGTTAGGTGAATAAGCCTGTGAATATTACTGAAAATTTGTTGAGAAACTGCTTCAAGAAGCATACACAGTATAGAGTAGCCCTCATTACTTGTTTGACACCCCACAAAGTACAGAAAGACATATAGTTGATAAGAGTAGTTATACTTACATCAATATTTCTCTAGGAATTTCTAGCCAACAACTATTACATACTTATACCTGTCTCTCCCTCTCCAGAATTCCACAAAATAAACAACAAGATTCCTGCATTAATACCTATAATTTTGTTTGTATAAGTATATAATATAATAATCTATAAACACAATACGGTACTCACTGTTGGTACTCATTGTCGTATATTGTATGGATTATATGCAATCACTGTGAGATTTATGGAATTGTTGTGTTTTGAAATATGTTTCTATGATATGTAATTACGAAGCACGAAGAATTAAGGAAGGCTTTGATGACATCACGTAACTATGGTTATGTTTGGATTCAACTGATTTTCATGCTTTGATATTATGGATGATAACTGCAATGATGTTTATGTTTTCTTGTAAACTGGAGAGTGTTTATGAACAAAGTTCATATTTGTGATTGAAGGTCATAAGCTGGATTTGACCTTGATTCAAATTGTGAAGGTCAAATTTTTACACTTTGGCTATTATTAACTAGCTGTGTTATGTTAACTTGCAAATGGGTATTTTTGTATTTTGTGGAAAAAATCATAACCTGAATTTGACCTTGATTTTACCAAGGTCAATGTTACATATACTATGTGCCTGGATTTAAGTTTTTAAGATGATGAAGAATAATGCTGTTTAGCAGTGTGTTGTTAACTTGTAAATATTAAACCATGAGAAGATTTTGTGAAAAAAGATCCAATTTGACCATTTATTATTAAAGTTTAAAGGTCAAGAATACAATCACAGGTTGAAATTGTGTCAATATTTAGCCAGATTTCACTTCCAGGGATTCATTTGTTTATAATACAGTCTATTGTACTATTGTTATCTATAGTGTTGATGGATATCTTTGATGTTTATTCATTGGCAGTTGTCTTCTAGTGAAGTTATTTGACATATTTATCAGTAAGTTGAAATTCTGGCAATACAACATGGAGAAACGTGATGACCCAGATAGGATATTCTTCGTGATCTACAGGTAAAGTATATATATGTAAAGTGAAAGTAGACAAATGGTAGACAAACTTTGACAAATTACCAAAACAAGCATGTTTTTGATGAAAAAATGCCTCAAATAAACCATAGAGAATACTTTGCCTCTGTGCACTATAGCCATAATGAGTGTCATGTTCGGATACTGAAGAATATTTTAATATCTGAGCCAGGTAACTGACTGCCTCAGACAGTTTGTCAGGTATTAGTTTACTGATATGTTTGTTTGTCTGGTGTGTCTCATGACTGATCAAATTTAACTTTCAAAGTCAAGGTCAAATGTCAGTTCATCCTAGATCAAGGTTATATGCAACTACTTCTGAACTAGGAAAAATTGTATAAACATGCTTAAATGTTAAAGATTAAATAGATGTTATGTTCTAAGTACAGCTAGGTATGCATAGGTACTGATGCCAATTTCACATGCAAGGTCAAGAAGTCAAGGTCATATGTAAGTGTTTTTCATGGTCAATGCATCATTTTGTGTGTTTCAATGTTACAAGATTCATGTATCTGCCATACCTGATTATTTTAAGGAGTATTTTATTGCTTGCTTTACTTGTCCTCAGTCCCAAGTCAATGCCATTATATACAAGCTTGGTCAAGGACTCAAGGTCATATTCAAGGTCAATGCCACATCTTGTGTGTTACAATGTTACAAGTCTTGAAGAGTTATTTATTGCTTGATTTACTTGTCCTCAGTCCTTGTATCTTATAGTGATGATCCTAACATGATTCTTGTATCTTGTAGATGATTCTGACATGATTCTTGTATCTTGTTAGATGATTCTGACATGATTCTTGTATCTTGTTAGATGATTCTGGCATGGATCTTGTATCTTGTTAGATGATTCTGACATGGATCTTGTATCTTGTTAGATGATTCTGACATGATTCTTGTATCTTGTTAGATGATTCTGACATGGATCTTGCATCTTGTTAGATGATTCTGACATGGATCTTGCATCTTGTTAGATGATTCTGACATGGATCTTGCATCTTGTTAGATGATTCTGACATGGATCTTGCATCTTGTTAGATGATTCTGACATGGATCTTGCATCTTGTTAGATGATTCTGACATGATTCTTGTATCTTGTTAGATGATTCTGACATGATTCTTGTATCTTGTTAGATGATTCTGACATGGATCTTGCATGTCAACCAGCTGTGCATGATTTGTTCCTACATTAATCACTTCTCACTTCATGGTTAGAAAGTTAGCAGATAATGTGAGAGAACAACTTGCCTATAGTTTGTCATCATTCCAATGATTTCTCTAGCGATTGCTACATGAGTTAACTGCACATGAAATATTCACATTAGACACAAAACCTGTGTCCATATGGTACCAGGCAGCAGTGCCCCAGCAGTGCCGCAACAATATGGCATCCAGTTTTAATCTTCATTGCCTGCAAGGATATTTAATTTAACAATATTCCAGCGTGTGATATCGTTTTGTTATAGAATTAATATGTCCCATATGTCATACACAGCCTGCTGTATTTAATGAATTTAATGAAATATTCAGGGAATGATGCAACATTAATATTCAAATGAACATGCTTTCCATTCTTGACACAATGTATCAAATTATGCTAATGGATCCTGAAACTTCTGTGTTATTGTTAATTACCTCAATTTGTGTACATTTTGAACAAGCTAAACACAAATTAGGAAATGAAAAAAAACTGTCACAATTTATTCCAGCAAATGTTTCCACAAAGGATTCTATTTTGTTCATGAACTAACAGCACTCCCCTGCGAAATGAAGTTCTTATGTCAAGAGCAGTTCACGAACAGTTCTTAAAACCAAGTAAGTGTTCTTGACCCATTCTTAGAGGATTTTAAGAACATTTGTACTAGAACTGTTCAAGAACAGTCTTCAGGAACGGTTCAAGAACTTTTTAAGGACCTTTCCTGTTCTTAAATTA
Organism: Spisula subtruncata; assembly: GCA_963678985.1. Taxonomy (NCBI): domain Eukaryota; kingdom Metazoa; phylum Mollusca; class Bivalvia; order Venerida; family Mactridae; genus Spisula; species Spisula subtruncata. Next base: position 5,838,775 of record OY787673.1, on the reverse strand, counting down.
TTCTTAAATTGTTCTTGAACACTTTAAGGACTTTTTTGGAACAGCATATACCTTCTGATGTTCTTGAACTGTTCTTAACAATGTTCTTGAATAGATGAAGGACTTTTTAAGAACAAAATTTGTTCTTAAAAGGTTCTGTCATTGTTCTTAAAGATATTTAAAGAACAGTTTAAGGAGGTTTTAAGAACACCTATTTCAAGAACAATTTAAGACAATATCATGGACAGTAGTGGTCTGGATACCGTTCATAAACATGCACCTTTCCTTCTCATATAGTGGGAAGCAGTTTTTCATTAGGAGGCGGCTGGTGGCCAATTTGACCGCCTCAAATGTTATTTGAGCTGGCTCAAATTTGGAAAAAAAGAAGAGCACCGCCTTGCGGGTGCAGACGCTCATCTGATATCTGTCACTGTCAAAAGGCAGACAACCCAAAGGGGCAATAACTCACGCAAAATGCAGATCAGAATTATGGTTCTTGCTTGACATTGTCAGGTATTGATGCTGAACAAGTGTTAAAAGTTTCAAAGCAATAGACCACATAGTGTATGAGAAAAATGGACCTAAACACAAAACTTAACCAAGAAATTTACTAAGTCCAAAAAGGGGCAATAATTCACGTGAAATGCAGATCAGAGTTATGGGTCTTGCTTGACATGGTCAGGTATTGGTGGTGAACAAGTGTTGAAAGTTTCAAAGCAATAGTCCACATAGTGTATGAGAAAAGTGGACCTAAACTCAAAACTTAACCAAGGAATTTACTAAGTCCAAAAAGGGGCAATAACTAACGTAAAATGCAGATCAGAGTTATGGGTCTTGCTTGACATGGACAGGTATTGATGTTGAACAAGTGTTGAAAGTTTCAAAGCAATAACTTATGTAACATATGTACTCCAAATGTTCTGAAAGAAAATCAAGAACATTTTCAGAACCAATCAAGGTCAAACCTGCGGAACTAGGTGGCGCCACCATCTGTATGTAGTTTGGGAGAAAGCATGGCTCTTCTGTTAGAAAAATATTTCTTTCTGCTAGCTTGTTTCCTGTTGTTTATGATGGTGAAATGAATGAACAAATCACCCAAAAGGTAAACTTTACTTGTGGCCAACTTTAATACTTGTTATTTTCACTTTATGATGCACTAAATCAACAGCATTGCATGTTCCAGTTTGTACTAGAAACTTTCAAGATTTCGGACAAAGTGGTTTCGGATATTGAATTTTCATTACCAGATTCTGTACAGAAATTATTCAATTTATTCTGTGCAGGTTGACGTTGTTTGTTCCAGTTCTGTTAATGTTTTTCATTTACCCGTAATCACGGGTAAATGCACTTTTCTGATTATTTCCAATATGTTTTGTAAAACAAATTTTCAACACTCAGTGTTCGTTGAGGTTTTCATTGGTTGTTTGTTTGTTTTTTCCATGATGCTTCAAGCCCAAACCCAAATTTGATCTAAGATTGTATGCTTGCTTAAGCAAAGTGTTAAAAGAAAAATTTCCTGGCACTAAAGACACTGAAATAACATTGAAGGTGCAAGCTGTTCAGAAGAACTGTTCAAGTACATTTTAAGAAATGTTAAGAATTTTTCAAGAATATGAGTTCTTGAACAGGTCAAGAAGTGTTCTAGAATTAGACTAGAAATGCTCTTAAAGTGTTCAAGAACTGTTCAAGTGCATTTTAAGAAATGTTAAATTGGACAAATTATTAAGAACTATTGTTCTGGTAAAGTTCTTAAAAGTGTTCTCAAATAGTTCATGATTTGTTCAAGAACAAGAGTTCTTAAATAGTTCAATAAAACGAGTTCTTGAACAGTTCAAGAATTATTGTTCAAGATTGTTCAAGAACTGTTCTAAGGACTTTTTAAGAACACTTGTTCTTAAGATTTGTCCAATTTAACATTTCTTAAAATGTACTTGAACAGTTCTTGAACTCTTTAAGAGCAGTTCAAGTACAATTCATGAACACTGTTCTAGAAAAGTGCAAGAACTTTTCTTGAACTGCTCTTGAAATTTTCGCAGTATGGTGTAGTCTACTAATAGAAAGAAGAAAAACCTTCTCAAGCTTGTTGAACCTTCACACTTAGACGGTTGTTTAACTTGTTCATTAAATGGTGTACAAATTGCAAAGGGAAGTAACTACTGATGTTTCATCAAATTATAATGGGAAGTAACTGCAGATGTTTCAAGACCAGGCTAAATACCAAACCAGGCAGCTCAAAATCTGGAGTACCGGTATTCCTTCAAATCAAAACAACATATTTCAGAATCGTATTAAAGCCACTATGCCAGAATGATGTGTAAAAATGAAAGTCACAATGATATACGGATATTAAATACAAAAAGAATGAACTTTATGTAATTATTTAAACCTCTCGGTCAAGGATAACCCATGAAAGTGCAAGCACTTATTTCCAATGGGGTCCTGTGTTTTTGCTGAAGGGACAGCAGGTGGAAGAGATAGTGGTGTGATACAAGGTATCCGGGCGAGATGCCCTAGCTCTTTCCGAAGAGACACCTTGGTTCTTTAACGTGCCCGGTGTATATCACCGATACACGCGAGACTACCTCTGGGTTGCTAACCAGTTCATCTCTAGTTAGGTGGGAAACACAGAAAAGCGTTTCAGAAATGATCAAGTGCCCCGGCCCAGGATCGAACCCGGGACCTCTCGATCAGCAGTCAAGCAGGCTATCCGCTCGACCACCGTACCACCTATCATTAGAAGACAATTAATTAAGTAAGATGGCCAAATCATTGTGCAATTGTTAAGGCTGTACCATGCAGTTGCTGTGTTTGGGTAGCTCTAACAAGAGCATGTACAGTAACTCGCTGGCTTGGAATGATAAAGGTCAAATTAAAGTACAAAATTTATATTTATATTAAACTCTCTGAAAATTCTCTTAACTTATGGTAATACAAGCTGTTTCAACTTCAATTAAGTCAACATTACAAGTTCAAATTCTAAGCCAGCAAACTGTTATATTTACAAATTTAAATTATTTCTGGATATAATTTGAATACACTACGAGTGATCATGTCACATGCAGTCTGTATCACAGGTGCAAATATCTGGAAAAATTTGAAAATATTCGAAAAGTTTGAACATTTTACAGAAATTCTTTCCCCTAGGAAGTTCTAAAGTTTGAATCTCATATTTTCTTCATTTCTTTACAGAGAAATCAATTAATTAGAAATCCTGAAATATACTGGAGAAAGATGTTTCCCAGATGTCGGGGGAAGATTTATGTGTATTTGTTTCTATATTTACCTCTCGGGGAAGATTTATTGTATTTGTTTCTATATTTACCTCTCGGGGAAGATTTATGTGTATTTGTTTCTATATTTACCTCTCGGGACATCTGTAAACTTTAAATAATATAGTATTGATTCTATTTTAGGATGGAGCTTTACACTGTAGTTGATCGGAAACATCTTGACCTTGTTACTACATTTGTTACTGGTATAGCTTGACTATATTGACCTGAGCATGACCTTTATTCCAGAATATATTACAAGGTTCTTGCCTTGAATATATCAATTTCCGCAAGCAAATCGTGCGATATCGATATTTCAAATTTGTGTTTGTATTACATCTCGAGCGTCGTTGTGATACTCCCCGATTATGAAAATATGCAATTGGTGTTAAAAACGTAGGCAATATATCAACTGTTAAATCATGCTAATCAAAAGGTCAGGGTCGTGTCAAATTGGCCGAGCTATATGACATGGTAATATGTTTGGTTTGGTGTAAGTCACCTGCTCTCTCTTTCACATTAGATGAAGGATGAAGTGTACGGTACATAATGTAAAATCATTTAATTTCAATGAAACAAAATTTTGTTGTTTTGGTTAAAAGACCCATTTTCGAAATTTTGCTGTTTTGGTAAATAGACCAATTTTGATTGGATCTTTATTCGCAGATTTTGCATTTTAGGTAAAAGATATAAGGGTCAAAATTATAGTTTGATGAGATTTGATTCTGTGGTTAAAGGTGAACCACGAAATCCATGAAATTTGACCCCCCCCCCCATGAAAATTAATGATTTTACAGTATGAGGTTTCTATAATTGACATGTCATGATCAGTTGGTTGATGAATTGCAGAAATTTCTAGAGTAGAAAAGCTGCACTCAGCAGAAACCATAGAGCACATTCAGAAGCACACATAAATGTGACAAGAGAAGTTAAAATGGTGTAGAAACCAAAATGACTGTCAAAGTTGCAAAAGGGCATTAACGAGAAACATCAAAATGATGGCTTAGATGAAAGGCACTGTCAAAGTTGCAAAAGGGCATTAAGGAGAAACATTAAAATGGAGGATTAGATGAAAGGCACTGTCAAAGTTGCAAAAGGGCATTAAGAAAAAACATCAAAATGGAGGTTAGATGAAAGGCACTGTCAAAGTTGCAAAAGGGCATTAAGAAAAAACATCAAAATGGAGGATTAGATGAAAGGCACTGTCAAAGTTGCAAAAGGGCATTAAGAAAAAACATCAAAATGGAGGTTAGATGAAAGGCACTGTCAAAGTTGCAAAAGGGCATTAAGGAGAAACATTAAAATGGAGGATTAGATGAAAGGCACTGTCAAAGTTGCAAAAGGGCATTAAGAAAAAACATCAAAATGGAGGTTAGATGAAAGGCACTGTCAAAGTTACAAAGGGACATTAAGGAGAAACATTAAAATGGAGGATTAGATGAAAGGCACTGTCAAAGTTGCAAAAGGGCATTAAGAAAAAACATCAAAATGGAGGTTAGATGAAAGGCACTGTCAAAGTTACAAAGGGGCATTAAGGAGAAACATCAAAATGGAGGTTAGATGAAAGGCACTGTCAAAGTTGCAAAAGGGCATTAAGAAAAAACATCAAAATGGAGGTTAGATGAAAGGCACTGTCAAAGTTGCAAAAGGGCATTAAGAAAAAACATCAAAATGGAGGTTAGATGAAAGGCACTGTCAAAGTTGCAAAAGGGCATTAAGAAAAAACATCAAAATGGAGGTTAGATGAAAGGCACTGTCAAAGTTGCAAAAGGGCATTAAGAAAAAACATCAAAATGGAGGTTAGATGAAAGGCACTGTCAAAGTTGCAAAAGGGCATTAAGAAAAAACATCAAAATGGAGGTTAGATGAAAGGCACTGTCAAAGTTGCAAAAGGGCATTAAGAAAAAACATAAATGAAGGTTAGATGAAAGGCACTGTCAAAGTTGCAAAAGGGCATTAAGAAAAAACATCAAAATGGAGGTTAGATGAAAGGCACTGTCAAAGTTACAAAGGGACATTAAGGAGAAACATTAAAATGGAGGATTAGATGAAAGGCACTGTCAAAGTTGCAAAAGGGCATTAAGAAAAAACATCAAAATGGAGGTTAGATGAAAGGCACTGTCAAAGTTACAAAGGGGCATTAAGGAGAAACATTAAAATGGAGGATTAGATGAAAGGCACTGTACATAGCCTCTATTCCTATAAGTTCGTGCACACCTACAAGTTCGTGCATTTCAGTAAAACATTGATTACTCTGCTAAAACTCTCATTTTCGTGTCCAAATTCATTTTAAATCATTGAGAAGACATTCAGCCAGCTGAATAATGCAAATAAATGTTTTAAAATCAGGGGTTGTGACGTCCGTGTCGAGTTTTGTCCGAGCACCGGTTTTACTGTTTACATATTCACCGCTTCCGGTCGCGAAAACCTGAGACATTTGTTTTTCTTATTTTTTCCACTAGATGCGATATATTTACGATCGGAAAAGCTGCTGACCTACTGACAACAGATCAAACTTTATTTAATGCGATTTTGTATTGGCAAAATATTTCACGTGCTCTCTTGGTGACGTCATCAATTTATGAGCACAAACTGACAGGTCACAATGTTCATTTCACGACTGCAGACTGCGTGTAGAATTGACGCTGATTTTGCCATTTAAGCAGTTTGACATTCAATTTGTGTTTGGATTTTGTTCAAAGATAGATCATTGATGTTGTTGAGCATAAAGATTGTTCCTATTAAATTGTTTTTGTGCCGATGTGCCCATTTAAAATTTTAGGTGCACAAACTTACAGGTGTAGTGGCTACTTACAATTTTACAGGGATATATTAAAGGGACTCAATATTTCAGTGTTACATTATGCATTAATGCTCACCCTGTATGTATAAATGTATACTGCCATGGAAGTATGTGTCAATCCAGGCATTACAGGCATTGGCTAATAGACTACAGGAGTCGATTAGGCCTGTCGTGTTGAAATTATAATACAAATTGGTTTTTAAAAAAGTCTTAATGCACTCTAACACTTAAAACTTAGATAAGCTTGAATCTTAAGTTCTTAACACATTTCATGTGCAGATTTTTGGTATAAATTTCCAGAATGATCTCCCTTGGTAGGAGAAAAGTCCATTTCTATAATTGGATTGTCTCCCCTCTTATACTGCTTTGGAAAATTTATTGAGAGGTTTAGAATGCCTGATATGTCTGCTGTATCTTAGTGGTGTTTAAATAACTGGACATTATGAGTTACATATATACATCGCTGGCTTAGGATGAGAAAGTAGTAATTACTACTTAAGACCTTAAAAGGCCGATGCATATTTAAAACCAGCATCACAAGGCCCTTTTTATGAGACTTTTTTCGTGACAATTGGAACTTGTCATGTTGCTGACAAATTGAAGTTGATGAAACAGCTGGTTTTACCATAAGAAAAGAAAAATTTTCAGACAGTTTTTTCTTGTTTTCTCAAAATATCAATTTTGTACGTACTTACGACCTTCTCATTCTACGCCAGTGATACTGTAAACCTAGAAACTTTCGCGGCTACAAACTTTCGCGTTTTGATGATTGTCGGCATATTCGCGGCTACAAACTTTCGCGTTTTTAAGTCTCCCGCGAACTCCGCGAACACTTAGTCGCATACTTAGTAGTGACAAAATTATTGATATTATAACCTGTCACATACATTGCTCGGTTCGTATATAATTGCTTCTTAATTATAGTTCTCACCTTCGTTAAACCCTCTGAAACTCTTTTTGATGTATATAGTTACCTATTGTATTGTTTACACAAATTGCAAACTACGCTGGTAATGTTTTCACAGTTTTATTGACATTATCAATCATTTTGTATTGTGACAAACCCGGTAATAAACAGCTCTATTTCCACGCATGTTCATATAATGAGTGTATTGTTAAACACGTTTTCAAGAATTTTTTAAAAAGAGTTTTCATTATTGTACCGTGATCATAAAAGGCTTTATTCAGACAAAGCACATACACTTAACATTCCATATTTTGACAAAATAGCACTTATAATACGGTCTTATAAACGTCGTACCAAAATGATGCATTTCCTTCTAAAACGAGAAACTTTCGCGTTTTTCTTGTCCTGGACATGTTCGCGGCTATTTACTTTCGCGGATTTTTACTAACCGCGAACACCGCGAACTTAAATCGCGCGAAATAATTTCTAGGTTTACAGTATATGTTTTAATCAAGCGAAGTGTTGATGGAATAGAATCTTGCTGACGTCTGATTATGTTACACTATAGTTGAACACACTAGGCTACGGTTATAATATACAATATGGTATTTGATATTGTTATAATATTTCTCTGCAGACTGTATTTAAGCAAGTCTTGTTATATGAGTGTGTCTAAATATAGACTTTATAGCTTTCATGGATATTGGAATATTGTCTGGGAGAGGATATTTATAGCTGCGTTTCATGTGTTGTTATATCCCAGTAATATCCCTTACACCAGTAGAGTCATATTATACGGATATGTCTAGATGGAATTATTATTGTCAGTCGAATCTATGTTTTTTTACCTCACACACTGTGAGGTCATTGACTAGCAGTAGTTAAAATTGTATGACCAAAGCACATTGGTCTATTTGTTTCTGAAAAGCAATGCAAACTAACACATGGACAGGCTTGGCAGAGTCATTGCCCTTTGACTAATGCTATATATTCATATAACAAAATGCTTAGCTTTAAAGGACGTTTAGGAAACATGAATTGTATATTGCTTGGCATAGTGTTTTTATGGCCTGGCATCCACTGATGCAGGAGGTATAATAGAGATTTGCATAATTTTAAAAGTACATCAAATTGTCAACCACAAGTAGGTCTACCATCCTACCTTTGAACCTGTGATAGTGACTGTAAGGGCAATAGGCAACATGCATGTTGCTTTAATGTGGTCAAATTGTGGCCAATTATGACCTATTCATATATCACAGTACTTGTACATTATTTCAGTATTATAATCTATTGTTGTTCATCGTGATAATGGACTGTTGTTATACTATACTCTTATATTAATGTTTAATCACTCATACAAATTGTTCAAAGTACAAGTACTCTTGAGTATTGTAGGAGTCAAAGTGTTCTTTTATGTGGAGATATCTGTATAAAGTACAGGGTAACTCTTTAATTTGGAGGGAGATGCAAAGTATACTCTTCAATTGGAGGGTAACTCTCTAATTTGGAGGGAAATGCAAAGTGTACTCTTCAATTGGAGGTTACAGAGACGTGTGACAATTATTGTTTTGTCTATTGTTTATTTCAACCAGCATGCACATTCCTGTTTAGATATTAAACAATACATGAATTGTACTGATACAACTGTACATAAATACCATCAGTTGGCATGGTAATTTTAGAACACATAGCAAAGTGATTAATGTATTCTAGGTCACAATGGTTGCAGTTTGAAGCAACACAACATTAATTTACTATTTTATACACCAAAACAAACTTCCTATGATTTTGGAAAGACTATGTCTGGATTTTAGGTATACTAGCTCCCTTGTTTGCACATTGCTGCGTATGAATTAAGTCCTCGACTGCCCGTTGTTTCTGAAATCAGGATGAGGACTAATGCAGTCCCCGACTCCCGCATGATTGGACTTACAAGCAATTTGTTGAACCAATCAAACTCTGACACAGATTTAAAATTACTATAGACATCAATTTGTTAATTTGAGTCATATGAAAAAAGCAATAATTATATCTAATTGATATAAGATGTGTGTCTCAGTAGCTCAGTAGTTAGTGTCCTTGATGTCTAATCTGGCGACACATGTTCAATTCCGGGTGGAGGCACTCATATATTCTTTAAGTCTTAAACCTGCCATATTTCAACAGAAAGCAGACTGGCTATGCTCAGCCAACGCAGGGCGACAAATTATATGCAGAAACTTTTCAATTAGAAGCGTGCAAATCTGATTTAGCCGGATACTTGTATCACATAATACCTTTATTATATTTCTCCATCCAGTTGTACACTAACATGATTGACAGGCAATACAATATGTACTTCATACCATTGATTTTATGTCCAATTATTTTCCAATAAATAACATCAATGCAGCAGTATCAATGTAGAATACCAGCAGCTTATATCAGCATTCAGCCATACAATGCAACAATAGCCATGGACATTTTCATCAAATAATACTCTTATTGTTTCCTTCCATGATTTGACATTTGAAATTTTTTTTTACTTAAGTTAAATTGAAACTGCAGTTAAACTCGAAAGATGTGATTGAAAAAGGACAAAGAAGTTGTTTGTGTGGAGATTAATTCCACTTACCTCATTTTATGTAGGGTGTTCTCCTGGTAGCTTGGTAGTACATTTTGCAAAAGGACCGTGACTGAGGGGGGTGGTGAGGATTCTAGGTCATCCAGATGTACAAAAATAATCAAGTTCAGTGTTAAACCTGAAATAACTGCAACCAGAGTGATGCATTTTTTGTATCAAACATTAACTACAAACACAGTCCAAATATGGTTTAATGGCCCTTAAAAAGGTGGCACCTATTAATTAGGGAGGAGATATCAAGCAAGAATTTGGAACATGTACATATACATTGTTAAAACAAGAACACAAAAGCAAATTGGAAAGCCTTTAAAATTAGTGGACTCAGGTAGGTATGATAAACTATGAGAAACCCTAGACTCAGTATTGTTTCTGACCTCAAGCTGCCTCAGTAGTCAGTACTAGAGTAAAGTATAACCGCCTTAGTCAATAGTAGTATAGTTTGTCATGCAATGACATTGCAGAAACTATTGACTATTTTAGTCTGGAATGAAACACTGAGTCAACGAGCCAATGAATGAATCATCGATGATTGTTATTGGATTGTTTACAAACAATTCTCTCCAATCTCAGAGTACAGACTATTAAAAAACTTCCAAAATCTGTGTGAATTGATTATTAAATATTTAAGTCTCAGTCGCAGACTGATTCAATGATTGGGTGAATGAGTGAAAAAAAAATGTATTTATCAATAATGTCATTTCTTGTGGTGGATTGTTGTGTCTTGTAGTGGCATCAGTTTTATAAAGGCAATGGCCTGAGATTAATCAATAACTTGCTAGAGAACAATAAATGAGAGAAACATGATTCAGACCAATGATATGTTTAACTGTCGTCTTTGACAGAGTCGCGATCGGAAGTATTTGCTCCGTCATACTTCCTCCGTCGTCAATAAATATCATGTTGGATTCGTTCTGCTATTCGTTTATCTACAATTTTAGTGTTTAACTGTCACACAGTTCACTGTCTTTGACTGAGTGGCGATCGGAAGTATTTGCTCGGTCATCAATAAAAATCGTGTTGGATTTGTTCATCTATAGTATTAGTGTCACATCTGATGTGAGTTTTCATGTTCTGCCATAAATGGATGTGAAGACATATAGCTAGTAGCCAGCTGAACGTTGTGTTTTAGGCATTGTTTATTCTATACACAATTACTGGTGCTGGTATATGAGAAATGGTGAGCCACTGGCTGTGTTCTGACGGTGGGTTGGTGGTAAGGCGATAGAATGATGGTTCCACATCATACAACTCACAGATTTTTTAGTGGATTTTAGTTTCTGTGTTTCTATGACGATGATTTTGGATATATAAGTCAGGGTAGACCTCCATACTGGATTAATGAATGGTATTTCGCGCATGTACATGTGCTAACAACTTCTTCTCGAAGATTTGGGGACCACGGTAAGCTTTCTATATAATTAATTAATTGTTTATATATCCAATAGGGTACTTCTGAAGCCCTTTCCCTTCTATTTGATAACCTTGGCTGAGCCCATCCATCCTCTTCATTTGGTTTTAAAAGTGTTTTGGAGCACCTGACCCTTACATTTGAGACCTGTCTGGAGCCTGACTCCCCTTAGATTTGGTGACCTGGGTTGGAACCACTCCCCTTCCATTGGTAAATGTTATGAATACAACATATCCCCTTCCATTTGGTGACAAGGTTGGAGTTCCTGGAACACGATCGCCTTCCTTTGACTAGGATTGAAGACCCCCTCCCATCCAATTAGATCAGTCAGTTGATTATAAGTTTCTTTATAAATGTGGTTCTTGTTGCAGAGCAGGTTTCAGTTTCCTTAGCAAGCTTGGTATAGAGCCATCATTCAGTTACCTCCCGTTCAATAAGATATAGAAAGCATGGGTTACCTCACATGGAAAGTGCTTTGTAGCACTTTGCTTATAGACAATTTCTGCTGGACATCAGACCTGGTAGTTGTGTTTTACTGCAATAATTACTGCAGTCAGACAAACTGTGTCAAATCTCAGTGTGCTTGCACTGTAGTATATGGTGTAAATCACAGACTACATGCAGCCAAATAACACTTTGACATTTAAGCCAGAAATGTTTATGGGCTTCTCTCTACAATTTGCAGATTTGTTGACATGTAACCTTTTCATCTACTTAATTAATAGAGTAGGAAGCCATGCTGTGGTTTCCATCCATAAATGAAACAAATTTGTACATGTTTGGTGGTGGTGCTTGGTAATTGCTTCTCTTCTCTCATATGCACTAAATGTGGCAATGGATACCATTAATAGAAGGGCTGGTTGCTTCAAGTTACCAGTATATACTTGTGAGCTCTACAACTTGTATACATAGTATATATCATGGGTTGCCAAATGATATAAATTTATATTAAACAAGTTCTGGAAACTTTATTTAGCAAGCTTTTGGTGAGCTTAATAATATTTCCTGAACGAGTTAAATATAAAGTTATCAATTGACAACAAGTGATAGATTCTTTATATCATATGCCACAATTGATGCAAATGCATAAGGTTCTATTGGAAAAACACACACATGAAGTATAACATTATACTGTACATGTGTAGTATAAGAATATACATACTTGCTATACTAACCTGTAGACAAGGAAAGTCATGTGATATAAATTGGTACTAACTCTCTTTAATTCTGGAAAATATTGCTAGCTTTATATTATAACTATGTAGAATAGTCTACTAACAAAGCAATATGACGCCTACTTATGTAGGGGTGAAACATCAATTGACATTTGTCAACTTCCTGTTTGGTCTTAAGGGCTGCAATTATCTTCTAAGTGCTTTATTTTGTTTTTCTATCAAATTAGCTTGTTCAAGTTGGTTGTTTTCGTGGCAATGGAAATCAAGTTTTTCCAACGAAGAAGTAAACGCTAACATTCTTGTTGTTTATACTTTTGCATACATATATATCTACTTAATTTTAGACCAAATAAAACAATACAAACTTCAAACAATGCATAAAAAACAAGACATGAGTGTTTAATACAGTAAAAATGTTATGAGTTAAGAACCTAACAGCTTAATTGTACATTGCTTCAAGTGGCTTATTATGTCATATGAAAATATACAGACAGTATTGAGAAATAAGAGTTTCCTTTGGTATGTGACATAGTAGTCACTAGACAAACTGACTTAACTATAATCTTGGTGATGTCATTCAACTAGTTTGACGTCACTGGACTCGTTCTCATCTTGTTTGTAAGGTTTGTCTTGTGACTTATTTTTAACAAAATGTTCAGTTTCAGGTTCATTGAATATCTACTTATATTGGGGGAGTTGTGGCCCCTTCTGTGTGTCCCCAAATTGTGATCACCACAGATGTTTGGCTTTCATTGGTTGATTATAGGCCGATGGGTGGGGGGGGGTCATCCATCTCCTGTGAACTTATATCTGAGCAAACTTTGTTTTCATTCAAACAAATTGGCTAATATGATGCTGATTGTGTTTCGAAAACATTGACAAGGAAAGATGATCTTGTATGAAAACAATTTGACACCGAAGACGAGTTAGGTTTGTTTGTTATCAGAAAAGGAATCACGTTATAATTAACATTATTTGTGTATGTGTTAAATTTCACCCTCGTTAAAAACTGTGAATGTAGCATTTCTGATACATTTGTTTCTCAACTTTCATTCTTCAATTAGCTTCTAAATGTTGTCAATAAATTGTACTTTCCACTTATCCTGAAGATCTCAACCAGGGTTCAAGGTCAGACCAAGGGGTCAGCCTCTTGTCAAGAACGTACTCGATGGCTCAGTGCAAAACTAGGATAACTACATCAAGTTTAATGTAAGCACATACCATAGTTTTGCACTTAGCCCTCATACTGTCTTAAAGCTATATAAGGGCATTCAACCTTTCACAGGTACTTGACAAATAAAAGCCCTTACACTTTGCTAATGTTTACATTAAAAAATAGCATTGACCTTGTATCACATAATCAACTATATCAGAAGGCCTTGATGTGTAGTTATTTATATGAAATCTATTGATTGATTTATTAATGATGGATGATAATTCTCTATTTGACAATATCTAGTACATATTTGGTTTTGGTGATTCTGGATTTAAATGTATACTATATACTGACATATATAGGCTATAGCTACGGTCATCATCATCCTCTAGATGCGGAGAAGTTGTATGTTTTGTCAGGATTGCAACTAAGGTCTGTTAAGTTCAACTGGCTGCATGCCATCAGATTCTGTGACTGAAAAATTGTTACAAAAATGACTTTTATTTTGACAAAAACAAACACACAGGAGAATGAATCAATCTGGCCATGTTTGTATTTTAATTTAAGGAAATATTTGTAGTACTAGAACACCAATCAACTCCTGTCTCAAAAATCTGAACTATTGGTATGTCATAATGATAATGATTGCCAGGTGTTAAGGTCATGTAACAATCGATGCAATTGGTCTTAATTGGTTATAAAATAACAAACATAATAAGGAAAATAATGTCAGTATGTCAATATTTTACCCCTATGTAACATGACACGTCCATTACATCAGTAAAATACTACCTCAGGCATGTTTTAACAATTCTCTTCCCTGTGAAGTTCTATTAAAATCTTCTGAAGATTTTACCTAACCCATTCTTTTAAAGAAATGTCAATATGAACTAAATATACGTGTGCATCAGCTTAATTATTGTCATCTAAATATTATGAGCTCACTTTGATACTAAAAACCTTTAGTTTAAGCATTTGTTTCAATCTTTTTTGAGGAAAATCTCAATTTTAGCTGGGATTTCTAGTTGTGTTTCTTAAGAAACCTGAAGGGACCTTAGTGTCAGTTGCCTAAGTGAAGTGCTATGTAGCGCTTTCCATGGGAGGTTATCCATGCCTTTTATATTTAATTGAACAGGAGGTAACTGAATAAAAGTGCTTGGTAGTGCTTTGCTTAGGGAACGGGCACCAGAATATGATAGGGGTAGAATCCTGACACCAAGGATGTGGGTGTGAATACCACTGTGTGTGAGGTGAACTCTTGATGCATCTGTAATTATACTTTATGCACTTTCGTCATGTCATGTCATTTTCCAAAATTGAAAAAAGGATGTATCATAGTTATTTATAAAAACAAAAGTTGTAATTATCAATATTGCTTAATATTGAGTCGTATATTTGAAATATAAGAGGTATTTAGTTCATAGAAGTGCAAATTTATGGTTGATGGAAACTAGTATTATCTGCCTCATGACCGGTATTGAGTTAGAATGGTTATACGTCAGATGCAGATCTTCGACGGTGATGTGTCCTCCTGTACTTGATAGAGTTAGGAAGGAAGGAAGGAAGGAAGGAAGGAAGGAAGGAAGGAAGGAAGGAAGGAAGGAAGGAAGGAAGGAAGGAAGGAAGGAAGTGTTTGTAGTGGTCATGTGATATGATGAAATGTGGGACAGTTTGATCGGGATATAAATACACTATCCACTTTTGTAATAAAGTTTCTGTACAAGAAGTTGTTGGTGGACTGACTTTTTTTTTTGGGCTAGTGTGATTTTTGGGGGTATAGAAGTGATGTTTAACTGTTCTTGACAATACACTTTCAACTTTAATGTTGTAATAAAGTTACAAGATTTTGGTGGACTTATTATTTTTGTGGCTAGTGTGGTTTAAAACTAATCTTGACAAACTTGTGAAATGATTTAATTAATTGTTTTCTTGAAGTTATAGACATTCATATTTGAACGCTGGAAGAACTTTAATATAAATGTCATTTTTAGAGACCATTAAAAGATTCTTATTGGATCTATTAATAAGTATGAAGTGGTCTACATCGTAATTGAATTCTGTGAAAATAAGACTTTCACATTTGAATAACTTGTAGATTACATTTGATCCATTTTTGTAGACATTGAGTGTGAATAAAGTAGTTAATTGAAAAATGCCGATCTGACGAGACTTGGGAAAAATAGGAAAAAGTGACAGTTTAGTTACATGTTATGATGTACCGAGAAAATTTGGATGCTGAAAGTTGCTACTGTATATGCAGACACGAATACCTTGTGTGAATGGTTAGATCCATGTGATGCACCTAGTCATTTGTATTAATGTTTTGATATTCGAAACTTTTATGAACGTTACAAGTTTTGTGACACATATTTGAACAATCTTGGCTACGATGTTTGTGACTTGGAACGACTTCAAGCTTCAAAGCGAAGTTATTTCAATAAATGTGAAGCATTCGGAATCTGATAAAATACATAGCATTGATATTTATATTTTGTGGAGTTGAAATTTTGTGTTGTTAGTCAATATTGTGTGTAGTTTTATCAAATTTGGAGAAGGAATTAAAGTCTGTACTGTTGATTCAATAAGTAATACTAAAGAGGGAACTATACCATTCGAAAGAATAGTGGGGACTACCCTTAATTCAGTACACCTTGTGAAACCTTGATAAACCTAGTTTACCTGACAGACTTGGTTATGTTTACAACTGTTATCATTTAACTTTGAACGAACTGTAGATTTAATAATCAAATTTGGAGAAGGAAGTTTTTGTATCATAATTTATATTCTTGTGTATTTTTCACAATATGTCAACGAGGAACTAATTATATTTCACGATTATTTGTGTGGTTTATTACACGTTATTAAACTGACCTACCAAGTATTCAGGAAGTTAGATTGTGAGAATATTATTTGAACAGTGGTGTTTATTTACGGAAATTATGACCGTTTTTATTGACCAGTGTGGCGTCCAGCTCCTGAAAGTGACACAATGGTAAACATGATTTTTATTTCCCTGTATTGATATCTGTCAATTATTAGCCTTATAACGTTGAATTGGTCTTGTCTAAAACAGATTGTCATCATACTCCATCTCAGCGTATTTGAAAATGTTGGATGACAACGAATTGACATTACGCCAGTTGTCAATCAATACCTTTTAAATCAATTTTAACGGTAAATTATAATCACAAGTCCAATGGATTAACTCAAAAACCTTTGCCAAGCAGCCTTTGACAAACAACCAGGCGGAGCGATCTCTGCTCTGGCGTAACGTCAATTGTATACTGATGTGTGAAATGGTGTCACCATGGAGTAAGGGGTTAATATGTCGTTTGATGGTAAATTACCAAAATATATTGGATTCCATTTCTGTCAATTATTTAGACTATCAGGTGGCACACAACACTATGTACAGAACAACCTCTGCAAAGCAACGTCCTTTTGGAGCTGCAAATATTGGTCTTTGTTTAGAGGTTGTTGCTCTAGATGGCCACTCTAGAGAGGTTTTACTGTAATTGGATAATACTACAGGCTGTATGGGATGATGCTAAACTTCTATGTTCTTAAATAATGTGTGGGATAAAATCAATGCATATTATATGCTGTAATACACTCAACTTGCTGACATGTGCAATTTTGTGCACACCCTCTTGCATGTAACTAATGGTATAATTATTCAATTTGTTTTTAGCCTTTGTTTTTCAGATATGTTAATTAATGCCCCTTTCCTGGAAAAAATATTTAACTCTTTTTACCGCTCACTTTTCAGATATGCCAATTAATGCCCCTTTCCCGGAAAAAATATACAATTCTTCTAACGCTTGCTTTTCAGATATATCAATTAACGCCCTTTTCTCTTTTTCATCAATAATTATTTGCCAATAATGGGTACAGTGGGGGGGGATAATCCCATTACCTAAATGGACAATTTTGGTATAAGTACATTAATGAGTTTTTCCCAACAATGAATATGTTCACGATAAACCGAACAATTGATGTATTAGAGATAGGCAATAAGGTGAAAGGTGTTGGGAAGTAGATGATAGGTGATTGAAGATAGGACATAGGTGATATATTGGTTTAATTGTGAGAAACATAATTGATGAGAAGTTGAGTTATGTACTGATGTTGTTTATCTATTAGCATCAAGATTGTATCAGATAATTCATTAGGGACCCCTCGGTGGCAGTCCTCGTGACAGTCCTCGGTGGCAGTCCCTCGTCAGAAAAGGTGATTTACCTTGAGAATGACCCTAGTCACCTGACTCCAAATAACTGAAAGATATATATCGAGCTTGACTGCATTTGACTTACTATACTTAGTATATATTTCATCCAGTTTTATCACTTTCCAACGTGGGATCTATATTTACTAGTTACAGTACTGTTTAAGGTTTTTCATTTCAATCTTAAATCAAGGTGCCATTTGCAGTGACTGAATGGTTAAGAGTGATAACGTAATTATGTAGGTACGATCCTTGGTCTCAGCACGATCTGTGATTTTATGGTCTGGAAGAAAGAGTTTTTAAAGTAATATTTTGTCTGGACCATAATTTCATTTCAAGGGGCTATGGTCCACAGCACACCATAAACAAATCTCTGACCATTTTACTTAGACAGACATTATCCCCTCTGTAATGTACGAACAACTTCATCACGGACAAACTCAGAAGCTGCTAACATAATAACCTTAAAATGACTTTGTGACGCCCGTAGGTCAGTGATCACTTAAATGTTTTATATTTTATATAAAGTCACACCTTTACTCCGCCACTTCATCACAGCCAGTGTATAATTGCTCCCTGTACACATATAACAACAAGACATGTGATGTATGCTGCTGACTATGTGACAATGAATTATTTATCACATGATTAGATGATTAGATCAATAATGTCTCACCTCCCCTCACCTCACCCAGCCGCCACCAGTGTCAGTAACCTGTTTATTATTCTAATTGTTTAATCAATATGTTTGCACCTTGTCAAACCTCTTTGTCTCAATAATTTTTTAGATCACTTACTCTGTGATCTTTGTTGTTATTGAATTACTATCATTACTTCCCTTTGGTCTGATTTAAATTTCCTATTGAATTGCCTCCCTTTTGTCCCAATGTTCTACAAATCCTATTGTCCGACGTCTGAGACAACTCTATATCCGAATTGGACAACTGTCTTGTTTTAATTTCTTTTTAAATTACCCCCCTTTGCTCTTATTTAAATTTAAATGTTTTGAATTGCTTCCCTTTGGTCTTATTTTAATTTCATCATATTGAGTTACTTTCCTTTGGTCTTGTTTTAAATTTATTGTTTTGAATTGCTTTCCTTTGGTCTTATTTTGAATTTATTATATTGGATTATTTCCCTTTGTTCTCATTTTAAATTCATTGTATTTAATTTCCTCCCTTTGATATTATTTTGATTTTCCATTGAATTACTTCCCTTTGGTCTTATTTAAATTCATTGTATTGAATTGCTTCCCTCTTATCTATTTTAAATTCATTGTTTAGCTTCTCCTTTTGAATTTCTATGCCCATCATCTACTGATGCAGAGGCAGTGTTTACTGAACACCGTCTTGTTTAGCCTAGAGTTGTTTCCCTTTGTTATCATTCAGGTTTGTATTTTACTAGCAATGTTTACATTGATGTTCGATATTTTCATTGATGAACCTCATTGAACTCACAAACACTAGGCAATGTTTACTGTTGTGACGTAAATAGTGTTTTAATCTTTGATGATTTGATCTAGAAACTAATATTGTAACAAGCCTGATTTATCTAGTAATTGATCTAGCATTTTCATGCTTGTTTTGTGCTCATTGACTCTCATTTATATTGCTTTGGTAGCTCTGAAACAACATGTTAGGCGTAAATGTTTGTATATCATGCACTCATTGCACTGTTTGAGTTGTCTCTTTGATATCGCTATAGGTCATTGACCTTTTGAAACAGGAGAGTTAAATCATTCCTTTTGACGGGAGATAAGGGAGGTAACTATAGTCTGCATATTCCTCATGATGGCAGAGGTAAGACACTAACTTTTTTGGTCACTGGTCCGACAGTAAAGAAGCATAAAATTTGTCAAGAAAACAGTTACTAGTCCTTGAAGTCTTTCACTGGTCCTTCTTGATTTTCATTTGCCTCGGACAAGTGTTAGTGTTGAGCCCCCTGGGAAGGTTATTGTGGTGTGAACATTCATTATTGCTGGAGACAGGGGAGCTAACTCATTGTTTGAACATATCTGGTGATTAATATGCAGGGAAGGTAACTGCGGTTAGAACATTCATCATTCCTTGATACAGGGTAACTCAACATTTTGACACATATCTGGTGACTAATGCACAGGGGAGGTAACTATGTATGGAATGAAAGGAATTATAGTATAATCATGACAATGACTGCTGTTTATCATTGTCCATTCATATAATGTGACCAGAATCCTAAACACTGACTCACCAATTATTGAATTAAGCCAATTATGTATGGGTACTATGACATTGTAACATTATACTAATTAAGTTATACTAACTCAGTTATCGGCCAGTGACTGTAGACAGTGATGTCACAAAGGGGTTTGCTTTGTCTGTAACTGATTGCATGACATTTTATACACAACTATGAAATCATGATTACATGGTTATAGGTGAAGGTTAATTAGAAATCCTGATTAGATGGAAGGGGGGAGATGTTGACAGAAATTAGAATGTACCAACCTATCCATGGTAATTCTGTATTATTCCTTCTGAGCGACACACTGTACTCAACCCCCTGTACTCGACCCCCTGTACTCGACCCCCTGTACTCTACCCACTGTACTGGTGCCACATCAATTGTGATGTCGATTAGAAGTCAAACGAGGTACCATAAAGTCTGGGGTCATCGAGTGAAAGTGAAACTTCAATCTATTTGCAAATAAATGAAAAAAGCAACAGTGATAGATAGACTTGTATAATACTATAAAGGCATTCACCTCTCTCTCGGTACATTTATGTTTTATTTGTGCTAAGGGACTGATTATTGTATTTTTCTGTACAGTGCATTTACATTATACCGAGTACTGATTGTATCGTACATGATTAAATCTTGTATTGCTTGTTACCAATCCCCGGAGCCTCTTCTATACTTGCACTTCAACAAGTCCTTTCCAAATCAGGCCACGTTATATATTTAATTTAGCTATATTTTATATAGGTTTAATGTTAATGGAACTTACACACCAAGCAAAACAGTTCCATTTACACAGGGTATAAACCAAATCACTGTATGACTTATTGGGATACTATAAAATTCAACTTGATTGAGTTATTGAAATTAAAAGCATACTGGTATGTAACTTCCAAGACTGTATGACTTATTGAGAGACTATAAAAATCAATGTGTATGCCTTATTGCGATAACCAGAAGTTGACTTGTTTCGATTTAATAAGTTAGTTCAAGAACCCGCCACCATGTACTGTTGATTCAATAAGGGAACTAACCCATCTTAGTACACCCAGTTAAAACTAGATAAACATGGGTTACCTGGTGGAACAGCTTATGTTTATAACAGTTTTCATTTGACTTTGGATGGATTGTACCTGGGTATAAGGTCATGTAATGTTGTTTATGAGAAACCAACATTTTATGGATGATGGCCTTGCATTCAGTGCGTTCAGTGTTGCGGAATAAATGAATTTAACAAAGACATCAGGTTTGATTGGATCAATCAATGAACAGATTGCTGTGTGCCCGACCTGATCATTGATCTCTGCCGATTGATTTTTACGTAGGAGTCAGTCGAACGAAGGGGGTATAGTTATAGGTCTGGTACATTATGAATATATTACATTCTGAATGTCAAGTGAAAAATTCCTGCGCCTACGGAAAAATATAATGTACCGGGATACCATAATCAATGTCTTCAAAAAAATCAGTTTATTCCAGGTTATCTTTCTATGCAAGTTACCAAATAATAGTTGGATTTAATGATAGACGCATTCAGCAATATTGCACATCCAAGTCTCTATAAGACTTCTCTTCTATCTAGAACCTGGTATCCATCTTTTGAAAAGAAACAAAATTTTCAAAAAGATAAAAATGTGGCCATGACCTTGGTGAGGCTTGAACTCCCGACCTTGCATCATGCAAGTTTGCTGTGTTGAGCAGCTGATCCAGCTCACTGCTACAAGTCAGACTGACGAGACTGTTATACTACTTGAATGGACACTTGACAAATATCATGTTGTCAAATTAATCTTGAAAAATGTTTGAAATCTATCAAATCTTGATGGGAGATAATTCAAATATATTTGAAGGATTTTGAAAATCTGATATTGATATGATTAATATGTTTACATAGATAAGGTGTAGTCCACGTCTATGTTTGCTGAACACATGTTAAATACCGCTAGTTAACAACACAGAGAGTTGACAGTAGGTCATCTAAGGCCGATATATTGTTTGTTATATAGACTTATAGTACTACGTTGCACAGGGTGAAATTCTCGACAAATGTTGCAAACATTCTCCTGATTGTTTGACATTGTGTTGTATAAAGTTATATTATTATTAAAATGATGGATAACATGTCAAAGTAAGATCCTTTATTTCCGTGTTATATATATATTACTGTTACTTGTTTTTGTGTTCATTAAATCTATATAAAATTGTCATAAAACGTCCCGCCAATGCAGGGTTATTATTTGGTATTTATTGCCTTATCAGCTCACAGTAACTGTCCTAAAACTGGACTAATGTCTTATAGGGGTCTGTAATATTCTTCAACCTTTGTCTGGTTATGGTATGAGACAAGAGTCAGGTAGCCTTTGTCCAGGTGTCTATTGCTTAAGCAAAGCGCTACATAGCGCTTTCCATGGGAGGCAATCCATGCCCTTCATGTTTAATTGAATGGGAGGTAACTGAATGAAAGCGCTCGAAAGCACTTTTCTGAGGCAACGAACACCAGTCTGAGTATAATGTGCTGTATTTGTAACTTGACGATTCAGGTTTTATTCCTAGTCAGGGCAGGTCATGCGTACGTATACATGTACCTTCCTTTAAATTTTGACAGTATAAAGGTGATTTAGACACCTCAATGCAGAGGTCAACAAAAATTTAAACACTACATATTTCTTCAGTTTTCGATCCTATACTCAGTAAAGTTATATTGATACTAAAATATACAGGAGTATTGTCAAGGTATTGTAGTATATATTTAGATTTAAAATGACATAAAAGTTGTCCCAGAAGAGTTTGAGAATAGAATGTATTGTCTGCCTGCTTATCTATTGTAACACGCAATATTGACTTTCTTTAAACAAGAAATACGGAGAACATTCAATGCAGTTCACAATAGGCAGATGAAAAAATATTGTATATATGTATTGGACTAATTATATGTACATATCCACTGTGTATAAATGATTCGGTTTCCTGCGATTACAATAAGGAATACACATTGAATTTTATAGTATGGCAATAAGTCATACAGTGATCAGATGTTGCATGTGCTTGCAATAGCAATAAATGATACAAGGTTAATTTCATTGTAATCTGATAAGTCATACAGTGATTTGGTTTATACACAGTAATATTGGTTCTTTATTTCTTCAACCCTTTGCTCCGTTGATATGTTTATATCACACCCACTCCAATTCATGCCCCAATCCTAGCCCAACAGCATCAATTATAAATAATTATTATCCAATACAAATAATGATGAATATGGAGGGGAGACAATCCCATTTCAAACATCATGACTTATCCAGATCTTTATCAAGGGAGATCACTCCTGATATTTGTTCCATAAATCTACTATTGAGATGTGTACACATTCATAGGTTATCATAGTTTAATGTTTCTTTGTATGTGGGTGGGGGCAGAGTTTATGTTTTAAATTTTTATTTTTCAAATGTTGAATATGCAGGATCCCCGTAACCATTAATGCAGTAGTGGGTGAGGTATTAAAAGTGCATTAAACATTTTATCTCACACCTACATATAATGGTTTAAGAGATAACATTGTTTGTTATATTATGATAAATGTATAGTTGTTATGTTGACGGTGGGCAGCAATCTTGACAAGGGGACATATATCATCATGTTCAAGTATTGTGACAGACCTCATGCAGCATACTAACACTTACCTGTCAGTGTTTATTGCTTACAAATAGCATGTGGATATGTCTGATTGTTGTTGTTGTTGTTGTTGTTGTTGTCCTATTTCAATGACTTTATATTTCCAGTTGTGGCCTTCAAATTCATCAGTATTAGATACATGTAGATTTTTTTCAAACTCTTCGGTGGCAGGGGCGTCAATGTTACTGATTAAATCGGATTTATCATTTCTGATAGAGCAATGATTCCTGGCCAAACTGCCAAGTTAGGGTAAATTCAATCTGCTCTGAAGGATTTTCTTTAATAAAAATTGATTTGAATGTGGAAATGTGATTGAAGGCCTCTTGTTTGGCAAAGATGTTTTGCCACATATGATTTTCCTTATTTTGAGTTTGGCCCTCTATGAGAAACTTGAGAAATGATAATATTTTCTTTCATGATATTGACTATGGTTATGTCCTTCACATGTGGAGAGGTTATATTGCCCAAGGTCATAAAACTGTATTCCACATGTGGAGAATTTATATTGGCCATCAGGTCATGAAACTGTATTCCGCATGTGGAGAAGCTGACAATGGCTATGTTTATTACAGTCTTCCACAAGTGGAGAAGATCTAACATACAGCCGACAGTTACCAGTATGGCCTTGACATTAAAGACAATGCTTTTTTTAAATTCGTAGCTCAAGGGTACAAAGATCAAAGCATGATCAATCTTTATGAAGGTCGTGATATTGCAACATGCATGTACTCATTGTATTGGGTAAAGATCATGGCACTGACATTCGTTATCAACTTTGTGAAACATTGTCACATGTTAACACTGGAAACCCAGACTTAATATGGCACTATGTCTGGGATTCCAGGTTTGATCTGGCATTTGAAATATAACTATTATCTTGCAATGACTAGACATATACAGGTCAAACAGCGACACAAACAGTTTCGGTGATTATGTTGTAACTATTTCTGTACCCCCCCCCTAACAAAAAAGCAACAATGAAACAATTGTAATAGATTTTGGTATCTTATCTGGTCATGACAACAGATATATAGGTCAATCAGAGACACAACGAGTTTCGGTGATGTGTTGGTTCTATTTTTATCCAGAAAAACACAATCAGCATAGAGCTTTAATTGTGCTTTACCGTAGTACTGGTATAAGAATTGTCCATTGTCTGTGCTTCAGACTAATTATCCAAACACAACAAAATATTCAATGAGAATATTATATATTATTAATATTATCAGTCTGAACATCTAGCATGTTGTTATATTTGTTATATTTATCTCTCCTTCCGTCTGGCAGATTTATTTTTGAGCCTTTATCAATCATATTATGTATTTTGAAACTTTGGAATAGTCTAGCTGTTATTATATATATAAGATATCAGGTTTCACATTCGTGATAAGGGCACTGTGAAATCATTTAATTTCGATGAGACAAAATTTTGTGTTTTTTTTAAAAAAAAATACCATTTCGATGGGACGTTAATTTGTGGATAATGCATTTCATGTAATAAATACAAGGGTCGAAATTACAGTTCGATGGGATTTGATTTTGTGGTTGAAGATGAACCACGAAAATCCACAAAATTTAATCCCCCATGAAAATTTATGATTTTACAGTATATTCAGTATCCATGATATTGCCATGCATGCAGACTTTGAGGTAACTGATAATAAAACAGGATGCTCATTATATGTAACGTACAGCAACATATAATATGTCACTCTAAAATAGATTTATATATTTGTTATATTCATGTTTTATAACAATATTACATTAGATATATCCTTCAATCTGTTACATAATTTTCCGTCATGCCTTTGGTTACATAAATTGCTGCAAGACACAGACAATAGCATTGATGATTCAGCCGCTGTAATTTTTCATTCTTCAGGCACACCTGCAAAAAGAAGCCTTACAGTTCATGGAATATTCATGGATGTTTCATGAACCAAGTTACAAATAGTTCATGACCCAAGTTCACAAATTGTTTATGAACCATGGCAAGTTCACAAATTGTTCATGATCCAAGTTCACAAATTGTTCATGAATAGTCAGTAAACAGAAAATGGAACTCGTCAGTGAAGTGTTCTTAAAATTTATAGTTCAAGAACAGTTCTTGAACATATTATAAGAACCGTTCATGTTAATTCAAGGCCAGGTGTTCATGAACTGTTCCTGGTTGAAGTGGCGACAGGGAGAGGCACAGCAATCTATTATCATTATTATATTGTTTTGTATTCCCCACATCATGTGAACTGCACTTATATTATTTATGATCCAAATCTAAAATAAATTGTTATATTTACATAATTGACCTTTATCATTGTTACATACTGAGTGCATGTACTCTACCCCCAACCAGCTTCGGGCCATGTGTGTGTGCATTCGGTATCATTCATTATTGCATTAACTGGTCATGTGGTAGTAAGCTGTCGTCCTGTCAGTCTCCCCTACAGGGGTGGGTGATGCAATAATCTGTCATATCATACATGTGTATATTTACTAATTAGGGGCACTATCTATCTAATTATCATACATAATCTACCAGTAACCCAGTTATCTATTTATAATCAGTATTATCTTTACAGTACATGATATATTATACTGCATGATTAGACTTCAATCATATTACATAAAATAAAAAAAAATTAATGTTATTTTCAACAAAGAGGCATGTTTTGTGTTAATTCAAAACTGCTCTCACAATAAATGCTATAAACAATATTTCTACTAACGACTACTGCAAAGAGCCAGTAAAATGGTATTAAATAGAAGGCTTTACAAAAACTGTTCTAATTAACCCTCTACTCCATAGAGATGCTGCATTTGGACACATCTTTATAACCTTTCATGCCTGATGTTTGTGACAATATCTTTATACTGAAAAACGTTTGTGGCTTTGTATGAAGAAGTAAGATAAAAGGCCAGTTGTGTGAACATTTGCTTTTATAATCATACAACAGGAGTGCACAGATACCTACAAACATTATAAAGATGCAATTGTTGCTTGCTTCTTGAGGTATTTTATTCATTCATGTTAATCAGCATAGCATGTACCGCTATTCAAGTATTTGGAGCCAG
Source organism: Spisula subtruncata (assembly GCA_963678985.1). Taxonomy (NCBI): domain Eukaryota; kingdom Metazoa; phylum Mollusca; class Bivalvia; order Venerida; family Mactridae; genus Spisula; species Spisula subtruncata. The sequence continues at coordinate 5,812,266 of OY787673.1, read as the reverse complement.
CGTTATCGGCAATAAAAGACGTGAGATGCACAAGTTTCCGCGCCCTGCTGTTTGATCAGTTGATTTGTGCAGTATACAATGCTAGTTTGTTTTACTTGTTCTGTATTCTGTCCGCTATCTCTATAAATAAGTTCAATAAAACAATCAAGCTTTGTTGCCATGACGTTTTCATCTCCTTGGAAGTGGTTTTGGGAGTTTTTGTGCAGATTTAAGTGGATTTTGTTGCATATAGATTGATGTTGGATGGCAAAAAGCACAAGAAAACATTGAGTTGTACATATTTTACCTTTTAACATGAACATAAATGTTACATTGTTCCCACAAGGATGTGAAGGTCGATCATGTTTGAAATGTTAGAAATTGTGGATGAAACGCAGAACTGATGTAAGTCCATGAAATTGGGGTTAAGTGCAAAACTATAATGTGTGCCTATATAAATTGATCTAGTTACCATAGTTTTGCATTGAGCCCTCAGAATGTTAGTGCACAAGGTTACGACATTGTTGCATTTAAGCATTGCTATTATTATGATAATTGTGCACTTAAAATTGTAACAAAATACACACCCTTGTTATTATCTGATTTTGTTAGGCTGGAAAATCAGGGGTGTGGTAAAAATATCAAGTGGGGTGAATGTTCGCAATATGTTACATAATTCATGGCGGAATAATTTCTTAAATTTCATAAAAATTGTTGTTAAAAATTCTCATTTAAGATTAAATCAATTGTAACAAAACTGTTTCAAATCCTGTGTTTAAGTCTTTTAACCAAAGGGTGGGGGTCGTTAGTGAAAACTGAGAAATTATATATAATTTGATGTTAGCGAGAGCAGAAAGTGGTAATTGTGTGTTAAAACCAACTTAGCAACTAAATGGTATACTCTCTTTCAACTTATTTAGTCGTATAATTGTCGTAATTATACTGAACTTGGCAAGATGATAGAAAATGTGGCAAAGTTTTGGGGTGTTGTCTCTGTTCTGATGTCATTAGTATTATTGTTGTTTTTGAGAAGCCTTGACTTGCTAAAAATGTCACTTATGCACAGCTGATCTGATCCATTCAAATCTTGTAATTAAAACACATTGGTCAATTAAATGGACAATTAAATCTAATCACAGGATGTCAATGATCTAACCTTGATTGTCTTTAATTGTTGTCTATTTACTGAGGCATGTGGCCATAATCTGGACAGGTGTGGGTGACAATAAATTGACCCATGTTGACCACTAAGTATTCAAGCCAAGCTCTGGATGTGTGATGATTTAGCCTAAGGCGGTCAAGCTTTTTCCCATGACAGCTTTATTGATGAGATGGTGTGATATAAATGCCATATCTTTGCAATGACCAATACTTAACATCATATACATTGTACATCTTTATAACCTACTTAGTAATAATATCTAGTTATCTTGTTTACATATAGTGTGCACATGCTTCATGCCCTACATATGGAATTATAAAGGTGTCATAAAATATATAATTTGGATGTAATAAATAATCTGTTTTGTGGCTATCAACGTACCATCAGCTGGTCTGAGTGGTGTATATGACTCTAATTGGATTTTAATTGGTGCAAGTGGCTGGATAATGATGATCAAGATAATATGTGCTGAATGTCTTAGTCTTACACCAGCTTCATATCGTCTAGGCTGACCAGTGGTCACTCAAATCAAATTGGAGAGTATTAGTAGTGGACTAAAGAGTAGTGGAGGACTAGAGTAGTACTAATAGAGTAAATTGGAGTTTGGTTTGTTGGAAAATTTGAAAAAAATATTTGTTAAAAAAGTGTTTTAGAAAAATATTTTGCATAAATTAAAGATTTAGAGGCTTGGATTTGAATGAATGTGGACTTGTTTGTGTGGAGGATATCGTTCTGTAGCATTTAGCCTGTGTGTTGCATGATTCAATTATTGTACTTCATAGTGGATTTATAACTTTTTGTATTGCCTTTGGGTCAAGTGGGAATTTGCATTTTGTTAGGAATGATTACAAGCTGTTGGAGTGCTATGAGGGAAGAATAGGACAGATGGTACAGCAAGGCTGACTCATGCCTATTTGCCCTAATATCTGGGGTAAAAAATGCAGACATATCGAACATTGATATAAAACATTATAACCACAGATGTTACCATATTGCATTTTGTGAGAGAACAGAGCATTGTACAGGCGCTTTACAGTACCCAGGGCTTGGTGTTAATATACCATACTTGCTGTATCAAATCTGCCAGCATGGTAGTTAGAGTGTAAGTATTATATAATCTTCAAACTTTGAATTTGATAAAACAATACTTTAGTATTTATGCCCCAACATCTACTGATGTGGAGACATTATTATAGCAAGGAACCTGTCCGTTTGTCCACCGAGGCATAGGTGTTTAGGGTATTGAACGCGGTCTTGTTATTTTAATAATTCTTTACGATTATCTAGTTTAGTAGATGTGACCTTTAATTGAATACTTATTTGAAAATCAATTTTGAATTATGTCAAAATTTCTATAATAAATTAAAATGTTAATTCCAACATTATTTGAAAATCGATTATATCTTTTGTTTTAATAATCAATATTATATGATAGTTTGGATGTCTAGTAAAAAGGTGTCATAGTTCAGATGACCTGATATCAGCTGGGCTACCAGCAAGATGAAAGGATATATAATCTTCAAATCTATTGTAACTTTATTATAATTTTGACCCTTCCTTCTTTATTCAAATTTCGTATCATCTTATTGAAAATCTGTTTGTAAACAGAATCATTAGTCTATACGCTTACAGCAGTCGGCAGGTCAACATGACACCAAATACTTCAAACTGAAAAATATTTGTATCAGCATTTTTTCACATCCAATAGATTTGATAAACAGCACAGTGGGACCCTGGTCACACACCACCAAATGTTTTGTATCTACTGATTTACTGCAATAGGCCACAAGAAACTAAATATTCGATTATCAGCAGATTTTTTTTTCTCTAAAATACCACAAAGGGGACAAATTTTCTGTCAACTTGTCTGAGTTTTGAATACGTTAATTCGAAATCAGTGGCTGTTTAAGGGTGTCTGTGGAAAATAAAAATCCAGTAAAAAACTTATCATTGGCCATTGAGATTAGGTATCCCTGTGACACAAGAAGGGGAAGAAAATCTAGGAATTAAATTATTTCTTTCTATGTGTACGGCATAGATTAACCCAATTATCTGGTCTTCTTTACAACCAGTGACAGGCTTAACACTATCCTGTGGTGTATAGTGAGATGATTCAAATACTTGCCATTCCTTCCCAAATCTTACCATTACTGTCCTATTTATTTCATACATACTTGTTTTGTTTACATTTACGTTTATTACCTACCTACTTATATCTGGTGAAATATGAATATGATCTTCCTTACTATGAAGGAGTGTGTGGTGTGACATGACCTAGTTAATGCTGCCGTGACCTTACTGTTAATATTTATTATCATAATAGTACCTTTGATCTCCTAAAAAAGTAAAACAAACTTTTAGACCTGCATGTATACCTTTACACTTATAGTCGCATAATACACTTTAAAGACATGCCAATAATACCTTTGATCTACTAAAAAATAAATTTTAGTACCTTTTCGTATACCTATGCTCAAAAGTCGCATATGCACTTTTAAGACATGCTATGATCAGGCAGGGTGCGTGTGAGTGAATGAATTCCAGGTCAACCTGTTTATATATGTAGCTCTAACAATAAATTATTCTTCTTTGAAGCCTTTGGACTTATGTATATAATCTACAGATTTTTTAACTAAATAAAGAAATGGCCTCAGGCTCTACATTATTATTATGCACCAGATATAGATTTGATAATATTGGCCGCTAGTGACAGGTGGCTGATTTATACAGGTGCATACTTAGATACTTGACACGTTCTTCAAATGTATACAAATAAAATTACCACATGCAGCTGACAATTGTGCAATGTTTCATTGTTCAAATATGCAAAAAATCGGTAATATTGCCACAATGTATAATGCTGGACTTTAACCAAGTCAAATATTTATATTTTACGTTTTATGGGCAAGAATGTTTTTGATGTGGTGGCGGTGGTGTACTGTACAGTATAAAATTGTTGTGTACATAAACTTCTCAAATTTCGTTTATGTATAAAATGTAAGTCAACCGAACATTTTTACCTCAATACGCCATCAAGGGGACTGTGTTTATCACCGTTTTCCCCTGCATTATAAATGTTGACAGTCAGGCAATAGTAATGGTTTTATCATGTCACTGTTCATATTTCAACTTTTATGGTCAAATACAGGATTGTTTTACCTGAGTTAGGATGTAGACATCTACCTACCTAGACACTAGAGTTCATGTAAATGCAGTTCTCGTAGGTTCAGTGCGTAGGTTTTTATTGTGTCCTTTAAACCACACCTGAGTTGAACAGATAAAACAAACAGTTGGATAAAACAAACAGTCAGACAGACTGGTCGTGATCTTGATGTTCCGTTCTGTTCTGTTCTGTAGACTGGTGTACAAGTTGTTGATGTAGACAGACATTGGATTAATGGATTAAAATAGTTGTGAAGATAAAATGGTCAAGTGATGAAAGTGATAATTTGTAACTTTGTAACCTTCTCAAGAGATCATAGATTAACAAAGACATAAGATGATCGGACAGTGATCAGATACTGATTGGACACTAGGATTATCTATTTATCATTAGTGGCTTCACTTGTTAACTTAATCTAGACTTAGAATACCATAACTATAAGTTTGCATTGCTTCAACAACAACAAAAGCTCTTTGGTGTTTGAAGAACAGAAAGAAAAAAGGTGTGATAAATAATCAAATTGATGAAAAAATGAAGCCATATGTCAGTGTGTGAGACTCTTCAACTATATGTAAAATATTTATCTCCATGATCTTAAACTGATGAAACTGTTATTGTTAAAATATGACACAAAACATTTGAGAAGTTTAAAGCCAAGGACAATGTTAACAATAAATTGTTTGAACTTTCAACAGAGCCAATATGACTGTTTGTGATTAGTTGAATAGAGGAGAAAAATTTATTGAACTGGAAAGATCTTAAGATAAATTTTCAAATACTGCACTATAGCTGGAAGATAGCCCACTATTTTACACTGTTCTTTACATGTGGGACTAAGGACTATATTTTACTACATGAATTATGAAAATATGCTGTGTTTAAATAAGGAGTTAAATTTTAATACGCTAGATAGAAAGACGGTTTATCTTAATATTGTACTTTTAGTGTCAGGATTTTGAATGATTATTTTGAAACTTGTTGGCTAACAGGACAGACCAGTTCCTAGTTTTGGTTTCAGTAGATATATTTTAAGAGATACGTAATGGAAATACTGCTGGATTCCCATTGAAGTTTTATAATCGTCAGCTGTCGTTTTTCTCGTGGCGTCAGTGAGTTTGTAATCAGTGTTTGGTTGTGCGTTAATTGCATTGGAAATGACATTAAATTTCAAATAAAAATATTCAGTGTATAATTATTCATTCAATAGACTATTGAACATACATAATTTTATTCTGGATTTAATTTTCCTGAAAAACTTTCAAAGGCTGCATATACTTTGCATCGTTACTTGATTGGATTTTTGTGGATTAACGTATTTGTATGAAAGTTGGTATGTTTTGAAGCGAAGATCACACTCCGGTTCCCCGGATATCTGTGTTACCAACTTACCATGGATATATTAGATTTTCAGGAATTATTCGGACATCATCATAATGTTAAAACATCACCATCATCATTGTACGTGTTAATTATTGTTGTTGTTGTTGTTACTGTAAATTTGGTAAATTTCAGCTCCTTGTTAAATGTCCCTCTGAGTTTATGTTGACTGTTGATACTTACCGCTACTTTTGTTTTTCAAGTGAAGCAAATTTTGTCTTGGGTCTGTAGTCCAAAGTCACGCGGTTTTGCTACTCTTGATTTGGTTCCAGACTCCAGAGTGTTTCTGTTGCCTCATGTTGATGGCATAAATAGGGGAAAATTCTGGCTTTAATATCCTCTTTCGTATCCACGTTGCGATGGATACAATCAGGAATGGGGTATCTAGACTAGATTTTCGAGTGATATAAACTGTAAGAACTAATATTTTAGTTTACATGTACATGATCAAACTATGGATTAACTTGTACTGGAAATCTCTCCAGAGCAGCACATTGTATAGCAACAACCTCTATAGCAACTCATTCAGAATTTTCTTAATTTTCTAAAACTTTAACCTTAGTAGAGCAACAGCCTCTAAACAATGGCCAATATTTACAGTTGTCAAGAGTGTTGTTGTACAGAGGTTTTACTGTATTTTTAAAATGTCAATAGTTTTGAATGTCTGTCCAACATTTAGTTATCACAGTGTATTTATGTATCTTCAGGTTGGAGGGGAATAGAATGAGTATACCCCATCGTATACTAACTGCAGATGGCACACAGAAACCTTACCACAGTAAATCACTGACAGAGTCAGATAGTAGCGGAGACTATGTTACGCCCATGTCTTCAATGGCTGACGTAAGTACTACTTTTCTAGTAATAATATATCCCTAAAAGGGATCACAATAATGCTTGTAGATTTTTTGTTAAAAAATGTCTACAAACAGTATTTTTCTTGTTTTAATTACAACATGCTATGAACTTAACCCACTACTCCATGGAGGCATTATGTACACTTTACAACTCATCTGTTTGGCACTACAAGCTTGTATTTCTCTTTGTGACCAAACTAGTATCTAATCTTTAAATCATCCTTCACAATTCAGTTTTGAAAAAACGAATATAGTCTTGGGTTTTCTCAGTTCCAAGTTTACTTTAAAATAAGCTGAAATAGTTGGTAATTGGGTCAGTGACTTGGAAATTTGTTCTATCAAATACTGTGAATTACTAAAGCAATTGTCAAATTAATTCCCCTGGTGAAAGCACTTACATTCCTCCTTTGTTGGAGAGTTTTTATGTTGGAAACTCTTGTGTTTGATTAGAACTCCGATATTACCTTATACGGAATATGTTACTTAATTTTTATCTACTGGGAAAATCTCTCTAAATATTGGCTTGTAACCTACTTTAACTTAATCCAGCGACCAATATTTATTACATTCTTAATGGTGCCGCCAATATCTTGTCCTGATGTTTTGTCGAGCTACCAATATCTCGCTTTGACTTTCTACAGCACTGATACACGTGAGGCTATCTCAGATATGTACTCTTAAAACATATACAGGTTCTCATTGGTGTGGTTTTCATTTTGATCTTTAAGTTGATCTGTGAGTTTTCAGTATCTTGAATATAACTGGATATGGGTTATGCCTCTGTAGCTCAGTGGTTAGTATGCTTGCAGTCTAATCTGGCATCATGGTCTCAATCCGGGTGGAGGCACATATTTTTTTGCATGCCTGCCATATTTCAGTAGAAATAAAGCAAATAAGGGCTATGCTCGGCGTTGTTTAAAAAATATAATAATAACAATATGGGTTTATAAAGTAAAGGGTTAACCGGTGTATACCCAATCCTTGTTTGAATCAGGTGTACATTTACTTACTCCGGGTATAGTATACATTGATTGAGAAAAGATTGCCAAGTATTGCTGTCAGTCTATATACATTATACTTCTCAAATTCTGTATAGAAGCACACCTATTATGTATTTCTGTATGTAGGTTTGGTATTATGTTATGTAGGTAACTGATTTGGTGTTATATTACAGTTTGGTAAAACAAATAATGGTTTAGATGACACAATTATTCTAACATTACTTATCATTCACACTGTAGGATTGTTTATGATTGTCAGCCCCCATCCATTTTGAGCTACATGAAGTCAATATTCGCATATATACTGCTGATTCAATAAGTAATACTTAAATGACCAAACAATCCTATTCAAAGGAATAGCTTGGATTGTTTGCCATTAATTTGGATATACCCAGTTAACCATAAATAAACATAAGTTTACCTGACAGACAAGCTAATATTTACAGCCATTATCAATTAACTTTGAAAGTAAAGTTGTAAGTCTCCATCACCATTGTTGATCATCAATTTCAATTTTGCCCAAAGATTCTTGTGTACATTATGTTGTATACTAAGTGTGAGAGTTTGGGGATAAATCTCATAGTATATCATCTAATCATAGTATATTGTATGTCTAAATACTTCAACGATGTATAATGATGTTATCATAACTCGTTATATGAGTAACGAGATGTTTTTTGTTTGCAAAATGAAGCATTAAGATGGTTTGTGTGCGATAAACATTCATGTGTGCCGACCGTGAAAAAGCTTTCATACTCCACGGTCGGGTGATCTGACGATATTGACACGTCGGGGAAAAATGTGGTAACATTATTTTATAGATTTCATAAGAAGCAGTCATCCCTATCGGTGACCTAATTTAATGTTACGAGATATTATTCGGCTGTTGATGTTTCCAATTTTCCGCTGTATTGATGATCATCTAGGTGTTTAGGAAGCTTGATATTTGCCAATATCAACAATGTTTTCCGAACCAGTGAACTGTTAGTAATTTGTAAAGTGCTCCTTTGATTGAAAAATTGAAACCAAAACATTGTCAACACTATATTTAATGGCTAGACGAGACACATTGACATACTAAATTTTCTTGCTATTTTCCCATAAAATTAACCCAATTTGAAAAAAGTCCAATTAAAAAAATTTCCCTTTGGAAACCTGAAACTTAGGTAACAATGTTAATTATCCTAATTGTATGACATTAGGAATGAGTCATCTTTGTTTTATTTTATCATTGAGATCTCACACTTAAATAAAGTAGTTTTAAGAAAAGCCAATGCAAATGTACCAGTATTTTTTCATAAAATTTTTTTTTTGAAAAATTGAAAAAATACCCATTGTTTGTTTTGTCATGTGTTCCACTATACTCCTTCATTATTGTATCAGTATTTTTTCAGTAAGGTTTACATAACATTTCTCCAATTTACAAATATTATATAATAAAATTAAAATCTCAAATTAAAGGGCAATGATCTCATGCTGTTTTTAGCTCACCTGACCACAATGTGGTCATGGTGAGGTTTTGTCATACCGAGATGTCCGTCGTCCGTCGTCCGTCGTGCGGCGTGCGTCGTGCGTCCGTCAACAATTTCTTCAAACGAATTCTCCTCCTAAACCGCTTGGCCAAATTTGATAAAACTTAACAGGAATGTTCCTTGGGTGGACCTCTACCAAAGTTGTTAAAAAAATTCCAGTCCGTCGCATAACTAGGTCACACAGGCTAAAAATAGATTTTCAAAAAGGAAACTGCAAAAGTCTTCTTCTCTGAAACCGAAAGGCCTAGAGCTTTCATATTTGGTATGTAGCATCACCTTGGGGTCCTCTACTAAGATTGTTAAAATTATGTCCCTGTGGTCAAAATTGGCCCCGCCCCGGGGGCCCTTAGTTTTACATAGAGTTATATAGGGGAAACCTTAAAAAATCTTCTTCTCTGAAACCGCTTGGCCCAGGGCTTTCATATTTGGTATGTAGACTCAGCTAGAAGTCCTCTACAAAGATTGTTCAAATTATGTCCCTGGGGTCAAAATTGGCCCCGCCCCGGAGGCCCTTAGTTTTACATAGAGTTATATAGGGGAAACCTTTAAAAATCTTCTTCTCTGAAACCGCTTGGCCCAAGGCTTTCATATTTGGTATGTAGACTCAGCTAGAGGTCCTCTACAAAGATTGTTCAAATTATGCCCCTGGGGTCAAAATTGGCCCCGCCCCGGGGGCCCTTAGTTTTACATAGAGTTATATAGAGAAAACCTTAAAAAATCTTCTTCTCCGAAATTGCATGGCCCAGGGCTTTCATATTTGGTATGTAGACTCAACTAGAGGTCCTCTACAAAGATTGTTCAAATTATGTCCCTGGGGTCAAAATTGGCCCCGCCCCGGGGCCCTTAGTTTTACATAGAGTTATATAGGGGAAACCTTTAAAAATCTTCTCCTTCGAAACCGCTTGGCCCAGGGCTTTCATATTTGGTATGTAGACTCAGCTAGAGGTCCTCTACAAAGATTGTTCAAATTATACCCCTGGGGTCAAAATTGGCCCCGCCCCGGGGGCCCTTAGTTTTACATAGAGTTATATAGAGAAAACTTTAAAAAATCTTCTTCTCCGAAATTGCTTGGCCCAGGGCTTTCATATTTGGTATGTAGACTCAGCTAGAGGTCCTCTTCAAAGATTGTTCAAATTATTCCCCTCGGGTCAAAATTGGCCCCACCCTGGGGGTCACCATTTTACTTAGACTTATATAGGGAAAACATATAAAAATCTTCTTGTCTAAAACTACAATGCCTAAGAGCTTTGATATTTGGTATGTAGCATCATCTAGTGGTCCCCTACCAAGATTGTGCAAATTATGCCCCTGGGGTCAAAATTGGCCCAGCCCCGGGGGTCACCGTTTTACATAGACTTATATAGGGAAAACATATCAAAATCTTCTTGTCTAAAACTGCACTGCATAGAGCTTTGATATTTGGTAATAACATCATCTAGTGGTCATCTACCAAGATTTTTCAAATTATGCCCCTGGGGTCAAAATTGGCCCCACTTGGGGGTCACCGTTTTACATAGACTTATATAGGGAAAACATATTAATATCTTCTTGCCTAAAACTAGACTGCCTAGAGTTTTGATAATTGGTATGTAGCATCATCTTGTGGTTTTCTACCAAGATGTTCAAATTATTCCTTTGGGTGAAAATTGTGCAGGGTTTATAATCAGGTGAGCGATATTGGGCCATCATGGCCCTCTTGTCTTCAGCTTTGTCTGTAGTTACCTATAATAGAACTTCAAGACATGTGCTACTGTAATAAATTTCTGTTTGGATTGAAATTAAAAATAAATTTTATTCAGTTCTGTTGGAAGTTACCTTAATATACGTCAACTTCCACTTGGTGATGTTAGTTAATTGACCCCCTAGTGTCACATAAATTGAAAGTAAAATTAGTTTAACATCTATACAACTGTATATTATACCCGGTTACAGCGGTACCGGCAAGTGCTTCGTATCAGTTTTATGGTCACTCAGTGTCACAGTAAGTACCCCCCCTATGGTCAACATTATCTTACAACTTGACTTGAACCTAGGCATTATCTATATTGATAGTCCGACATTTCAAATGGAAGTCATTTAATGAGTTCAAGTCAACCTAAAATGGAGTTCAGAATTCATCCCTTTGGCACAACAAGGTCGTATCTCGTTATATACTGTATCATGGATAAAGCCTTGTTGCACCAAAGGGTCGAGATGCACCTCATTTGGCCTAATGATCTAATCGCTTCTTGAATTTTAACTACCAGGTTGTGGTAAATGTGATTTTGGTTTTTAATTAAATTTCAATTTATTTTACCACATAAAGTTAGCAATTACTATAGAATTTACTTCAGACTGCCTGACTAAGTGCCCTGCAGTAATAGAACTTCTATAATTACTAAAATGTGTTTGTACGTCATTATGACTTTAGATTTGGATTTGAATGCATGACCTGGCTGAGTTTCAGCGGTCAGGTACGTGTTTCATTTACGACTTGTACTTATTTGGGTTGATTATTGCCTGCCGGTCTGATAGTTGTGGGTTTCAACAGATGTTGTGTCAGAGTCTTGTCAATTTTATATGGTACTTAGTATGTAACCTAAGGGTTCTCAATTTTAGCTATATATGGTAGTCTTAAGTGTATGTCCTTGGTATGCTAATTAAGTATATGCCAATATTGACCTGTGAACTTATTCAAGAGATGTATTCAACCACTATATACTAATTATACTTCCTTATACCGACCTCCTTTAAATCCACCACAGGCAAAAAATGACTTTCTTGAAATTTTAGGGGTTGGAGGGTCTTCTTCAGGGGTCAAGTGAAACCCCTACTTAACATACGCTTGTCAAACTGTTTCACCCTTGGCATCAACTTAATAATCATTCATTTGGTTGAATCCCGTTCACAATTTATTATTATGTACTAAACTACCTAATTTCAGGCCTGGTTGAAAACTGCTTATTAGGTTACCATCATTTGTTACTCATATACCGGTAGTCATTATGACAGAAGTTAAGCCACTAAATTACCGTAATATAATTCTCCGATATGACAGTTGAGATCTCGGTCTCATACCAAATAATAGATTTAAGTAAGTTGGACCAGATTTCGTATCTCTTTGGAGCAACAAGGTTGTATCTGACTATATAGTAGATAATGAGATTATGAGATACAACTTTTTTGCACGAAAGAGACAATTTCACAGGAACTCGGGAATATTATGGTCTAATTATAAAGACGAAACCAATAATGATGATGTGGCACCGTCTGACGTGGATGATGACTCATTCATATAAATAAATATCTCGTCTTCAGGTCAAGGTCACTTTTGGTTCACATTGGCATATACAAGCATTGTCAATATTTTGAAAAGAAATCCATAATTACTGGTATGCATATGCTATTATTAGAATCAAACAAGAACTTTGAATGCGAAACTACGAAATATTTAACCTACCATATCGATATGTTTGCTTGTTTGTCTGATAATGTCCTTCTAGATAACACAAATCATAATACAATAATGTCATATTTTAACTTTGAAAATTCAAGTGCCTTTCAGGTGCATTTAAATATATAGTTCAGAAATTGTTTATGCATTGCATTTCATGTATCATCAATTTATCATTGCCATCTGAATACTTAGTCATGTTCCTCTTCTATTAAAATGATGAAAATATTGTTGCCTTATTTTGAAAGGAATTGTCAAATAAAATTTAAATTGTGATTGGAATTGATTGTAAACGTTGAAATATGACACTTTGTGATTTAATGTATAACAGACTCAAGGAGTCTTCCACACAAGACCCTTGTTGAAATTTTAATTTTTGCCCTTAATTATGTCAATGAGTCATGTGACCAACCTGATTTATTTAATTATGTAACAAAATTAATATAACATGAATATTCATGAGTTAATTAAGATATGTATTATTCATGATCAGTTTATATATATAGATAATCATTATGACATGACGATTCATTATAATATGTGATAATGAAGATTTATTAATTCATTGTTGTATCTATGGCTATATAGGCCAGATAATGCTGGGATTATTGCTCGATTACTCCTATTGTCTGTCTACATTATGTTCCACATATTTGAAATTTTTTAAAAATTCCTGACTGAATGTTATCATTATGCAAAACAGTTTATATAATATACGTGGGTGAATCAAAAAGTTCGTAGAAAGTTGACATAACTTTTTTATTTTCAGAGTTATTGTCGTCATATTTATGTTGAATGAATACATTGGTATTTTCTTTATATACACAGATTTATAGCGACCTGATGATAACCGTTTAAAAAATATTTATATTTTAAATAAGGGCGATTGCGTATACCGGAGCACACGGACAATTTGAAACACTTTTTATTAAATTTTCTAAAATATTTCAGTTGTAGGAACTCCAAAAACCGTCAAAATGTTATGACCGATTGTATGATATCATTTATAAAGTCTGTTAAAATTTCAGACGTCATCTCCGATAAATTATGTTTTAATCGACATTTACATAATCGCACTATATAGAAATACCGGCGTAAAACGGGACTATCGGAATTTACGGAACCACGGGCTGCAATCAAAACCTGCGTAAAACTAGAATATACGTACGGCATCAGAGACAATGCATGGTTTAAAACGTGTAGGAATATATCCTGAAATAGATAGACATCGATTTATAAGTGGGAGTAGTGCTTTTGTGTAGGATACCAGAAGTTGACAACCGAATAAAATACACCCGGTATTGGTGACGTTGGTTCGCAACGTCGTCGAAGAGGACCAGCGCTAAATAATAGCGGATATAGCAAAACACTTAGATTCATCTTATGGCACGTCGCACACGATATTAAACCAGCATCTGAAAATGCAGAAACTATGATCACGATGGTTATCCAAAAATACCTACATATTAGTCACTCGAGAAGCGAAAATGAATCAAAATGTTAACGTAAGTATAGACAAACGTGACGTAACTTTGACGTCGTTCATCAAATGGCACTGACGTGCTCCGGTATGCTGTAACAGCACGTGTTCGTTTCAATGTAATAATAATATTGTTTTGACTAATTCAATGAAATTTGACAAATTGTTTTGTTATACTTATGATCTCGTTATATTGAAATTTGAAAGCATTTGAAGCTGTGGTTTGTGAGTTATGATATTTTTCTACGAACTTTTTGATTCACCCACGTATAATACCCTGGCTGGTTAGTTTGGGGTGAGGGGATGGCGACGGAAGGTTGTGGGTTTGATTAATCATTATATATAATACAAAACTTAACAAAAGAATTGTAAAAAAGGCATTGCATCAATGATGAGATAAATAACAGCCTCCATAGCTCAGTGGTTAGCATGCTTGTTGCCTAATCCGGCACCTCAGTTTCAAATCCGACTGCAGACACTTATATGCATGCCATATTTCGGCAGAAAGCTGACTAGCAAATAACGGCTATGCATTGCATTTTAAAAAAAAAGAAAAGAAAAAAGCACCGACTATGTGATGAAATACTGTGACTCAAAAGACCGAAATTACAAAACCTAAGTATAATGAATACCATTATCTTAATTATCTTAATTATTATCCAATTAACACTATCACATGATCAGGTCAGTGTGCCAGTTTTCTCCTGGGGTTGATGATGTTTGTAATTAGTTTGTGATTGAAAACTTGGCCAAGTTTCTTTGTTTATATTACCTGATGATTGTAAGGTTATGGTATGTTTACAGTCATTAGTTGTATAATATGACTGGTCTTAATGAAGGTAATAATGAAGCCTTAAGTGCTTGGCGGAGTGGGTGGGGGTGGAGTCTTTTCATCATGATTTACATCTAATGTTGTTTTTAGCTCACCTGTCACAAAGTGACAGAGTGAGCTTTTGTGATCACTCTTCGTCCGTCCGTCCGTCCGTCCGTCCGTCCGTCTGTCAACAATTGGGTTGTGTCCTCTCTAGCGGTCACAATTTTGGCCTAATCTTTATGAAACTTGGTCACAATGATCATCTTAACAAAATCTAGGTCAAGTTCGATATTGGGTCATCTGAGGTCAAAAATTAGGCTACTAGGTCAAGTAATAGAAAAACCTTGTTTTTCATTCTATCAAAGGGAGTGTACTCTGTAATTATACTGGTTGTGATCATGTAAGAGTTGTCTCTCTTACTATATTTTAGTTGTAGAACTACGAAATGTGTACTTGTTAGCAGCTTTGAGGCTTTAATTTAAATTAAATACAGAATGTGGATATTAGGGTTATCATCGTTTACAGTGATTGTATGTTTACAAACTATTAAACAATTATTAAGCTGTAATTATAGTCTTATGCAACCTTACTAATCGTTTTACATAGACTTATATAGGGAAAACATATAAAAATCTTCTTCTCTAAAACTACAATGCCTAGAGCTTTGATATTTGGTATGTAGCATCATCTAGTGGTCCCCTACCAAGATTGTTCAAATTATGGCTCTGGGGTCAAAATTGGCCCCGCCCCGGGGGTCACCGTTTTACATAGACTTATATAGGGAAAACATATAAAAATCTTCTCCTCTAAAACTACAATGCCTACAGCTTTGATATTTGGTATGTAGCATCATCTAGTGGTCCCCTACCAAGATTGCTCAAATTATGGCCCTGGGGTCAAAATTGGCCCCGGCCCGGGGGTCACCGTTTTACATAGACTTATATAGGGAAAACATATAAAAATCTTCTTCTCTAAAACTACAATGCCTACAGCTTTGATATTTGGTATGTAGCATCATCTAGTGGTCCCCTACCAAGATGGTTCATATTATGCCCCTGGGGTCAAAATTGGCCCCGCCCCGGGGGTCACCGTTTTACATAGACTTATATAGGGAAAACATATAAAAATCTTCTACTCTAAAACTACAATGCCTAGAGCTTTGATATTTGGTATGTAGCATCATCTAGTGGTCCCCTACCAAGATTGTTCATATTATGCCCCTGAGGTCAAAATTGGCCCCGCCCCGGGGGTAACCGTTTTACATAGACTTATATAGGGAAAACATATAAAAATCTTCTTCTCTAAAACTACAATGCCTAGAGCTTTGATATTTGGTATGTAGCATCATCTAGTGGTCCCCTACAAAGATTGTTCATATTATGCCCCTGAGGTCAAAATGGCCCCGCCCCGGGGGTCACCGTTTTACATAGACTTATATAGGGAAAACATATAAAAATCTTCTTCTCTATAACTACAATGCCTAGAGCTTTGATATATGGTATGTAGCACCATCTAGTGGTCCCCTACCAAGATTGTTCAAATTATGCCCCTGAGGTCAAAATTGACCCCGCCCCGGGGGTCACCAGTTTCTATATTTACGCTCTACCTTTGTTAGTCTAAATTGTGCAGGGCTTCATTTATAATCAGGTGAGCGATATAGGGCCATCATGGCCCTCTTGTTTGTTGTTCCTCCAGTTTTCCCGGAATTAATTATCTCCTACAGTACCAACCATTTTCTCCTGCAAACAATTGACATCACATTATGTAAAAGTTCAAGACATGATTATAAATAACCATAAGGTGCTTTAACCTCAACCAGTGTCTCACAGGTTCTCGACCCCCTTGAATTCAAATTTCAGCGAACATTGGTCTTATCATCATCTTATATTATTAAGAATTTAAAAGTTGTACACTAAGTCTGATGAGGACAACTCTCTATGAAAAAAGCAGACCCCCTCCTGTACATTCAGCAAAATTAAACCAGGTTGGACCCTTCCTGAGCAAAAATATCTGGATGGACCCCCACCTGAGCACAATAGCTGGTCGGACCCCTCCTGAGAAAACTTGCTGGATCTGTGTGCATGTTATATGATATGAAACATGAATCCCACATTGGCACTCTGAGTGCATACTTTTTGTCAAGTCAATATTGGAATTGGATCTTGTTCAAAACATAATGTATTTAACATTGAAATTATTTAAATGTGAAATTTAATCCAGCTATTCCTGACCCAAGTACCCTGATATTGCGTTTAACCTTTGTCCAAAAACTAGTTGAGAAAAATAGTCATTGAAAGAACTGATTGTTGAGACAGAGTGATTGACAGTTCAATAATACTAAAATATCACTGATTGAATTCAGAATACAGAACCGATAATTTAGACTTAAAGTTGGCCTTGTAAATGTTTTCAACCTTGAGTTCAACAGGTTTTTTATTTTTGCTCAAATTTAAACAAATAAAAATCTTAAATTTGGCGCGGCGCTTGGTCTGGGAGTGACATTCTGCCCTCGGGTGGGTTGACAATATCAATGTCATGTATACAGGTATATGATATTAATATAATATTGGCTGTTGATGTTTTCATGATTCTGGCCGTTCAATATAGATCGGGGATCATCCTGCCTATACGGAAAATGGGTATACATTGTCAGTTTGTTATCAGTGTATTACCAGCTTATTGCCAGATAATATTAAAACTTGTAGGCTGAGTTGTCTGGTGTTTCTGTCTGGCAAAAATTGTATAGATTTGCTATATTGACCTGAACCTGACCTTTATGCAAGAATATATTACAAGGTTCTTGCTTTGAATATATCAACTTCCGCAAGCAAATCGTGCGATATCGGTATTTCAAATTAGTGTTTGTATTACATCTCGAGCGTCTTTGTGATACTCCCTGATTATGAAAACATACAATCGGTGTTATAAACTTAGACAATATATCAACTGTTAAATTATGCTAATCAAAAGGTCAGGCTCGTGTCAATGTGTGCAAGCTATAATAAAGGTCAAGGACCACACAGTTAATTTGTTGGGATAATATCATGAATTGAGTTGGTCAGTCAGGGTGTATAACACCATGTGAGATTCATATAGTGATGGAAATATTGCTGACAGATGCTGATTGACAGGTCATATGATGTGGTTTTCCATGGAGGATCATGATTATATTTTCCAGAAGCTGCTGACTCATAGTCTCCTACACCTAGTGTACATGTGTGTATATAATAATATAGTACAAATTATGGCAGTCGAGGGGTGCCCGCAAGACTGTAGTAACTGCTTATGATTAAAGAAGGACTTACTACAGTCTTGCAATAAAGGAGGACTTACTACAGTCTTGTGGGCATCCCTCGCAGTGTGAAGCGGTTGGGGCTGATTCGGGGGGGGGGGGGGGGGGGGGACTACATGCCGAAGATCACAACAGCTGCTACTCTGCCTCTCCATTTTAGTCTTACCATTGTATTGTTTTGCTGACATCTGGCGTGTGATACCTTACCTCTAGCAGAAAAAAATATGATGAATATTTTCCAGCATTATAGCATGTAGTGATATAACAGATAGGAGCTGGTTATCTGTATTACATATTACATGTACCTGATTATTATACAGATACCACAAACCTTACACTACCTCATACTGTAAAATTATTTAATTTCGATGTGACAAAATTCCGTGGATTTTGATAAAAAAGACCATTTCGATGGAACGTAAATTTGTGGGTTTTGCATTTCAAGTATTAATGACAAGATTTCAGAATTATTGTTTAATGGGATTTGATTTCGTGGTTGAAGGTGAAGCGCGAAATTTATGAAATTTAGTACCCAAAGAAAATTTATGATTTTATAGCTAGATGCTTGATTCTAAGGTGCTCTCACACTGTTTGTTAGGGGGGTTTTAACCAAATATTTCTCCTGTAAAAAATAATCTCCATCTGCGTTTTTTATGAGTGTTTGTAAATATTGTGATAGGATTTTGCCGTATTTTGTGGCTGTTTGCGTTGGTGTATATTCTGTGCTTGTGTGATGTTAATGGTGTAGTGTTAATAAATGACGTGGTCCGTTAGAAACAGAAAATAACAGTGTACCGTTTGATGTGGGTGGTGTTTTTGTTATACCACTGGCACGCTATTGGTGTGTTTTTGCAACAATGTGCACTTTGCTTTATTAAAGTCTTAATAAAAAACGTCCACTGTAATTATAATATGTGTGTGTAACTGTGAAGGTATATTCATTATTGTCCGCATAATTTGTGGATTTATATACCTGGAGTACGGATTCTTGATGATAGTATATGTAATGTTGTGGATATTAAAGGGATGTGGGGTCTTTATGATTCTTATGGATAGGTTTATCATGGTCTAAGTTGATGCATATTGCGGGCTTTTGTGGAATATCATAAGTTTATTTCATTCTTATCGGTGGTTTACGGCATAATAACGGTGGATTATTCCCCGATATTTTCACAGTTCATAATTTCATGCAAACGGACTACTTTCTTTAAAACAAATTTCCCCGCCGCCAAAAAAAAAAAAATAAACATTTTCACTTGTTCTCTTAATCTTTAACAAATAACAGAACATAATATGTACATAGATGTAAAACAAATGGACGAAATTGAAGCCATTGCAGAAGAACTACTTGCTTGAAACTCGACGCGTGCATGGCGGGAAAACGACATCAGGCAAAACATTTGAGGTATATGGTGGAGTATTTCCATCATTTAAGCTATTTGAAGCATGAAATAAATAGCGTAGCCACTCGTGAAAATATTGCATCAGCTCCTCACTTGGTGAATTATCAGCCGATCAAACTCGGAAAAATACAAATATCCTCTATATCTACGGATTCCATAAGTGTCTTTGGTGAAATAGCAACAGAATATTATTTTGGAATTTGGATTGCAAATTTTAACTGACTTCAAAAAGTTTTTGCTTATGACAAATTTCAATTTTGTGCAATTTCATACACTTAATTCTGAAATTTCATTTCTGGAAATTGTCGCCCACTTAGTACCTGCTCCTGACGCATTGCCTTATCCATGACCGTGGTCTGTGCTCTGTTCTATTCTGTTCTGCTCTTATGTGCTCTGCTCTGCTCTGCATTGCTCTCTTACATGCAGCATATGAAGTGTTATTTCGTATAACGCACACCACATAAATGATAAAGTTTCAGTTATTTATGTTAATTGCGTTTTAAGTATAA
This sequence comes from Spisula subtruncata, assembly GCA_963678985.1. NCBI lineage: Eukaryota > Metazoa > Mollusca > Bivalvia > Venerida > Mactridae > Spisula > Spisula subtruncata. Next base: position 5,792,264 of record OY787673.1, on the reverse strand, counting down.
ATAACACGGTATTAATTAACACTCACATGCAACAAACATACTCTATGGCGTAGTATATATATGAGGTATTTTCATTATACGATCATGTATATCCTGCCGCGTATATGGAATTTCCCCGCATATTGGATGCACCTTGTACTTGTTAGACGTAATTAGTTCGCATTTAAACACAAAGAATACAGCAATATACAGGAATACTGTCAGTTACTCCGGCATTAATGCTTTTATATCATGCAAAACTTGTAGGGTGCACATATATTTATATCATTAATTGCAGTGTACTGGTTACAGTTTCTTTGATGGTAATATGTTAATAGTCTGGATGGGTTTTGAAGAATTATTTCTTACTAAGGAATTTGTATTTAATTTTTTCCACATTTAGAAGACAAAAATGTATATTGGAAAATTAATGTTTATTTATATGAAACTGTTGTATTAGAATCAAGAGACCGGTATAGCTTGAAAATGGGGACTGGAACTTGGATGATTATTTTTTGTCAAAATTTTAAGAATTTTAACGGTCAAGTAACTTTAAAGGGTATTCATATGGAAATAATATTTTGTTGACAAGAGTGTTATAAATTCTGTCTGCAGGCACATAATGCATTTTCCATCTGTAACGTTAAAAGATTGAGTCTTGTTATTGGACTAGCTATATACGACCTTCACCTTGGTATAATTACCAATGCTTGTACTGTACATGCGCATCATCATAAAACTTATACAATGTAAACACCAAGGAAGATCCTGTCAGATTGCTAAATGCTTCCTTAATAATCTGCTTATCTTGTCTGGAAGAATTTGGATATTTGGTTATGAAATGGTTCCTTAAAAATATTTTCTGGAATAATTTAGATTATTTGCTTATGAAATGGTTCCTTAATAATATTTTCAGGAATAATTTTGGATATTTTTTGGAATAATTTTGGATATTTGATTATGTATTTAGGTCTGTATGTTCCAGCATAGCAGGGGTTGTGTAACTGTGTAATTCATAGACTTAGATAAGTGACATAGAATATTAGATGTAATCATGTGATAATAGGAGGATATGCTATCTGGGAAATAACGAATATTCATAAACGACTGGATTGTTATATGTGGCAAGTTAGCAACACAAGGATTATTACTGGGAAATTACGAAACATTTGGAGAGTGGTGTTGTTCAGTGTTCAGTGTTGTTGTTATTATATTATTGGTGTTGATTATTATACAAGTGTTGGATAAATGATGGATACTTCCTTCATGATAAAGGTAATATATAGTTACATAATTATATGTGTTTTGTGGACATTATTCTGTTTTCATTTTAATTATACAGTTTATTTTCAGAAATTAAGGCATTATGCCCATGGTTCATATTTACAATTACAAACAGAAATGTATATATATTATAACAAATCTTAATATTCATGCAAAGCATATTTTCACACACCTACATACATTCACACACCCTCCCGTTCACACTCACCCACACACCCACTCACACGGCCACCCATACACACACACACACGCACGCACGCACATGTACTCACAATTACACATGTTAATCAATTGTGCATGCATAACAATATACATGCTGAATATCAATATATGTGTTTTGTGGATATTATTCTGTTTTATTTTGCTTTAAGAAATAGAAGTTTCATAACAGGCTCTAAATAACTGACGACTATAAGATGCAAGGATTAGGGGAGATAGATGCATTTTTGGTATATCATCAAATGAAACAGATATTTATCAGAGAATGTTAAGCAATTTATCTTGATATTATTCATCAGTGAATATATCTTACAAATAGGGTATGTGTATAAAGCTGTAAACAATTATGATGGATGAGAGACACCGACATTTCCCGAACATTTCACGCTGTACTGGCAAAGGAGAAGATTCCGGACAGAAATCGCATAAAAAGCTTCCCCTGGAGTTAAAAATAGATTTTTTCTTAGATTTTTTTGTGTTTACAAATACCTTGGTTCAGGATCTTTGCTAAAAATAGGTTTCCCGAAAAATGACGTCACGTGAACAGCAAAATATTGGGGCCTAAAAAGGGGCACTTTTGTGCTATTTTCAACGATATTACCGTAGATATACCGGACAGTCTGCTTCGAATATTCCGCGACGAATATTTAGAAACATATTACCAGGAAATATTTAGAACAGGGTTCCTTCTTCACAATCATGCAAAAATATGTCAATATTTACGACATGACAACACGTGACGCACATGTTTTCAACCCAGGGGGCGCTCGTGACAGGTTAAATTCCAATCCATACCGTATCTTGTTTACCGGCCGAAAATCGAAACAAAATGTGGAAAAAGTTTTTCAGTTTTATTGACAAGATATCAAAAAAAATTTCTCAACAGATAATGAGGACAAATTTCCGTCTATTGCGCTAAAGTAAATGCTGGAAGAAAAAATTTTTTTTGGCGCCGCCGTGATTCGATCGCTGGACCCTAGCATCAGATAATTACTAATCGAGCTGCTTAACCACTCGGCCACGATCTCGTTAGGAATTTTGAAGTAAATAATTGAACACAATAAAATCATTGTCGCTCGCGCTGTGCACGCGCTATACTGCGCATGCGCACTAGATTTGTTTACCCCCCGGCGGTGCTGATGTCAAAATCACAACGGCAGACGATATTTTCGGTATATGAGTAATTATTTGTTGATTTTGATTTTTTTTTCTTCCAGATTTCCTTTAAATACGCACCTGAGTGATTTGATACCAATATCAATGAATTATCTAACTAAATAAACCGTCTACGACCGTTTGTCCGGAACTTCTACTGTCCGGAATCATCTCCCTTGGCAGTAATCGAAGAGGATATTAGCCTGTCATTTCCTAGATTTCCTGACCAAGATATGGACATACAAACCATAAAAAACCCGGACATACAAACCCATACAAACCCTGGCAGTGTAATTTGGCCAACAAATCAGCATGCTCCATTTTATATATCTGTACCATTTTATACTTCATTTCCATATTTCTGTTGTAAGATATTGGATGGTATTTTGTTGATTTACTCAGGATATGTCAAATTGGTTTTCCGAGGAAATTAGTTCCAAACACCGTGAGTGTCTAATCTAGCTATCTCTGAGTTTATGTATTCATTCCATAAAATATTATTCCCAATATTTCAATATTTCACCAAGTGCGAATACACACATCCTTCATGTATCACAAATCAATAGTACAAAATCTGCATGCACTAATCAAGTACGAATACACAAATGTATTTAGTACGAAATCACAAATCATAAGTACAAAATCACCAATCAAAAGTACAAAACAACAGATCAAGCACAATTTTGCGAATCTAGACCAAAAATTACCATAATTGAATTTGCTGATAAGAATAAACAGTAACAGACACTGCTCTCAATCAGACACTGCTCTCAATCAGTGTGTCTGGGTTAATTGTTTAATTTTCTCTTCTGATTGGATTCTGAATTTCTCTTCTTGGACCAGTTTGACCTGCTTTGTTTGATCTACGTTATTTTACATAACATTCTTTATACCGAACATAAATTTGCCAGTCAGCTTTCTGCTGAAATATGAAGGGGTATAATTATGTGACTACCTCAACCTGGATTTCAGACCCCGGGTCACCGGATTGGGCGCACAAATGAAATAACTGATGGAGCGGTACCATGGGACATAAAGGGGTGTCATGGGCCATGAAGGAGTGGCAATGATATCATATGCCTTGAAAGTTTACCTTTCTGTCTGACAATTTCTCTAATTACGCCAGACTGTCAGTCTGACAGATTGTCGGGCTATTGGGAAGTATGATATGCAGGAACACATAGTGACATACTGCAGTATCATTGCATGACTGACTTGGTATACATACATCAGTACTTGAATGATACAAAAACTGGGCGTCATAATAAAACAATAGACATACTGATGTTAATTAACAATATTGGCATCATGTCAAGTGTTACATTTCGTATGTTGTATATATGTGTTGTTGTTTACAATCTGCTGTATTCTTAGATATAACATGTATATGTGATGTACGTATGTGAACAACAATACCAACCCATAGTTCTATCAAATGAGGTGATTCAATACATATCGCAACCCCTCCCCCCTACCAATTAGCGCTCATTTAAATGATTCATTATTTTATCATCACCTTCAGTTATACATTATATATATATATATATATATAGGGAATCGTCAATAACAATATGTAATCAAAAGTAACTCCTGAACAAATTACCATAAAGGATTGGTCTTTCTTTTCGTAAGTCAATGACAAGGCCCTGCAGTGTTCATGGAATCAGTACCATGCCTCTACTTGCATGAACTGAGAAAACTTTTGTCACTATGTGGTCAATTCATTAGTCTTCTCTTGTGTCATTGCCTTCTTTTTCTGCCGATACATCCAGATATTACCAGACAACATTGTCAATCCACCGGCTACAATTCCCATAGAACCAAAATAAAAAGCCATATCATAACTTCCCAGGTAATCTTTAAACAAACCTGAAAAATATAAAAGAAATAAATATACTATACAGACAATAGCAAGGGAGTGAACGAGCGGATCGCCTGCTTGACTACTGTTCAAGAGGTCCCAGGGGCGATCCTTGACAATAAAAAGTATCTTACTAAAAAATAAATTTTTATTTTGGCCAAAAAGTATTCCTTGTTTCCCCTGCCCAACCTATGCCATTAAGGCTTTGGAAGGTACTAAGGCAGCAAAAATATTTGTTTACAGATATTAAAGTGCTCTTGCTAAATTAAGCCCAATTTGTTTCTGATTTCAAAGTATAGTGATTTAGGTACATGTAGGCTTATTATTTTCAGGTATGTAGTGGAAGTGAAAACTAGCAATGTTTTATATTAGGCCTTACCCATACCAGTCAAATAAGTAAAATCAAAAATAGGAGCGATCAAGTAAACATGTCACAATATGCACTTAATGTGATTTAAAAGGGATTTAGATGCATGAACAAGGAATGTATAAATTAATTTAGAGTGGTTATAAATAGAGGACAGAAGATCATAAAATGAACCAAATTTCCTTTGTGAAAGGTGTACGTTAACTTGGAAACCAGAAACTTATCAACGAAAAGAGGAGTAACTCCACTTTAATAGGAGTACTTAGTGGGTATGCCTTACCTCCAATAGTGGGCCCAACAAGGCTACTAAATCCTTGAAACATCAACAATAATCCAAAGGAACTGGATAATTTTTCCACACATAGTACATCGACTACTACCACAGACTTCTGCGCGATATATATCCCCGACAGGATTCCGTATAAAGCGCTAACTACTGCAAATTCGTAAAAAGTCCTCAAAGATGGAATCAACAGTGACATTACGGCAGCAAGAAACATAACGGAATTATAAACCCATAGTCGGTAAGGTTTAATTTTTTTTAAATCTAATACAGAAGACATGACTATCCTTGAAACACCGTCAAATATTCCTAGAATTGACACTAAATAAGCACCCTCCATCGCTGATACTCCCCGCGTCTCAGCCAAAGCTGGTAAAAACACATATGTCGAGTTTAATGATAGGGTAAACAGAAAGAGTTGAACACAAAGTGCTGAGAAAGCGTAATTTCTGAACAAATGTAGTTCTAATAATGGTTTCTTTTTGCCCAGGGTTGTTTTGTTATCTGACCCTTTCATGGTCAATTTCACTTGAGAAAACTTTCTTCTAAATAAAGAAGGTCTGCGTGAATTTATTTCAGCATTTGCAGTGATGTCTAAAGAAGAGTTCATTTTTGCAGAATTTTGAGCTGCTAGCTGATTCTGTACTTTGGTTGCCATGGAAACGGGTGATAAAAGCTGATTATCTGGTCCGTCAAAGTTATATTCTGTTGCCCTGGCAGCTACTTTCCTAAAACAAGAAATACAAAAAATTAATGACACCTGGTTTTCATTCAATGTATATCAACAGTAATTTAAAATAATTCAGAGTGTTCACATTGAACTAGAGTTTAGTCTAGGAAGACCCAAGATTCAGACAGATTTCATTCAGACAGCCATCGTGTCAGTGTCGACTCTTGTGACGTCATGTTACACGTATGACCCAAACTTGGCTTACTCCAGGTCAGGCTGGGGTTACTAGCATTCCAAGATGGTGTATTATTAAATGATAAAGGAGTTCGGAAGAAGAAATAAAGGAGTTGAAACAGGTGTTTGTAAACAAAAAAAAATGAAGATTTTATTAGGACATTTATGCGACTGTCTTGTGATTTAATTGCTTTTGTATTGTTTTAGTCTGAAGCGTTTGGAATAAAGTTTCATTGCCTTACCATAGATCAGCAAAAAGATAAAGGGGTTACGTTAATAATTATGCAATCTTTATTTACCTGTCCTGTTCCATTAACCTCCTATGTTGTTCAATGGAGCGGAACAAACATGCACATATAAAGAAATGGCTCATCAGTGCCGACAGTACGAGAAATGATCCTGTAAACCCGTAATGATTGAACAGCAGCTCAAACACCGGTGGAAATATAAAACTTCCGATACCGACACCAGACGTAGACAATCCCACAGCAATACCACGTTTCTTGTTGAAGTAGTAGCCAACAATGATGAGACTAGGTGTGTAAGTGAAAGCTCTCCCGATACCTAGAAAACAACAAATAACTGAGCATTATGTTTGTTCATCAAAATACTGCAGTAGTCCGGCCTCGAGTGTTATTGTCTTGTTTATATAGCTGGCTTAGAATGAAAAGGTAGTAACTACAAAATCACTATTTTGAGATAACAAAGACGCCCAAACAAACTTCTTTGGAGATATCAAGAAAACAAACTCTGAAATTACTTTTACTTATGGTAAAACAAGTTTTTACAGCTTCAATTTGTTCAATTTGTTCAACATGACAAGTTCCGATTTTCATAAAAAATAGAATCAAAGCGCCTCATTATGTAGATTTCAAATATGTATCAGTTTTTTAAGGTCGTAAGTAGTAGTTTCACACAAGCAAAAGTTGACCCTGTTACCATTACACATAATTCAGAATTGCTCAACAACTGGATTATACAATGCTATAGTGCAACCAGGATAACCATTAAGAAGGGAAAATTTGGAGTAAGCCACATTGGTGGAAAATCAAGTGTTATTTTAGTATATTATTGACTATATGAGTTTATTTAAGTAACCAATTTTGCAACAAGAAGACCTTTCCGGTCAATGTGTGTAAACATCACATTATTCTGGGCGCACTATACACAAGCAGAGAAATACAAGTCACATGCATACCTCCTAGTACACCATATGTCAGATAAAGGTACGGGAGTGATGGTACAAATGCCGAGATCAATGTCCCACAAGTAGATAAAAATGCACCCAGCATTACAACTGTCCGACATGAGTATTTGTTACATAATGCACTCGCTACAGGACCTGAAAATTATGATATTGTTAGTTTAGTTTTTATCAATTTATTGAGGTCAATTTAATAACTTTTGGCTGTACAATACTGGCCAAGTTTTGACTCAAACACTATGAAAGTTACCTCAACATTATGGACACAAACCAAGGCCATTATGGAAAAAGTGACCATTATGGAAAAAACACAGCCATTATGAAATTCAAGCATTCTAATTGGCTGTCTAGCTGGGCCATTATGAAGTTTTCACAGGACTGGTGTATTTAATTAATTATTAAAATTGTCAATAATTAAGTGGTAAGGCATAATGGCCTTGTTAATGGGATGAAGACTTTCATATTAAGCCTGAAGTTGAAAAACATACCCATTGCCAGCCTGAGCGTGGAGAAGATGGAAAGTACCCAGGTGGTGGCTGTAGCACTGTTATCAAACTCGGACAATAATTGTAGATACATCACACCATTTGACCGCTCAAAACCACCTGCAAAGATATTACATTAATTAGATTTAAAACAATGACATGATTATCAAATTAATATAGGATTAAACGACCATTTATTGACATTTGCTGACGTTCACTGATGTGTAAACACCAAATCTGAAGAACATATTGAACAAAGCCCTAAACAGGGGCTTTATGTTAAATGGCATTTAATGGTTTATATGTTTAACCTCAATATATCGCTAGAATAAAAATATCGTAACTACTACTTACGATCTTAAAAGACTGGGACATATTTGAAATCTGCATCATAATTCTTATGAGCCTATTTTCATGAAAATCGGAACTGGTCATATCGACCAAATGAATATGTAAAAGCTAGTTTTTCCTCTTATAAGTAAAGAGTATTTCAACAAACAGGTTTTCCTTGTATTCTCAAAATATTAATTTTGTACTTAAACTTTCTCATAAGACAAAAAAGGAAGTGAGTGTACTGTATTACCACTGACAATGTGTACAAGGAAAGATCCTAGTACTATGAACCATCCCCAGCCTCCATCAGGTGCCGTGACAGGTGCTTGTGTTTCCACGGTAACAGTCTTGTCCACATCGAGATCTTTCTCTGGCTGATAATCTTCTAATGAACACTTCAGTAACTCATTATCATCTCTCGACAACTTTATATCGAGAACAACGTCAGAATCATCAGCATCGTTAAGATCTTCTGACATAGAGTTTTGGTCCGTTGGTTCCAGCATGTTGTTTGTAGGGTTTTAAATCAACTGGACACTTAAAAAATAAATTAACATAAACATTTTAGTTATCTGAAAAAATTATTGCTTTTAATATTGCAGTTGAACCTCAAACCTGTGTTATAGTGATCAACTGACTTAAGCAACAATCTATCTGCTGCAGCTAATATACAAACAAAGGGAAATCGGGAGGTGATATGTGTCTCATAAGCCAAATTGGCTGGCCCTTTCAATAAGGGTGACACTATAATAATAATAATAATATTCAAACACTTTACATTTACCTTTGTAGACAAATCCCTATCAGTTTTATTAACCATCCTCTGACATATATCAGTGGGCCGGCTAGTCAAGTTCCCAGACTAGAATGATGTCATGGATGAAAAAATATTATACACTGATTGAATGAATACCATAGGATTTAACAATTCACAAATAACCCAATTGGTAAATTTTATATATTTCATTATAGTACATTAGCATTATATAAGCCTTACTGGCTTGGGACATATAGACGAACAAAAATGAAGGTTTTTTCTCAATTTTTCTTTAAAAACTGCTTTTATACAATTATTATTTTTTATAAACTACAGCCGTTCCCCGTCTAGAAATATAAACAATTCCAGCCTCGTCTGTGCATGCGTCCCAAAACGGGGACGTAAACATCAAGATTCACACACTGTTGGTGTACACTTTTAAATATATGCTTATTAGACTTAATTACAGGTCCCAGCCTACAACACTTAATGATTTATAGCATCATTGTTAATTTTGGATCATGAATAAAAATATTACTTTCAAGCATGTTTGTATTCAGGTTTATATTTGGCATTTATAAACTGATCTAGATAAACTTATTCATGTACAAATTATATAAAATTAAATGACTTACGATGTTAATCCTCGATGAAATCAACTCATATTAGATAATCTAGATAACATACTCATGTTTTGTGTCTACATAACTTTCCACCGTGTATCCGCTCTTTGGCTGCAGAATTGAATTGCATATTAAACTTTATCCTTGAGATGTTGTTTATACACAACAGAGCACACAATATCAATTTGCGGTGCACTTTATGTTAGGCCCCCATTTGAGAATATACGATAATCGTATGTTTTTAGTATTTCTGCGTATTACTAGTTAGAATATGGAAACATGAGTTTCGGGTTTTATTATTTGTGATCCAAGAACGTACGACCTTGCGTAATAAGTAGATCTATATATACCTTAATACACGAAATTCCATGCCCACAAAAACTTTTTATGTTACAGTATTTACAACCTAATACATTTCAATATCTTTTCATAAGTCAATGACCAGAGGCCCTGCAGTGTTCATGGAATCAGTACCATGCCTCTACTTGCATGAGTTAGCTCCCTTGTCAATTAGGGTCTGTTGATAGGTCCGGACACCAAGTACCAGAATAATGCAACACATTAATGGTGACCAACTGTGAATTGTCAAATATTAATACACAGTTTGTATGTACCAGGGTATGCAAAATGATGTAATTCATGATTTGTCAAAGTTTTTCTCCGACTTTGGTTCCATAATACTAACTGTTTACGACATGAATTATTTATATTTATGCTAAACTAATTGCAGTTGGAATTCTGATTTCCACTTGCTAGTCTAAGAGTTTTTATAATAGTTTGTTTTCTGTTTTGAGTGAACTATTTGTACGCAATATTGAACTATTTGTACGCAATATTGAACTATTTGTACGCAATATTGAACTATTTGTACGCAATGTTGAACTATTTGTAAACAATGTTGAACTATATGTACACAATGTTGAACTATTTATACACAATGTTGAACTATTTGTACACAATGTTAAACTATTTGTACACAATTTTGACAACAGGGGATGATGTAATAGTTGTTGGAGTATGATAAGTAAATTTTCAAGAGTTCTAATTGATAATTAGGGCCCTTCAAACTTTTAACATAAGGTCACAGCAACAATACACTAAGGTATGCCAAGTTATGTTACTCCAGCTACAATATTGTAAGAATTATGGCCTTTTGTAAAATTACAATTTTCCTCATTTTTCATCTTTTTTTCTACATTACTTCAAAACCGTTACAGATATTCAAATGAAACTTGCTATACATATTGACAGTGACAATACGCACATGTGTAGCAAAGGGCAACAACTCTAGCTTTAATAAATTTTGGCTTGTGCCCCTTTTTCGACTTCAAAACTTTAACATTGGCCATAGTTCAAAAACTTTTCAAGATATTCAAATGAAACTTGCAATACTTATTGACAATGATAACGACAGGACCTGATCACGACAGTGATGGTTCTAGTTTCCATTCGAAATCTCATGTTTGAGTTGAAATTTTATGTTGAACTAAAGTCACGTTTCTTGTGATATGGGCCAAAACTCATAATGCCTTGGTCCCACTGAGCACTTTTTTGCTTTGGCAATTTACTCCTGCTTTAATAATATTCCTGTTTGTGATGCCACCTGAAGCTAAATTATTTAAATCGGGTGTCATCACCGAGGCCAAAATATGCTCAGTGGGACCAACGCAAATCTTGATGTATGGAAGTTATTAGTACCAGAGCTTGTTGCAAATTTTATGTAAAATACATTATAAGTTAGCACCAGACTGTTATTTTTTTCTGTTGTTTATTATGCAAGGAATTATCATATGAAATGCACTTACAAAAAATCACTGTCTGGAAATTCTAAAAAAAAAAATGCAGCAAAAATCTCAGGAGCTTGGTATAAATAGGTAAAACATAACTAGAACTGTAAAATCATTTAATTTCGATGGGACAGAATTTGGTGTTTCTGGAAAAAGACCATTTCGATGGGACTTGAATTTGTGGATTTTGAAGTTCAGGTGATAAGTATGAGGGTAAAAATTATTGATTGATGGGATTTTCTTTCGTGGTTGAAGGTAAACCACGAAATCCACAAAATTTATTCCCCCACGAAAATAAATGATTTTACAGTACATGGAAGCTGGAAGGTTGCTTTCTGTGTCAGATCTGATGTATGTATACAACTGTTTTTACTGGCAATAAAATACTGGTGTACATGTTCCTGTTGGAAGATTGTACCTGTCATTTCTCTGCAAGATGTGTTCTCTGTTGATTTTATGGGAGTCAGATTGTACTGGAAGCCAGCTGTTTTGTTGTGGGTGCATGTTGGAGAGGCCTCAGAGGTCCTATCTAATCTGGATTGGCTTGTATGTCTGAGGACAAAGTGATCATTTCTTCACTTTTGATTAAGAAAAAAGAATAGACAAAGTTATGGTCATTTAAAGTTCCATAATCTGAATTTTAACAATAAATTAAGCAATTACTAAATCATAATAAGTTAGGGTGTGTTAATGGTTTGATGGTGTAACTCGACCATACTGAGCAGAGACTAGTTGTGGTGTGTACATTATTGTCATACATGCTTAGTATTAGAAATTATTTGTAGATTGACACACCTATATCGAGTGTCAGAAAAGGTGGAACCATGGAGTAAAGGGCTAAATTAGAAATGTCACTATTCATTTATTATTGAAAAGTGTAGGCTGTGTCTCAAATGTTATTTGACATGTCCTTCATTTTGGGTATTATTTTATATTTTCAGGGAACCAGTCAAGGAAGTCAGGAGTCCTTGGACAAACATTCCAGTCTGCCTCGTATGAAAAGTTACGATGCGGCTGTTTTCGATGTACTCCGAGTGCCTCCAGAGGAATTTGCGGTAAGTGAATACTGAAAGTCTGATTTATGTCTAGGTCCCACTGAACAATTTTTGCCTCGGCGATTCGATGTACTACGGATTTAATAAATGGGCATCAGAAGATATCAGAAAGTGGTCCTCATGGCCAGGGGGAAGCTTATGTGAAATCATTAGAAACTTTATGAAATCCCCATTCCCGAAGCCTCCTGGAGCTATAGCTTGGCTATATTGACGTGAGCCTGACCTTTATGCAAGAATATATACATATAGGTTCTTGTTTTGAATATATCAATTTCCGTTAGCAAATCGTGCCATATCGGGATTTCAAATGTTTGTATTACATCTCCAGCGTCTACGTGATACTCCCCGATTATGAAAACAACAAACAATCGATGTTATAAACGTAGGCAATATATCAACTGTTAAATTATGCTAATCAAAAGGTCAGGCCTGTGTCAAATTAGCCAAGCTATAATTTATCTAAATTGGGAGTACATCACTGAGGCAAAACATGCTCAGTGGGACATAGGCTTTACATAAAACATAAAATGATAAATATTTCCCTGTGGAAATCAGATAAGAGGGAAATATTGTAATTATTATACTGTTGATAAATGTCGGTTAGGGGGAGGGAGACCAGGGGGATGCAAGATGATGTTTAATTATCTAAAACAACTGTAAAAGAATGCCAACACTTTTATCTCTATCCTGATAACCAACTTATCTTTCTACAAATACTCACCTCCCCTAGATTTTCATGCACAAATTCAAGGTAGACTTGTTGTTAAATATGCAAGAGTGTCCACTTGAAGTGTCCGATAAATCCATTGCCTGGAACCCACAAGCTACTAGAAAATTTGGTTGTGCTACCAAAAAAAATCCTGTCTTCGAGTGCAAGAAGTGTCAGGTTTGACACCAAGCTGTGACTTTGGCTCTGTGCTCTTATTCCTCCACAAGTGGGGACATTGTAATTAAGTTACATGTGGAAGGACATGTTTAGTACTGGTACTGGTTGATTTTAAATTAATTCCAGGAAAACTAATTAGGTCAGCTGACTACCATACTACATGATCCAGGATTTATATAAAAAATAATCTGACCAGTGTGCATGTGATAGAGCGGAACTACAGACATGTAGGCGACTATTTTGCTTTTCTCATAATAGCTAGAGCTCCATGGGTAAAAAAAGTTTTCGGTCTAAATACTGATTTTAACTTATTTAGAAAGATTTTCTCTTTGTAATTTATATGAAAAAACATCTAGTTCAGTATGTTGACTGGTAGTTTTCAGTATTTTGAAAAATCTTGAACTTTTACCCATAGAGCTCTGAAAGACAAAAACACACCAGAATATTATAATATGACCATTGTATACTATTGTACTTGGTATATTTCATATGTTCTCCCCTCTATATTACAGAGTCAGATCACATTGATGGATTTACCAGTATTCCAGAATATACAACCTGATGTAAGTCTAGCTCTCACATCTTATATAATCACATCATTTATATTGCAGTCTGTACTGTAAAAAAAACAACAAGTAATTATTTGGCACAATTTAATTTTAGAGTTTGCAAGTGGAGGAAATTCAGGAAATTAAGTTGCCACAAAAGTGTGGACTAACAGCATGAAAATTTGTAGTTGTGAATATGTGGACGATCTGACACTAAACAATTATAAATAAATTATGACATATTATAATTACATGTTTGAGTAAGAATCAGATTGCCAGATTAGACAGCAAGCACACAAACCACTGAGCTACGGAGGCACAACTAGAAGTGAGCTACGGAGGCGCAACTAGAAGTGAGCTACGTAGGCGCAACTAGAAGTGAGCTACGGAGGCGCAACTAGAAGTGAGCTACGGAGGCGCAACTAGAAGTGAGCTACGGAGGCGCAACTAGAAGTGAGCTACGGAGGCGCAACTAGAAGTGAGCTACGGAGGCGCAACTAGAAGTGAGCTACGGAGGCGCAACTAGAAGTGAGCTACGGAGGCGCAACTAGAAGTGAGCTACGGAGGCGCAACTAGAAGTGAGCTACGGAGGCGCAACTAGAAGTGAGCTACGGAGGCGCAACTAGAAGTGAGCTACGGAGGCGCAACTAGAAGTGAGCTACGGAGGCACAACTAGAAGTGAGCTACGGAGGCACAACTAGAAGTGAGCTACGGAGGCACAACTAGAAGTGAGCTACGGAGGCACAACTAGAAGTGAGCTACGGAGGCGCAACTAGAAGTGAGCTACGGAGGCGCAACTAGAAGTGAGCTACGGAGGCGCAACTAGAAGTGAGTTACGGAGGCACAACTAGAAGTGAGCTACGGAGGCACAACTAGAAGTGAGCTACGGAGGCACAACTAGAAGTGAGCTACGGAGGCGCAACTAGAAGTGAGCTACGGAGGCGCAACTAGAAGTGAGCTACGGAGGCGCAACTAGAAGTGAGCTACGGAGGCGCAACTAGAAGTGAGTTACGGAGGCACAACTAGAAGTGAGTTACGGAGGCACAACTAGAAGTGAGCTACGGAGGCACAACTAGAAGTGAGTTACGGAGGCACAACTAGAAGTGAGCTACGGAGGCACAACTAGAAGAGCAAGTCTGTGTAGGTTGTTGATTAATGCTGGAAACACAGTTGTAACGCATCTTCGATTGCCTTGTGGCTGAGGGTTCGCTTTGAGTTTGGGATGAAATAAAAATCATGCCAGAAATGTCCTTGCTAGACGCTTAGCTTATAAGGGAAACTGACTTCTCTTCAGCATAGATTGACTTTGACTGTGTCCTCTACATGTTGTCCAACAGTCTAGAGCGATGGCCTAGAGGTAGGGCGTGCGTCTGGGGATCCAGAGGTCCCGGGTTTGATCCCCTCTGGACCACTGGTTAATTTTTCTGAGCAAGACCCACAGCTCCACTCCACCATGGTGTAAAATGGTACCTGTGAGGGCAGTGTCTATTCCTGTGCGCCGCAGATCAATGTTGGCTGCCACACCACAGGAGAGAAATAGTCTCCTCAGGGAGACACGAGTGTAGGTTTCGTTTTGTAGCCGTAGAAAATTGGTAACTTAACTTATGTTGCCGGACAGTCTAAAAGAGCAAGTCTGTGTAGGTTGTTCATTAATGCAGAAAACACTGTTCTAACCTGATGTATCAAGTAATCATTAAAAGGAATCATTATACAGCATTCATTTTGTTACACGTCCATTTCAGGAACTTACATCTTGTGCATGGACAAACAAAGAGAAACTCATTAAAGCACCAAATGTTGTAGCTTTTACACGAAGATTTAACCATGTAAGTATGAGTGTAAGCCCCCTAAAAGGCTGTATAAGTAATTCAGGTTTTTAATGTATTGTAAAATCATTGTTAATTTCAATGGGACAAACATTCGTGGTTTTTGGTAAAAAAGACCATTTCGTGTTGACGTAATTTCAAGGATGGCTTATCCACCAAGGGATTTTTCGTGGTTGATATCACCCACAAAATCCACAAAATTAAATCCTCCGCAAATATTAATGATTTTACATTATAAGATATTTGTATTTCGGTTATGTAACTTCATAGGTTTAAAGAATGACCCTTCTATGTGCAACATCCTCTGTTGGGCAACATCCTCTGTTGCTGTAGAGATTGCACTCTATCGCCAAGAATCATGGGTGTGTATAAAAGCTACCAGGTGCCAAGAAAATGCTTCCAAACACTGCCTCCACTAATTTTCACCTTTTACTTTTGTCGGTCATCAGTGTAAGCATATGCAAATTGTGAAATGATCTCCCGACATATTGCGCGACGTAAATGCAAATTAGGTCTATTAAAGGATGAGTCTACGACCAAAAATAGACTCATTGTGTATGTAAATTTAATGTAATTTCTTATAAGGCTGGGCTTTCTGATTTTGAGGATGAAGCTTTCCTTTGTTAATAAGATTATTTTGGTTTACTGTATGACAGTCATGTTTGTATATTTATATGAATACTGACCTAGTTTGACCTTGAAAATGCTCACATTTTGACCTTGAAAATGTTAACTTTTGATGGTGCTTGTGTAGATATTAAGAAATTTACTATGAACTCTTCCTCATTGGAGGTAATTGGTCAATGACTGAAACTGGCTGGGATTAAAACTCACAAATGCACACTTAGACTGTCTTAGTGGAACGGTAACATTTGACAATAATATTATGTGTTGTTGTTGTTGTTTTCAGGTAAACTTTTGGGTACAACGAGAAATATTGAACACGCAGACAGACAAAACACGGGCTGAGGTGTTAGCTCATTTTATAAAGATAGGAAAGGTAAGATTGGGACCTGTGAATTTACAATTTGAAACTACCTGCCCGGATCGGTGAAATGTTATAGTTTCCCTATAAATTGTACTCTATACAACTGCTAATTTAAAAGTTACTTGGCCAAGTGCTAATTTCGCAAACTGAAATACATTGCCTTAAACATGTCAAGCTATTAGTAGACCATGTCTGAATATTCAGAACAGGAAAATGGGGGTGCATTGCATTGTGAATCCCTGACAAATACTGGTATTCCATTGGCAAGCATTAAATAGGTACATGAAGAATATCATTGACATTTTGTTGCTCTAAGATAATGTAAAAAAATCCATAAAATGCAGCAAAGACGTCACACAGACCTGTGGTTCATTATATAGCAATCATAACGATACGTCATACGTCATTCTAATACATAATGCATTGTAATATCTCATTATATATAATTTATTTTATCTTCAAACAAATTCTCTGAATGTGTTGATGAATTTTTATGAGTTTTTGTAGGTAACTTAATGAAGATTTAATGAAAAGAAATCAGGAAATGTCGTTTATTCTATGTTTGACATTTGCGCCTGTTTTCGACTAAATCTAAATCTGTTTATAGTGCTCACTTTGCTCTTTTGGATTACTGCAAGTTTTGTTCTTCCTGAGGTCAGAGACGTTGAAATATCGGTGCAAAAAGGTCATTTCTCTCTGGATGCAAAAAAATTTCAACATGGTTTAGCTGATTTTTTTGTAATGTATAAAATTATGATATTTATCTCTGAATGTCTCCTACTGGGTAATTTATAAAAAATGTTGTCTGCTGATCACCCATTGACATTTTAACATTTATCAAAATTTTGCTATATCCTTTGAGATGAAATAAAATTCGATCTTACACAAAAATCAACAAATATCGTATATATATTTTCAGAAATTACTTGAGCTCAACAATCTACATGCAGTAATGGCGGTCATCTCAGCCTTACAGAGTGCAGCTGTCTTCAGACTCTCAAAAACATGGATGGTAAATGCATTGTTACATTTACTAGGGGTTACAATGCAACAAATCCTTTTAACATTTTGAGGGACTTTTTTAAGTCTGTTCTTAATTAGGCCAACATACTTGAAAAATATGTTTATGCATTTGTTAGGCAGAACAAATATGTTACCATGTAGTAGATCATTTTAACAGTTTTTGAGTTAATCTTTCAACAAGTTTTCTTCATTATTAGGCGTCATGTTAAAAACTATTCTTCATAAAAACTTAATTTTCGTGAACTTGTTGAAGTTATCTATGTAGCAGAAATTGGGGAATGCACTTGAAAATTGAGGAATAATCAATTGATGACTCGAAGAAGTGCCCCCTTGGTTTTCCCATCCCATATTTTGTGATTGTTCTTCAGTAATATTAATTGATTTAACCTCAAATTTTCATAATTTCAGAATTTGTCAAAGAAAGACAAAGCATCCTATGAGAAAATGGCCGATTTATTTTCGGAAAACAACAATCGGCAACATCTGCGTGACTATATGGACAATGTCAAACTTCCATGTATCCCTTATCTTGGTAGGTACAAAATACATCATACATCTACAGGGGCCTTATTCACCAACGTTGTAAGACTGAAAACTCAGATTAAGATTTAAAATTAACAAGATTTATAATCACTGCCATTTCTCTGCAATTAGATTTAACCATGTGAAATTTTATCTGATGATTTGTTGTTATCCACTGAACTTGTGTACCGATTGATATCAAAATCGGTACATTTATAACAACATGAGAGCGATTGGAATTTTTGAGGATGTAAAGTCTAAGTCTGTGTTGACTTACAACGTTGGTGATTAAGGCCCCTGGTATAACCATACATGTACTGTAAAATCATTTTATCAGGTTATGTGAATTCTGTGAACAAAATTGACCTTAAAACAAAAACACTCAACAAAAAACTTTCATCAAAGTTCTTTTATTTACGAAGGGTTTTGTTGATATTCTTATGTTTTTACTAAAAGTCATTTTTGATCTGAGATAATTCATGTTTTTGGCTAAATTTTGAGATTTGTTTACCAAATTATTAATATTTTTTTACTGAAATTCATGATTTTAATCCTCAATGATATAAATGATTTTACAGTAGTCTGTGATGTTTTCTTCCTCATTTTGTTGCACATTGTGTTGCATAACGACTTGACAATGTAAACATGTTCACAAATATTCTGTAAAGTTTGGGACAGGTATGTGGGTGTATTGTTTAGATCGGTAGATTGATATGTGGGCGTTAGAAGAAATTGAAATTGTTTTCCTTTCCCTGTGAATTTCTGATATGTTTGTTATTATTGTATTCTCAACATTATTGTTGCAATCCGCATGTTGTCTGTGTGCACATTGCAACATTGCTTAATGTCGGTATATTTTACATTGATCTCGGCATATTTTCATGCATGTTGGCACATCTTATTTAATGTCTGCATAAAAACCAGGTCAAATCTTGGAAACGCCCCTCAAGCATAGCTTGAAATTTAGACTACCCAAGTAAATTGCTGTTATATGGACTCATACGACATGTATTTTGACCTTCATGGCTTGATGTTATTTTCCCAATAGTGTGCCGCCGTAGCTCAGTGGTTAGCACACTCGTCTAATGTGCCTACTCTGGTTCAAATATGGTTGGAAGCACTTATATGTCTACCATATTTCAGCAGAAAGCTAATTGGCAAATAAAAGTTATGCTTTGTCATTGGTCCAGCTGCAACCTAATTTGAATAGCATTGCTAAAAGGAGGGAAGAAATAAACAATGTTTTATTTTAAGCCTTAAATCTAGTAGATTATTTGGGTCACAAGTTCAGCTTCCTATATAGCATAATTCACTTGGAATAAGCTCTTTAACATTAGAAACAAAAAGTATTAAAAATAAAAGTATGTCAAACATTTGTTTTATAGATTTTCTGGATAACTTACAATGTAACTTGTTCAGATTGATAAAAAAAGAGTTTAAATTTCTGACTGATACTTTTTATATTAATTCTTTGTCGGGTGTTTTTATATGGAACAGAACGGAACAGAACACACAGTTTCCGTGGCAATCTGACAAAATGATGAATTTGTTTTTCTAATCACCCTGAGTGTTATATTTCTGGGTGATAATTACAATAGCACATTTTTCTTTCCTACCGTATTATATATGATAGATAGCTACATACCTATTGACATTGATTGAAGACTTATTGTTTTGAGCCAAATTCCTCACATTCCGATAAACATGCTGGATAGCTATCAATTAGTAATTCTATATTATAGGTTGTTAATTAAAATATCACATTTACATGAATTTCTGACCGATTTTTCTTGTGTTTGGAGGAAAGACTCAGTCAATGTCAGCATATGGATAAAGGGAGGGCACTGTGTTATAAATATAGCCTGATTTTAGGTTTTGAATCCTGAATTGTCATTCTTTGTTTATATTGAAAAATGAAAAATAAAGAGTTTCAGGCTTTGAAAAGGAATACAAATTAGCCAAAACATAGAGGTGTCAATAGTCCTGATTTATCCAGAATTCTGGATTTATCCTTTTTGACAGAGAGAAATTGGATGAAATTATCTCAAGAAATGGCATAGTTATGATCAATTTAATCTCATCTGAAGATTTTTATTCAATACAAAATGATTTAAATATGGAGACATTGGCTAAAGGCCTATTGTTTGGCTTAAAGGGTCAACTAAACATGATTTTCAAGATTTTCAATTTGGCTCTGTTGGCACCCCTGTAATATTGATATATATATATGATTTCAGGCCTCTACCTGACAGATTTGATCTATATAGATGTAGCTCACCCACACCACGGAGGTTTAGAGAGTCATCATCGTAGATTACAGATGAACAATATCCTCCGTGTTATTGCAGATCTACAACAGTCCATGTATGGTACGTTAACTTATCCATATCACTCATGTATCTCATGGGGTTATCTCCCTCATGAGCTAACCCCTGAAATATTCGGGGTGAGGGAAACTCTTTTATTTTGCCTTGGAGAACTCTTTGGCAGGTCACAGTTTCTTTAAATCATAATGACTTTAGCTATAAAATGGGAGAATCCAGTACTAAGTTAAAGATTCGGCGCTAGTTTGCCTGAAAACTGTTACAGAGTAGATGTGCATACTTGTAGATCGATACAAGTACATAAAACATTCATTTTGACTAGGAACGTGTCTGAAAATATTAAAATTCTTTAATTTATTCATTAAATTATTTCGTGATTTGAGTTATTAGGACATCATGAAGACATACTAGTTTAATTATGATTAAATGTTTGTATATTGCAGACTTGGATATTAAGGAACATGTACAGAACTATCTGAAGTCAGTACGATATATAGAAGAATTACAAAAATTCGTGGAAGATGATAATTATAAGTGAGTAAATTTTTTGCTTGTCATGTGACTTAGATTTAGTCATGTGACTATATTATGTCATGTGGTTAGTCATGTGACTACAGCTTGATCATGTGACTACATTTAAACCTTAATTTATAAAATGGTTTTCTTGGCTGTAGTATTAAGGTTGAATAAAGAACTGCCAAAATAAACCTGCTCTTGCATCTACTGATGAAGAGGCATCTTAGTCTTAACCTATATAAGTCTGTAAAATTGAGCTTAATTTTCCTGATATTGTAATTTTCTCATATTTGAAATGTACAGTGTTTTGAATATGTTTGTTTCAGATTGTCGTTAAAGTTAGAACCTCCTATATCTAACCATACGATGACTACATCACGTGAGGACGTGAGTGCTAGTCCACCCTCACCAGCCACGGAGCCAAGATATACTAACACGCTCACACCCGGACCCTCAACCTCCAGTAAACATCCAGGCCATAGAAAATCCAAAAGTCTTAGTGCTAAGTAAGTAGAATATAGTTTCCTACATGTTTTGTACCAGAGTACTGTTTTATCAAAGCACTTATGATAATCTAAAGTTATGGTCAAATTAAATTTCTCTATAATTCTTGAAAAATGAAATTTATGCGTTTTGGGCCAGTTTGAAATACATCAGTTTACAATGGTTAAAAGATAAAAAATCATGTTTTCAGCTGTCATGAACTTTTGAGAAATGGTTTAATGCCTTAACAACACCAACCACAAATAAATAATTGATTGCTACTGTTGATTCAATAAGGTATACTAACGAGTGAACTATCCCATTCGAAAGAATAGCGTTAACTCAGTACACACAGTTCAACATGGATAAACATAGTTTACCTGATGGACAAGCTAATGTTTACAACCATTATAAATTAACTATAAACAGACTGTACTGCGTTAATTATATGATTGCATACTGCTGGTTCACTTACAGTTTCTCTTGTCCCAGTTTTCTCAGCTGTACGAGTGCTTCAGTAGAACGATCACAAAGTCTTCCAACTAAAACAACCGCCCCATATGTGAAAGGTGTCAGACATTTGTTAGATGACAGTGTATTAGAGGAAGAATCTCCGTGTGCATCAAGTGATGGCTCAATATGTAAAGGTAGGTAATTCTTCTCTTAGTTGGTTCAAACTGAAAAGATAGATAACTCTTGTCTTAATTGGCTCAACCTTAAAGGTACCTGAATGATTTCATATTTGGCTCAATATTTGTCTTAATTTGTTCACTCTGTAAAGTTTAAACCTGTAACTCTTAGTGTTCTTGGATCGATCTGTAAAGTCTAAAGGTAGGTAACTCATGTCTTTATTTCTTCCGCAAATTGTAAAGACAGCTAACTCTTAATTTTTTTAATCTTCAAGGGTAAACATCTCTTGCCTTGATTGTGTCTTGAAGATAAAAAAAGTTAAGAGGGCTATTTTCAGCTGTTCAGTGGCTCAACCACTCTTTGACATCTTAACTTGAAGTAATGTTCGTTAAGGTAAAATCAGTGCAATGCTATAAGTTTATTTTCAGATAAATTGTGATTTTAATTGTCTGTTGCATTCAAATAGTTTGTTTATTGTGCTGAGTGTGTTTATGTTAATTTCTCCCTGGATTTGTTTGTTGTTTGTTGTTTGTTCAAGATCAAGATGGTATCATGAGAGAGATCATTTCAAGTTTTTACTTTTAGCAGATTTATTTAAATCTTCAAGTTGTGTGTGAAAATCAATTGAAAATTAATGGAACTAAGTACTTCTGTCTTACTGTAAAATCATTGATTTTCGTGGGGGATTAAATTTTGTGGATTTTGTGGTTAAAAATTAAATACCATTCAAAAACATTTTTTACCTTGGTATTTATTACCTGAAATGCAAAACCCACAACTTGATATTAAGGTTCCATCGAAATGGTTATTTTTACCAAAACCACGAAACTTTGTCCCACTGAAATTAAATGACTTTACAGTAACTTCTTCTGTCTTATAATCACCAGTTTAGCTGGTACATGTTTTAGACTTATATCGTTGGTGAATAAGGCCCCTGATATCATTACCATCAACCATTCAGTTATTTATGAGCACATTGTGTGTTAGGTAAACACTTGTTTTAAACATCAATCTTGTAACTTCAAGATCATTAACTAGACGTTGCTGCACCTAATGTGTGTTCTTGTTTGTTTTTGTTTGTAAATGATACTGTTGCATCCCAGGTACGAGTACCATCAGCTAAGGGCAGAAACAACTTCCTGTGTTCAATTGGAATGATTGCGATCAAAGTGTTTGATATTCTGTCTCAGCAATTATTAATGAATCTAATGTACCTTTGTTCTAAGTTTGGTGAACTTGGACAACCAGAAATTAACAACGAAAATAGGAGTAACTCCATTTTAATAGCAGTACTTGGCAGGTATGGTCAAAGCCCTCAAACAAATAAAAAAATATT
Source organism: Spisula subtruncata (assembly GCA_963678985.1). Lineage (NCBI taxonomy): Eukaryota > Metazoa > Mollusca > Bivalvia > Venerida > Mactridae > Spisula > Spisula subtruncata. The sequence goes on along the minus strand of OY787673.1, from coordinate 5,768,886 downwards.
ATTTCATTTTGGCTCTTTAACTCAAATATACCCAGTTAAACCTAGATAAACATAGTTTACCTGACAGACGAGCTATTGTTTACAACTGTTATTAATTAACAATGAACGGACTGTACTTCGTTCATTATATTCTGTCTCATCAATTTTGATTTTCTGAACTTAAAACACAGTTTGTAGTTGGTACAGAAAAACAGAATTGGTATTTTATGATTTTAACTGATTCAAAGTTTTAATTTGGCACTGTTATGGGCACTTATTGTGCCTAGAATTGTTTAGGAAAGGTTTGATCATACAGTATATATATATATTACAGGCCTGAGTGTGGACACAGAGGAGACCACGGAAACAAGTTCTAACGAGGAAACATACTGGCCAGCTAACGACAGGTTGGTTTATTATTACAGGCCAGGTATTTTTCCTGATTTCGGTTTTGAATCCTGAAATTTCCTTCTTTGCCTATATTGATAAACTTGTGAAATTTCAGTTTTGAAACCAGGACTTACAGGCTTTGGAATGATTGCTAATTACTAGGCATACTAATTATACTCAGTACTGATCAATATTATTAAAGGTGTGGTAGTCCACAGAGGTAGGACATGTACTTTGGAACCAAGTGGTTTCAGCTACCATTCCTGTCTGTGTGGCGTCCATAGTCAAGTGGTAAATGCACTTGCCACCTTATAGGGTGAACTAGGTTTAAAAAAACGGTTGGATGCACTCATATGCCTGCCATACTCAGCAGAAAGCTGACTGGCAAATAAAGGCTTTGCTCAGCTCGACATAGCTCTTGCTCGGCTTAATTTGAGCAATATAAACCATGTTCTGTGGCTGTGATTTTCATTTTCCTTGATTTCTTATTCAAATAATCACTCATGATCAAATTGCTGTGGTAATTAATGTAGCGGAGTGATTCAATATTTGCTCTGTGAATTAGTTTAATTAGTTTGTGATTTCTGTTAATTAATACAGCAGTAGACTTGTTAGTCTGAGTTTATGATTAATTATTAATAATAAAGCCTGGAGCTTTACTTCAGAAATTTTTTATCACACTAATTAGCGCTGATTATTGGGTATAATTTAAATGAATGTTCTAATTAAGCAATAATTGTTTTTCAGTACTTTAGTACCGGAATCAGGGAAAGCGTTCCAGCAAAGTTTTACTTGTGAAGGTTGTTTGAAACGGAAAACTGTGTTAAAAGATGGCAGAAAACCTACAGTAAGTACCTGGAAATATTATCACAAATGTTGAAATCCTCAGCTGTCCCCACAGTGGTTTGGAAATTTCCCTTGATATGAACCACAGTGACAAACTTTACACGAACCTTGCATTATTTGTATGAATCTTAAGCAGCCCAAACAATTTATTTTGCTGAAATCAGTGTTTTCATTTATATAGAAATGTTGTCATCATGTCTTAAACAGCAGTTGCTGCAACTTGTCTGGTGTAGTTATAGATTTCATAGGTTAGCTGTAAGGTAGTTTTGGAACTTGGTCTTTAACCCAGTACCCTTGGCCATAAACTTTATTGGCAATATGATTCGTTGAAATAAAAAGTCACAGTTGCATTTGGAAATACTCAAAATAATAAACTAGTAATTTTCTTAAACACTCTTAGAAAGATTTTATAATTATCTTTGCAAACTAACAGTGGTTTGAAAATGGAGAAAAGAAATTTTTGGTGCGCCACTTTATTAAACTGTTTTAACATTGATCATGTAGTGGTTTGTATCAGCATTACTAGAGACAGTAGTACTGTCTTATTAAATAGACTATGATGCCATTACAGGTTGCTGCATGGACGAGATACTGGGTCGCATTATGGGGAACAAATCTACTCTACTTTCCTGCTAAAAACTTACGTAAAACAGAACGGAGTTCAGTAAGTAATGCTTCATGTTGATTGTGGCGCAAAACCTTACACTTAACTTACTAGTTAGCAGGGGTGTCAATTTTCTGATTTATCATTTTGATTTGGGTGTGGCGGTATGGTAGACTCGCGCGGGCGGCGATGTCAAACAGGGAGTTTAAGTTTGGATTGACACATCTTCTTGAAACTTGGTATATAGCACGCTGTCATGGAAGCCCCGCATGGGATTGATTTGGGGGGTCAGTAGGGTATAGGTCAAAGCCACTGTTTCTAAAAATAGAAAAAAGTTAATGATGGAAAAAGTACAGAAAACTTGGTTTTGCGGCAGTGCCGTATCTTGTTCAGTATTTAATGTAAAGTTCACCTGTATTATCATCAGTTCTAAGATTTTGTTTATTTATTTTATTGTTTTGTGTTTCAGTTTAAATCAAGTCCGAGTAAGATGTCGTCAGTGGTAGGTTGGATGGTTGTCATGGGAGATAATCCTCTACAACCTGATGCATTCCAAATAACAGATCCAGTCAAAGGTATAGTTACCTCCCCTTATCTTCTATCTTAACCTTTTAAACTATGAACTATAGTCTAGATATGACTTTTATGCAGCTTATGCATGTATCTGTATATTAGGTTTATTCATTTATCCTTCAACAAAAATGAATTAATTGTTAAGTCCTTTGGTTGATTTTAGGCTCAGATTTCAATTTTTCCGGATACAGTAAAATCATTTAATTTCAATAAGACAAAATTGCATGGATTTGAGGAAAAATATCATTGTGTAGGGAAGTAATTTCCTGGATGTCTTATCCACTAAGTCATATACTATAGAAATTATTAATATTCATGGGACTTTAATTTCATGGTTGATATCATCCACAAAATCCACTAAATTAAATCCCCGTGAATATTTATGATATTACAGTATATGTTGGGTCATATTATTGTGGTAGAGTGTTACTAAGGGTATAATTATATATTTGTCTATTTCAGGCAATGTGTATAAATTTCGTGCAGGATCACAAGCGCAGGCATTAATATGGTGCCGGCATCTGAGTGAAGCATCAAAGAAATATCAGTCAAGAGTAAGTATTGTAGTTTACCGCTTTTTTCCAACTTTGCAGATGGCACACTATCCCTGAAATTTTGGAATAAGAAATTTTTAAAAATTTAACATAAGAAACTTAATATATGTAACATATCTAACATTTATAAACTGAATAAAATATTTCCCTCATTTTTGAAAACACTAATGTTCATTTAACCAAGCATCGAAAGCTGATATTCTTGTTGGATTATGTAAAAGTTCATGTTTCTATAATTTTCAATATTCTATTTTTCAGACACAGCCAAATTTGATGTCGTTCGACTGATGATAACTGTAACATTTGTCTTCTCAAAGCTGTGATAGTTATATATACATGCCTTCCAAAAACCTGATTGGATACTGAAAGTCATGTGATGCATCACTCCTCATCTGATTGGATACTGAAAGTCATGTGATGCATCACTCCTCATCTGATTGGATACTGAAAGTCATGTGATGCATCACTCTTCATCTGATTGGATACTGAAAGTCATGTGATGCATCACTCCACATCTGATTGGATACTGAAAGTCATGTGATGCGTCACTTCTCATCTGATTGGATGCTGAAAGTCATGTGATGCGTCACTCCTCATCTGATTGGATACTGAAAGTCATGTGATGCGTCACTCCTCATCTGATTGGATACTGAAAGTCATGTGATGCGTCACTCCTCATCTGATTGGATGCTGAAAGTCATGTGATGCGTCACTCCTCATCTGATTGGATACTGAAAGTCATGTGATGCATTGCTCCTCATCTGATTTGATGCTGAAAGTCATGTGATGCATTACTCCTCATCTGATTGGATGCTGAAAGTCATGTGATGCGTTACTCCTTATCTGATTGGATGCTGAAAGTCATGTGATGCATTGCTTCTCTTCTGATTGGATACAAGCAGGAAATATGACCTATTTGTGCCAAATTTGATCGGACACTGGTCATGTGATATTATATGATCTTTTGCTTGTCTTTCTTCGAGTTGATTGGCCAGTATTGGAATGAAGTGATCAGTATTCTTATAAGGTCATGTGACTTTAATCTCGAGATCTGATTGGCTCATACAACTTTTCTTGAGATTTGATTGGCTGATGTGACATTGAGATTTTTGCTTGTTCAGATTTCGTTTGAAATGCTCAATTTTTCACAATATATTCCAAAGGAATGTGGATTAAGGGAGACTAAGGTAGTCTTGTTTTAACGTTTCTGTGTGTTCCGGTATGGCCTAAAATCACCAGAATTATGGAAAAGAAACGCGGAAGTAGTGATTGATAAGAAAATATCTTAGGCCTGTTTTATGGACCCATGTCAAGTAAAGGTGCAATTATTTTTTCGTGTTCAGCATTTGTTTCGTGAAATGTTTTTATTTTTCTGACTATAGTCACAGACAGTGCTCTATGTGTGTACATGTATGTGTATGTGTGTTGTCTGTGAGGGTCTATCTATCTATATATATGTATCCCATCTCTTACAATCTGTGTCAACTCCAAGCCGTCTAGTGCAATAATACAAGTGAGGTATCGCTTGTCAACATTCTCAGTTCTACTGAGGTCCAAAGTATTTTAATGTGCCCAAAGTTGCTCCAACTATGGGAAAGTTTGGGACATGACATATTTTTTTGTTTTTATTATTTAACATGTAGGTTTAAGCTGTAAAATTTTGCCAATGTGCACCCTGTATTATTTTACATAAAGGTACTATATATAATTTAGCTTTATATTCAACGCTGCTGTGTCAGTGACTGTAAAAGTGTACATTAAAATACTATAAAAACTACTAAATAAAATTAAAGACAAAAAATAGGAGAAAGTAAGGTAAATATTAATACATAAAAAAAAATGTGCAAGTGAAGGAAACTGTTCCAAAAAACCAAGTTTATTGAAGATTCAATTTATTGTTTTATAGTTTACAATTTTAATGCTTTATAAAAAAAATTTGTTGATAATACTCTGTGACCTTACAAAACGGAAGCATAAATTGTTGTATATTTTCTGGAACCAAATAATCTTAACATGTAAACTTCCTGCTTTAGTGTCAAACATAATAAATTATATAAACAACTATTATACATAAAACAGAAGGATTAGCATGTTGTTATATATATTCCTTCATGTATTTAATTGTGCATGTGCATATACCAGTATATGTTGTACAGTTCTTCAAAGTATATTATTTATAAACATTAAGATATGCATAATCTGATAATGAACGCTTTATAAATTGTTGGAAATTTAACAAAAATGTCAACAAATGTTGAATATCTCCTTTAGTGTTCACAGAACACAAGACAGTGATATGATTTCATAGTGACAATTATTTGGCATTAAGAGTTTTCTTCGTTTTTCGCAAAGGGAAGTAACTCTGGTTCATGAGATTTTTTACTGATATTTTTACATTAAAAGAATTAAATTTCTCATATGCATAATTATGTACCTTGCATTTATAATGGCTTTAATTGTAGTTATTTAATCTGTATAATTCTATGCTTCCAATCTGGCCCTAAATAGAATGAGGCATAATCAAAACAAACGTAATAAATTCTAGCCTACTGACTTGGAACGGGACTCAATAAGGGTTCATTCTGTTTCACCTCATTTTGGTATAAGGGTTTTTTCAATGTGCTATGAAAGATAGAATAAAGATCTATGTATTACACATATACTGGTAATGTATTTTGTATGCAAAGTTAGAACAGGGTATTTTTTTGTTACGGGGTTGATAGGGTCTTCCCCTCGTGTTGTATACTCGTAATCGTGCATGTTTCCATGTATCAACATATAATTATTTATAAAGGATCTTTCCTTATTTCTCTATGTGTATCGTCTACTGTCTGTATGAAACTTCAAAGTTAAATGCATTCCATAAGTATGAATGTCTACTATATGTTTTTGAAAGTAAAATTACCATAGTGTTTGTGTACATATATTTTCAGTTTGCATTTTTGAAATAAGAAAATAACAAAGGTTTATACCCTCAATCATATACGTTACTACAGTACCAAATTTACAGGCTCTATAAATATTTTTTTTTGTAAATTGAGCATGTTTTATTTTTGGTTTATTGTGAGATGTAACAAAATTATTTTTTCGGTAATTTTAGAATATTTATTAAATCTGAGAACCATTTCTATGGCAACAGTAATGGTGATACAAGTTCTGTTAGAAACATCAGTTTTTCTCCCACTAGTCCTTTGATAAAAGCTCTTTCATGTACGAGAGAGCTGTTCCGTAAACTGGGCTGAATTTTAGTTTTATTTTATCAAGAAATTTGTTCATGTTTGTCTATACGTCTGTTAGCGATCTTTTTGTTTTTCTTTCGTTCAATTTCGCATTGATAGATTCAAAGACCTTTTAGACAAATGTTGGAACTACATTTTCTTTTATTTAGGCCGAAGAAGGCGAATTTAATTATTTGGTTGATCTTACCTCGACATCATAATATTGTCATTAACTGATTGAATAGAAGTTCGATTCACTGCGTTTATTAAAATTAAAAATATTTTGACGGAAAACTATTGTATCTCACTATTTTGGAAATTCGAGTAACAATAGTTTTCTGCCAGCCATCAATTTATAAAATCCAACAGTCTAACTTTTCCATATTTCATCAGATTTTGTATATTTTTTGGACCAAAATAAAAATGAAGAAAAATATTCTTATTTGGTAATTTTGTGAAAGGGTATTATAACCTATGTATGCATAGTTCAAATCATTTCAACCTATCAGACATTGGTGTTACATAGTTTGGGACATTTTGAACATATTTCATACATTACCCTTCATATAATATGACTATAATATACTTGGATTGACATGCCATAAATGTTTTGATATTTTCGTACACCAAAAAAACTAACTTATTTAACTCATACAGAACGAAATTTTCATTAGGCCAGGAAAATGATTTTAATTGGAATTTGGTGCATTTGAGACAAAGGCTACATTTTGTCAGCGTCTTCCTGGATAAGCCTGCCATCACTGAACTTGAAGAAGTTAAAGTAACATTACAAAAATTAAAAATTATCATTTCAAAGTTCAAAAACAAATTTTGAATTTAATTGATGGGTTCTTTTTAAATGCAGAAAAATGCATTTAGGAAGTTAGTAAGAATAAAAAACCATCAGAGAAAAGAAAATTGATATTTTTGGTCTGTCAGTCTAATGTGTATATATAGTCATGGTAGGAACCATTATTGTGGGAAATACTCATTATACAGTTTGTACTGGGTGTAGTTTTATTGGTTGATAAACAATAAAATACAAAAAAATGTGTCAACAATAATGAAATTTACCAAAAAAAGTGTCCTGTAAATGAAGCTTAGTCATGCTTGGGGGCAGGGAGATTGTGCTAGCCTCAATGTTTGTTTATTTATTTTGTTTATATTAATTAAAATAAAAACATGTACATGAATTTGTCAAGGAAAGTCACATGAATTGTATAAATTGTTGCAGTTTTCAATACCTATGTTGTTACTTAAGTAAAGCAAATGTACAGAAAAAAATGAAAATTTGGTCAATTTTGTAAAATGTTCTATTATATGAGTGTCAAAAATCGAGAAAAAATAGTGGCAATGAATATTCACCAAAATCGCATCATGTTTTAACATTTTTGATTGATCATCGAAAACGAGGATATTAAGTTTATATGCTCTACCAAATGATTATAGCTTGTGATATAATTACCTAATATAAATAATACAGTTTGGTACTGGATTTTTGTCATTTTGTTTTCTGTATTAATCGACAATAAGTTAGGTATGACCTTAATCATTATCAACCTAACAGTATGGTAATGGAATAGACTTTTGTAACATAACAGTACTGTAATGGAATAGACTTTTGTAACATAACAGTTCTGTAATGGAATAGACTTTTGTAACATACCAATATGGTAATGGAATAGACTTGTAACATAACAGTACTGTAATGGAATAGACTTTTGTAACATAACAGTACTGTAATGGAATAGACTTTTGTAACATAACAGTACTGTAATGGAATAGACTTTTGTAACATAACAGTACTGTAATGGAATAGACTTTTGTAACATAACAGTACTGTAATGGAATAGACTTTTGTAACATACCAATATGGTAATGGAATAGACTTTTGTAACATACCACATCTTTGTAACATTATGATTGTAAAGCATTTATCAAGCATAATACATTGTATATTTATGGTGTTACATATTTAATGTCGAATGTATGAAAACATTAACACACAATGAGTGTACCAAACTGTTCCCTTTGATAAAGGGAAACAGGGACATGGAATAAAGAAAGAAATAAACAATTTATGTGTTGCTTCATTTTATTATACCCCCTGGTACTAGTGTAAGGTAGGTTTTCCTCCGCAGAGAATATAAGGATCCACCATTAGCTTCTATGTACGATAAGGATATTTAACAGGAGGGGTCAGATTTTAACCAGGGACGATGTGTGCTTTTCCTACATCCATTGTCGAATGTTGGATTATTTTTTTCCAGCGTAATTCAAGAAAATTGGAGTTAATAACAATATTATACCCCAGGTACAAAGTACTTGTAAAAGGTGGATTTTCCTCCACATGTGGAGAAACTGCTGGCTCCTTGTGGTAAGCAAGGGTATAAGAGTACTATACTAGGATACAGTCTAGGAAAACAGATTATGTGAATCAGCAGCTGAATGTCCTTTAGTCTGTCAATCCATCTCTCTGTTGACAAAATTGTGTGTATGCAGGACTGCCTAATACCCATACCTGCCAAGTAATACCACAACCAGCCCGGCTAGTACCGTTGATATATCAGAGAAGTTCAAAATTCCAAATGTTGATACAATGAGTCATCTAGATGTCAAAACCTATCCACTCAGTTTGAAGATCTTCAGCCAAAGAAATTAGTGAGTTAATTTATTGATCAGAAGAAACATGGATTGCAGACTGACCTACTAACATACCTTCCCGACATTACAATATACTAATGTTCACCCTCTTCTACGAAAGTAGGTGGGGAAGGGGCATACCTGTCAACTTCTCCGATTTTAAGGGTAGAAAAGCCCAGTCCAATAAGCGCGCATTCACCCAGATTTAGGCTTTCAGAAAGTTGACAGGTATGGGAGGGGCATAAAAATCATAGTGAGGTAGGACAAGTAGAGAATGCAAATCTTTTATATATTTAGTCATGTTTAATTAAGACTAGCACTCATTGACATAACATGTACATGTTCAAGATGTATGAATAATGATAACAAATAATTGGTCAGGTGTACAGAGATAAACACAAAATACTAGTAACAAGCTTTCACAGCATAGCATTCATATCAAGTGTACAAAATTTGACCGTTTTTCCAGGGTCCTACTATACCGGAATAATCCGGATTTGCTACACTTTCCGTAGAAAATAAGTCATTTGAAGAAAAAATTCTCAATATTGACTGAGTTATGGGCATTTGAAATTTTATATGCTGAACTTCTACAATAGAACAATGTCTGAAACAGAGTTTCGGTGTGTGCAGATGTGTGCTGAGGACAACACAAAATAGAGAGTCATGTTTTCAAGATTATATTTTTATTATTATACCATATTTATATAGCCCTTTTTTCATGTATACACACGTTCAAAAGTGCTGTACAGTCCCGACTAATACATGTTTAAAACAATATACAATGTACATAAAATATACAAAAACATTTTTATCAACGCTATTTAGTCTCCAATCATATCGTACCATATTGCCTAAACGAAATGCAATATTAAACTTAGGAGACATGGTGTATAGAAATACTTTGCTACAATAAGATAGTGGTGTACAACGATTTGATTATCTGTAGGGGTATTAACTGAATGTAAACCTCAACTAGGACAAGGATAACGTCAAGTACCATTACCACATGTCCTTAACCCTTAAAGGAATAGTGATACTTCCTTTAAAAGGGGGATGACTCACAGATGACATAAAGTTACTATCATCATATGAGTTACAAAGGTCGAAGAAATAACATACTTTCTTCAAGACCTTACCATAAAGGTCGAAGAAATAACATACTTTCTTCTAGACCTTACCATAAAGGTCGAAGAAATAACATACTTTCTTCTAGACCTTACCACACTTTGAAACGGGGCTCTACTTAACCCAGTAGACGGGCGTCTACTTAACCATGAACTTCAGCATGAATAAGCTATAGTAAAATAATGCGTTTTCAGGGCTTTCTTGAAGGACGGGAGTGTTTTACTGTCTCTGAGCGCTGTTGGCAGTGCATTCCAGAGTTTCGGTGCAGCAGCTGTGAAACATCGGTCACCGTAGGTCACAGTCCTCGTCCTTGGCACAACTAGAAGAACAGAATCATTTTGAGACCTTAGCTGTCTTTGTGGAGTATATACTTCCAACATACTTCTGATGTAGCCAGGCGATTTTCCATGTAGTGCTTTGAAAACATGAGTCAAAACCTTGTACTCTACTCTGTACTGTACAGGCAGCCAGTGAAGATCCTTTAGTACAGGAGTGATGTGATTGTAACGCGGTGTCCGTGTGATGAGGCGGGCAGCTGTATTTTGAATAATTTGTAGTTTATTCAGAATGATTTTCGGGGTGCCACATAATAATGAATTGCAGTAATCTAGTCTCGATGTTACTAAAGAATTAATCAGGGATTTTGTTGCATCAACAGTCAAATATTGTCTGATTTGACCTATTTGTCGGATCTGCATGAAACACGACCTTGAAACAGAGTTTACATGTTTATCCATGTCCAAATGTGAATCCAACATTGCACCAAGGTTTCTCACCATCGATGATGGTTTGATTACAGCGTCGCCAACTGTCACTGTGAGATTCTCGGCTGTGCTGGCATTCCGTTTTGGTACAAACAGGATTACCTCTGTTTTGTCAGCATTTAGTTTCAGCAAATTATCTTTCATCCAGTGCAAGATATCCTTCAGACAAGCTTCAATTCTTTGCAGAGTTTCATCCCGCGAGACACAATCTTTTGGTTTGAACGCCATATATAATTGTGAGTCATCAGCATAGAAATGATGTTGCAATTGATGTTTTCTACAGATTGCACCGACTGGTTTTGTGTACATGATGTAGTTCTTTGGACCAAGCACAGATCCCTGTGGTACGCTGTAGTTCATAAGTACAGATTAGACATTTATTATGCCTCAGTTTACCCCTGTTTACTTACAATGGTTTGGTTCTTGTGGGTTATTGTGCAGCTTATTATACAGTTAGTATACCAACCCTATATAAGGTAATCAAACGATGTAATCAAAAACAAAATGCTGTATCAAGAAATACACAAAAATTATGCTATAGATCCAGTATTGAGCCGTAAAAGCACTTTTAGCAGTAGGCGTTAAATATTGAAAATGTTCAAGGTCATGGTTCAGAGGTCAGGTTTTATCTGTAGTGTTATTCTTTTATCCAGCACCATCTTTTTCTATAGACTTTACTGTCAAAATGTCAAACAATAAAAACCATGGGCAATCCTTTACAACCATTGATAAGCAAACATAAAAGTTCCCACTAACAAATTATACACACATAATTCAAGTGGTTTCAAAGTTGACAAAAGAATACATCAAGTTTAAACTAAAAATACATTTTTTTCATCTAGTCACAAAAATCTTTGAACTACTGGTTGTATGGCAACATGTATATGAACACATCTACTCACACAACTATACATGTCTTAATAATTAAATGTAAACAAACAATTAGTACAAACAAATATAACATACATAATTTAGAAAATATATATACAAATACAAGGTATGCATTAAAGCGACCAAACTCCATTTTGATGACAAAATCTCATTTCCTAGACGTTTTAATCACAAAACTATGTTTTATAAATACATAAAGTATTCTTACAACTTACATTACAATGAAAGGCGCTATCGTTGAAAATTCTCGAACATGTTTTATTGTCCGTTAATAAGGTCACTGCTTTTCTCAGTATTTATACACAACTACGCTGTTAAATATATATTTTACTGCATTTGTTATGCAATAGATTTTGGGGGTTTAAAATGTAATAAACTGATTTCATGCAAATAATTTTCTTCTAGATGAATAAGTCCAGATTCATATATAAATGTATTAGGTCAATCAATCAATCAAACAAAAAACAGATTTTAAGAGAGCTTTTTGATACATTTTGCAATTTACCAACTGGAGTTTAGTCCCTTTAAAACAATGCATTGTGTGGCAAGTGTGATCCTCAGGTCCTGCGGTTGTAGTGAATACTTACACACTCAATATAAGAATCACAAAATCTAGTATTATGAGCATGAAAGTGGTCTCTGTAGCTCAAAGGTTAATGCGCTTGCCGTCTAATCTGGCAGCATAAGTTCAAATCCAGGTGGAAGAACTTATGCCTGCCATATTTCAGCATAAAGCTGATTGCAAATTTCTTATGATTTGAATGAAGAGTGAAAATATCTATTACAACCCACAGGCTAAAACTACCATGTACAGTATCCTATTACAACTATAACTACCCATGTTCATGTATTTACGTTGTCCAATAACTTTTCCCTATTATATACTTGTGTATAAATAATGCACTCTTGAGCTATTGAATATGTTGCTGCTTCCATGAGAAGAACCTCCCAATATCCACTAAGGTGATAGCTGATTGCCTCATTTTGAGTTTGTACGAGAAATAAGATGAAATGAAAATAAATTTAAACATTTGTGGGAGTAGATAATTTATGAATGCAAATTTGGCAATTAAAAGTTTCAAACGAGAAACAGGATCTCATTTTTATTACTCAATTTATTTTCAGAAAACAGGTCCCAAATCAACAGAGGTTTGAGTACAAAAGACTATTTTTTATCACAATTACCTGGTATGTCTAATACAGTATAGTAACAAATCATGAAAATGAAGAAAACAATTTTTTATCTATACATGGACTTAATAGCATAACAGTAATTATTTTGTCTCAATATCAATGCAAGTTCATACAGTTAAAATAAGTAACACTATTTAGCATTTACGCAAATATTGCAATATAAAAATAATCACATATTAAAACAAATACATGTATAATACAGTTTAATTCACAGATAATTCATCCTATCTTTGCCCGAGCTGATCGTTCTACATCAAATCTGTACTCATACTGAAATTGACAAGCATTCATCAACTTACCAGGGGTGTAAACTGGGCCAAATTGAAAATAAGGAAGATCTTACATGGCTGAACATTTTTGCAAAACAAGAGACCTTTGATGACATTGTTTTATAATTAACTCATTATGGATTAAAGAAAAATCCTTTGTAGTAGACGTAATCATCCATAACTTTGCAATTTTGTGGAGATGTTTTCATTAAATAACTTTAATTTTGACCAAAACCCATGGCTCTTTCAGAAGGGATAAATCTAGAACTCCAGATTCATCAGGAAAATTGCATTATCAGGACTCACCACATCCTATAGTCTGACGTCTAGGACAACTTTAAATCAATTTCGGACAGAAGATAGGTCACAAGAAATTAGTTCCAGACAACCCTAACTTCAATCTAAACCAATTGAATCGGACAACTGACCAAAACTTTGTATTATCAACATCAACGCCTGAGATTTAACTGCATATGACCAACATGCCTATAATGGCCTTCTGGAAATCAAAATTGACATTAAGCTGGAGTTGATTAAACAGCAGCAATTGAAACAGTATACAGGCTTATCGGATAAGGCACAGGTTTTCAATAGAAGCTTCAGAGCAAGAAAGGTACAAAATGAAACAGTGCATAAAGTGACGGATAATGAGACTTGGAAGACTTTTGATTATTTAAGTTTGAAAACTATAATTGTTGAAAACATCCAACCAACCTGATTTTCAATATCCATCATGGTTTTATATTTGATCTCTGGTATGTGAATCTGTAATACAAAATCCTTTTAAGTAATTACAGTGAATATAAGGCTACCAACACATGAGGCCCTAACCTCCCCAAGCATCATACATATTCCCTCAATCAGTATCTATCTGTATCACCGGCAAGTGCTTGCATCAGTCTCAGAATAAACACTAGAAATGTGTCCATCGACACGGGTGCCCTCATAAGGGTATATAGCAAAAGTAACAAAGGGCCATAACTCTGGTAACAATGAATTGTCAAGACCAAACTAACCACTACATTTCAATTTTGGTACATACATGTATGTATGTTAAATATGCTGTGTATGGGCCGGTGGCCTAATCATAGTTCTAAATAAACTGGTAAACTGGCAATAAAAAAAATTGCCTTAGCAAAAATTCCATCCTTTATGGTCAACTATACATCAAGGTTGTTAATCAGTGAAAGAAGAAGACTTACATTTTTGAGACTATCTACAGCTGTCAGTTGAGGACTAAGTTGCCACTGTACACCAGTCAATGCTGAAATATAATTCACAAGAAGTAGGGATATATGAGGTACAGTCTGTTGTAAAATAAGCAAGATCAAGAAAAGACCAAATACGTTTTGTTAGAATTATTGATGGACTAAGTAGGATATGTGGAACACAGGGAAAAGAAGGATCAGTTTATTTATAATGCTCAGGGCTGGTATTCACAAAGCATCTTAGTCAAAAACTTAATTATTTTGACTTAAGCTAATAATTTGTGTTGCAAATATTTCCAACAAATTTAATATTAACCCATATTTTCTAAGTGGATATTTAAGTCTTGACACAATGCTTTATGTTGTTTAACAGACACACTTAAGAAATCTAGTATAATTATATCCTTAACAGGGGATCACAATATCGTTTGTAGCAAAACCACTCTATACTCAAATTTTCGACCGAGCAGTCTTTTACTTTTATTCTTGAAGAAGACTGCACGGTCGAAAATTTGAGTCTAGAGTGGTTTTGCTACAAACAACACTTAAGAAAGTTTAATGTTTTAAGAATTTTTTTAGATTTCTACTTAGATGCTTAAGTGAATACCAGCCAAGATATGCCTAGTGATACAGTATGTTGTAAAAATCTGAGTAATGAATACATCCAGACACTGTCCTGACACAGTTTGTGTAAGTTTATGGTACATAAATAAATCATCAAAGGGCAATAATGCAGTTAAACTTGATCTGAGCGAACTACACAATTCATATGCAAAACTAGGTTTAATACCAATGTCCAATGACTAGTGTTTTTTCCAGGAATATTTACCCAGGAATATTGTAGGCAGACTGACCAACCATAAGCTGTGATGCCAATATAGCCACTATAAACTTCAATTCTTGGGCATAAAACAAGTCAATGTAATAGTTGTAAATATCTGACAGTGAAAATAGACACTGTGTAAGTAGGCCATTAAAATCTCAAATTCCAGCGAAACAGTTACTGTTACCTAAGTGGACTACTGGTTTTTCTGTTTATCCTGTGACATAAATCAAAATCTTACGTGTGATAGATGACAGACTACTCATGGCACGTTCAGGCGGACCGACACGAGAATGTGGATATCCCGTATGATGATTGGTAGGTGGGGCATAACCAGCCGGTGAACCCTGGTTGTATGCATTCTCTTTCCCTGCTGGATGTATCGCGTATGGAAGATTGTTACTCATACTAGACCTGTAGATAAATGTAATATAATTGCAACATTTGGGGTGGTACTCAATATTGATCTTACTTGTTTTAAGGATAAGGACAACCAATTTAACCACACCATATGAAACTCTTGGACAGTAACAGGCGAAATGATTGGCTACCCTTGTTCTCCAATCAAATAAGATCAATGTAAAATATCTACCCTGATCTCAAGTTTTCTAATGATATACCAGTACTGATATATTTATGAAGGTGACATAATTATGAGATATATCCATTGATTCTGAGCGCATTGAGTTTTCAACTCCAACCTATAATTCTTGAAACCAGGCATCACTAGGCATTCAGTCACTATTGAGTGCTCTTCTTACTACCTGACTCCTATACAGCAGGTGTCATGATTCAATAAGCTAGAAGCTTATCAACAGACCTTATAACCGGTAGATAACACGATTAAGCAAAATATTGATAAATACATGTAGTCTATAATTACTTTTTATTGTTTAAGAAATAATGAATATGTAGCGACAAGCTTTTTTGCGCAATAAAATATTGGCACGAGTTTGGATGCCTAGTAATTAAATCATGAGTTCGTAGCACGCTCCAACGAGTGCCTATATTTTATCATGAAACACAGCACTACTGTATTCATTATTTCGATGCTAACATCGCCAATCCTCTGCAATTTATGGCATAACAAGATATGTTGACGTCAAACTACATTCTTTCCTAGGAATGGTTACGTTATTTGTCAGATTATATGACGTAATCAATCATGACAGCTAGTTTAATATACACGAAGAACGTTAATTTCACATGCTATGTTATCATTTCATTTTTGGAATAATGAATATGACAAAACTTGTCGATTCAATTTATCATTTTCGTGGTCAAATAATTTTTTGTGAACTACGTCTTGCAATAATACACTAACTGTAATACTCACATGTTCATAGAAGGGTCGGTGTTTGGTTGTCCGAGTGATGACTGGGTTTTAATGTTGGCCATCTTGTAACATAACATCAGGTTGTTTAATTCACTGTAATGTATAAGAACAAAATCTCACAATCTTGAAGAAAACTATTTGACAAGACTTACATGAGTTTAAGTTTTATTTATTTTCTTTAAGTCTTAAAGAAAGGACTTAACTGAGATCAACTGTACCTGTACAAGCAGTTTTCGATGTTGCTCAGGTAAAATTCTTAAAAAGAAAAAAAGAACTTCATTAAGAAGCAACCATGCTTTTATGACAGTTCCCAAGTGAAATTTCAAAACGTTCTTGTGGAACAAAAGAAAAGGCTGCATACAAGAGGTAGAATTGTATCTTTCAACTTCCACTTCTACAAAATATTGTTTGAAAACATTCACAAAACATAAATTAAGTGCGACAATATGTACTGAGGGCTAATAACTCATTACTATCGTAAGGCATACAATTATCAATACACCATATTTAATCATTGCAAATAATCATTATCAGTGTAACAGTAGCTTCTGGTTATTAGTCCCTGTCTAAAAAGTTATGTTAGTTTTATCAAATGTATTGTAAAAGATTTTTGTGCATATGACTGCATGGTCATTCAGTTTTATCCCAACCAAAATTGCTAATAACTTCCAGCTTCAAAGGAAAAACAATTTTAATGAAGTTATGCCAGACACAGAGTATCATACATACCCGACCAATGTATATCCATTAGGTGGCCTCCTTGCTCCCTTGGCTAATATAATGAGCTCAGAGAGTGCACTATTGGTGAGATTGACTGACATCCAGCGTACACAAATCACTTTCTTCTTAGTAGCTTTCTCACCTGGTACAGTAATGTGATAAATATGAAATCATCATAATCAATGCAATAACATCTCAAGCATTTTTTTGTAAACAAGAGGGCCATGATGGCCCTATATCGCTCACCTGATTATAAGTGAAGCCCTGCACAGTTTTCACCAAAGGGAAACATTTGGGAACAATCTTGGTAGAAAAAGTCTATGTAAAACTGGTGAACAATCTTGGTAAGGGGACGACAAGAACTAAGAGGATGCTACCTATCAAATATCAAAGCTCTAGGCATTGTGGTTTTAGACAAGAAGATTTTTATATGTTTTCCCTACATAAGTCTATGAAAAACGGTGAACCCCCCGGGCGGGGCCAATTTTGACCCCAGCGGCATAATTTGAGCAATCTTGGTAGTGGACCACTAGATGAAGCTACATACCAAATATCGAAGATCTAGGCATTGTACTTTTAGACAAGAAGATTTTTATATGTTTTCCTATATAAGTCTATAAAACGGTGACCCTGTGGCAGGGCCAATTGCGACCCCAGGGGCATAATTTGGGCAATCTTGGTAGTGGACCACTTGATGATGCTACATACCAAATATCAAAGCTCTAGGCATTGTACTTTTAGACAAGAAGATTTTTATATGTTTTCCCTATATAAGTCTATGTAAAATGGTGACCCCCAAGGCGGTGCCAATTTTGACCCAGGCCATAATTTGAGCAATTACTAAATCCCCCAATCCCACATACAATCTGGAAAATATTTCATCAAAATTTGCCAAACGGTTTGAGAGGAGATGTCTTTCGAAAGTGTGGACTGACATACAGACGGACGGACGGTGAGTGATCACAATAACTCACCTTGAGCACTTTGTGCTCAGGTGAGCTAAAAAGGCAATACTTTATTAAGAATTTCAAACATCTTAAACAAAATAGGAGAGATCATATTGTATACAGGGACATCATTTTCATGCAAATGTGCCCATCAGTTATGGTAGCTGTTGGTGTTCAAATAATGTACATTATCAAAGTTCATTGGGATGGCGCGATAATGGTATTACATGTAATTTGACGTCTGATGTCGTTGACATTACCTTTCTTTTTTCTGAGTGGTACTGGAACCAGCTAACCAAACTTTATAATTATAAAAATGTGATTGTCATTCTTATTTTCACTAATAAATCGTGGTAATCTGTTGAAAGCAAATAATAATTGCTTATAACATTACTGCATACTGTAAAATAATTAATTTCGTGGGGGATTAAATTTCATGGTTCACCTCAAGCTATGAAATCAAACACCAGCAAACAATAATTTTGACCCTTGTATTTATAACTTGAAATGCAAAATCCATGAATTAATGTCCCATCGAAATTGTCTTTTTTATCAAAACTGTGAAAATTCATCCCATCGAAATTAAATGATTGTACAGTATATGAGAGTGACAATGTTAAATGGTTAAATTCTTACGTGTATCTGATGTGTAGTCAAGCACGGTAAAACCAGCAGGTACCGGATCACGGTCATTGATTATAGAAACATCCACCAATACATCTCTACCCTGTAATCATACAAAATGCTTCAATATATTATAACAATACAATACAATCTTTATTTTAAGTCGGATTTCATTTACAACAATATAACATCTAAATTCTAATTTAACATCAAACTTGTGAAACATTTACCAGTATCAATAGGCACACTTATCAGTCCTACTAAAATGAAAGTTGCCAGGGTTACATTCAACTCTAACTGACTAATTATCAGTTTTGTAAATCACGCTTCGTTGGATGAGGATTATACAGACTTTAAATTTGAACTTTTATTTAAGATTTTGGTATGTGCTTTGAGAAAACAGTACCCTAAACTCTATAGTTTTAAGATGGACATTTTTAATAATGATTGAGACCAATTTCTCATACCCCCATGGGGATGGATAACATCAGGAATGAGGTGTTATGGGTGATAAATATAAATTGCTACAACTTGTTTCACAATCGAACTTAAATAAATAAGTATAAACAAGACTGATTTCCAACAAGTGCAGAAATAAACCAAGGTTTGCTCAAACTCATACATAGGTTGGAACATATTACGTACAGGCTGTGGAGCCATTCTCTGTACACATAGATACCGTGTTACACGTCGACCAAATAATCCATCTCTCCACAGATCAGCTTCCTCGGTTCTATCATACGTTCTGTCTATCTGAAATCATCAAATATAATTAAATATAGTAACATTTAATCTAGATTAAAACCATTTATAAAGATAAAATAGCCAAATAGTCTAAGGAATAATTAGCAGATATGATCAGAACCAAAACCTCTCATTTCAACTTAAGCCATCATTTAATATAATATTTATTATTATGATCAGGAAGGGATAAACAAACAATACCATAATCGTACAGGAAAAAATCAGGAAATTTGAAATAATATTAATTTCATTTTTGGGGAAAAAAGTGACATTTAAATAGTTACTGTAGAGTATCCTGCGGGACATTTGGTTATATCAGCAACAACCAACACTCCAGTGATTGGCCAATCTTCATTATCCATCATCGCTTCCCAATCTAAACAAAACATAAAAGAGAAAACCACTTTAGTAGAAGAATTTAGAAATAAAATTGAGTGTATTCTATTTTCACTAACATACTCAGCCTTAAATGCAGGAACTGGTGAATGTGTGTACAGTGACAACTGTTGAAAACCATAATGTCATATCCGTTGCGGATAATAATGTCCACCAAAGTACAAAGTACAATATTTTTTTATATGTTTTATAATCTTTATCATTGAAAAAATAATTTATAATTGAATTATTTATACACACCCCCCATGTGCATCATATCGACCGAGATCCCTAATCGTTAAATTCCTGATAACGGGCTTGACACTCTAATGTTGATATCAAGAATGAGATCAGTATTATAAAAATAAAATCAATATTAATGCACATTGTGAAATACTAGGTAAAATTTTAAAATTATTAAAATTATTAAAATCATTATTGACACATTGAATTGAGTTTATTTGTTAACAACATTTTCTATATCATAAAGTAATAATCAATTGATTACATACTTATAACCTCAATACATTTTAATATCAAATAAAATGCTTTAATCTAGCAAAGTTAGGATTATTATTTGACAGTAGCCGAAAAATATCACTATCCGAAATAATGCCAATAGACAAAATAAAATTTTGATCCAGGGTTGAAACCTAACTGTTTGGCTGATTTAAATAAAACACTTTTGTATATAAGAACCGACTTAAACTACTTACTATTCTGTTTTGTTGATAATATTTATAAAATATTGTTTTTTATTTACCAATATTTTGATACGACTGCGCATGCGTGAACTATCTTTGGTTCCCCGCAGTCAAATCGTTAAAAAGAGAACCAGCGCAGATAAACACGTTTATTTTCAAGCAGATTAATTAAAATGAATTCATCAGCAAAACCAGAGGTACGTATGTCGACTCAAGGTGCAATATCTGACCATGATTAATATTGAAGTGGTTTATGTTAATTTTAAGCAACATCATTTGGAAACTGGGAGTATCAACGACTTTATCATATGATTTCGCGACCAAATGTGTAAACTTAATTTTTGGATCTTGATTCATGTACTGTAATGTTACATTCATTCTCTATCAAAGGGCTAAACACAATGTTAAATATTTGCAACACATACTCTGTGCATTGGAGATATCAATGTAAACCCAGAACCTGTTGCATAGCCATGGCACCATCTAGAGCGCTTTTTGGTACCACTTTGCCACATCTATGCAAACACTGAGTCTTTTCATCATATTACTATTGGGTTTTCACTATCAGTATCATACTATCGACTTTCCATATAGCCAAGCTCTATCGAGCCCTTTTTGGTAGCGCTTTACTATGTGTATGCCGATAGCTTACCATTTCTCAGCTCTTTGCTTGTTAGTAAGTAAAGACTTTATTTAATGAGGCAACACATTTAATTATCCAATCTTCCATAGGGGCCTCAACAGAGTGAGTGCTACGAAGCGCTTTCTTACGCAATGGATCACTTCGGTTCCGCTCGGTAGCACTTTGCAGGGCTAGCTCTGGCTCAAAATTCTCTTGGGCCAATTAAAAAATTGAATTAACGGCTGGGGGCCAGGGGGCCGCTAGGATCCCCGGTGGGTCCAGGGCGAAGCCTTGGCTGGGGGATCAGGGGGCCAGTGGCCCCCGGAAGCTCCTGGTGTTTTGCTATAAAAGAACTGTAAAATCAACCCTGAGCTATACCATTTCATCTCATATTCCAGTATTGAGCAATCCTGAATCTTGTGATCATTGAGAAGTAAACTCCATCAATATGACAAATATTTGTTTTTTATTCATGTATTTTTGTTTTCATTGTGTTAAGTTTTGTGTTGTTCCTTTGGTTGATATAGACCTTCAAATCAGTAGTTACTGATCGAATTATATGATAAAATGTGGCATTAATAAAAACCATGAAACAGAAACAGATTGTTCACTGTACTTTTGCAATACAAAATGAGAAATGAGTGACATGTGATTTCATGTGACTGACAATGCAAAATTGCCCCTTGAACTTAATTTAAAGTCCCAAGAAGGCATTCTATATTGTAATTGGTAGCTGGCATGTCATACTACACAATAAATGCCATGATTAAACCCTATTATGTAGTCTTATTTGCCAGAAAGTAGCCAATAATCAACATAAACAAAAGTATCCGAAAATACGTGAATATCCGAACTAGTGTTACTCACGGTATCACTGACTTTTTAAATTCGACTAAGTGTTGTTATCAATGCGTTTAAAATCGTCATAGATTCGTCATATACCCTTGGTATGTCTTAAAATTACATAGGATACAAGCGTTGTCATCGGCAGAATTGTTTACACTCATGATTCTCGATACGACATATTTGCAGAACAAACGCGTCACGCGTGACATGTATGTCGGCATATTTCCACAAATTTTCGCAAGATAAATGTGCAATGTGTTTATGCTACTTTCCATTACTTTTAAGCGTAAACTAGATGCATTTATGCGATTTATAATTTTAAAAAATCGTCTATTGGATTACTGTTGTAGACTTAATTAATTGCCGAGGCCGACTGAAAATTTAGCGACTGTCCGTGAAAAGTTAATCGCCTGAAGTTAATTAATCTCTTAACAAGTTCTATGCCCAAAAGTTCCAATTAAATATACAGTAAATTACTCTCGTGACAAATAACTCGCTGATTTTCAGTAACATCGTATCAATTACTCAAATTTAATAACCAACAAATATCGAATTCATTACGACATCTGCACATCACAGACGCCGCTCTTTTACTGAGTCGTCGCGCGGTGCGTTTTGAAGTCGTTAGATCTTAGAGCGGCGCCGACTACTTCAAAAAAACCTTGACCGAGATTTTCGCGGGTGGTGTCGTTTGCTTGCCAATTTTTTACTCTGAGTTGCATGTTTGTTGGATTACTCCTGTTACATTTCTATGTTGGAATAATTTATGCGGAATATAAGATCAGTGGTTTTCTTCCACGAGTGATGAATAGTCACCAAGTATCTGATGATTTTCATTTTTGATAGTCTTTTGGTGACAGATTTTAATTAATTACTCGTCAATATGTGCTCGTGCGGGGTTACACATGGACTGTCAAGGTACCGAATTTTATCCAATCAAATTAGAGAAGGCGGAGCTTCGACGCGAGTTTGCAGTTGTTTGTTGATTCAAGCATGTCAGTAGACCTGACTATCGATTGTTTATTGCAATGCCCCGAAGGCCACATATTTTAGTTACAGGATTTTCCAATAATCTTAAAGTCATACTTTTTGATGGTTCGGGCCAATTTGATTTATTTCGGGCCGAATTCGCTTTTTTCGGGCCATTGGCCCGATTGGCCCTCGACAGCGCGGGCCCTGCTTTGCTAGGCAACGGACTGCTAGCTGTGAGTGATTGCCAGTACATGTAGCATACAACTTTTTCGCTAACAAACTCTTTTTTTAAGCAAACTGTTTCTTAGCATAGCGCTACTGAGCACTAGATAGCGCCTTGCTTATGCAACGTCCTTCAGTTGTTATGGACAAGTCTTCCACCGGTACATAAGCATTTACTAAACACAGTCTTGTTTTTGGAGTTTTGAATCTTTTGACATAGTTTATTAATATTATTCTCATCAATAAGTGTGTCTGGGTCGAGGGCTAAGCATTTGTACATGCATGCATTCTTAAAAAAAATTATATAAAGAATAACTTTTTTTATTACAGAAGAAAGTGGGGACTAAGAATGTTACAAAGAAGAAGAAGAATCCCGTTCGATATTTTTCCAGTGCCGGTACAGATAAAGCAGACACTCCAGACAAACAGAAACAGAAAAAACGTAAAAGTGGCAATAAGTTAAAGCATTCATCAATACAAATAATGGCAGGAAAAAGTTACAAGGTAATTACCATGAGTTAACTTCTTTGAGAAATTTTCATTGTTTATTTGGATTTTTAAAATGTTTGTCAATGTTAGTGTGTTGTACTGGTACTCAATGTTGAATGAACACAATTTAAATACTTATTTGCCTCGCAGACAGACTCACAATTTGGCTTAAATCATCAATGAATGCTTGGGCCAGTAGATATCTATTGAATTTGCGACTTTGACTATAACATTATTACCTCGTTTTCTCTCAAGAGTCAAGACACATTTTCCAAGGGTAGATCCAAAATAGCATAGAGTTTGCTATTGCTTCCAACAGCATCGCTTTTTTCTGCTACTAGTCTCAAGTTACGTATGGAAAATGTATAATTTAATAGGAGATGTACTAAACTTAGTCCAGAGCATTGTCCACTCGACTTCCGTGCCACCCATTTGTATGGTGTAAAGAGTTAATGAGTTAAGATGGTTGATTTCAGGTCAGTACAAAACCGAAAATAACAGAAGTGTACCAGGATTTACACAGCGGCGATGCGAAGGTTGAGGTGTTTGAAGTGAATATAGATAAAGCTGAAAAGATACAGAGACGTCGTCGAGACAAGGGAAAAGTTCGTACTAAACTCAGACACAGACATTTAAGAAAGGTATGACCCAATACTATGAAATGCTTTCCTTTAAATAAACCGGAAACTATTGGTTAATAGGCCTACTCCGGATCACCACTAATCTGTAGGTACAAATAGATTTTACTGTTATAATCCCTTTATGTCACTTAAATATTCACATCTGGTCAAAACAGTTTGGGACAGTTGTATTTGCATAATGAAATTATGAATACAAAACCAGTCTTACTAGTTCAGATTTATTTGAACAGTAATGTTCCGCTAATAAGACTACTTGGATTATTTTGAAATCATGCAGATTTTGTCAGTTCAAGGTTCCAAAGTATTAAATTTAGAACAAAAAAGGTCCGCTAATAAGACCGATTCGCTATTAACTTAATTAAGACCATCTTTTTGACTGGTCTTATTAGCGGAACTTCACTGTACCTACATGTTAATTAAGGGGAACCCCTACTTGCACTGAGTTCCGGACATTAATTATTTTTTGGGTGGTTACAGAAACAATGCTGTTATGTTATATTTTGGTACTTATCATTGATCTATGCTTTGCTATTAGAACTTATTTGTTTCAGATGGTTGACCCGTTTCCTGGTGACAAGCGTATACCAAAGGCAAAAATAAAGAAATATCAGCGAGGCCCAGATGAAGTAGACGTAAGTATTACATCATAATTATCATGATTCTGTAATGATTAATCAAATGATTGAAAATTAAGCGGTTGATAAAAATCATGTCAGACTGAAGGTTCTTGTTTCCTGTCCAAATTCTCCAATATTGCCTTACCTGCCAAGTACTCCTATTAATGTGGAAGTACTCCTATTTTTGTTACTTAGTTCACCTAACTTTGAACAAAGGTACATTTGAGTCGTTTTGTGTCCCATGTTTATAACCATTAGGATAATAATATTCCTTGATTATGCATCTAAATCTCTTTTAAATCACAATTAAGAACATCTTGTGACATGTTTTGCTTTATCGCTCATTTTTTGGATTTAACTTAGTAGCTTGGCAGGTATGAATATTGCTCTCTAATATGTAGGGGTACTAATTTTCCTGATTTTTCTGGAATTCTGACCAAAATAGAAGTTATTTGATGAAAATATCTCAAGAAATGGCAGTTTTCGTAAATTTAATCTGCTCTGAAGATTTTTTTTATTAAATTGGATTTAAATATATGGCAACAATGTCATTGAAGTCTTTTGTCTGGCATACAATTTTCCTGATTTTTAATTTGGCACTGTTGACACCCTGAATGCCTGAATATGTATTCAGGGCCTTGTTTGCAACTTTGAAGGTGGGCCCTGTGCCTGGTATCTGGGGGAGGAATCTTTTTGTATTTTTGCTACTTCTTCATTTTTGGTGCAAACTATTTAACAAACTCTAAGATCAAACGCCTATTCTGTATAGTGTATTAAATTTTTGGAACTGATTTTGCAGAGATGTTGTTCTATTATTGTATGATTCAAAATGATGCTGTCAAGTGAAGAAGTTTAAAATGTACAGCTCCTCTCTTCTTTGTTTGCAAAATCAGTTGAAACTAGATGTTTGATAATTGAATGTATGCTCACTTGTTCAACCATATGAATATCATTCATAAATAGTTGACATAAAATCATTAAGTTTCGTGGGGGATTAAATTTCGTGGAATTCATGGTTAACCATTTACCATGAAATTAAATCCCATCTAACACTAATTTTGACCCTTGTATTTATTACCTGATATGCAAAATCCACAAATTAACATCCCATCAAGATTGTCTTTTTTACCGAAATCACGAAATTTTGTCCAATCAAAATTAAATTATTTTACAATGTCATTTATTATAGACAAAGACAAGGTCACATAAGGGAAGTGCAGTATTACAGAAAAGTGAGAAGAAAGTAAAGTTTGCAGCCAAACAATCAGCAAGAACAGAATTACTGATGCAAGATGATGAGGGGTAGGTTATATGTTGATGTTACACCCACTGGGATTCCATATGACTTGGTGGTAGGGGTTCAGGGTACTGTTTTATCAAAGCATTTACGAAAATCTTAAACTTACGATCAAATTTAAATCCGTTTTACTACCTTTACAACAATAAAACATGGAAAATGGAGCTGTTATTCTTATCAAGATTCAGTTAATGAACTTCAACAAACAATATCTGTCCCTAATTTGTTGTTGTTAAAGATGTATATAGAATTTAAATTTGAACGTACGGTTACGATTTCCGTAAGTACGTTGATAAAACAGTACCCTGATCCTTGGAATTTTCAAAAAGGTCACAATTTGACAAACAAGACTTTGATTTGAAGAGTCATTTCTCTTAAAATTATGCCAATGGGTATTTTGCCTGTAAAGTTTAGTCAAAAGTATTGAAGTGCCCCTTTAGATTCAGAACGCCTGCACCCCACCCTCTCCACTCATAATTTGTTGAGGTTAGGTTACTACCCTATGTTGATGTTTGCGGTCACTTCTGGTTCGTCCGATGTCAGAATCATGTGAATGAGTAGTGTCCTTATGATTGAAATACTGTTGACCAGTTTGACTTGAAACAATATTGATTTTTTTCTACCTTACTGCGGAGGTCAGTTATAGCTTGAATGTACAAGCTCTTTTTCTTTTGAAATGAGCCTTTTTAAGGACAAATGTTAAAGTGTCAGATACTGCTGAGTGATGTTGAAAGTTTCACCATTAAAATGACGACTCATTTATTGTAAGAACATGTTCACATATTATGATTTCAGATATTTACAAGCAGAGGGTGATGAGGAAACTACTAATATATCACAACATGATCTCGCTGATGCTGTAGATATAACCAGTGCTCGTAAGGTAACAACAAATTTCCTATAATTCCCAAATAATCCAAACTTCATTCATAAGGAAGAATTATCTTTTCTGTACAAAATAAAATTTATTTGATGACAATATCAAAGAATTGACAATGTTATGGTCATTTGAATTTCAAAAATCTGAATTTTACGATAAAACGATGTTTGAAGCGATGTGTGTTGACGGTACCCGAAGTATACTTGTGACTTTGTTTTCAAGATTAGGTATTGTACCTGACATTAGAAACACTGTTCACCAAACCTGTTGTCATGGAATTTAGGCCTTTAATTAAATATTTTTGTTTAACCTTTACCTAATTACACAATCAAATGAATCCTTCTTAAATGATTATATTGCTTCCCAGAGAAAAAAACATACCATCTGCTGGATGTCGGTCTATTCTAGTACTCCTTTACCATTTGTCAGTTTTCAGTGAAACTTTATACAAATACTCGTGTAAAGCCTATTTGTGCATATTGTCTGGAATCTTTGGCTAGATGACTTTTGCTGGTGTTATTTTCCTTTCTGAGAGGCATGCCGTATGTTTTGTGTATATATTTTAAGGTTGGCAACAAATATCCGGATATTCGCATCGAGTTTCGATTATCCGGATAGCAAATTGGTATCCGGATATTCGTAATAAAAATTGAAGAAAAATCTTATGTCAAAACCTATCGAGAAAAATTGTCAATTAACACCTATAACAATAGAATACATTCCTTGTGGGTGTCACCACAGGAGTTGGGCTATTTTATTCCGTGGTGACACATTCATGATTGTTAATTGCGAGGTCTGTTTATACTTCTTTGACACGGGGTCTCCATTAGATCATGTATCTATATCTACATGCGTGGTTAGATTCATGATTACTTGATAATCATTTCCCAGTCAGGTTAATTCTTTTTGCCTGACAGTAGATGCTATAATTATGTTTAGTAACAATCCCTGATTTAAACAAGTTGTTTGCTTAATTACCGTAGTAACTGAATTAGACCCAGCTCCATAAATTGGTTTTAATTTTGCGGATTCGTGAAGATGAAATGACGTTTGAGGTTTTATACGCATTATGTGTTTGTTCAACGCCGCATGTTACAAACTTTCTTTTATCATCAACAGATTTAAAATCAAGTTTAGCATTGAATTATGGTTGATCTGACAGATGCATAGAAACATGAAATGCAAGTCTGTCTGGCACGCGGAGACTATGTTGGTCGCGAAATTATGTTACATTCTAACACAGCATTATCTTCATTTAAACAACATTCAATTTGATATGGATATCCGGATATTCGTTCAGATACCGTTCTGAATATCCGGATACCAATTTTGGTATCCGTTGCCATCCTTAATATATTTTTAATATGGGTCAGAGCCCATTTGGACAATAAGACTTTGATTTGATAGTAACTAATAGTGGAGTTATCTGGTTTGATTTTCAGTTCTTTGAATTAAAGTTGAATGATTTCGGTCCATACAGAGTAAACTATACACGTAATGGTAGATTTCTATTACTGGGAGGGGCTAAAGGCCATGTGGCGGCCATTGATTGGATGACGAAGAAATTACTGTGTGAAATCAATGTGATGGAAACTATACATGATGTGAGGTAGGTATATATGTATATCCTTGACCCATAGTCTAAAGTCACTATGAAATCTTTTACGGCCTACGGCCATTGTGATTAATTCCTACAGATATGAACTCCAAATCGTGATATATTGGCCGGTATATCATGGAAAACTAAGATCTATTTCCTAATTATATCACACAGTAACTGTTGTGGAACATTTTGAACAGCATATTTTGCTATAAATCAAATAATCAGGGGTGTCAATTTTCCAGATAAGTCCTGAATTCTAGATTTTGCATTTTGCACTCATGATCAAAATAAAAAATATGTGTTGAAAATATCTTGAGAAATGGCAAAGTAACAAGGTAAATTTAATCTGTTCTGATAGAGGAATTTTTTCATTACAAACTGAGCTAAATATGGAAATAATTTCGTAATAGGTCTCTCGTTTGGTAAAACAGTTTGACCGCATCTGATTTTCCTGATCTTCAATTTGGCTCTGTTGACACCCCTGAATAATTCTTTGGATTGTCCCCCTGAAGTTGATTTTAAGCAGATGTTATTGTGTGTTTTTACAGATGGTTACATCAGGAGACGATGTATGCCGTGGCACAGAAACAATGGACATATATGTATGATAACCAAGGCATAGAATTACATTGTCTTAAAGTACTTGACAGTGTTCTCAGGATGGAGTTTCTGCCCTACCATTTTCTTCTAGCCACTGCAGTATGTTGTTTTAATGTTTGTATGGAGTTTAATAACACCCCGACCCAATTGTTCTTTTCTATTTCAAGGTCGGTGTTTTGAAAATTCAACCTCGCTCAACCTCAAAATTATTAGAATAAGGAGTATGGCAATTGAATGTACACCCATATTTGATGCATGTTTACAAGTTCATTACAGTATTAAACAAATATTGAAGGATCAATTGGTTATATACAGGTACAGGTATTGTCCAAAAATTGAATACAAAATATCAATTCCTGCCTTAAAGTAATTGACAACATTTAGAAAAAAGAAAAGAATAATGAAATTATGTTTGTCATGATGTAAGAATGAGTGGTTTTGCTTCATTAGCATTCCTTACAACATTTTTACTTTTTAAGTTACCATGGAGTTATAGCTTATTACACTCCATGGCTTTTTCAAAAATCGTTTATCTGCTGCATGATAGTATTAAAATTTTGGAGAAGTTTTTGATCTAATATCAAATCTCACAAATGTCGTCTCAAACTCTGCCTATATATTTTATACAGAATGCTAAAGGTTATTTATCCTATGTGGATGTATCTATCGGAGAGAAGGTGGCAGGATATAGTACCAAGATGGGAAGACTAGATGTCATGTGTCATAATCCAGCCAATGCTATAGTAGCTCTCGGTCATACTGGAGGTGGGTTCAAACTAAGTTTGATTGTTTGAATTCTTGCAGAGTTGTGTCCCTTGTTTTGTGGACTTTCCTGATTTTTAATTAAAATATAGAAATAGTTTGAGATATTATGAACATAGTAGTTCAGATGCTTGACAAAAATGTTAACTTATCTTCAATGGACAATAAACCGTTGTTCCTAAATGCAGTCCCCCAACAGCCACATTTCATTTGTCAAATGTTTAATTCATAAAGAGTTCTTTTAAGACGTACTGGAGCATTGTTAACATATTGGCAATTAGTAGAAGAATGTGTTGCTTTTATTTGCTGGCAAATTAACGTTACCAATAAAAATTATCAAATATTGTTATCCTGTTTGTTTGAAAATAATGTCTTTGATGTTGTATGTCTATATTTTAGGTACCGTAACTCAGTGGTGTCCCAAAGTGAAAGAACCAGTTGTAAAAATGTTGTGTCATAACTCAGGTGTAAGATCTGTAGCAATTGATAAATGTGGACAGTAAGTATTTTATATACCGTAGCGTTGGTTAGTCAGGAAGTATTAGTCTATATATGCTCAGTAAAACATTGACTGCATAATTTATAACACAACATACAGACCGTTACGTATTGTCGTTTTTATACAACAAACCTGCATGATGCACATAGAAGGTCAAACAAATATTATAAATCCTTCCGTCAAATTTCAATCAGTGTTTCATTTTAATTTTGAAAAAAAATATGAGTCCTTGTTCACTGAACTGAAAAAATCAATAAGTCTCATAATGTAAAAAAATATTTTTATGCCCCTGTATCGATAGATGGGAAGGCATATAGTGATTCACCTGTCCTTCCGTTCATCTAGCCGTTCGTCCGTCCGGCCTGGTTAACCCAAATAGACTGTTTCTTCTAACAATAATGTGGCTTGTTACAAAGCTTTCAAACTTGCATGGATGTTGTATATGACCACTCTCCACACGCCTGTATCACCTGACTCCATTTTGACCTTGACCTAATTTTTTACTTAGACTTATTGAAAGGCCAAATTTTTGGTTAACCCAAATGGACCGTTTCATCTAGCCTTAATATGGCTTGCTACAAAGCTTTCATACTTGCCTGGATGTTGTATACGACCACTCTTCACACGTATGTATCGCTTGACTCCATTTTGACCTTTACCTTGACCTAATTTTGGACTTAGACTTATTGAAATGGCTTCCACCGGGGCATAAGCGTTTATTGAACGCAGACTTGTTCAAAGTGTACTAATTGACTAGGAATCTAGCTTAGTTCTGCCATGACTGCAGAAGGGATTCTCACAAAAATACAGTAGTAAATTGTGTAATTAGATTTCTAACAATACTGGTCATTTACATGATTTATGTGTATTTAGGTATATGGCCACATCGGGTATAGACAGAACATTGAAGATTTGGGATCTTAGAACCTATAAGATGTTACAGTCGTATAAGATACCAGCAGGTGCTGGTCAGCTTGCGTTCAGTCAAAGAGGTCTTCTTGCTACATCTATGGGCAATATTGTACAGGTAGGTCTATTACATCATATCGCTGGCTGGTCAGCTTGCGTTCAGTCAAAGAGGTAGTCTAGCTACATCTATGGGCAATATTGTACAGGTAGGTCTATTACATCATATCACTGGCTAGTCAGCTTGCCTTCAGTCAGAGAGGTCTTCTTGCTACATCTATGGGCAATATTGTACAGGTAGGTCTATTACATCATATCGCTGGCTGGTCAGCTTGCGTTCAGTCAGAGAGGTCTTCTAGCTACATCTATGGGCAATATTGTACAGGTAGGTCTATTACATCATATCACTGGCTGGTCAGCTTGCTACATCTATGGGCAATATTGTACAGGTAGGTCTATTACATCATATCACTGGCTGGTCAGCTTGCGTTCAGTCAAAGAGGTCTTCTTGCTACATCTATGGGCAATATTGTACAGGTAGGTCTATTACATCATATCGCTGGCTGGTCAGCTTGCGTTCAGTCAAAGAGGTCTTCTAGCTACATCTATGGGCAATATTGTACAGGTAGGTCTATTACATCATATCGCTGGCTGGTCAGCTTGCGTTCAGTCAAAGAGGTCTTCTAGCTTTATCTATGGGCAATATTGTACAGGTAGGTCTATTACATCATATCGCTGGCTGGTCAGCTTGCGTTCAGTCAAAGAGGTCTTCTTGCTACATCTATGGGCAATATTGTAATGGTAGGTCTATTATATCATATCGCTGGCTGGTCAGCTTGCATTCAGTCAAAGAGGTCTTCTAGCTACATCTATGGGCAACATTGTACAGGTAGGTCTATTACATCATATCGCTGACTGGTCAGCTTGCATTCAGTCAAAGAGGTCTTCAGGTATGTATATTTTATTATGCCCCCGATCTTGGGGTATACTGTAAAATCATTTAGTTTTGATGGGAAGTAATTTTGTGGTTTTGTTTAAAAAGACAATTTCGATGGGAGGTTAATTTGTGGATTTTGCATTTCAGGTAATAAATACAATGGTAAAAATTATTGTTTGATGGGATTTGATTTCGTAGTTGCGGGTGAACCACGAAATGCACAAAATTTAATCCCCAAGAAAATTGATGATTACCTTGCACATGTCTGAACAAAATGGTTTCCGGTCACTGCCCTAGGATCTTCAAACTTGGAGGGTTGTTCATGGACGTTTTTGAATTCAATGCTGCTTTGAGCAACCGGGCCCTGGCATCACACCTCAAACCTACTGAACACAAGGGAACACTACTTGACAACCTGATATCCTTGACTTACGACCCTTTACAACTGACATTATTCCAGAGACGAGTTAGCTCAGCCTTGTGTTTTTTTTCGAGGTATTTGGGAAATTTGTCAGTTTCAAGTATTTTGACCATGTGGTTATAATTTACCATTGATTTAAAGGTACTTGATTGACATCTAGCATATTGTTCATTAAGCCAATAATTTGACAGACCATTGATATAGTACCATGTTTTGATACATTATTACAGGTATATGAAGATTGTTGTAGAACGACTGTAACACGTCCCTACCTAGCACACAACCTACATTCCTCGGTTCACAGTCTCAATTTCTGTCCGTATGAAGATGTACTTGGTGTTGGTCATTCTGCAGGATTTAGCAGTTTATTGGTACCAGGTAAAACAAGCTATGTTAGTTTTCATTACTTCACTCAGGATTAAGAGTTTATATCTATTCAGATTTAGCACAATTTCTTAACAGGTTACAAACCACTAAATAAATTTGCTCTTTAGCTCCATGTAAAGTGACCATTGTCAGCCCCAGAATGCATCATATTAAAGTCTATGGCCAGTTGACACACATAGATCACTGAAAATAAGACAAAAAAAACAGGGGGTCATGTTTAATATAAGATAAAGTTTGTCAAAGCCAGTTCACATATTTTTACTGATGTGCGTACGGGTTCAATGTGGGTTTTACCCTACACTTTTTAGCTTTGGTAAATATGCCAAAATCTCAAAATATTCTAAATAAAACAGTTTTGGTACTTCACCTACGTGTATATGTTATGCGCAATATGAGAATACGGTTGATTTTAGAATCGTCCTGCGCGTTTTGGGAATTCCAATACAGTTGCTCGATATGGGAATTCTAAAAACGCGCTGGGCGATTCTAGAATAGTTTGTGCGCGTTTTAAGAATCGGGACAAAGTGAGAATCTCGGATAACAGTATCCTTGAGTCAGTGTCAACCTTGTACATACCAGGAAGATATTTGTTAAGGTTTGTGATTGTGGTACGTGTTTATTTAGTGTCGATACAAACGTGTTGTGTGATCGAACAGCTCAGTAGAAGTTGTGAATTTACGACATTCAACATAAAAAAGTATTTACCTTTAGTAAATAAGTATATAAGTATTTGTTGTTCAATTCTATTTTGTCCATATCTGCCTGCTTCAATACGTAATTTATGGGAAGACAATCTTAAACGTGATATATAGCTATTCTAAATTTCTTCGGCAAATTCTCTAAATAATATTCAATTGACAAGGTTTCTTTAAAATATCTATATGTACAGAGTGTATTGCTATTTCTAACATTCTCATACCAGTATTGTTTAAAAACGTCTAAAACTCTATTTTTAAAGTATTGTGGAAAATTTTCCCCTTAACACAATTTGGGTTCATCCATACTTCAGAGAAACCATATGTATCTAAAAGTGATTTTACGTTGTTTGCCCAATTATTTCGAGTTTCGAGGTTTTCAAGCATTTTATTATACAAAGTTTTAATAATAATGTTTTCAGAATTTTGTACTTTATACCAATATTTAATAATTCTTGCGTATTCAATGAAATATTCATTTAGCAATTCGTCATTTCCGAAAGCTTTTCCACTATGAAGTGATTTGACAACCTTTGATATTTCGTCTATCGTAATAGGTTCATCAAGCACTTCAAATCTGCAGTTCGTTTCACTAAAGTCATGATTATTACAGAATTCCTCTGATTCATCATCAACAGTTACATTTATATCATTTTGCAAAGACGAGAAATACTTATAAAAGTCATCAATAGAGACATTACTATTTGGACTGTTTTTACGTTTACTGAATAATTTCCAGAAATCTTTAGGCTTAGGATGTCTGAGATTCTCTATGTCTTTTATTTTCTTGTTTTCATACTGTTTACGTTTTCGCTTTATAAGACACACAATCATACAGCATGCATAGAATGATGCATACCTAATTTTCACTACATTTTAAAGATGAAGGAGTCCACATTCTCTCTCTATTTAAATAACACAATGTTACGTAGAACTCTACGACCACAATCACATTCTCAAATTGTCCGTATTATTCTCATAACGCGCAGATATAAAGTTCAATGATAACTGCTTCAAATCCTGCCTGCGCTATTCTAGAATCGCGCAGCGCAATTCTAGAATGTGCAGACATTATCGGAATTCCCAAAACGTGCAAGACGATTCTAGAATTGTACCTAATTCTTATAATGTGCAGAATATATACACTGCATTTAATCTCAATAAGATGATTCTAGTTCCATTTTGTCGAGGAATATCACCATTTCCAGTCAGACAGAAGTTTTCAAAAGGACTATTTGAGTGTATCCGATTTTGGGTCACATATGAATTTAGTGTTTTTTTACCAAACAACAATTCAGTTATATACAGCAACTGATTCACCTACCCCATTTTTCTGGACGGTATCCTAACAGTATTCAAATCTTCCGATATATCTTCAATATAAACGATATGCATGTTCAATGGATAACAGCAAATAATCATACAAAATTTCACATGGTTCAATTTAGTAGCAAAGAAATGGCAGCGATTATAAATTTGTCAATTCTAGGTCTTAGTCTAAATTGCAGTCTTACAATGTTGGTGAATAAGGCCCCTGCTCCCTTGAAATAAGAGGTCATTGAGCAATGAGGCCGGGATATAGCTGAATGGTTGTATGCACTACAACTGTCCTGAGTCAAATGCAAAAATAATCTGACTGGGTGCAGTGGAGATATGATTCATTGTAACAGTCTGTGAATTTATAATTTGAAACTACTTGCCCATAATGGTGTAATTTAATAGCGTCCCTTTATACTCTAAACATGAATACTGCAAAAGTTACTTGCCCGACTGCAAAAGTTACTTGCCCGTCTGCAAAAGTTACTTGCCCGTCTGCAAAAGTTACTTGCCCGACAGCAAAAGTTACTTGCCTGACTGCAAAAGTTACTTGCCCGACACCAAAAGTTACTTGCCTGACTGCAAAAGTTACTCGTCTGACACCAAAAGTTACTTGCCTGACTGCAAAAGTTACTTGCCTGACTGCAAAAGTTACTTGCCCGACTGCAAAAGTTACTTGCCCGACAGCAAATATTACTTGCCTGACTGCAAAAGTTACTTGCCTGAATCAACAATTGCTTGTCCTGGACAACCGAACAAGTACTTATTTCACAGACTACAATAAATACCTGGTAGTGTTTTTTTTTAATGAGGCTGTGTATTATATTATGAGCTTGTATTGAACAGGTGCTGGAGAACCTAACTTTGATGCATTGGAAAGTAATCCTTACCAGACCAAGAAACAGAGACAGGAAACGGAAGTGAAAATGTTACTGGATAAGGTATATATATAATATCACCGTCGTCTTTCGCGGTTACTCCCCTTTTTATTTTGTGGTGTCGATATTTCCCAGTCCCGGAATGTAAAAACCGGCCAAAGTCTATTACCCGGGACCCGGAGTCAATAAGTTTGTCAAATTCACGCCTGTTGGGAATGGTCTTCAGTCTAAAGTCCTGTGTATGCCCGCCGTGACCCTGCATTGTTATTCAGGCTAAGAAATGGTAATGTCTAGTCTATCAGTGAAGTATTATCTGTGTGTTAAATGTCCTAGTTAACATGTAACAAGTGGACAAAATGATATGACACAAGGCTTCACCGAGTCTCATTTTGTTTTTGTCAACAAGTTTGATAAAACTTGTACGCAATTAGCATACATGTAGTATTATTTTATTCACATAACCTTAGAGAATGCTCTTTTTGGTTCAAAATGATGATGTATACTACATAGTTTTCATTCTACAAAGCTGAGTGTGAGGTCATGACGACATTTGTATTATCCTGAAGTCATGGACCAATCAAGGCAAGGATTAGCTTAAGTTACGTCAGGCTAATTTAAATATTTATCACACAGTCTTGGAGTGCCAAAATTAATAGATTTAGGGCACTCTGAGCCCGCAGGTTATGTGATAAATTATGGTTTATTATACCATTGATGTTATTTCAGATACCGGCCGAAATGATACATCCAAAGGCTAACATCATCTCTGAAGTAGACAGAAAAACTCTACAAGATAAAATTGACGAACATAATCAAATCAAGGTAAGAATAAACATCAGCCTTATTTGGATTACATTTAAGGCCAAAACATTGGCGATATTGTGGCGCCGTAGCTCAAAGGCTAGTGTGCTTGCCGTCTTATCTGACAACCCAGATTTAATATTAACCTTGTTTATTAACAATTTTTACATGTCTACTGGATGGCATTGTACAAATTTATAAATTATAAAATGTATCATAGTTGTATAAAATTCTGGGGTTGCCCAAAATGTGACAATTTTCAACAATGGTTAAGATCACGGTGGATGCACACATATGCCTGCCATATTTCAGCAGACAGCTAACTGGCAACTAAAAGTGTATGCTCAGTACTCTGATAACTGTTACAACAATGTCAATTTCTTTCACTTGTGAAGTTGCTGGTATATGCTCTTGGAGCCATGTTTTTACAGGTTAGGATGCAGTCCAGGATAACTGATTAGGTGAATCCAACATCATGGTATAAATGAAAAAATTAGAAGCTGCATTAACCCTGAACAAACAAACAAACAAACAAACAAACAAACAAACAAACAAACAAACAAAAATTAATAAACAAGATGATGTGATTTCGGAGTGTGATAGGATTAGAAGTGTTCTTCTTTATTTCAGTATTTGAAACCAATGAAGATGGAGTATGAACCAAAACATAAGATGAAAGGTCGATCTAAGGGCGGTAGATTTATGAAGCGGAAGAAAGGAGTTATAGAGGAACATAAACGTGAACATTTCAAACAAGATATCGCTAGGAAACAGTCGGAACACAGACAGAAAGTTGTCAATGACAAAAGAAAGTTGAACAGCAGTGTGTTAGATAGATTTAAGAGAAAAGATTTGAAGAGTTAGTGTATACAGAATGCTCTCTGTGAGATGAATGTGTTATCATGTGTATAAGGCCAACCTTGAATACATGTTTGTTTGTAGGAGCCTACCCAGAGGTTTATTGACATTACACGGTTGGCTCACAAGGGCTGTTAAGACACAGAACAAGGAACTAGGTTCCATTTGACTCAAGAGTATGGGTTTTGACCATTGAAATTTCCAAAAGAAGTCACATTTTGAGAAAATTCCTCAGGATTTTAGTTTGAAGGATAACTTTCTCTTTAAAGCCTGGGGAAATTGCCTGTAAAATGGTTAAATTTGAATAAAAGTATCAAAATGTGCCTCCATATTATACATGTATTTTGAACTCATTAATAAGACAGTGGAACTTTTTATTAACTGACTTTGAAGTTTTAAAAAAAAACCTACCTACTAATCTCCACACCAAGACAGGCTGCGGGAAACAAACACTTTCCTAGTTGGCCTTATGTTTCATTATGAAATTTTGTTTTAAATGTATGTTCGTATCATTTATTATTCGTATACTTACGATAAAATTACATAACAATTAAAATAAAGTCCTTTGTTTGTTTTTGTTTCCACTTTTTAAATGTGTCACATTATGATTTTTCTCATTTGCATCTGATTCAGGAGTTAATCCATTAGTGAGTGATTTGGACTTTTACCATATGTGTATTATGCTCCACCGACCTTCATTCGTGTCGATGAAATGTGTTGCTTGAGTTAAAACCAATCAAATATTTCTTATGGATGGAATAAAATATATAACAGATGCTGAATAACACTACACTCATTTTAATGGCACAGAAATAATCCAGCATATTTGGACAATAAATAAACCACACATATGATTATCAATTTGTAAAATAATGATAATGTTTGGTTGCCTAGCAACTGAGATAAGTCGTTCTTGCAATACTAGAAAAATATAAGTTGAGCTTCATGGAATGTAGTGAAATCTTCATTCATGGAATACATGTATGTATTGCAGTAAAGTCATTTAATTTTGATGGGACGAAATTTTGTGGACTCGGTAAAAATACCATTTAGATGGGATGTTCCTTTGTGGATTTTGCATTCTAGTGACTAAATCATTGTTTGATGGAATTTGATTTTGTGGTTGGGAGGTCAAAGGCCTGGATTTTGGCACTGAGCCAACTAAATTTTGTCATAACTTTCTCAGCATGTGGTTCCAGATTTTAAAGATATCTGACCATATTGTACCCTTTTTCATAATATCATGCAACATTGCACAGCATGTTAATTAGTTTACAAGGGACCCTGTTATTAGTTAATAAGACAACAAGGGTGTTACACTGACCAGTTACAGTGTTTTATGACCCCATTTAATCACTGATAGTGATCTCATGCTGGCACCATGCTGTTCTCTATAAAGTTCTGTACCAGAAGCAAAGAAGGAAAAATGTACCCCTTTAACAACGAAATCCACAAAATCTAATCCCCCACGAAAATTAATGATTGTACGGTATATTTTGACCATAAACAAACAACACATGATTATCAAGCTATAAAATAATGATAATATTTTGAAAATATCAGACAAATATATATCTCTCATTCTGCTAGAATTGATTCATTCTAGAACAATTAACCTAGACTAATGAGATATACTTATATACAGAACTATAGGTTTAAAACCATGAGGGGTTTAACGAAGACTTATGATGTCTTGTAACGCTAACACACAGGTAAGAAACAATCAGTCTATGAAATACTAGTACTGTAAAATCATTTAATTTTGATGGGACGGAATTTTGTGGTTTTGGTAAAAAAGACCATTTCGATTGGACATTTTCATGGATTTTGCTTTTCAGGTAATAAATACAAGGGTGAAAATTATTGTTTGATGGGTATTTGGTGGTAAAAAGATAAACCACGAAATCCATAAAATTTAATTCCCCATGAAAATTAATGATTTTACAGTAACGTAAATACCTCAAATATAATTTTCAAGACTAATACAATGTATCTATGATAGCACAATAGGTTAACAACAAGCAAAACAATTAATATAAAAATATTTTAAACTAAATATATTATAACAAAAAAACGTTCTAAAACAATCAACATTACAAAGCAATATCAAAAATACAATACACATTAAAACAACAATATATTATCATATGTATTTACACAAAGTGGTCTCGTCAATCACATCCTTAAATTGCTATTTGTCATAACTAGCTAAAATTGCTATTTGTAATTAGCTTAAATTACTATTTGTAAAGAGCTACGATTGCTATTTCTAATTAGCTAAAATTGCTATTTGTAATTAGTTAAATTTGCTATTTCTAATAAGCTTAAATTGCTATTTGTAATTAGCTAAATTGATATTTGCAATTAGCTGAAATTGATATTTGCAGTTAGCTAAAATTGATATTTGCAATTAGCTTAAATTGATATTTGCAATTAGCTAAAATACAATACAATAGTACAATATATTTGGACCATAAACAAACAACACATGATTATCAACCAATAAAATAATGATAATATTTTGGAAATATCATCAGACAAATATATCTGTGTCATTCTGCTAGAATTGATTCATTCTAGAACAATTAACCTAGACTAATGAGATATACTTATATACAGAACTATAGGTTTAAAACCATGAGGGGTTTAACGAAGACTTATGATGTCTTGTAACCCTAACAACACAGGTAAGAAACAATCAGTCTATGAAAAACTAGTACTGTAAAATCATTTAATTTGATGGGACGAAATTTCATGGTTTTGGTAATAAAGACCGATGATGAGAAGTTTATTCGTGTATTTTGCATGTTAGGTAATAAATACAAGGGTAAAAATTATTGTTTGATGGGTATTTGGTGGTAAAAAGATGAACCACGAAATCCATAAAATTTAATTCCCCATGAAAATTAATGATTTTACAGTAACTTAAATACCTGAAACATAATTCTAAAGAACAAAACAATGTATCTATAATAGCAAAAAAGGTTAACAAAAAGCAAAACAATTAATATAAAAATATTTTAAACTAAATATATTATAACAAAAAACGTTCTAAAACAATCAACATTACAAAGCAATATCAAAAATACAATACACCTTAAAACAACAATATATTATCATATGTATTTACACAAAGTGGGCTCGTCAATCACATCCTTAAATTGCTATTTGTAATTAGCTAAAATTGCTATTAGAATTAGCTTAAATTGCTATTTGTAATAATCTAAAATTGCTTTTTGTAATTAGCTTAAATTACTATTTGTAAAGAGCTCCAATTGATATTTGTAATTAAATCAAATTGCTATTTGTAATTAGCTAAAATTGATATTTGCAATTAGCTAAAATTGATATTTGTAATAATGTGACTATATTCACTACATTTTCATCACAACAATATCACTTCAAACTTGTTGACTTTCTTTATGGACATACAATCTAATGATTCATGAAAGATGTACCAATGTCACACAATGCAAATAAGGTGATGAATGTATGTGCCCCTCAATGAGGGCACCAGCATCACATGCTGACACATTTCTAGTTTTGATATACAGTCAGTGTCCAGCGCGTCCACTAAAAGTTGCATAATTGGACATGGATAAATTGTACAACATCTGTTTATCAGACGGTCACTATTATACCAGTTTCTTAAGCTACACCGTTGCCTTTCAAGCTGGACAAAGAAATTATATTTTGTGCAACAGGTACCATTCACATAATATAAGTTTTTACAAAGTATAATTATTTAGAAATTCGTCCAAAAGTATATAGTCTTTTGATGTTAACTGCAGTATACGTGTTCACCTGATTTTAATCACAGGTAACAGTTTCATTCAAAAAGAATTTGAAAAAAATGAAATTGACAATTTTTTTTCTCGAAATTAAGGTGCTCCATCAATCTACGATCTATAGAGAACCTTAATCTCGGAGCAAAAGTCCCCAATTTGTTTTTTTAATTTTCCTTTTCAATTTTTCTTTTTCAAAGAAACTGTTGCCTGTGATTTCAATCTGACTTACATTGCAACACGTCACTTATTAATCAAGCAAACTACATGTAAATAAGGTTGCAGTGATAAAGCCAACCAATATAATATAATAAGGTGACGGCATGTATGTAGTTTGTGCGGCTCCTATTACAGTACTTGTTTCGTTTGTCGGAGTTGTTGCTCTCAGGTAGTAATAGACTACAATTTTTCCATGAACGACCGCTTTCCCAGATAACACACAATCGAAACCAGTCGTGTGACAGTATCTCAAGGTCACGTCTTTTACTTCAGTACTCATAACCGGGGAATCTGCAAAGTAGATCAAGGACTTTACTGATAACTTTTCTGGTACAAGTGTAGCGCAGGTAACAGTATCATTGAAAAAGAAATTTAAAAAAAATGAAATTGAAAGTTGAGATTTTTTTTTTAAATTATTTCATTCAAATTTCTTTTTCAATGATGATGTTACCTGTTGTGTACATGGCATAACTAAAATTAAAATGTACGTGGGTTGTCCCAGAATACCGTATAATCATGTTCAGTAGCGTAGCTGCCGCTAGGCCATTTGGCCCGGGCCTACACATCATTTCGAGAAAAAATAATATATTTTTTTAAGTTTGACGGAAATTTGATCTCCTGAATATACGTCAAAACGCACCAGTACCTTTCAACGAGTAAAAATAATCAGGGGGAGCATGCCCCCAGACCCCCTACGTCTTTCATCTTTACCTACGGGCCTACACATTGCTAAGGTCCTAGCTACGCCCCTGTGCACTGTTTTATCAAAGCATTTACGCCAGCGTAAACCTAAGATTTCCTAAAATAGTGCGTACGTCGATCACGTTAGCGTAAATGCGTTTTACAAAGATATTTTAGTTCACATTCTGTCGTAAGTTTTAGCGTATTTCTACGTCAAGGCTGGGCAACCCTAAATGGCAAATATGAAAGTAAGTGAAGAGTTTTTAACACGCACTGATGATTTTTGACCGTCGCATGTTATTTTAGACTGTCGTTTGTTGTTTTAGACCGTCACTTGTTGTTTTAGGCGTGATTAATCATCAAGGGTGTATTCGAAACGTCAGTTCTCTCTGTTCCGGAACAGAAAACAGTCTTACGAACAGGCCGGAACAGTGTTCCGGACATGTTCTATCTGTTCCCAAATAAAAGGTGGAGCAGGCAGAACAGGTCACGTGATTTCAACGAAAACGAGGCAACCGGAAACTTCACGAAATGTGTTATTCAGATCACCTTGGCAATATATATGACAACGGAGAAAAACGGAAATGACCGAACTTTTATGATTGGAAATTTTCTTGTGTCATATTTCTTCAACAAATATAACGGCTGCAACTGACAATATCGTAAACCTTAAAAGTTTTATTTTCTACATTTATTTATTTATTTTATTGTTACTTCCTGTTCTGTCCGTGTTCTATTTTGTTCGTAAGGTGCTTGTAGTGGAACATTCGGAACACTGCTCAGAACAGTTTTTATTTTGTTCGTAAGATACTGGAACAGGAACAGAAGGAACACTGTTCCGAGTGTTCCAGAACAGACGCTACGAACACACCCCAAATCTTGACGCATATTTATTCCTTCTGGTACCCGTTATATTTGTTATATTGGTTATATT
This sequence comes from Spisula subtruncata, assembly GCA_963678985.1. NCBI lineage: Eukaryota > Metazoa > Mollusca > Bivalvia > Venerida > Mactridae > Spisula > Spisula subtruncata. Next base: position 5,725,483 of record OY787673.1, on the reverse strand, counting down.
GTGTCCCGAATTACGTTCAATCTTCAATATTTTTTGCGTACATGTATGCAAGTACTGGCGATCGTTTAGTAAAACACACTTACGAGTTTGCGTAAGGTAGATACCTATGCGTAAATATACGCGACATTTACGCATTGTTAGTAAAACAGTGCCCTGATGTTATATCTTCATCAAAGTACTGAAAGTACTGACAGGCTGGCGAACTGCTAAGGAGCAATAGCTTTTCAATAATATAACATCAAGTGGTTTTCTAAGTCGAAAGAGTGGTAAGTGCTGGACTTAACAAAAAAAAATAACAATATAAAAAACTTGGAGCCGCCGTGATTCGATCCCTGTACCTTAGCATCAGAAAATTACTAAGCGAGTTGCTTAACCACTCGACCACGATCTCGTCGGAGAATGTTGACCTAAATAATTTAACATAATAAAATTATTGATGCGCGCGCTATATCGCGTTCGTAACACGTAGTTATAATTATCAACGCCTTTAAACACCTTTTCTTTTAATTTCATACAATTTCCTTCCATTTCAAGAAGAAACTAATATATTACAATCGAACAGAATAAATGAAACAAGGAAAGTTGAATGTTCTTATCTTGCAAAACTGATTAACGAGGAGGAACTATTTGCATTGAGTGTATAGATTATGTGTTGTCAGGTTCGGGAGTAAATTCATCTAAGTGGAATTCATTTTTGTGTGGCGATAAGCCACACAATGTAATAACTATCTTTCAGCCTTTTTCAGCTTTATATATACTATTAAGTTAACGCCTTTATGCCTACACCAATAAATAGGTCTATGATTTGAACAATATTACAAGCATGCTACACAGGTTACACGTATCATTGAACCCGATTTGTTTATATTACCAACATTTATTAATATTAAGACCAACAATTACATCAGACTTTTATTTTTTGAGGATATTTTAATTTTATAGCAAATCATTCCGCATGGACTATATTCCTACTATCAAAGGCCTGCGAACCGCCAAGGACCGTCAAGAAGGTTGAGAAAGTAATCCCACGATTTCATGTTTACATATCGGGGCATTCATATGCAAATTGATATACAACGAGCTATTGGTCAGTGACTAGTTTGTATTGTTCATTCAGCCAATAGATTTCTGGTGGAACACGGATGAACTGAAATGTGTCTATTAAAATCACTCCGCCGCTGAACATTTGTAGACGATGACCTAATTATGTTGTTTACAAACATTAATGCTATAAATAGAAACAACATGTTTTCACTGGTAACTGGTGGCGGGAAGCTGAATTAGTTCAAGGACAGTATATACAGTCTATCTAACCGCTAGCAGACGATCGATACACTAACTTGATTAGCTTAGACAGGATCTACTATTTTAATAGATCTCTGGTTTAGAACAGTACTGTCACGCAATATTCAATTAATTGCAGTTCCGTCAATTACTATCGGATTTTGACAAAATAAATTTTGTCAATACCATGAGATATTTCAATTTATTAATATCAAATTAAATTTAAATTATAAAATAATATGAATTCACATTGGCGAGTTAAATAGCGAGTCCCTAGATTTTCTATTCGCGAATTGCGCAAATTTTCGGAACTACGTGAGGTTTTAAATCGTCAGTAACAATTTTGTTTTCTAATTTACATAAACAAATAATACCTCACTGAAAAGAGGAAACTTTCAACTTCAAGAAAATGTGCAACATTTATATCGGTCTCAATAAATAAGCACATGACAGCGAGTTAAACGCGCATCGTGCGAACTAATTGTGCTATTCATAGCGGCTATTTTCAACACGTAACGCTATTTAGGATTTGAATTGAGAAAGAATAATTAAGCAATAAACGAGAATTCAGTAAAGTATTTTCGGATTAAAAGAAATTGTCAATACTATGACATATTAAAGATCACTTATACCAATTTAATTTGCGGTTATAAAATAAATGAACTAATGCTGATGAGTTAAACAGCGAGCACTTACATTTTCTATTCATGAATTGCGCGATTTTTAGCAACAACCTGGTGTCGTAAATCACCAATTATATTTTTACTTTCCAAGTAACATTAACAACTAAAAGCTATTTTAAAGACGATACGTTCAATTTCATTAAGATGTGCGACTTTCATATAGATCTCATTTAATAAACACTCTACGGCGAGTTTAAACGCGCAACATGAGAACTAATATGCCTTTTAAAGCGGTAATATATTTTCACAAGGTTTCGAATTGAAAAGTTAACGGTAATTGGATTAATAGGCCGTTAATTATTATATACACATTGGGCAAACCAAATTCTTAACCAAAGACCTAAATTACAGGTCTTTGGGCAAACATACTTCAATAATTATAAATAATTAATAAGCTCCTCCCACTTAATGTGCAGTTATAAAGCCCATTAATGCATATCTAATTAGCTCCTCCCACAAGCCACGTTGTGCAATATTATCTATGCATTTTTTAATTAGCCCCTCCTTATTATGTAACATTACATAATCCTAGCTAGATCTATATTTTGACAAGAAATTTGTAATCAATTATTGAAGCTGCATGAGTCAGAAAATTGACCATACAATCTGGTAAACTTCAAGGGGTTGTATATTGGTAGGTCGTTAGTAACTTGTTTTGGGACAGTTGGGGGTCATGTAACACAGGGATCTATGTTTTTACAAGGGATTGAACACACCATGAGACAGGAAATAGACCGTTAAAACTATTTTTAATTGAATGGGTTGTATACCGGGTTCTTGTTAGTTGATTTGGAGACAGCTGCAGAAGTAAGGAATTTAGGGTCATAAAATTTACTGGTATAAAAAAGGTTTTACAACTTTGATACTCAGAATTTAGCAGTTAAATACATTCTTCTTGATATGGATTTAATAAGAAATAATGTATTTGAAAACTATCAACTATCCACTGCCCATCACCTGGGATGGGACCATGGTCGCACACTGACTGGTGCATAAAAATATGCTAAATACAACATAATATAGCTATAATAAATATCACCCGCTGATTAGCGCGAGTTCATATTTCGGAACAGAATACGCAATATTTAAATAATAACCAATACATAAATAATCGTCAGATTTTCAAAAAATAACTTGTAGTATATTCCAAAATATATAATTGACCTGTTTTAAATACGATTTTATTAACATATTGGACAGAATGCTATAGAATTTACGCTAGGTATGGTCCGAAAGTCTGTTCGTAAGTTTAGTTATGTTACTCCGAAAAACATTTCTGCTCTTGATCCGGCGGGAGTACGAACAACCATCATTATAATCATATCAGTAGTCAATAGCCCTTACCACTGGACCACTTGTCAACCTAAATTCAATTGATCGACTTTAAATATATATGTATATGGCATCTAAGAGAAGTGCTGTGACATGAAACCATAATTCTATCTGGTTCCGTTCTTGAATTATTTCATTCAACCAAAAAAAGTCATGATATTACCATTGATATCATTTTCTTATATTTTCCTTCTATTGAAATCTGGTTCTATCTTATTAATTACCTCCCTTTATTTAATTTTCCCAACATATTTCTACCTAGTCCTGTTTCCATAGCGGGGGGGGGGCATCTCGTTTGTTGTGTTTTAATTCCCAGTTCATCAGTTGTATGGAGACTACCCAGTCACTCATCTTGACACCGACGCTTGGTGTCTTGAGAGCAGCACAAACATTCGAGTGAGTCTGGGCTTATCAGAACTCTGACACAGCATGTTGGTGCAGCCTTTATTTGAATGGTCAAAATGACATCAGTTCGCCACACATCAGTACTTTCAGTGCTTTGATTTAGGATTGTAATAGTCTGGCGCGAAATCGCCAGCCTAAAAACCGTAATTTTGGTATAGGCTACGATACAGGTCTAATATTTCGGTCAAGCTATCCCCATGTCGGTATAACCCTTTTTGTATACCGTTAAGACTCAGTCAATGACATTATATCACGAACAACAAACGCGTCAATCAATATTTAGCCATGACCAACGTTGACCGGCATGGTATTCTGTGACATTTTATTCTTCTGAGAGTCAAGTAGAATGGGCTCACTGCATTACGTTACTTTTTGACTCAAGATGACAAAGTTTGGTTCTTTGAACCCGACTTATATGCAAATTGATGATAGTGTTCACCAGAGCGTTCTGCAATTTGACCAGAAATGACATAGTTCGTATATAATATGCGTGTTTATATAAATGCCTAAGCGCCGTATCTGCATAGTACAAGGATGATTATTAGGCCCCTACCGGTTTGCCCTCCGTCAGTCCGTCCATCCGTTCAGAAAATCTGAATCCTGCCATAACTCAAACAGTTTTCAAGCTAGGTTTATGAAACTGTGTATGTGGAAAATGACCAATGAGGAGATTATGTACGTCTAATTATTTTTTATTCGGACAAAAGTTGTAGTTACCATGGCAACAGAAACATTGACAAACTGGAACCCAGATAGGGGACTTCTGTATTGTTTGCAATTCCTAATTACTTGTTTGAAATAGTTTTCTATGTGCAGGGGTATGTTGATGTTACGTAGGAAATGTCGTTATACTGCATATGTGTTGTATCTTACACTCCTTTGTTTGTTGCAGACAACAATATGAGCGCCCCACTAAAAATGTGTACAAATATCTCTGAGGGGTCACATACGATATAAAAGTAACGAAAACCACTCATCCTGTTCATGTTGTTTATAACTTCTTTATTCAATATATGGTTGGTTCAAAATGATACTATTTTATATAGTAATATAGTATTACACAAAAAAGTTATAATATACTTTGTACAATAAATTAAAACTTGAGACTCAGCGGGATTGGTGCGTATACAGAAACCAAGTATCTTCCGGCTTCTAAATTTAATGTAAGCTGATATCGTACACTATATGTAACTTCATGTGAAAATGGTCCACGTATGCGCATGGTGTTTGTTTCATTTTTTTACTACATCACTTCATGAAATTTATACGTTTATGGTTACAATTAACGCAACGGTGAGTGTGAGGGTTACCATAGTTACATGATGAAATAGTCATCCAGTTTCCCGAATATAATCGCTTGCTTTCACGCAATTTCTTATATAATTCACAAAATCAAGATACGCTGTTCGTGGTGTTGTGACCCGGGTTATTGTAATTCAAGTTCGTTCTTTTTATGCCCACATCGTTGTTGGATTTGGGGTTGACAATCGGAATATCTAGGGTATTTTTTAATGTGATCGCGTACGGAAACAATCGTAACTACCCGGGCATTTCCGTAACTGAGAAATACGTTCGTTATATAAACGCCGAATTCCGATTGGTACGGAAAATGTCTAAATGTTACGATTTGGGACGACACATTTTACGAATTTGTCAAAACTGCAAATAACATCAGCTCATACAGAAACCGGTGCGTCTTCAATGTGCATGGCCAATCATGTGTCATATTAACGTGAATGCCATATTAATTAAATAAACGCATTTTTGTCGCTGTACCTTTTACACCCAAGAGAGGAGGATAGATCCATTTCAATTTTAGACACTATGTTATGGTACAGCAAACAGATAACAATAGTTGGGTAAATGGGCATACAATACCCGGTCTTCAATTTATTTATACATGAATACGTTAAGTATTGTGTAATTTTAGTCCTCAGCTATATCGCTATGCACTTTTATGTGTTTATGTTATATCTGGATAGAGACACGTGTAGCATCATAATTTGTTCTAAAATATTTGAATGATAAATGAACATGTTTTGGTTTGAAGCAGTGATGTCTCGCTTATTTAAGCGGATCAGCCAATTGAACATACACATGCTAGCCTGAAAAGTATTGTCTTAGCACATCCATCCCAATTGACCATCTATCGGATACGAAGGATATGGTAACCAATAAACTAGATAAAATATACAAAACTTAGTCTTAGTAGCTGGTGGCTTACCACATGGAGTTTCAGCAAACAATCGGTCACACGTGGTATGGACCATTATTTCCGGATGTACACGGACCTCTACTGGGTTCCGCACCATCGACGCACGTTTCCAAGATATACAACCGCAGCACAGAGCATCGTATCGTATCGCATAGTATCGTATCGTATCGTATCACGTATGTATCACGTGTGTATCATCGCATCGTATCACACCACATCGTATCGTATCATATCGGATCGTAGGGTATATCTTTCACGATGCACAACACGCTTGTACATGTACATGTAGTAAAATGAAATATAAGCAATCCGTGGGACGTAAACAATATACAAATTCATTAAGAGACAAGAAATAGTTTGTGTCAAAACGGGCGAGGGAATTTCATTTGTACTATATTTATGCATGTACTAAGCACGTTAAGTCACGAAATTTAATGTGTATTTAATTGCAACATGTATCCGGTTCATGTTGAATTGCAGTAGTTAAGACTCTATGTTTGGATAGTTATCAAAAATAATCGGATGGGTAATTCTGGGAATTTTTATAAATGTGATAAAGTAAACCAGGAAGTCACCTCCGATGTGTAAGCGGATCTTGATCTATGACTACATTTTGAACTTGGTTAATTCTTACGCAATACACATACCATCTATGAAATACCCCGGCCCATCTCGACTTAAAATCGGCAATTCTTATCTTACTGGTAAATTAATATAGTTTTTACTAGTATTGTTTAAAGACCCACTGGTCGACAGTATCCCGGTCATTAAGTGATTTCACTGTAGTTACTCCATCCAAATAAAGGAAGAAACAGAGGTTATCTGGAACATTTTTTTAGCACCAAGCTCTAGTCTTTCCTTCACTAGACCCATTTACCGTATACATGCAAAAGTTAAAATATACAGTCCAATCCCATTGTTTTACACAATTTAACGTATTACAAATCATAAATTTTCGTCGGTGATTATATGTCGTGGATTTCGTAGTTCACCTGCCACCACGTATTCAAATCCGATCGAACAATAATTTTGACACTTGTATTTTTTACCTGAAATACAAAATCCACGAGCAAACGTTCAATTGAAATTGTATTTTTACCAAAACCAGTAATTTTCGTCCCATCGAAATTAAATGATTTTACAGTATTACAAATGACTCTGAAACTTGCCGCGAAAGTCTAATTGCTACATACTGTAGGCCTTCGTGTATATTTTTGTATATTGGCGACAGTTAAAGAATATTTCCTCTGGCCCAAAGACATCATAAAACTCATAGGTTGGTACTAGATTGCAGCACCAAGAAGGGACTACCTTTTCAGACCCTCGATGCGGGGATACCAACTGCATGGGATCTCTCTGATGTTACTTACGCAACAATCTTCCTGATTCATCGCGGAAAGACCCGAGTAGTTACGATTGGCAGCAATCTTCCGGATTCATCACGGAAAGACCCGAGTAGTTACGAATGGCAACAATCTTCCGGATTCGTCACGAACAACCCGAGTAGTTACAATTGGGAACAAGCTCCCGGTTTCGTCACGGAAAGGCCCGAGTAGTTACGATTGGCAACAATCTTCCGGATTCGTCACGGACAGACACGAGTAGTTACGATTGGCAACAATATCCGGATTCGTCACGGACAGACCCGAGTAGTTACGATTGGCAACAATCTTCCGTATTCGTAACGGACATACCCGAGTAATTACGATTGGCAACAATCTTCCGGATTCGTCACGGACATACCCGAGTAATTACGATTGGCAACAATCTTCCGGATTCGTCACGGACATACCCGAGTAGTTACGATTGGCAACAATCTTCCAGTTTTGTCACGGATAGACCCGAGTAATTACGATTGGCAACAGTCTCCCGGTTTCGTCACGGATAGACCCGAGTAGTTACGATTGGCAACAATTTTCCGGTTTCCTCACGGATAGACCCGAGTAATTACGATTGCCGTCATGCATGAGTTGACGATAGTGATTCCTATGTGGGGTAAAACTTTTTTTTCATATAGGCCTACGAGGTAGCGCGATGTTGTTTTTCATAAATAATTGGAAATAACTCGTTGAATACTTACAAAGGAGACAATCGCCAGTACAACGTTTTAGTAATACATTTACGTTATTCAGGAAGGTATATAAGTACGAGTATATTTACCGGAGATACACGGAAATTGTCGGGCTTTCACGAAATATGTTTCCAAGTGACGGCAGGACGCCAATTCCTCAAATTGCCCAGAATGTACAAACAGCTTGTTCAGAATGTTCCGGTAGTCTGGTATTATTTTATTGCTAGTCTGTTATTTCTCTAATTAAAGCGTAGGAAACATATGCTAGTTTAGTCCAAGAACGTTTATAAAAAAAATATTAGAAATATATCTATTATATACGTGTACATGTACATATATCTACAGAAGTTCACATGGAGATATATACATAGCTTTTCTTCTTCTTCCGTGTTATTTGCAGGACCCACTCTGCGGCCTAAGACAGAGGTGAGGTACAAGAAATTAATCCGGGTGCGACACCCTAGCTCTTTTCGAATAGCATTGATACATACTAGTATTGGGTATAGTAAGGCGTATGTTTTGCATTTTTGTGGGAAAAAAACGAGAAGAACGTCTGTATAAGGTGCTGAAATTTGTATCAAAATAAGAAATACAAAAATGTTCTGCATTATTTGAAATATACTATACCGATTGAGATATCATTACACCACAAAACTGTTTCTCAAAATATGCTATGTAAGGCCGTTTTCCTACTTGGATGTTCATATGTCATTATATCTATATGGACTTGTCACTAGAATTTTGCTAAGTCTGCTGTTACTAGTATTGTTACCGTGAACCATTTAGTATTTACCCTTTGCTGATCCTTAGACACCTAGAAAAATCTTCCCTTTTCACTTAAAATGAAGATTTGAGTATCCATCCCATTCCCTAACACTACAATATTGTGAATGAGATATAGAGACGGTATGAAAGGCTGGTTCAGTTGAGTGCTACCTTCCCCGTCTGATTTATTCATACGTTTTTCTAACAGAACAGAACAGAACAGAACAGAACAGAACAGAACAGAACAGAACAGAACAGAACAGAACAGAAAGTTTATTAAAAACAAAACATACATAGCTTATACTCTTACATATATACATAAATATAAACATTGCATACAAAAAAAAAATCAAAGTACTGAAAGCACTGACAGGCTGGCGAACTGCTAAGGAACAATAGCTTTTCAAGTAATATAACACCAAGTGGTTTTCTAAGTCGAAAGAGAGGTAAGTGCTGGACTTAACAAAAAATAAAAAAATAAAAATTTAAAAAATTTGGTGCCGCCGTGATTCGATCGCTGGACCTTAGCATCAGAAAATTACTAAGCGAGTTGCTCAACCACTCGACCACGATCTCGTTGGAGAATGTTGACCTAAATAATTTAACATAATAAAATCATTGATGCGCCGCGCTATATATCGCGTTCGTAACGCGTAGTAATAATTATCAACGCCTTTAAACACCTTTTCTTTTAATTTCATACAATTTCCTTCCATTTCAAAAAAGAAACTAATATATTACAATCGAACAGAATAAATGAAACAAGGAAAGTTGAATGTTCTTATCTTGCAAAACTGATTAATGAGGAGGAACTATTTGCATTGAGTGTATAGATTCTGTGTTGTCAGTTTCGGGAGTAAATTCATCTTAGTGGATTTCATTTTTTAGGATTGTAATAGTCTGGCGCGAAATCGCCAGCCTAAAAACTATCAAGTACAGTATGCCCAAATTATTATCGACGTTTAGAGAAATTATTTCTTGTCATACTAGCCAAGTTTCATGGTATATCTTCCAAGTGTGCACATTTGACGAGAACCAGGTGACGTTTTACTGCCGACAGAACGTCAACGTCACCACTCGCCGATGACGTCAGGCTACCTCAGTTTTCCAAAGAATTCCCATTCGTGCGCTTTACACTTTAAAAAGTATACGCCAAAATTGTTATCAACTCTTTGGAAATATATTTCTAAACATACAGTCAATAATTCATTAAATATTTTTCAAAATGGACAGCTTGAGTTGACATTCTGTGCGGATAGTGTAGAAAGCGATCTGACGTTAGTTTTTGTTTTGATCGCTCTGTCTGATGACTTTTGTTCCGTTCCCTTTCTGTGCCAAACAAAATGTCGGGAAATTTAAAAAATAATTGCCGAATTACCCTGATGTATTGTATTGTGGATTTTACATAATTTATCGTTCCTCCGGTTATTATTCTATGCACAGTATCGTTGTAAAAGAAATAAAAAAAATGAAATTGAAAAAAAAAAATTTCCTCAAAATTTAGGTATTAGATCTATATACCTTGTATATAATACCTAACTTTCGAGAATTTTTTTTTCGATTTTTTTTTCGAAATTTCATTTTTTTAGCAGATTTTTATGCATTATTCCAATCAGAAAGAACGTGTCTACATCATTGAAATAGTAAATTGTGCTGTTTTGGGCTGTCACCAGACCAGAACTCTTGTGTATAAATGCTAGAAACTAACGATAGGGATCAAACTGTGTTAACAAAACCGTACATACATCAAATACACATTTCGTCTGCCTGATAATACACCCAAAGCAAAAGGAGCAGGTACTATAAGGGGTGGTTTTGGCCCAAATATTTTGGAAAAAATAAAATCTCTGTTATGAAAGTTTTCTTTACAGAAAACGATAACCCCATATCTTGACAGTCATTTTATCATGTTTACACACATTTAAATGAGCTGGATGACGTCATAAGGGGTCTCATTTGACCCCTAAAACGGCCAAAATAGGCAATTTTTGTCAAAATATGGTCATAAAATGACAAATTGCAATACGAGCACAGGCGTGTACCAAGACCAAATTTTGTACTATTGTTGAAAATCATATTATTTATGAATACAGAAAATATAAAGTTGGTACACGCATGTGCTGATATCTAATTTTTAAAAATTCGTAAAAATAAGAAACTATTAAGTGAGAGTGTGAATTTTTGGAATCGGTATACTACAATGTCATTAGTTAAGTTATTTGAAAATAAATCACTATGGTATATGCAAATAAACGTCTATTTTATATATTACAACATTGTGTACGAGGCTTTAGCACAAGAAACGTTATTTTGGGATAAAAGTGACATAATATGAAATAAAAGTGTGAATTTTTGGAATCGGTTCACTGCAATGTCATGAATCCCTTTATTTGAAAATTAATTGCTTTAGTTGTCGCATAGTAACCCAAAGTCTTAAGTTTAACAAATTCCAGATTCAAATATTTCTGCAAACTAGGTGTATTTTGGGGTAAAATTTACAAAATATTAAATAAAAGTGTGATTTTTTGGAATCGACACACTGTAATGTTAATAATAATGTTATTTGATGATTAATCAATGAAAAAGATGCATGGTAACTTACAGTTTATTTAAGCCAAACTCAAATGTTTCAATATACTTTAAAGTGGAATCTTTTGGGGATAAAATAACAAAATATGAAATAAAAGCGTATGAATAATAAATGAAATTTCCATGTAAATCGTTTATTTTTGCATATTTATTCATTTGTGTAAATGGTTGCTATGACAACAGAAAATGGTAACAACAGTACAAATATATCACACACAAATGGTATATGTCATATATTGAATAATACTTCAGAAAAAATTACATGGAAACACAAATTATTGCATATTTAGTAAAAGTAAAAGTGGTTGCCATGGAAACAAAAAATAACTTTTTTAAAATTAAAATGTAGAAATCATGATATTCAAGTACATGACTTCCTATGGTCACTTTTTCGTTCAAATTAGAAGAAAAACTCAGATTATTGCATATTTGAGAAATTAGAAAAAACGGTTGCTATGGCAACATACAGTGAACAGAAAATATGTAAAATACCAAAATCGTTTACAGGAGGGTATATATCTTTCATTTAGAGAAATTTCATTAAAATCGTGCATTGGGCCAAAAACACCCCTTATAGTACATGCTCCTTTAACGATAGTTTTCTTCAAAATAATTGTATTCAAATATTGTTCCCAGCGTTTACGTCTTTCATGTAACATTTGTACACACATATATAATAATAACATTTCCCAGTGGTTTGGGAAATTTTTTTCCTTTACCGTCTTTATGAAGAGCAAACCTTCCAGAATAAGCATTCATGTGTGTTGTTATGTAAATATTTTAATAAACTGGATAAAACTGAAACTGAAGGTTGGTTAGTAGAGGCGTATATTTGTATATGTCTTTACCGTAATGGGGTTGTTTCATTTCTTAAAATATGATTAGATACACTGTTTGGTATACGTTGGACACATACTGTTGTACTGTGTACTGTGCACAAGACATGCATTTCAACCTCATAGGTCTACAGTTTATTTATTACCAACATATTTAGTCGGAATAATTCAGTCATGTAACGGTCCTTCAGGTAACAGGACAGCAATTGTTACAGGATAGACATTTTTGTATTAAACTACGCAATTTAATAGTATGCTATTGACAAATGTATTGTTACGATCAGATATTGCAAAATGTATGTATCAGTTTTAAAATAAGATATTAACAAATGTCAACATCATGCTATTAGTCATGACTTTTTTTGCCTGTTACATGATAGACCATATTTGTTACAGGAAATACTATTACTTGTTTAAAATGGACTCAATCGACATATTATATGTGCTACGGTATTAATCAATTAATATATTTTTGTTAATTGGTTAGAATCTTCCGCATTAGTCAAAGCTAAACGCAGCTAAATGTAGAATGCATCACATACACATAAGAACGTTCAATTAATTCGTTTGATGTTATGTTACAGGTAAGACTGTTATGCTTCGTGTTTTAGTTTTCTGTTGCCACAATTACAAGTCTCTGAATATCACAGGTTCTACCAGTGAAACCATAGGCTACATGGTCAGAGTGATTGTCAATGTGCTCCGACAAATATGGAGCTGCAATCACAATTTTGCATTAAGACCTTTGCGATTTCGATTTTTTAAAATATACTCTAACCTTTCTTCTACATTATATAGAAGTATTATGTTATATAGCAGAATGTACAATTGTCCATTTAAACCTTCATGATTTTCAAAATTATCAATGTACCTTAACCTTTTTTGTAGATTAAATATATAATTAATTTACTATGTAACTTGTTTGATGAAATTGCCTAACTATGGTTCTACGTATTTCAAAACGGTAATAACTGCTATTACATTGTACTGTTAATGGGAATACTAAACCGGCAATTTTACAATTTTACTGATTGCATTACAAGTGATCTGCTGCTGACCTACTGCAAGTAAATTTTCAACACACTTAGATATTGAGTGACCCAACTGGCAAGACAGCTGTACTTGTCTTATGTGGTAATGTGGTAATGGTATGTTTGGCACACTGTCTGGCCAATTGCCAAAAAATCGACTGGCATAGTGCTGGTCTGCCGATGATCCACTACTAAGATTCTGTCAGTATTATATCAACCCAACTGGCAGACATGCAGCCAATAAAATGACTGATGTCTACAGGTTGTTTAAACAGGTATGAGCAAATTCGACAGGGAAGGTAGCACTCAACCTAACCAGCCGAGCATAAATATCAGAAACACCACAACACAACTACCCTGAGCAATGCCCACACAAACCCATACCAAAAGGCGACCAAATGAGGCACAACAACCCCGGGTGTGACCTAGTGTAAAACACCAAGGACATTGACCTAACGTTATGCGACCTAAAGAGGCACAACTGCCACTTGACCTAGTTAAAATAATGGGCAAGGTAGGAATGGGGTGGGAAAAATAATATTACATATTCCTAGCAACTACACAGCGTACATGCTGCTGTCCCAATACTGGCATACTGAGAATACACTGATTGACACTCAGTCGACCTATTAACTGACATACTAAATGTACATCTACTGGCACAATTCCAGTTTGCTAGAAACCCACTGATTATCATGCAAGTACTGACTAACACACTGACTGATATGCGGATATGTGCTGATCCACTGATTGTGGTAAGTTTTGCATTCATTGTTGCGAATAACAGTTTTACCGTGTCTTTCATATAAAACCTAACACATACATAGCTGCGAAAAAAATTATGTTCAACAAAAAAACTGATGTGGTTTTCGCGTGAAAATATCAAATGTATTTTGAAGATACATAATCACCTCATTTGAATAAATCAAAAATATCAAATAGAACCCTTCAAGAGCATTGGTTTATGTCAATGATGCAAAATATATTGATTCTAATCGTTTTTCATGTAACATGTCAGGAATTGTCTACTTTCCAGTGGTGATACACGTGGCTATTATAGTCATTGATTGTAAGCACAACTGTGTATGCTTTACACTTAAAAAATAAAATACTCATTGCCCATCACATAGTATGTCGTCCTTCATGTAACATGCATGTCCCTCATGTAACACCATGTGTTAAGTTTATCATATGTTGCTATACCAGTGGTTTTGATGAACAAAAGCTGTCTTTTATACCAATAGATCTTAATTCGGAAGCCCTGGAGGGACATTTATAATTTAACAATTATTAAACAATTATTATCTATAACTTACCGCTTATTACCTAATACGTATAACCTATTAGTATAAGTTATTGACACGCGCCATATTTTGCGGCAAACAGACACGATGAGCCAAAAGGACATTGAAGACGGACATGAGTTACAGGAGGTATTAAAATCTGGTTATTTGTATCTTTATTATGTATTGAATCATACTATTGTTGTTAGTAATCGATAAACGAGGGTCATTCAATAATAATATAATGCAAACTATCATATAAATTCTTTGATACAATATTTATCTTTTAAATAATGTCATAATCATCCAAAGTAACTTTCCTTGAGTTCAATGACCAACGTTCATCCTTTCGGTCATTATTCTATTCCCGTTGCTAGGCAACTACGTACATACACTCATAACTGGCACGGACACGGTCTAGTCAACCTAATGTGAAGTGGCATGTCGAATTCCCAGGTAATCGTGTTATCATTTTCGACTGGTAATATGGTATCTACATGCCACATATCATTACAAGTTTGCGTATAAAGTTTTTTCCTTCTATATTTAAGCCCTAAATTAATCTTGCGATGAGTTCGGTGCGACGTTCGGACGGCTTTGTCGTCAAAATATACGACATTCAGTGAGCGGAACCCGGTTACATGTGTACTCTGTTCTGCAATTTCAATTAGCCAAAACTACTGTCAAGTCCCTGGGCTATCTCTACGTATGTTGATATTTTGTCTAGTTTCAACTGTTCTCTAAATGTTTCGATAAGACATGGGGCCATTGCACACATTTTCAGTTTCACACACTAGTAGCCCTTAACTCTATATTTGTCGTTTGTATTTTCATTCAACAGTAGCGCCACTTTAGGACAATTATTGTTGCTGACATTTTGAAACATGTCTCTTGTAAGGTAAAACAATATCCATTGAGATTTTGTTGCATGATCACTTGATTAAATGTTACTACTTTTTAGATGTGACGTTACCGCGTCCATGACGTTTCAAGTTATATCGAATGAGGTCGTGCGCTGGTGACGCCATCGACGTCAGATGTCCTTAAAATGTTCTATCAAATAGGAATTGTCCTATATTATAATCATGCAGAGTTTCATTTTATTATCTTGACTGGATTTAGAGATAATTGTTAGTTTGCATTATATATTGAATGACCCTCGTATAATCCAATTTGTTAATTCGGGCTCGAAATTAGGGAGAACACAAAATCTTGTTTAGGGTGTCCGTTGACATGCTCCACTGGATTTTTTTACTTCTACGACATCGTTGTTGCGTTTTGCAATATTTTGTATCACCGTAAAAAACCACAGCTTTATGCAAATTCATTCAATGCAGTGCATGGGGTCCAAGGCATGCTCCCAAGAAATTTTTGATTTTAGAACGTCATTGATGGATTCAAATGTGACCGCAGCATAAGTGATTATTTGGGATACAAAATGCAAAACTATTTCTTCTTTGGGAATACGTTAAATTTAAGACCCGACAGTAAATACATAATTATCTCGATCATCAGCCGATGAAAACATGCACTTTATTGCCTAAAAACAAGATCTTAGATCAAATAGACTTACTTGCCAAATTTGCAAAAAAAACATACATACGCAGTGTAAAAATCCCCGGTTAAACCCCGTGAGTTGTCAATAATACCAAGTGCAATTGCGCATTTAATCCATTAGAAGAATTATACCAATGGTTCCAAGTATAATGTTGATTAATAGAATAAACAATACGATAAATGCAGAGACAGGTCATTAATGAATAATTTAGTTTCGAATGACATATGTTACATTTTTCATAAGCTATTCGAAACTGTATATTCACGGGATGGTACATTCTTTTCAATTCTTTAAAATATGACTATTGAAATGTTAAGATAAATAGTGAACGTTATAAAACTTTAATCATCTTTCATTTATAACAAACCATATACTACATGTAGCATCCATATCGCTGGCTTAGAATGAGAAGGTCGAAACTACAAAATCTATATTTTGAGAAAACAAGTAAAAACTGCCTGACAATCACTCTTTAAATATGGTAAAACAAGCTTTTTCAACTTCAGTTTGCTCAACATGACATTTTCTGATTTTCCTGAAAATAGGTTCATAAGAGCACTCGCAGACTATGTAGCATGCAATAGATAATTAGCAAAACTGTCTTCTAATCACATGTGCTATTGGTCTGTAAAGTGCATGGACCTAGATATAGGTTTGTAAACCTGGTTTCACAAACGGGATAGTCCTTATCAAGCTTGAGGCTAGACATGATTTCGGTCTCCGGTGGTTTTCTTCCACGTGACGCGTAGTAGTCACTAGGTCGAGATTGTTTGACTAGCTTGAGGCCAAAGAGCAATATGTTAATATTTGGCAGGGTTTATCGGATAAGTTTTGCTTCAGTCTTTGTGTAACTCGGTCAGATGTTGTATCTCAACTAGTAAACCCTTCAAACTATGACTGTCAATGTGAATAATTTGGCAGTTTATGAGGGAGAAAGGGGTCTGGTGCTGGGCCTTCCCAGGAAAGATAGTTAGTGAATCTGCCCATCTGTCTTAAGTGACATAGCATTTGAAATTGCCATTTAAACCAATCAACAACAGACAATCAGTTTTAAGTAATAAATTTTAAATAATAAGTTTTAAGTAATACATTTTAAATTATAAGTTTTAGATATTAGATAAATAATAATGACAAATAAGTACAGTCTTATATATTTTAAATAAATTATTCTGGGGGGTTTTTTCAGAGCGTTGGTTCATATGAAAGACCTGGTCGTGGGTTTAGAGGAAATCAGAATACGAGGTGCAAATGCGCTAGCAGCCTTTCAGGAGAAATATTGAAGAATGGAGGAGGAAAAATAATGAAAATTGTTGTGAATGATTGTATTGAAGAAGGACAAAATTATACTTTAAGAAGGTTATTTAGAGCATTGAACATATGACTTGCGTTTACGACATATTGTGTTAAAGTGTTTATGTGTCCAAGTATGGTGTTTTTGTTTTAAAAAGTAAATAAACTAGTTAGCAGTCTATTGCTTTATTGTATTTTGTCTCGAAGATAATCAGTTATACAGGTCAAAAATCTTCAAGTTGCTGTCTCATATTTGACCCTAATGGAGTGGCAGAGGAATGCCTGACTAACCTGTCACCAGGTGACAAGAAGTCTTAAGTGTTCGTGCAGTCAAGGATATTCTCCTGCATAGCTTGATTTTTATCTAACATCATGGGGCATTCTGATATAAATTGCTCAAATAATGGCACCAGATCATTTTGACACCACCACAGGGCATTGCAAGTTCACACTGACTTATATAGGACTAGTAAGCATTGATGCGGGTGAATATGATTACGGAGTCATAATTTAGGCAATTCATTAAGAAGTCCATTAAAATTTTGATATATGGATAATATGAAAGCCTATTATAGAAGTTAGCTCCCACACGCTTGAATTTGTTCACTCGCAGTGGCTTTGTCAAAATAACGGTTGTAAAAAACTTAACATGTGTGCTTTTAGTGCCACAGTCAGCTCAGAGAATACAAGGAACACGCTTCAATGTTTTTATTGATTCAATATGGCAATTAATGTGCCAAATATCATTTTAACCTTTAGTACAGTTTCTTTGTGTATGTGGCATTCGAGCCTTTCATTCAGGAACAGCACTTACTAAAGTCATCTAAAACAGATATATTTTCTACTGAGTTGTATTTTTTCTCTCTATCAAGTATCTGAAGTTTTCTTGCGACGTAAGAGTAAATATCCACAAAGATGTATGTATTTACTTCAAATGCCGCATTCTAAACAACATTATGTTCACAAAATATTAGAAGAACAATTACACCAAACTTAAAACCAGCGTTAACGTATTCCATCACCAAGTTAAGTCCAGGATTGTGTATTTATTTCTCTGATGGCATATTTCGAGGCACCACATCTCCTGTGTGAGTTATTCACCACATCAACACTTTCGAGAAAAGCACAGTTCTTCCACTCCAATACCTTTTCAACTTTCCTATTATAAATAATAATCATTTTACAAAATCACATTTATGGTTTGGTAATTGGCATTACTATCGTCATTTGGTTTTGGCTGCCGACGTCGCAACATATCATATCCAACGATAGTTACATGTTGGGCCAATGCCAAGTTCCCAGTTAGCTAGTTGTCGGTCGCGAACTTACAGCTTCGCCTAACTCGCGAACTTACAGCTCCGCCTAACTCAAACACCTTGGAAATGGACCATGAAATTAAAGCTTAATTAAAGTTGAATGACAACAAACATAACTTACCCCCAGTGACTTATTTTGCTTTATAGAACGCCTTTCACATAATTGTACTTGTGTTACGTTGTGTATATCCGTTTGACTAATCGATACGATTCGTATATTTTATTTCCCACCAGATACTGTAGTGTTCAGTAATAAATAATAAACTATAGATAATAAGTTTTAATTGATAAATAATAATTGTTCATAATTGTTAAATAATAAATGTCCCTCCAGGGCTTTCCGTAACGATCAAATTGCATATTTTCAAAAACGTTTCTCCAAAAATGCCATATGTTTTTAACCGTTTCATATACATCAATACATCATTTAAACAAGAAAAAATATTAAATCTAATACTTTTTTTAAAGGAAAAATCTTCGAGCTAAAATGTTGCAAAAATAAATATTGACTCGTATCACAAACAACAGTTTTTACTTCTTCAATTTTTTCATCCATTCAATATAGTAAATATTTGATTCTTTTATCTAATGAATGAGTGAAACATTGGAGATGTTAAACTCTGTATTTTTGTGATTAGGTGTAGGTTTGGTGTTGGCTACTTTATCAAGCTCTTGTGCTGTTACTGTTATCAACTCGGATTAATATTTTCTGTTGAGTGGAGCAAACCATGAGTCCAGTCTCCCATGAAAGTTAACATAAACACCAGGACAATCAGTTAGACTAAGATTAATAGGTTTCTGGAAAATCCTTTTGATCATTTTTAGCTCATATTAAACACAACTTTAGATGTTAGATGTATTACTTAATCCTTTTGAAACTATAACAATGACTATAGATCAAGTTTGTAACTGGGTCATCTGGGCTCTAAACCTAGGTTACTAGGTCAAATCACAGAAAAAAACTTATTAACTCTCTTAGAGTTCACCTAAATAAAAACTTAATTGAATGAAACTTGGCACCAATGTCTGTCTCTGTAATTCTAGGTCAATGCAGAAATTGGGTCATCTTGGGTAAAACAACTGGTTCACCAGGCTATATCAAGAAAAACCTTGATAGGGTCAAATATTTTAGTCATATCACAAACATTAAAATCTACATTCTGCCGAAACTGCATGCATTCACGTGAGCGCTTTAGGGTCAATGACCCTCTTGTTTTAGAATACATGTATGCCGAAAAACAAGTGACAAAAAGGAATCAACAATAGCGAAGCGAATGCATATGTACAGTTTGTAACTACGAGAGGGTACCTACCTTCATTGAATAGTTGTCTACCACTGCCATAATCGAAGTAAGATATCAGACCTTCCACGACGAATCCCGTGTCGTTCATTAATTGTTTCTTCATACCAACACCAACGTGTCTAGCTGCATCAATGTCCTCTTCATTTATGATCAGAGACTTGAACCCTTGACCATCAGTACTGTTGATATTACGAAAGCTGTCCAAATCATCTTGGTCGATGGAAGCAACCAGACGGGTAATGTCTGACACTCGCTCCCACTTGATAATGTCATTGGTGCTTTCGTGGTAAATCATTTGAAAGGTCCCGGGTGTTTGCAGGAAGTAGACGTCGTGTAGTTTATACGGATATCGTTCATCAAGTATATTCTTTAACTGAACAGGGTCTTCATTGTTGCGTATATCCTCTCTGATGAGCTGTTCAAATTTAGCCTTACAATTATCTTCATACACGTTGAACGTTTCGTCCATTGCCTTTATCCGAGGTTCCCACACTTCTAAAGTATCGTCAATGCTTATGCCATTATTTGTGGTCATAGCATTGTTAATTGCTTGAATAGCTATACCAGAAGAAACTAGACGAAAATAGAACTGCTTAAGCTCATACAGCGATGTCATGTTGCAACGAGTAGAATCGATCCATAAATCCATCAGTGTGCCGCTGGGGCCGGGGACACCGGGTATTTCATACGTCAGCAGACTAGGTAGGAATCGGATATGAACGATCAAATTACTGCTCTGATAATGTATCAGAAATAGGTCCTCATAATGTTTTCGTTCAGTACCATTGTTCGCGAGCATGTGATTTATATCCACCAATGAGCTATGTACCGCAATAACTGCATCATCTATTCGCTCAAGCTTGGAGACAAGTAGTGTGTTTTTGATATTTGCAGTTGTCGACGCTTCAATTAACTTGGGGATTTCTTCCAACAGTTGTTCGACTTTTCCGGCGTTTCCATCATCACCACCGTTAAAAATGTCGTACACACCGAGGGCAAACTGAGCTACATCAAATAGAGTTTTTCCAATTGAAACGAGATGTTTGCCAACTGAAAGAATGCCCACTTGTTCAACCATATTAATATTATTCATAAATAGTAGACACACAATTACTGTCGGTATTAAATAATTCGCCATGTCGTCGCGATTCTGTTCAATACACAAATAACATTCAAGAATAGCACTTTTCGAACATGTTATGTTATAAAATAATGTCCAAATACTAGTACCTGTGTACCAACTGATTCAAACAAGACTATCCGTATTCTGTCAAAGTCGGATTAATATTATGTCATAGTATCATGCAACACACATCAACACCCACTTGTAAATAAATGCGCAATAAATCTCTATAAATAATCAGAACGAGTGTATTTTTCGCAAACGTATGACGTGCATGTTAAGGATAGATTTATAATATATGCGTTTTAATAGACATAATAGGGGTTTTACCAAGTTTCGGTTTCATAACGATTGTTAAGGTCAAATAATTTAAACGGAAAATAATTATGTCATTTTTTTTTGTACACATTCCTTGTCTTTTTGCAATATTTGTTAAACCGTAACAAAAATAACATAACAAGCAATATTGGTTGGTTGCACATAACTTGTTTATCAATGTCAGATAGATTCTATGCATTATTCCAATGAGAAAGAACATGTCTACATTATTGAAGTAGTAAATTGTGGTGTTTTGGGCTGTCCCCAGACCAGAACTCTTGTGTATATATGCTAGTAACTAACGATAGGGGTCAAACTATGTTAACAAAACCGTACATGTATACATCAAATACACATTTCGTCTGCCAGAGAATGCATCTAAAGCGAAATTTAACGATAGTTTTTTCAAAATAATTGTATTGAAATATTGTACCAAGCGTTTACGTCTTTCATGTAACATTTGTACACACATATATAATAACAACATTTCCCTGTGGTTTGGGAAAATTCTTTTACCATCTTTGTGAAGTGCAAACCTTCCAGAATAAGCATTCATGTGTGTCGTTATGGTTTTTTTAAACAAATTGGATAAAACAGAAATTGAAGGTTGGTTAGTAGAGGCGTATATTTGTATCTGTCTTTACTGTAACGGGGATGTTTCTTTTCTTAAAATATGATTAGATACAATGTTTGGTAAACGTTTGACACATAATGTTGTACTGTGCACAAGACATACATTTCAACCTCATAGGTCCACAGTTTATTTATTACCAACTGATTTAGTCGGAATAATTCCGTCATGTAACGGTCCTTTCTGTAACGGACTATTTTGTTACAGGAAGGACAGCAATTGTTACACGATATACTTTTTTGTATTGAACGTCACAATATAATAGTATGCTATTGACAAATGTATTGTTACGATTAGATATTGCAAAATGTCTGTGTCAGTTTTAAAATAAGATATCAACAAATGTCAACATCATGCTATTAGTCATGACATTTTTTGCCTGTTACATGATAGACCATATTTGTTACAGGAAGTACTATTACTTGTTTAAATTGGACTCATATTATATGTGGTACGGTATTAATTAATTAATATATTTTAGTTAATTGGTTAGAATCTTCCTCATTAGTCAAAGCTAAACGCAATTTAGAATGCAACACATTCAATAAGAACGTTCAATTAATTCGTTTGATGTTATGTTACAGGTAGGACTGTTATGCTTTGTGTTTTTCTTTTCTGTTGCTACAAGTGCCATTTCATCCTAGACAATTCTCTGAATACCACAGGTTCTACTAGTGAAACCAGAGGCTACATTGTCAGAGTGATTGTCAATGCGCTCCAACAAATATGGAGCAGAACTCACAATTTTGCATTTAGACCTTTGCGATTTCGATTTGTTTAATATACTCTAACCTTTCTTCTACATTATGTAGAATTATTAGGTTATATAGCAGCATGCACAATTGTCCACTTAGACCTTCACGATTTTCAAAATTATCAATGTACCCTAACCTTTCTTGTAGATTATATATTAATTTGCTGTGCAACTTGTTTGATGAAATTGCCTATCTACGGTTCTACGTATTTCAACATAAACATTAATAACTGTTATTACTGTTATTACTGTTATTACTGTTATTACTGTTATTACTGTTATTACTGTTATTACTGTTATTACTGTTATTACTGTTAATGAGAATACTAAACCGACAATTTTAACAATTTTACTGATTGCATGACAAGTGATCTGCAGCTGACCTACTGCAAATAAATTTTCAACCCACTTACTTAGATATTGACTGACCCAACTGATAAGACAGCTGTACTTGTGTTATGTGGTAATGACTTATGGTATGTTTGGCACACTGTCTGACCAATTGCCAAAATATCAACTGACATAGTGCTGGTTCGCCAATTACCCACTACTAAGATTCTGTCAGTATAATATCAACCCAACTGGCAGACACACAGGGGATTGACACATAATTTTTTTTGGTTCAATATAGCCTTATATCAGTATATATAAGCCTGTTTCACGGTATTTTACACACAAGTGTAACAAATTAGGAAAAAATTCAAAGTGTTTAATTCCTTATGGCTTGTGAATTTTCCAAACATACCATATCCAAAGGTGCAAAGTCTGAAAAATCTTTGTGTAATCTCATTTAGTTTTCCCAAAATCGCATACAACATACCAAGCTCTCATGTGTTCTGAGCACATATATGTAAATAGTGTTATATAAGATTTTTTTTATAATTATAGACAAAGTTAAGCTTTTAACATTTGTTTTCACTTTAGCCAAAGTGGTTACAGATTAGTCACCAGAAATTTTAAGTATAACACTCAAAATTGATAAATTATTGAATTTTCAGCCGTTTCATATCATGTGATAAAATTGAATAAACTTAAAACCTTAACTGTTTTTGTAAATAGTGCTGGACTTATATCAATAATGTCAGCTTATTTTGACAAATCTACTATATAAAAAACAGTACTACAATTTATTTCATTCCTTTTCGAAAAATAACCAAGAATTTTTCAATCCAAGGAATTAGATGAAAACGTTGCGGACACTACATATTTTAAAACTGAAGATCATACATTTTAGATAAGCATGATTGTCTCTATATATGTATCAGTTATTTTTAAAAAGATCAATTTAAGTTGTTGAAGATGTGTTCAGACATATGAATACTGAAGAGGAATAGTAATTATACATTATTTTACGTTTTATAACATACAGGAAAGAAGTTTTAATTTAGTTGCACCTTGACCTGAATTACAAAATTGTAAATGTATAAACTACAAATACAAACTGTGCACTTAAGATGTTTTACCAAAATATCAACATGTTTATTAATAATAGTATTGAAATTAGTAAAACTTCAGATAAGCAAAGTCACTGTATAAAATTGATTTTAATTATAAGATTAAATAATTTGTTAGGTTACTACAATGATGCAGACACTACAATTTTAAAAACAGACAAAGATGATTTTGTGAACTTAGTTATTCCAGCAACTGTTTGTAATGTTTTGTACCTGATTAATAATTTTTGTACATAGTATGCAAGACAAGAATGAAGTGTATGTCTTCTACAGCATATTTATATGATATGCAAGAAAATAAATGGAGCTGCCATCTATATGTAAATGTACAAAACAATAATTAAATGACATAGATCTGATATGAAATTTAATTTGTGATATTGATACATTTTACATGTCTGTCTCGAAAGTCTGCAGAATTGTTTCATGGGAGCACCCAAGATGTATGGGTGATTCAGGTGCCATAAAGATTTTGGCTGTCCAATCTCGTACTTGAACCTTTTTCTTCTAATCAATAGCAAAATTGATGAAAATTAAATAGCTCAATATCAAGGACAAGTTTGAATACCAGCAAATTCAGTCCAAGTTGCTTTCACTTTAAAATGATTTTGTCCCTAGAATCAATAAAACTTTTAATAAGCATTTTTTGACTTGAACATACATGTATTTACAGCTATTCTCACCAACTTGATGGAGATATCAATGAGCATAATGTATTGGACAATATTAATACCCAGCAAAATCAGACTTGTCTTGCATTACCTACTGGATAATGTAAAACTGACAAGAATTGCATTTCCAGCTCTTACTTAATAATCTTTATTGTGATCCTCATTCAACTTCGTGAAAAACAGGATATATTATTCAAAAGTAAATAAATAATTTCTTGAACACTTTCATTGGCTCCAATAACCAGCCAATTTGGTCTTGAATATTTCAAAATGGATAAGAGTTTGTAAGTAAGTTTGTATCTGGAGCCTTTTCAATATTGTATTCTCACCAATCATAACTTGCAAATGACAAAAGAAATGGACTAAATGAAATTTATGTTTTGATAGCCACATTAGAAATAACTTATTTACTACCTAAATTTGATAGATTATAAATAGTTCTAGAAAAAAAATAATGCAAGGTTATGTACGACAAAGTGTCTACTTTATATCTATGTGTACATAATTCATACTTTTTGAAGATATGTGATATTAAATCAAATTAAATATAATTGATACTCATGCCTATATTTTTGTACGGAAACTTTTCCTAACAAATTTAAACAATAGTGAATGCAACATATTAGCTTAGATTTACGGAAAAGTAAGTATAAAAATGTTTTGTTATTTCCAAAATGTTGCGGACACTACATGTATTTTATTGAAACAGCAGAATTATATTATCATTGATAGACAATAAAATACTTTATTGAAGGGCATGCAAATTATCAATTAGGTTCAAATAGTCCCTAGAAACTGTCAAAATCAATTGAAACCTAATTTATTAAAAGAAAATACAAATATATTTTTGTATAATATGTCTATATTCTGTTGGTTGTTACACTACTGTTATTTTCTAGAAAGCAGTAAACTTACATTTCTTTAACATGAAAAATACCTAAATAATCTGAATTTTGATTGTAAATAGCTTTTTGACCCAAAAGACAACAATACAAGACTGAAAAATGCTATTTTAATGGTCTGCGTTGCGGACCCTACAGGCGTTGCGGACACTACAAGTGAGGTTTTTTGTTGACCTGCAAAAAGTTGGCACAGCAAAGCTATAACCTTTGGTTTATGTCTTTGTGGACATGAGATCTATTCACACACAGAATTGTACAGGAATAGCTATAGTAGTTTCTGAAATACTATGGCGTTGCGGACACTACAAAAAAAGTGTCTCAAAAAACGCCTCACATTGAAAATGACTTTTTTCAAATTTGATCCGTTATGATAACTTTTTGGTTCTTTTCTCATCCTAAGTATTTTTTTTTTTAAGTATTTATGAATAAAATGACAAAAAATGGTATAGAAGCAATATTCCACACCTAGTTATATGCAGGTAGGATGCTCAGTTTCAAAAAAGTATAACGTAAGAGTAGTTTGCTGTATTTAACAGTTTTTCATTATTTTTTGTCCGATTTATAGAAAATAAAAAGCAAAATGCAGAAGAGATAATACAGTATTAATTTCGGGTCTTTTTAAGGTGTATGTGATTATTACTTTGTAAGATTTTGATCACCAAACTTTCCCATTTTTAGAATGTTACAGCATAACGCCTTAAATTGCCATTATATGGGGCATAAATGGCATAATTACAAACTTACAAGTTGAAGGAGCAAACTTATTTTAACTGTAAAAGTTGGACGTTGACCTTACACTGTTTTTAGTACATTAGTACCAACATAACAATTGAAGAAGTATTGTTTTTGAGCATATAACATAGTGCAAGCAATGCTGCGTAAAATACCGTGAAACAGCCGATAGTAAAGGGACACATCGACTGTGTGTTAGTGGTCTTTTATTTCAACGCAGTACACACACTTCAACAAATAATTCGTGGAAAACCTTTCGCAGTTCGATAGAAGGATGATTTATCTGCAAGTAGCACAAATCCGTTAGACTCTAGGGTCTAAAATGAGTCAGAAATACACAAAAATGTCACAAAATTACGCCACTTTTGTAAAAATGTCCGTTGGTCCGGCCACTCGAATACAACAACAACAGACCCACCCATGCCGTTATTACATTAATTTCACAGTGTCAACACAAAATTCTTACATCAAACGTTATCCTAAGAACATAGTTGTCCGTAACATTTACTATATATACTGATATAAGGCTATATTGAACCAAAAAAAAATTATGTGTCAATCCCCTGTGGGCAGACATGCAGCCAATAAAGACGTACATGCTGCTGCCCCAATACTGACATACTGAGAATACACTGATTGACACTCAGTCGACCTATTAACTGACATATAAATGTACATCTACTGACATATTTCCAGTTTGCTAGGAACCCACTGATTAACATACCTGTGTGTAGGTACTGACTAACACACTGACCGATATGCGGATATGTACTGATCCACTGATTGTGGTAAGTTTTCAAAACAATGTGGATGCAAATGTCACTTTTGTCTGACCATAAATATTCATTTTTCTAACAAATCACAACATTTACGATGAAACGAGTTCCTTTTCTAATAGTTATACATCAGATTTCGTTGTAATTGATTGTAAACACCTTGATCAATCTTTTAAATGCTTCATTAAGTCAATCATTAAAACTTAAATAAATGGCAATAGTGTAATGCTGTTAAAAGTAAAATTGTTTGAAACTGCATTCATTGTTGTGAATTACAGTTTAACCGTGTCTTTCATATAAAACCTAACACATACATAGCTGCGAAAAATATGTTAAACAAAAAAAAACTGATGTGGTTTTGCGAGAAAATACTAAATGCATTTTGAAGATACATTATCACTTCATTTAAATAAATCGAAAATATCAAATAAAACCCTTCAAATGCACCCGTTCATGTCAATGATGCAAAATATATTGACTCAAATAGTTTTTCATGTAACATGTCATGAATTGTCTTTTTTCCAGTGGTGATACACATGGCTATTATAGTCACTGATTGTAAGCACAACTGTGTATGCTTTACACTTTATTCATATTTAATGAAAAGTTACAAAAAATAAAATACTCATTGCCCATCACATAGTATGTCCTTCCTGTAACATGCATGTCCCTAATGTAACACGATGTGTTGAGTTTTTTACATGCCAGTGATTTTGCTGAACAAAAGCTGTCTTTTATACCAATAGATCTTAACAGACACAACACAAAAGTTTCTATAACGAACGGGTTAGAATTAAAAAGACCACGATAACTTAATTACGACCAAATTGCATATTTTCAAAAACGTTTCTCCAAAAATGCCATATGTTTTTAACTGTTTCACGTTTATTAAATACAAATGCACTTTTATGTTATATGAGTCGAGTTCTTTTCAAATAACAAGAACATTTCTACCTGTGTATATCAGTGTTCAATATATTACATGATACATAGGCGTTACAGGAAGGCATTTCAACAAACCAAGTCACACAAATTACATCATCCTTATGAATATGGATTATTTGATGTGGAATTTGTGTGCTATAGCATAGGTTATACATCGATACATCAATACATCATTTAAACAAGACAAATATTGAATCTAATACTTTTTAATGGAAAATTTTTCGAGCTCAAATAAATATTGACTCATATAATTTATATATATATATGTTATACGTGTGTGTGTTATAGGCCACGGTCATTTATTAACTGTTTCTCAGGTCACAATTGTGTATAATACTTGTGTTTATTTCCCACACTGTGCATTGAAACCGGAGGCAAAATATACATAGAACGCATTAATAACAAAAAGGAATCCATTATACCTAACTAGATATACACATGCATATATACCAGTACATGTATATAGCAAAGTTGTACATTTGGCTCGAATACAAGTTGACATATATTTGTAATTTAGAATAATAAGTTGATGTAACAGGTATTATTAAATGACTATCAATTATTAGCCCTATAACACAGCATTGCCCTAGTCTAATAATAAGCACGTGTCCACTATAACAGAGCCGAAAATCTATATCAGTTATCGGCCTCGGGCCGAAAAGTGTTATAAAATCTGATTGGCTAATAGACAGGGCCGAAAAGTGATATTAATGTTGGCCCTCCTTTTAAGCAATCTGATTGGCTAATAGACAGGGCCAAAAAGTGATATTGATTCTCTGTTGAAATTACGGAGAATCGATTCTTATTCACTAAAATGAATGTAACTTTTTAATTACTGAACGGAAATATGTCATATGGGTATTAGTTTTCTTAGTTAGACGATTTGCTACACTTTGTTGTAGGTTTTGATTAAAAACTACGAAAAAAGTTGTTTTTCACATATTTTGGAGCCTTTCGATCATATGCTAGATTTATACGTTGCTGTTCATGAAGGCGATGAAGAATGTAAAACTAATTGATACTTATTTAATAAAATTGTCAACAAATGGATGATTTGATATTACAGTACCCCTGTTATTTATACATGTACAATTTATATCAAATCACCCATTTATTAACATATAATAATAACCTGTTTCAGGACTTTCAGTATCTTTCTATGGGATGTTCCGTATTGTTTATTGTCTGTGTCGTTTCACACAAATACCCCAGTTATGTAACAATACAGAAAAAATACGCAATTCAATAAAGGGTATGCCTATTGAACGGGTGTTGTCTTTAGTGTGGAATTATTCAGTAGTGGAACGACGGTTGCATAACACATATGAAACGAAACTTAGTCGTTTCAACTGACATGTGTGCGTGTAAAGTTTAACAGAAACAAATAAAGGAGCACTTTTAATCGTACACAACACAAATGCAGTTCCATTTTACAATGACAATTACACTCAACACAAATACCATTAACCAGGCATAGCTAAGTGAGGATTTTGTTGTACAAGTGTATACGAAAACAAAACAAACTCCAGTTGTTTCAACGTTTCGACTGTATTCTCTTCTTCAGGGAACAAATTGAAATTGGTGTACAAGTAACACATACATACATAATATAATTAGCAATAACTTGTTTCATTTATTTTTATTTTAGCCATAGGAATATTCCTTGTAATTTGACTCAGTTGCATATCTAAAACACACTGTTGGTCACTGTGCATTACCAATTTGATTGAAACTGCGGAAAAGTACACAGGGTGTGCGATGAGTTTATTACAAATGTACGTGTACTTGTACTTGCACGTAACTAGCAAGTCCTTTCTTAAACTTACATCAAATATTTCATCCGCTCGACAACACTTTAGATAGCCCACCAGCCTAGTAGAATTCAAACCAATATAGCGCGAAGAAAGCAATATCATTATGTACACATGGAAACTAATGTTTAGTTTGTTAAGTGACCATCAATCGGAACTCCTCGGCGTTTATCTAGCGAAAGTGCCTCGGACATTATAGTGAAGCCGCAGTTATGACGGACTACTTTATTACATGGCTCATGAGAATCAAACGATGGAATCGAAGAGAGTATCAACTCCTAAAAGGAGACATGCTTCTAAATAGCATTGAAAAATAGCTGATAATTGGCCATTACCGGAAACCGCCTAACCAAAATTGGTAACCCTACAGTTATGTACGAGGCGTATTTCAGTTACGGAATGTCCGAGTTGTAACGATTGAATGGCCATCTTGATCTTCATGCACCGTGCATATTACATGTAGTTCCCATGTTTCCCCAATCCATAGACCAGGAACCCGAAGACTTCTATCGTTAGCATCACAGAACTGTGTTTGCCACTTCCGTTTGTAAGATTTGGTTGATACGCCAATTTATGCCTTGATATGTAAGTATCTAAGCAAATAAACACTTGTTCGAACACCACATCAGCTTGAGGTCCAAAGGATAAAACGTACTCGTGCGGTTCAAAAAGCAGGCCACCAACATCAACACTGCTGTTGTCCAGATACGTAAACGCGGTCAATGCAATGATTGGACTCCATCTTGTAAATACTGGAAGTGTTGGCGTTGTATTTGTCAATTTTATTGACAAAAGCCATAAATGTTCTTTTCAGGTTAGATTGTGTCCTGGCATGGACTACTATCTGAACATGAGTAATAAGATTGTTGTCAACAACATAAACACCCTTAATAGAAGATTTACAAATGGTCATTGATCGTTCTTGTGAGAATAAAGTTGACACTTCGTTCAAAATAGCATCATGGCTGTACTGTACAGACGCAGGATACTTGACAAACACCCTAAAATCTAAATTTATGTTTGACAAACTTCGATAGAGTCCAAAACACCTTTCTCCTATGGACAGCTTTTCTAAAGAACATTGCATCGTAAGGCATTCGTTCTGAAAAAGACAAAATCGAAATAAAATAAGTTAATAGTGACTTACAGTATATTCGAAGAAAATGTCGGTTTTGAAATCAAATTGGACCATCAAGTCATTTCTGAACTGTGCATGAGGTTCAGAAACCTCCTAAATCAGCACCCAGCTGCGGACAATATCGGACATGCTGGGTTATTCTTGTATGTTTCCGTGTAACTAATGCTGAAACATCATCACAAACAAACGGATTAGTTAAGCCTTCATTTGTAAACAAAATGTTCGATTTAACATTTCGCTGGCTTAGAATGAGAAGGTCGTAACTACAAAATCAATATATTGAGAAAACAAGAAAAAAAGTCTAATGTTTAGTCTTTACTTATGGAAAAACAAGCTTTTGTAAATTCATTTTGGTCAACAATGACTCAACATTGCAATTTTCATGAAAATATGCTCACAAGAAGCACCTCATAAGGCAAATGTAAAATATGTATCAGTCTTATAAGGTTGCAAGTAGTAGTTACGACCTTCTCATTCTAAGCCAGCGATTTGGCGTACGGTCAATAAGACTATCAAAATACTTACGATATCTCCATTAAAGACAGCGGGTGGGATACAGCGGCTTTGGTAATCTGTGCTGTCTTCGTCGTATCCTTCAGGGAAAGCTTCGTCAAGCGAAAGCAACGCCGTGACTGACAAAGTTGGAAAAATGGACTGGGAACTGTTGTCCGAGCAATCTGTGTATTGGTTAAATGGATTAAGTTGTTCGTTACACATCATACAAAACACATTTTTGAATATGTCGGTTCTAGTATATACTGGCGAATTATATGTCGTGCATTTCTCTTCTAATCTCGAGTAGTCTGTGCTGTCATTGTGACAGTTGGCTATCATATGTTGCGGATGGAGACACGTGGTTGCATGTGTTCCCCCAGGGGGTTTGAAGTACGACACGCATGGAATCAGGCCTGACCTCAGCGTCCTTACTATTGCAACACTACCATCCGTCTCAAAGAAGACTTGAGAGAATGGCATGAGAAGCATAAAGTCTAAAACACTGCTACATCGAAGTTCATGGTTCCAGTTTATAGGATCTACCATGATCTCGTTGTTACACATTGCACAGTATATGTTCCGGTAGTGTCGGTCTGTACGAAAACTGTAAACGGGTAACATGTCTGTTGTGCTCTCTCTATCATCATTAAAACATTTAGCAATCAAACTAACATTATCTGTGGTATTGCAATGTTTGTAAAGCAAATAACTTGATCTCAGTTCTTCGGGAAATAGAGTTGTGTTAAAGATATAGGTCTGTGTACAGAACTCTCTCTGTTCTCCCCACGAATCAAAACGAGGCAGTCTGAAAAATTTCTTGTCGTAACAACAGTTGCCAAGCTCGTAACAACGATCGCTACAGTCGCATGGTTTACAACACACGGTGTCCGGTGTTCTGTCCAGTACAATTAGTGTAGTGTTCTCCGTCTCCGAAGCATTGAATCCACAGTAACTTGTTGGGCAGTATTGTCTGAGAACGTCTTCATCCTGAGTCACGTTGGTGAATGGAGTTGGCAAATCAGGAAGGGAGGCATTATTCCAAAGCCCAAAAGAACCATCCCACGTGGTCCTTCCAGTCTCTATCGACAGAATGGTCACAAGTAATTTAACATAAAATGATAAAACCATTTTTAGTCGCATTATATTCGAGCGAAATGAGAAAAAGTCAGAAAATGTGCAAAGAGGATGTTCTCTATAAACAGCCCAATACACGAACATCCGTTGAAACAATAATGCTGAAGTTAATTCTGACATTGTCTTTTATATACACGCACTAGAACAAAATACAACAATGTACCACCTATGAAAACAGCACTCGAAAAGGTGAAACGTTTGAGTAAGGAAATTGGCATTATTGGAAATTGATTTGTATGCACCGATTGTGCATGTGCGGCCTAGTGACGATTTTCTGTTGTGTTTGCCCAACACGTTACCAAATAAGAGTGTTAAACACACTCCAAAGACAATCCTACTTTTATTCCGCCATATCACCTTTAGTATTGTCTAGAAACATTTGCACTGGTCTGTATTCACATGTTTCTGAAATTGTGTTAATGTCTGTATAGGAACCAATGACGCACGAATAACAAGGAGAATCGGAACGGGTGAAAGATTTGTAAAGTTATTCGACTATCTGTGATCGAACCATTGATTCTAAACATGGACTTGTCAATATGTTATTGTCGGACATATCAATAGAAACTCATTGATCAGCGAATTGTCATAGTATCATGGGTGGAACATACACACATACACACATACTATGTATGATGGTGGTTTATTGCAGTAAATTAACTTCTACAATCATTCTTATAATAGTACATTATATCATTATAAAAGTACATTATAAAAGTACAGTTTGTATTTATAGTTCCAACTGCTTTGTCCAATCAAAAGCCAGGGATTTTCACATTTTTGGACCACTTATTATTTTATTTGTGCAAAATGTATATAATAACTATTAAGAAAATATGTTTATAAGGACAATTTGGCTTTTTTCCAAATATGGAAAACTAGACCCGCATACCCTCATAACTTTACTGTTGTTCTTTCAACAATTTATAATCTGGACAAAGACGTAGGGTAAACTTTAACTCAATAAATGGGCAAGCTATTGTTTGCATACAAAAGCATTGGAAAGATAGCCTAAAGTGGGTGGGTAAACTATAAGCTGGTTATAGATAATATATTGGAATTATAGACAAATTAAGTGCAGCTCTCGCTATCGCTCCCTTGCATGTATGTGTTTATAACTCTTATTTATGATCTATAACCTACACATATGATCTATAATCTATACATATGAACTATAACCTATACATATGATCTATAATCTATACATATGAACTATAACCTACACATATGATCTATAATCTATACATATGAACTATAACCTATACATATGATTTATAACCTATACATACGAACTATAACCTACACATATGATCTATAATCTATACATATGATCTATAACCTATACATATGATCTATAATCTATACATATGATCTATAACCTACACATATGATCTATAACCTATACATATGAACTATAACCTATACATATGATCTATAATCTATACATATGATCTATAATCTATACATATGATCTATAATCTATACATATGATCTTTAATCTATACATATGAACTATAACCTATACATATGATCTATAATCTATACATATGAACTATAACCTGTACATATGATCTATAATCTATACATATGAACTATAACCTACACATATGATCTATAATCTATACATATGATCTATAATCTATACATATGATCTATAACCTACACATATGATCTATAATCTATGCATATGATCTATAACCTACACATATGATCTATAATCTACACATATGATCTATAATCTATACATATGATCTATAACCTACACATATGATCTATAATCTATACATATGATCTATAACCTACACATATGATCTATAATCTATACATATGATCTATAACCTACACATATGATCTATAATCTATACATATGATCTATAACCTATACATACGAACTATAACCTACACATATGATCTATAATCTATACATATGAACTATAACCTATACATACGAACTATAACCTACACATATGATCTATAATCTATACATATGATCTATAATCTATACATATGAAGCGCATTATGTAGATTTCAAATATGTATCAGGTTAACCATCTCAAGCAGTCTAAGCCAGCGAAGCATTGAATAAACTTCACTCAACTCGGTTTGAAGTCAACACACAACATCATCATCAAATGGATTACCAAAGAACCGTTCATTTTGAAGTTTCTACTTTTACAAATTTTGCTAATGGTGTGTAAACACATTTTTGCATTAAAAACAGTATGTACATTATCTAAATCCATTCAATAAATTAGAAATCTACGATTACATTGCTGGTCTATTCGAAAAAAGTAGCCTTATCTATGTTTGACCCACGTGCAAAGATTAATAAGAAAATACCGGCTGCCATTATGTCCGTAATGTAAATACAAGTGTATCCAGGTTTCTCTATGAGTTAATTAAAAGCAAATTAACGAAGGAAAAAATTACATTGGATAATTTTAAATTAAAGATGAAACTCTCTTGTTTCAAAATATATAAAAAATAATAAAAATTATTTAAATACAAACATTATTTATTTTAGTTTAAAATCGGAGTAATTTTCAGAAAAAAACTCGAATTCCACGGCCCCCGTTTTTTTTTTATTTATTGACACATTTTTATAAAATTGGTAGCATAATAAAGTTGAAGCTCTCTAGTTTAAGAATATGTAAACATATTGAAAATCCGTTCATTAATAATGTAATTATTACTAATTGAATATTGCACAATATTTCGGCCGTGATTTTCTATTTTCAATGTGTTCGAATTTGTTCGAATTCCACGCCCCCCCCTTTTTTTTATTTTGAATTCAATTCAAGATTTCTTTACATCATTATAAAGATGACGCTCTCTAGTTTTTGAATATGTAAATAGATTTAAAATGACACCAATATTAATGAAATAACAATGTTTAGAAAAATGTGAAATTTCGTGGCCGTGAATTTTTTTTGTCACACCATTGGTGATAGTTTCACACATACTGCATACGTGTATTTATGTATTATGCACGTGTGTTAAACTGTGTTTAAAATGTTAATTTTGTGTTTCAGTCATTTGTAGTATTGCGAACATTTAACTTTTCATCGTTTATATAAATAATATAAACGAAGCATTGTTTTTATTAAGGATATAAAGGAAGAAAAGAATTGATAAAGGATAAAAAAAACGCAGGAACGCTTGATATCTTTTATTTACACCAATTAACTTAACATTAGAAAACAACAATAAATATTCAAATAAATAACAATGATAATAGCATTTCATGACAATGTTCATCCTAAAACATCAGTCCAAAACATATGAAACTCTAAATTCGTCAGCAACACTTACATTGTCACGTACACATATCATGTTATACAAATTGAACTTGTCTTGTATAATATAATTGAAACAAAAGTATCATAATGGAAAATAACTTTATCTTTATTAAATACCCTTTTCAATTTACAAGCTGTATGTGTGTAAGGGTTATAGAAACTGTATAGATTATATACTTGGTATCTCATTTCTGGTCCACTCTGACTATAGTGGTATTAATTTCTCGCAAATCACATACATGGCTTTTAACTACATATACATAAGAATGGAAATGTTATGATTTCCCAATTTATTACATGTATAGTAATTTTAAGTGATACCAATTTCTATCACACTTTGACTAATGCAATATAATCCATGAACTATATATATTCTTCATTATCTGAGATGTGTTACTAAGGCATATTCGTGTTTTTCTCCATGAGTCATTGTTCAATATTCAATTAAAATATTGCTATAATAAGTGTTGCAAAATGATAATACATTTATAACATACATAAATGAAACATTATACACATGTATGAAGGAAACAATTACTTACATTAATATTCAGAAAAAATGATTATTTTAGATGTCCCAAGTTTCCAATAAATCCTGTGAGCGGTGAAATGTACAAAAGCGACACAAAAAGAATGAGTACAGCACTATTTTGTATCAATACAATACAATACAAAGTTTATTCGGGCATAAAATAGCATTTCGCGTATTTATAGCCAACATATATACATTTACATAATAAGCATGTGTGATCAATATTAACAGTTTAACAAAGATATGGATAAAGTACATTTATACAGGTTTACAGAGAAGTTCATGAAAGTTCAAAAATAAGAAAAATCAAATGCGTGATTAGTTCAAAAGTTAGAAATTAAATAAAATGTCAAGGGTTCGTGTTTCTGATTTTGAAAGCTATATATAAGTATTTTGCTACATTGTTTAGAATTTTGCTAGAGTTTGAGTTCATTAGATTGGTAAATTTTTGCAAGGTCGGCCAATGACAGAAATAAGATGTAAAGTATTTTCATCTTAAGTTGTTATATTTTGGACATACTAAAAGAAAGTGATATTCGTTTTCAATTACATGCATATTACAGTTTTGGCAGTATCTATCTGTTCTTGGTATATTTGTATGCCTACCTCTTTCGATGGCAAGATCATGTGACGAGAGTCTAAATTTTGAAAGTGCAATTTTGTATTTATCAATATTTACGCATGTAAGATATTTTTCTAGGGTTATTGTTTCTTTAAATCTACAGTATGTTGATAATCTATTTGAGTTATTTATATTTTGGTGCCAGTTTTGGTAGTATGTGTCAATTATTCTTTGTCTTATTATTCCGAAATTTACGTACAATTCATTTTGCTGTATCCATAAATCTGACATTCCTATTTCATCTAGAATACGTTTTATCTGACTAGCCCAATTAAGCGTATTGTATGTGTTTCCGTTTTCTATGTCTCTTTTTAAAACAGTATACATCAATTTTATCAATGAGTCGTTCTTAGATTTTAATATTTTTATCC
The DNA here is from genome assembly GCA_963678985.1 of Spisula subtruncata. Taxonomy (NCBI): domain Eukaryota; kingdom Metazoa; phylum Mollusca; class Bivalvia; order Venerida; family Mactridae; genus Spisula; species Spisula subtruncata. The sequence continues at coordinate 5,687,813 of OY787673.1, read as the reverse complement.
AAAATTATATCATTAGGAGTTTTCTATGTATATATAATGGGTATCTACCCAATTCCCCGTATAAACCATCAAGGTTTGTACTCTTTTGTACACATAATACTTTCCTTAGGAATTTACAATGTATAGTTTCAATGTTTTTACATTCGTGATATCCAAATATTTCTGCACCATAGTTTAATATTGGGTTAACTAAGCTGTCGAAGAGTTTACATTTTTCTTTTGTATTTATTTCAATTTGATTAAATATGATGAATAAGTTATGTAAAGCAAATCGTGAATGGTCTGCAATTGTTTTCTGTGTTCGGTACCAGTTTCCGTTTTTATACAGAGTAACCCCAAGGTATTTAAACGAATTGACTGTGTCCAGAACTGTATATTTGTATGTAAAGTTAAATTGTGTATGTCGGCCTTTCTCAAATATCATGATACGGGTTTTTCTCGTGTTTACTGTTAAGCCCCAGGTGTCGCAATATGATTGTAGATCATAGAGTAACGACTGTAAAGCGTGCGGTGTATGGGCGAAGATAACCGCGTCATCAGCGAATAACAATATACAAAGTTTTGCATTGTCAAGCGTAAATATATCATCTATATTTGTATTCAAATTCGTTTCTATGTCATTTATAAATAATAAGAATAGTATTGTAGAACAAGGATCACCTTGTTTTACACCTATGTTTGATTGAAAAAACGATGATAAATCCGATTTATATCTAACACATGCTTTAATTGTATTGTACATGCTTTTTAAACTTTTAACAATTTTCGATGAAACGTTTTCATTTATTAATTTGGTGAATAAGAAATTGCGGTCAATTTTGTCAAAACATTTTTCAAAATCTACAAATGCGCAATATAACTTTTTCTTATTTGCTAAAGTTTTTGCTATTATTGAATGAAGGACAAATATGCAGTCGATAGTTGATTTGCCTTTTTGAAATCCGAACTGGGTTTCAGAGATTTTATCATATTTGTGGCTCCATAGTGTCAATCTATTTAAAAGTATTTGGGAGTATATTTTTGATAATATATTTATGAGTGTTGTACCTCTGTAGTTTTTAGCATCTTCTATATCACCACCTTTAAATATCGGACATATGATGCCTTCACCGAAACAACGTGGGTATACACCCTTTGGTAGTAATCGGTTGAACAGTTTTAGGATAAATTCTGAAGTTTCATTGAAAGAGATTTTATAAATTTCTGCACATATGTTATCCAGTCCTGTACTTTTGTTATTGTTTTGTGAAAATACAGCAGCCCTCAATTCTGAGAGTGTGATGTCATGATCAAGATCTTCGTCATACATAGATTCATTTAAGTTTTCGTCATTATCATTTTCATGGTTTATGTTTAAGTTGTCATCAGTGCTATACAAATTTTGGAAATTGGTCATTAGATCATCAATTTTCAAATTTTCTGCATGTTTCTGTGGTTTTGAGTATTGCTGTTTTACTCTTTTCCAGAATTGTTTTGGATTGAATTTACTGAGTCTTGTTAACTCATTTTTTTCTTTATTTAAGTATTTCTTTTTATTGATACGTTTTATCTTGTTATAAGCAGTTTTATTTCTTAAAAAGTCGATGCGTAATTCTTGATTATTTTTATCTCGATTAAACGCGTTTCTAGCACGTGTAAACTTTTTTCTAGCATTTGAGCATTCAGTATTAAACCATGCATTTTTGTTTGTTTGTGTTTTGGAAGGTTCTTTGTAGACATTAGGTTTAGTTTTTCCGAATATATTACGTGTACAAGATTGCATTATGTTGACGAATTCATCTGTTATAGTATTAAGATCCTCGTTATTTTCAACGCTTGACATAAGAAACGTAAAAGCGTCATGTTTTGTAGACAATAATTGTACGAACTCTTCAGCTTTGTTTTGTTCAAACGATACATGTGTTGTTTTTCCTGTGGCTTCCTTGTTTACGGGTTTTACTGATCTCTTTTCTAACGAAAATGAGATTCCGCAATGGTCAGAAAATTCATTGGCATTTTCAATTTTAAATGTATTAATATAGTTCATATCATTTGGATGTAATAACACGTAATCTACAACGCTTGCACCCTTATTTGAGTAGAAAGTATAATCGTCAATATCTCGGTCCGCGTGTAGTCTACCGTTACCAATAATGAATGACGTAGCTATACATAATTCAATGAGGCGTTTACCGCGGGTGTCTGTCACGTGATCTTTTGAAACACGTCGGGGAATGTAAACATAGTTTGACAGCTCATTGTTTTGATCAAGATATCTGTCATATTCAATAAAATCTTGTATATTCGAACAACGACTATTAAAATCGCCTGTTACAAAACATTTACCTAGTAGCTTATATTTCTCTAGACAATTCTCTAGTTCATCAAAAAAGTCAAAATTATCAACATTGATTACATTAGAGTTTGTAGGGGGAATGTAGGTACTTAGCATGTAAACATCTTCATCAAATGAAAATAAAGATTTACACAATTTTACGCATAATATTCCATTTTGATTGATCTCAACAATGTGCACATTTTCAGCAACTGTATGTCTGTAAAATACCGATAATCCGCCGCTATAGCGACCTTTTCTAACATTGTGAGTCTTATTACCAAACAAATGGTAGCTGTCATATCCCTGTACTTCCAGGTTTATATGAGTATTTTGTGACAGCCATGTCTCTGAAAGAAATATAACATCATAATTTTGTATAGTCTGTATAAAATCAGGGTCTAATAGTTTCCTAGCAAGCCCGTTTATATTCCAAGATAGTACACGAATGTCATTCTCTTGACACCCCTAATGAACACAGGGTTTCACTTCTCCGTCATTGTACGAGTATTTCATTTTCAAAACGTTGTTGACGTAAAGTCTATTTGCTGTGATGCGGACCTTATTGCCTCGTCTTCCCTCTTCTTTGCTGATGGCAAAGAAAGCTTTTCTAGCTTTCCTATATTCTGCTGGTGATTGTATTCCGACTCCGAGTTTTTGTTCGTTTAGTTTATTTTTAATATCAGGGTTTGTCGATTTTATACGCACTGCTTCTCTATCTTTGTAGTTGTTGAATTTCGCCACAATTGGGCGAATACCAAGGGTAACAGCTGGGTCACTGATTCTATGGACTCTGTCAAAGTTGATGTTGGTGGGGTTGATATTTAGTTGTGTTTGGATTAGATCTTTCACTAAAGTTTCACAGTTTTCATTCGCTGTTTCTTTGATGCCATAAAACACGAGGTTATCTCTCATTGATCTAAATTTTAAGTCTAAAATTTTATCTTTCGCAATTTCGTTTTGACGTTCACACAGTTTCAATGTTTCTTCAAATTTTCGGCAATGATTTTCTAGATGTTTAATTTTGGATTTCGCCTCATTCAGTTCTGATTTTTGGGTATCGTATTCGTTGCTAATATGATTACATGATGTTTCAATGTCATTGATTTTGGCTTCTAATCCATTTACTCTGGTTTCGATATAAGTCATTTGAGTTTTTATTGTACTTACTGTGACTTCTATTTTGTCTATTTTGGAGATCGTTGGAATCAATGCCTTTATTGACTTCATGTCTTCAATTAGACCTGCTGCCCAGGTGGGCGGGGTATCTGTTGCCATATTGTTATCTTTTGTGGTTAGGCTCTGGATAGTAGTTTGGTTTGTAGATGGTTGGAATCCATTTGGTATACAACTAGCAAAGTTCAACACGGGTGTAACGTTTGGTGTTAGCACTGCCGACACGTAGTCCGTACTGTTATTAAACACGCTGTTATCCAGGTTACTATTTGTGTACGGTAGCTTCGAGTTGTCCGTGGTATCCACTAACGACTTTTCGCGTGTTTCGCTACTACACGAACTATTTATAGCCTCGGGTTCCTGAACATTTTAATCCAAAAATAAATATTAACTATGTCCGGTAAGTTATCCAATTTTTATATTAAATTCCTTCAATTTTGACCACACATCTCACCATTTTGACCACGTGACGAACATACGTATCATAGTACAACAGCTGTAATAAGTTTTAAATATAATAATCCATATTAAACGACCTGGTGTTGGCAAATTCATGAAATTAAAACGTACTACAATACACAATCGTCACATACCCAGTGTTTACACTGCTGATAATTAGCAACACAACTAAAATGAAACCATTTAATAGTGCATGTTTTTTCCCACATTGAATCATGTCATCAATAGAATCTGGCATTCTGCATTTACAATATAGTTTAATTTTGTGCGACTTTGGGTTGTTTGTTGGCATTTTCGGCATTTTTGAAACTTTGGGGAACAATATAAAATCGTCATTATAAAAACAACTAATGATGTGAGATCGCATATTTTCTGTAATAAAACGAATATTCGTTAGATCAACATTGAAATTATTTAAAATGAATTCGGTCAGAAAAGCTATACAGTCTGTTCCACAAGCCCACATTTCAGAAAAAGTCCCTGCTACAAAGTAACGGTTAACACTAATTTATCTCTTCACGCTTTGCTATCATAAACCCAGTTTGACCTAGGGTTCCAAGTAGGTTCCTTCACGGTGATTTCCTGATAGCAATCTCAATAAATTGGAACCACATGGTCACTATGTAGAGTCTATTTTTTTAAATTAATTTATATCAATCAACTGCTATCATAATCGTCATTTATACAGCTTTATAAGCCGAATTTGCCCGAAATGGCACGTATGTAACCAGATAGGACATTCCAATAAATCGTTGTGGCTCTAATATACGTGTATTCAAAGGCCTAAATAATTATGTCTTTGTTTCATTACAATCCATAATAAACAACACATAACTTGTGAATTTTATTGGTAAAAAGAAATGAGACATTGCAATGATCCAGAGTTAACTAGGTCTAATGGCGGTAATGATGTAGTATTGAAAGAACCAGGTGAAAATACTTGCGCTTTATATTCCCGTCAAAATATACATTTATCAAAGTACAAATATACACTGTATCTCAGCACTAACGCTCAATTTAATGTACGAAATGTGCATGACAATCAACCGAATTACAAAACAAAATTAATACAACTACAGATCTTTTTGGAAATTAACGCCCGATAATTGACCACTGTTTTTGTTTTTTCTTCTATGTAAATGGCTAAAGGTATAGTTATATGCCGATTTGCTATAAATAAATGGTAAATGGTTGATAGAAAAAAATCCGAGAAATCACACGTTTCCTCCACATCCATAACATGTAACATATTATACATACATTGTTAGTACATTATAAACATCTTTATTGAAAAAACAACAGCTACAAAACATGCAATTAACGAAAAAAGCGATTAAATAATCTCTTCGCTACTGCGTTTATAGTGTCATTAATTTGTAGAGCCCTCGTTTTACACACGGAGGTATATAAATAAATATATGTAAATCCTTGTTTTACGTCACATCCGGTTTACGGGAGGTAACTCTGTACATACGATTATCGCTTAATTGAAAGGGTCTATATATCGACAATAACATAGTTTGTTAGGAGATATTATTTTATTTGAGAAACAGCATTTATCTACATAGTCAATGACTAGACATAATTATTTTTTTTGTAAAACTTGCATTTCAAGTTAATGCTTATAAATTCAAAATGTATGTTGAATAGAGAAAAAATCATTAAAAATAATAACTTTTTAATATCAGTAAAGCACATTTATATAATGGCCTCAATTTTAGATGAAACAAAAAGTTAAACAAAACATAACAACACAACCGTTCAGAAATATACTGAAATCCTTTGCATTTTTAGAACCAAAATAATCATAAGTGGGTATTTTATTTTCATTTGCAGTCTATTGAAATTATTTTATTTTCCGGTGTTCATAAAGCAACATTTACTTAACTATAATTATAAATAAAATATCAATATTTGGGAAATACAACATTTCAAAATGGCTGTTGATAATGTTATAAACACCATGCATGGAAATATACAAATTATGTCAGATGTACAATCTTAATCATACATAATAAAGACCTAAAATGTTACATCTTTGTACATAATTAATTTAAACATCACTTGCAAATATAGACCAACATTACAAAACTAGCCTATAAAACAGCACTTGATATTTTCAATTACATGTATGTCTAAAACATGTTGCAGTCCACTTTGGACTGCAACAACAAGTGGTCTTTACAGACAGGTATAGTGGTACATGCCACATTTTAATATAGCCGCACTGTTCAGTATTCAGCATCAGCCTATGTTTACACATTTAAAGCAATTTAGAAACTCACTAAAAAGGTATTAGATCCCTCTTAATATTGCCTCATGCATATTCAGAGATTTCCCAGAACGAGGCTTACTAAGCAAACTGACCAGTACTGATATGACTCACACTACATAAAACCGGTGGAAATATGGCTTGTGGTTCATGTTACAGTGAAAGGGATCTTGATTTAATTCCAAGTATCACTTTTTCTTTCGTAGAAAAGTATATTAAAAGTAATAAAAAATCATCAGGTGCAAAATCAATCAATAAAGGATTCAAGTATTATTGTGAAGGCTATGTGCAGGATCTCAAAGGTAAGAAATACGTTTCTACATAATTTCTCTGTCCGTCAATATAGACATTGCAAATAGATATTCAACATTTCTCATTCATTTGTTTATGTTTGGTTACATAATATTCGTTTCTTATCAATTTGCTAGCCCCTCTGATAGAAGTTTAACACCTCTGTCAGGTTAATCTACTGTTAATTGATGTAATCTTATCAGCAAATTCCATCAATGAATAGATGCTTAAGTGGAGAATAATTGGTAATGTTCTACCAGAAACCATATGATTCCTATGTATAAGAGCAAACACTGGTACCTTATTTCAGCTAAATAATGCACATTCATATTTTGCTTTTTTTTCAGTGGCAACTATTTCTGATGGGTGTCAAGTGTCAGGAAGGTGCTACAGATCACAGAGAAAAAATGAGACACCTCATCAAGTCAAGGTAACATGTCATATTTGTTAATTGATATACTGATAATTGAAATAATTATAATAATTATTAACTAATAATAATTACATGTATAAAACATTAATGTTGTAAAGCGGAGAAAATGCATTATCACCAAATATGTGTTTGAAAAATTATTTTTCTTTCAGGTTTCATTTAACTCGGCTGGTGAAGTGTCATATGCCTGGTGTTCGTGTCCCATAGGTCTGTCTGGACTCTGTGGCCATGCTGTAGGAGTCCTATATCAGCTAGCCTACTACAAGCAGCTTGGGTACAAAGCATTGCCAGAAGACGTTGCAAAAACAAGTCAGCCACAAGCATTCCATGTTCCTAGAGGACCAAAAATTCATGGAAAGGCGGTTCAAGATATAGATGTTAGGGGATATTCAAGATCAATTCAAGGAACAGAAGCTCCTAGGTCTGTGATGTCTACTCTATATAACCCAGTTAGAACTGAAGTTTTTTGGAATCAACACATTGACGCTATTAAAGGTGTTGATAAAAACCTTCTAATGCTTCCTGCACTTGAATCAATGAAAGATGCCCAAATGGTCGACTGTAAGTTTGGAAAAGTTGCAAGAGGAAGTGTTCTTAGCTACCAACAGAAACTAGAGTGTGGCATTGTGATCAACAATTATGATGGAGTTATATATCCAGATCTGCCTGTTGAAAATTTCATGGAGAATAGTTTTCAAACTGTCTTGAATTCTGCTCAAACAACAGATTTGGAAAATTTAAAACTAAATCAGAAGGAAACTGTGCGGTTTGAAAAACAAACACGCTTACAAAGCCAGAACCCCTTGTGGTTTAGAATAAGAAAAAATAGAATAACTGCATCAAAAATTGGCGAGATCTATAAAAGGAAGAAAGACCCCGCAAACCTAATAAAAAGATTGAAGTCAACCAGAAGTGTGACCACTGCTGCTATTAGACAAGGCCTTGCTTCAGAACCTACAGCTGTAAATGAATATGCCAAAGTCAAGAAAAATGAAGTAAATCTTTATCCCTGTGGGGTTGTTGTTAACATTTGGGCACCATGGCTGGCAGCTAGCCCTGATCGCAAGGTATACAATGACAAAATGTCTCCACCATTTGGACTCCTGGAAGTAAAATGTCCACAAGTGTCAAGTGTTTTGGAAGTACCATACCTGAAAAAAGATGCCCTTGGAACCTTAAAACTTAACAGAAACCACCAGTATTATTTCCAGGTATTGGCGCAAATGGCAGTGACCGGAATCGAGTGGTGTGACTTGTTTGTGTGGTGCCCAAATGATCACCATTTGGAGACCATTTACTTCAACATGGATACATGGCAGAGCATAAAAGACAAAGTGGACATGTTTTTCTTCAACAATTTTATTTAAATTACCCAAGACTTTACCAGAGGGCCATTGAAATTGGCCATCAAGCATGCAACTGTCCATAATTGGTTTACTGATCCAGTCAATGACAATGGTAAAGGGGCATCAAACAAATGGTTTTCCTTAACCCTTCTATTCATTCGCTCAATATGGATTCGTAATTTTGCTATTTGTTCTGTGTTTTCTATTTCACCTTTTGAAAATTGTTGTTTGCTACTCAGAAAGTTTGGGATATTTAAAGTAGCCTTTTTTTCTTCCAATATTTTTTTTAAAGTAAACCCCTTGTCTGCCATTATGTCATCACCTGGTTCAATAAGATCCAAGATTCCACTTAGTTTTGTTAATTCAACATCAGACATAGACCCAGTATACAACGATGATATAAAAGTTACTGCGCCATGTGGTGCAATGCCTAGCAAGCATTTAAATGTAGTCGTACTTTTGTAACTAGAGTATATTTGTGAATTTAAAACAAGTGACGAGGGGGTTTGAGTCCGTAATTCAGTACAGTCAATTACAACACGAGTTCTTGGATAGAGAGCTTTAAATTCCTTTGGCATGTAGCGCTGAATTGTCTCTCTAGATAGCCATATTGGTATTGCAGCTAGTGTAAAATAAAGAAAATTTGTCCAAGTGATGACTTTCCTACTAACAGTTGAGACAGAACAATTAAACCGTATACTCAGGTCATGTTCTAATAGTCCAGCGCGTAACCTGCAGAAAAACAAGAACAATTCATCTATGAGAAGCATGCCTCTTTTCCTCCCAGACAAATTGACAGTCTCACTTGGAACATAGTAAGCACTTGTCATGCTGTTTGCAGATGGTTGAATAATATTGAAAAATGTCACAAATGATAAGTATGAAGTAAACCCTGTATAAAAAAACAATGCTAGTTTTATCACATGAGAATCGTTCTACACCAAAACGTTCAATAGTGAGTTGATTTTTCAATTTCATATTTTCTTGTTTGGCTTCTATTAATGCTAGTTTTAGTCTTTTCATTTCGGTGTCATCATTTGTTGTGGATGTGCATGGAATTGGAGTAGCAATGAAGTCTACATCCATATGGGTGTCATGTACTGGTGTTTTTTCAGGTGATAATCTGAAATAAAATATAACATTGTGTTATGTATATAATAAATTATTTTGTTCAAGTATATTACATTATTTACAAAAGTATACAATGCATGGAAAATGCCAAAGTGAAAAAACATTACTTTAATCTAAAGAAGTGCATTGATGATGACTAATGATAAAACAATAAAATGTGTGTTTACCTTTGATCAGAATGGCTTTTCCTTTTTAGTTCACGTCTTGTGGGTTTATTTGCACTCCAATCAAATATGGATGGAACTGTCCCTGGTTTAAGGTATTTCCTGATGGGTGTCCATGATCTATAATCCTCTCTACGGAAATGTTTTGAACAAACAACAGTCATCTTTTTGTTGATCTAGAAATGTACACATGATTTATTAGCAATGTTACGGTAGAACAAATGTGTATAATTGTTACTGATTTTATAGGTGAAAAAAAATGATATAGAAATACCATAAACATTAAGATAAATTATTTAAATTAAAAAAGGTGGATATAGCAATACAATATTGAAATAAAATACATGTTTTTTTCTGTCATAGTGACAACATGGATTCTGATAAAACAGTGCTTACCTTGAACATTTCTCCTTCATCTCTCCTGATTTTTACTATCCACTGTTTTTTTAAACTTTCATCACTTGGAAAAGTATGAAAATGTAAACTTTCATCATATCTAGCATCCGAAGTACATAACGGAACACAACAATGTAAACTTGATTTACTCTTAATATTCACAGTGCTTTCGCTTATCAGCCCTGCCATTTTGTGTTTACATCTGTGTATAGTAAGCCTCGTTCTGGTAATGGAATGTAAGGCATGCATATAATTTGAGAAGGGCCTATTTCGATGGGTATAAATGTCACTCAAATTTAAAGAACAAGTTTTAGAATAACTGAAGTGAATTTTCAATGTGTGATATATCATTGAAGTCATCAATTTTGTGTATATTATGTATAATGTGGATGGAGGCATTCATATGCCTGTCATGTTCCAGCAAAATACTCATAACATAGTACCTCTTCACAAATACACACCTGGGGCTTATCAGGAAGTTGATCTAACATTTATTGCCTTCATGCTGTGAATTTATGAACACTGACCCTTAATGACCCATATCGAGTTCATGGTGATTACAGAAGTAACTGTACTGGCCAGCTCAAAAATGAGCAGATGTTTGGGCTTGTGGAACAGACTGTATAGCAAATACACCGCAGTTCGAAGAATTATTTTGTCGCTGAACTTCAGGAATTAATACATGTATATTGGGGGAAGCACACTTGTTAATTTGGGATATTTGAATAGTTAAATTAGTATTTAATTATTTAGATGATCTTAAGCTGTTCAATAAAAATACGGGTCCATTTTCCTCTTTTTGATATGTCGCAACCCAGTGATTTTTTCCATTATAATGTATCTGGCAACTTGGTGCTTTTTGTTCCTTGAATAGCGTATTGAGCGTCCATTTGTTCTTTTGGTCATCGAAATGGGGAGCGAATAATGTATCCTGACATCCGTTTACATTGCTTGCACGTTTTAAAATAGTTTGTACAGCGTTAATAATTTTGTCGTTAAGCCAAGAATTGTCATCACTAATATCATTTTTATCCGACGTAGTAAGATTGTAATGTGTATTCCAAATGTCTAAGTCAATGTTAAATTCATTGAAACTGTTATCGTGTTCATCGTTTAAAATATCTTGCGCTAGGGTTGAAGGACTGGCTTGGTTTACATGAATTACTTCGTCAAATTTAATTGTTTTCTTTGCCGCACCCGCGTTTTCGTTTTGTACCTGTATTTTTAAGAATGGGTGTTAATAAATCATGCATAGGACGCGTTTATTTCCTGTAATTCCTTCAACAACAAAATACTTCATAGACGGTACAAATTTAATTAAGTCATTTTTAATCACATAATCAACTAACATTTGCTGTGTTAAATGTTTTTCTTTTCCTTTTTTCTCAGACATACTTTTATCGTCAATGGTTGTCGCGTTTTTATCATCGAGAACTGCGTTTATGTTAAAATCATCGTTGGATTTGTTAATGGGGGAATTTAAAGTTGTTTCAGGAATTATATTTGCGCGTATTTCATCAACATTAAGTTCTAAAGGTGTGTTTTCTTTTGATTTAAGTTTTTCTTTTACTTGTTCCATGATATCACTCGGCGTTCCGCGAAATTTCGGTAACTGTATTTCGTCGCGTTCTAATTTCGCGAAATGAAAGTCGGCTTTCAGTTTAAAATTTCCGATTCCTGCCCGATTGCACTTAATATCAGTAAATATGGACTTTTGTAAAAAAATAAAGATGCAAGCATAACACGTCAACAGGAAGTTCTTTATGTTTTTGAACGGATTTTATCATGTGATTTACTGATTCTGCTGGGTTGTTCGTAATACCGCTGTAATAGTCGTATACGTTTAATTTTTGTAATATCCATTTTCCTGAATTTTCTAGAATACTGATTTTAATATATTTATGAAAATAATCCCTAAAGGCCTCGGACCAATTAATTTCTAGTAATTCGATTTTTTCAATGCAGTCGGACTCTGAATCACTTTGCATGATTTCTCGTAGATGAAAAGCGTACGCAGTAATGTCGTCCTGCGTACCATTATGCTTTCGCACCCAATGTTTAACATCTTTTTTAATATGCGTCCAGCAATGTAAAACAGGAATGTTGGGAAATACGGAAGTTATAGCTTTTTTAATTCCAGCTTCACGGTCAGATATAAAAGGACAATTTGTTTTGTGTAAATTTGGTGCATGTTCCCCCAATACTCTGAAAAAACGTTCATGAAATTTGGCGTCGCGTTTATCATGTAACATAAATGCCACTGGTATTATTTTATTACCCTCAAATATTAAATGTTGAAAAGATAAAACACTAACAAAAAGTCCACTAAGTTCATATGTTGTATCGTAGTACATTTTTATTTCATGCTTGTTGCCATACATCAATAGTTCATTGAATTCTTTTAGTATGTCATCATATGCCGAAATACAAACAAGAGAAGGGAAAATATCTAACTGCTTGTTAAAATGGTCTATTTCATGGGAAATTTCTAAAAGATTATATAAAGAATGATGACTTAATTTACTGTCTTTCCGGGCCTTATAAAAATGGTTTTTTACTTGTTGAAGATTTTTGGAAGTTTTAACACCTATGTCATCAGTAGTCTCTGCGTAAGACATTTTAAATTCTCTTTCTACCTCGGTTGCTGTTTTTGTTATTTCTTTGGAACTGGCTCTTAACTTATCAAAAACTGATGGACATGTTCGATTGAATAAATTGCTTGGATCTTTACTATTTCCATGACAAATCTTTTTAAATACTGTTTCATCACCAAGTACTGTATAATAACAAATCTATGCTATTCCCTATCATTTCGTAAATATATTTTTGAAAGTGGTTTGAATGCTTTTTGTCCTCCATATGAATTTTGCAAATTGTTTTATAAATTAATGGTTCTTTCGTATGTCGTGGGTATTTTTTTCTTCCGTCATAATGCCGAAGGTATTTATCTATGCTAAAGTCGTTTGCATTGGGTAATGAAACAGTATCAAGTATATAGATTTCACCACCGACAGGATTCATGGGTATACTTTTACAAATCTTTTCTTCGACACCTTCTAGACAGGAATTAAATATTTCACAAACTTTCGGCACAGACAATGCATTTTCACAAAAATCAAACACTACTGGTTCTGGGCCACCGCCCACTTGCTTATAAACCTTGGTAAATTTATTTCACAAGCTTTTGACATAAGAAATTCTGTTTTAAATAATATTGTTTAACTGATTAGGTTATCCAATCCAATGAATTTATGTTTCCTGTACATTGTATATTTACATGTTCTTGTATAATTATGTATATCAAAATTTGTAAAGTGTTTACATATTAGTGAAAATATTTTATGATTTACTTCATTTATGTTTATTTAAATAAATACTTTAAATTCTAAATAATAACTCATCATTAAAATAGCCTCCCATCAAACCATAATGTATAACAATTATTACGACGAATTGAATATTTCGATTACCGGAAGTTAAAAAATATGTATGTACTTTTTTGTTATTGTGTTTTGTATGATGTAATATTATGTAATTATGCTTTGTAAATATGTTCATGTTCTTTGTCAAGAAACTCTTTTGTTTACGACAATAAAGTATTCTGTTCTGTTCTGTTCTTATTGTCACAACTTAAAACAAACTTTGCAGAAGTCTCTAATAAAGATATAGGTTGTGTAGTTGCTTTCTTTGGTGTGAGTGCTTTCTGTTGTGTAGTTGCTTTCTTCGGTGTGAGTGTTTTCTATTGTGTAGTTGCTTTCTTTGGTGTGAGTGTTTTCTGTTGTGTAGTTGCTTTCTTTGGTGTGAGTGCTTTCTGTTGTGTAGTTGCTTTCTTCTGTGTGAGTGTTTTCTGTTGTGTAGTTGCTTTCTTCTTTGTGAGTGCTTTCTGTTGTGTAGTTGCTTTCTTCGATGTGAGTGTTTTCTATTGTGCAGTTGCTTTCTTCGATGTGAGTGTTTTCTATTGTGTAGTTGCTTTCTTCGATGTGAGTGTCTTCTATTGTGTAGTTGCTTTCTTCTGTGTGAGTGTTTTCTGTTGTGCAGTTGCTTTCTTTGGTGTGAGTGTTTTCTGTTGTGTAGTTGCTTTCTTCTGTGTGAGTGTTTTCTGTTGTGTAGTTGCTTTCTTCTGTGTGAGTGTTTTCTGTTGTGTAGTTGCTTTCTTTGGTGTGAGTGTTTTCTGTTGTGTAGTTGCTTTCTTTGGTGTGAGTGTTTTCTGTTGTGCAGTTGCTTTCTTCGGTGTGAGTGCTTTCTGTTGTGTAGTTGCTTTCTTCTGTGTGAGAGTTTTCTGTTGTGCAGTTGCTTTCTTTGGTGTGAGTGTTTTCTGTTGTGTAGTTGCTTTCCTTGGTGTGAGTGCTTTCTGTTGTGTAGTTGCTTTCTTTGGTGTGAGTGTATTCTGTTGAGTGGTGTTAACCTTTACAATGTCACTATACCTAAATGGTCCAATCTCATGGTGTGACGAAACATGTGGTCGTTGAAGAACTGTTTTCCGTGTAAGTAGCTTGTTCACAGTTCGTACAGCCTTTTCGATAGTATTCGCCAAAACTTCGTTTCCACGATAGTTCAGATGCAGACCATCCCTCGCCATAAGGCTCTTTGGTGCACCTGTAAATGACAAGAAAAATACATGTTACAGTTAAGAGCCGCTATCAGACCAGCATTCTAATTGACTGTCTCAAAATACAACCAGTGAATAGTTATTACAGAGCGTAAAAGCGGACGTGCGGCTCAAATGTCGGTAAGTAAATATATATACAGCCGGGCGACTAAAAGGAAAATCTTCGGAAAGTAAAATGTGAAGGGATATTCTTCTTTTCTAAAAAATGAACAACTTATATGTATCAGTCAGTGATTACTTTCTGGTAAAATGTGAAGGGATATTCTTCTTTTCTAAAAAATGAACAACTTATATGTATCAGTCAGTGATTACTTTCTGGTAAAATGTTCGCATAGTAACGAGCGAAATAATTATTTGTTGACATGTAAGTAAAATCATATTTACCATAGAACTCAACTTGTTCAATGACATCTAGCCAAGGAACAGCAGCTACTTCACGCTTCAATAACGTGTTGATATATTTGACGTCAGTGTTCGACGAAAGGAGGCTGAAGACTTAAATTTACCTATCCACTCAGTTATGTCATAGCCTCATTTCGCCATCTGTTGACTATAAAATTACGGCGAAAGGAGCTTTATGATACTAATTTAATTATATAGATCAACTAGTCAGTTTTCGCCGTCAGTAGTATGTAAAATATCGGCGAAAGGAGCATGAGCATATCACCTTAGTTATACTCATTGCTCGTTTCGCCGACCGTAAACCACGAACTATCGGCGAAAGGAGCTTTATCATACCAAATTACCAGCTTAGTTATGACATAGCCTCAAATTTTCGGCGAAAGGAGTTTTATCATACCAACTTAGTTATATGATGGTCCTTTTATTGTCTAAGTTATATTCTAGCCTCCTTTCCCCGACTTAAATTTTAAAATTTCGACCAACCGGAGTTAAATCTATCAAATAATTTATATTATAACCTCCTTACGCCGACAATAAAATAACGGCGAAATGAGCTTTATCATACCAACTTGGCAATATGCTAGCCTCCTTTCGCCACCATTGACCATGGTGAAATAAAGAAACGAGTTTAACCAGATTATCTAAGTTATATTCTAGCCTCCTTTCACCGACTTAAATTTTAAAATTTCGGCCGACTGGAGTTTAATCTATCAAATAAGTTATATCATAACCTCCTTATGCCGCCGTTCTCTATGATATAACAGTGAAACTAGTTTTACGAGCAATAAGCAGCGCCTTGACACTTCCTACTCAATTAACAAAGGTGTGATCCTTCGTCGGTGACTTATAAAAATACCATCTCGATAATTAGTTTATCCAACAAACAGTCGGTGACTTGTCGGTGACTTATAAAAATACCATCTCGATAATTAGTTTATCCAACAAACAGTCGGTGACTTGACGAGTGTAGGATAAAAGCCCCTCTACGGACAAAAGCCCCTACGCTCATTTTTATACATGAGGACATAAGCCCCTACACATTTTTTTACACTAGGACATAAGCCCCTACATACTTTTTTACACTAGGACATAAGCCCCTACATACTTTTTTACACTAGGACATAAGCCCCTATGCATGTTTGTTTGCAACATGAACAACTCAGTCATGTACCAGTGTCTACAAGTTCAATTTTTTAAGTTGTAATTAAACATCAAATGAGACACAACATCATAATAAATAATTATTGTATTTATCACAAGTTTCTCTGACCAAATGAATGTTTTGAGGCATGTTACAAACAGATAGTCACTACAAAACATGATAATTGATCTTATTAAGCATTTTACAGACTAATTATCTTTCAATTTACTAATTTTATATCCGAAATTAATGCATATTTGTAACAAATAAACAGCAGATACAATAGAACAGTTTGTACAATAATTATTTCTTATTTAACCATTTAATATTAGAAGAAAACATAGAACAGTACAAACAAAACATGCATAGGGGCTTATGTCCTAGTGTAAAAATATGCGTATGGGGCTTATGTCCTAGTGTAAAAAATGCGTAGGGGCTTATGTCCTCATGTATAAAAATGAGCGCAGGGGCTTATGGTCGAAGGGGCTAATGTCCGTCCCCCGACTT
Organism: Spisula subtruncata; assembly: GCA_963678985.1. NCBI lineage: Eukaryota > Metazoa > Mollusca > Bivalvia > Venerida > Mactridae > Spisula > Spisula subtruncata. The sequence goes on along the minus strand of OY787673.1, from coordinate 5,671,172 downwards.
GACACGTGGCTATATGTGATAATCCGTGGTTACTCTAATTATCGTCGATAATCTATTTAAAATAATGACACACGGTTTGCGAAAGTAATGTTTCATTTGTCAATCATTGTTGAATGATTAGAACAGAAGAATTTAATTTAGTTATCATTTTGATATGGCCAACAATACACTTTTTAATATGCATAATATTATGAATTCAATTACATACATACAAATATTCAACATAGAAAATAAATAAATTCTCGATCAACGATCTAACAAATAAGTTGGTATGAAATAGCTGAGCTCTTTTCATCAAAATTGGACTAGCTACTAGTAATGTACGATAAAACAGCGAAAATAGCTTTATCATAAAATAGTTATGGTATTGTAACCTCCTTTCGCTGCCTGATGACTTTAACATATCGACGAAAGGAGCTTTACCTACCAAGTTAGTTATATTATAGACTCTTTTCGCCGACGGTATAATGTAAAATATTGGCAAAAGAAGCTTTTTCACACCAACATAGCAATATTCTAGTCTCCTTTCGCCACCGTTGACAATGATATAACAGCGGAACGAGTTTTACCATACCAACTTTGTTATATTCTAGAGCAATACCTTGACACTTCCTACTCAATTAACAAAAGGTATGATCCTTCGTTGGTGACTTGTAAAAATTCCATAACAAAAACACCATCTCGATAATTTTATTTATTTAACAAACAGTCGGTGACTTGACCCGTGGTTACATGTGATAATCCAATTACCGTTGTTAATCTAATTATCGTCGATAATTAAAATAACATTATTACATTATACCGACGGCGAAATGAGGATTAAAATTTTATATGATATTTATATCAAAAAGCTCCTTTCGCCTATATTATATAGTCAACAGTTGGCAAAAGGAGGCTTTGACATAACTGAGTGGATAGGTAAAGTTCCTTTCGCCGATATTTCAATGTCTACGGTCGGCGAAACGAGGATTAAAATTTTATATGATATGAATTCTAGTTATTATATTGGCAACAAATATTAATTCCAAATAAATGTATTGTGTATTTGGGTGGCCGACAATGTACATTCTACCGTCGGCGAAAGGAGGCTATATCATAACTTAGCTGGTAATTTGGTATGATAAAGCTCCTTTCGCAGATAGTTTGTGGTTTACGGTCGGCGAAACGAGCCTAGAAAGTTGATATGCCTAAGCTCTTTTCGCCGATATTTTACATTATACCGACGGCGAAAAGAGACCAGTAAATTTATATAGATCTAATTTAAATTATTATCATAAAGCTCCTTTCGCCTATATTATATAGTCAACATTTGGCGAAAGGAGGCTTTGACATAACTGAGTGGATATGTAAAGTTCCTTTCGCCGATATTTCAATGTCTACGGTCGGCGAAACGAGGCTTCAAATTAGATTATTTAAAAGGAATGTGATAATTAATTGAAAAAAACAAGTTAATGCCATCCAAATACACAATACATTTATTTGGAATTATACAGTATTTGTTACCAATAATACCTAGAATTCATATAATATAAAATTTTAATCCTCGTTTCGCCTCGTTGCGCCAAAAATCCTCCTTTCGTATTTTAGTCAAACCCTATTACAACCACAGACAGTGTATAGACTCGCTTTGCTCGCAAAGTAACTGCATCATGTCAAAATATGTCAACACCCTTGTTTGCACAAAATTACACTCGTACATAAATTAAAATTGTACTCTAAAACGTGAGTTTATGGTTCTGTGGTTCTGTGGTAAATTATACTTTTCGTCTGAATTATTGGGGACCAATAGATATTATTTATTCTTGTTTACACAACCGTGTAAATAATATGACGCACCGTTTAGAAAGTTTGCAAAGTTTTAGAAATTGTGGATGTCTTTGTGGTCCGTATTTGCATTATTCTGTGAGTGAAACGATTTGAAATTAGCCAGATTTAAATATATCTGTATTGCTGTTTTGCTTTAAACGTAAACTTTTATGTTTGAATCATTTGAAATGTTTAAAATATGGTAGTATCTTCTCGTTTCGTCCTCGCAAAGACCTAAATTGTAATTTAGGTCTTTGGCCCTTTGCTTTTATAATATTGTAATTTATTACGTACATGATAATTATATTCTGTTCATTGTTATTTTGTCATATAAATTAATAGTTCTGTTATAATACAGACTATAACAGTATAATGTACTGACCAGTCAATTGTCAGGAATTCGTGCTTCTTCCATGTATAATTTGCAGGGCCCACTCTGGGGCATCATCGCAAATTTTAGAGACAGAGATTAGATACAAACAATCAGGATACGATACCCTAGCTGGTTTCCAAAAGATTCCTTGGTTCTTTATCAGTTTTAGGTCTTCTAGCTACGTCTATGGGCAATATTGTACAGGTAGGTCTATTACATCATATTACTGGCTGGTCAGCTTGCGTTCAGTCAAAGAGGTCTTCTAGCCACATCTATGGGCAATATTGTACAGGTAGGTCTATTACATCATATTGCTGGCTGGTCAGCTTGCGTTCAGTCAGAGAGGTAGTCTAGCTACATCTATGGGCAATATTGTACAGGTAGGTCTATTACATCATATCGCTGGCTGGTCAGCTTGCGTTCAGTCAGAGAGGTAGTCTAGCTACATCTATGGGCAATATTGTACAGGTAGGTCTATTACATCATATTGCTGGCTGGTCAGCTTGCGTTCAGTCAAAGAGATCTTCTAGCTACATCTATGGGCAATATTGTACAGGTAGGTCTATTACATCATATCACTGGCTGGTCAGCTTGCGTTCAGTCAGAGAGGTAGTCTAGCTACATCTATGGGCAATATTGTACAGGTAGGTCTATTACATCATATCACTGGCTGGTCAGCTTGCGTTCAGTCAGAGAGGTAGTCTAGCTACATCTATGGGCAATATTGTACAGGTAGGTCTATTACATCATATCGCTGGCTGGTCAGCTTGCGTTCAGTCAAAGAAGTCTTCTTGCTATATCTATGGGCAATATTGTACAGGTAGGTCTATTACATCATATCGCTGGCTGGTCAGCTTGCATTCAGTCAGAGAGGTCTTTTAGCTACATCTATGGGCAATATTGTACAGGTAGGTCTATTACATCATATCGCTGGCTGGTCAGCTTGCGTTCAGTCAGAGAGGTCTTCTAGCTATATCTATGGGCAATATTGTACAGGTAGGTCTATTACATCATATCACTGGCTGGTCAGCTTGCATTCAGTCAAAGAGGTCTTCTAGCAACATCTATGGGCAATATTGTACAGGTAGGTCTATTACATCATATCGCAGGGTGGTCAGCTTGCGTTCAGTCAAAGAGGTCTTCTAGCAACATCTATTGGCAATATTGTACAGGTAGGTCTATAACATCATATCACTGGCTGGTCAGCTTGCGTTCAGTCAAAGAGGTCTTCTAGCTACATCTATGGGCAATATTGTACAGGTAGGTGTCTATTACATCATATCACTGGCTGGTCAGCTTGCCTTCAGTCAGAGAGGTTTCTTGCTACATCTATGGGCAATATTGTACAGGTATTTATATTTTATTATGCCCCAACCCCCATCTTGAGCTATACTGTCACAGTGTACAATCATTTAATTTAGATGAAAAGAAATTTTCATAGTTTTGATTAAAAAGACCATTTGGATGGGATGTAAATTAGAGGATTTTGCATTTCAGGTAATAAATACAATGGTCTAAATTATTGTTTGATGGGATTTGACTTCGTAGTTGCAGGTGTACCATGAAATGCACGAAATTTAATCCCCAAGAAAATTGACGATTACCTTGCACATGTCTGAACAAAATGGTTTCCGGTCACTGCCCTAGGATCTTCAAACTTGGAAGGTTGTTCATGGAGGTTGTTGAATTCAATGCTGCTTTAAGCAACCGGGCCCTGGCATCAAACCTCAAACCTACTGAACACAAGGGACCACTACTTGACAACCTGATATCCTCGACTTACGACCCTTTACAACTGACATTACTCCGGAGACGAGTTAGCTCAGCCTCGTGTTTTTCCGAGGTACTTGGGAAAGGTTTCAAGTATTTGGTCCATGTGATTATAATTTACCATTGATTTAATGGTACTTGATTGACAACTGGCGTATTGTATAGCTTGGCTATTTTGACCTGAGCCTGACCTTTATGCAAGAATATATTACAAGGTTCTTGCTTTGAATGTATCAATTTCCGCAAGCAAATCGTGAAATATCGGTATTTCAAATTGGTGTTTGTATTACATCTCGAGCTTCTTCGTGATACTCCCCGAGTATGAAAACATACAATCAGTCTTGTAAACGTAGGCAATATATCGACAGTTAAATCATGCAAATCAAAAGGTCAGGCTTGTGTCAAATTGGCCAAGCTATACATTAAGCCAATAATTTGACAGACCATTGATATAGTACCATGTTTTAATACATTATTACAGGTATATGAAGATTGTTGTAGAACAACTGTAACACGTCCCTATCTAGCACACGACCTACATTCCTCCGTACACAGTCTCAATTTCTGTCCGTATGAAGATGTACTTGGTGTTGGTCATTCTGCAGGATTCAGTAGTTTATTGGTACCAGGTAATACAAGCTATATTAGCAGTTATTTTTTTTACAAATTTCCTTGAACGAGTCCTGGAATTCTACAAGTCCTATAATTGAAAGACCAAGTCCAAATATTTCATTAAAAAAACAAGCAACCTGTTAAAGAAAATTGTAAAACATTGTTAAATTCAATTATATACAGCAACTGATTCACCTAACCCTTTTTCCTGGACGGTATTCTAACAGTATCCAAATCTTCCGACATATCTTCAATACAAATGATATGCATGTTCAGTGGATAACAGCAAATAATCATACAAAATTTCACATGATTTAATTCAGTAGCAAAGAAATGGCAGTGATTATAAATTTGTCAATTCTAGGTCTTAGTCTAAATTGCAGTCTTACAATGTTGGTGAATAAGGCCACTGCTCCCTTGAAACAAGAGGTCATTGAGCAATGAGGCTGGGATATAGCTGAATGGGTGTATGCACACTACAACTGTCCTGAGTCAAATGCAAAAATAATCTGACTGGGTTCAGTGGAGATAGGATTCATAATATTATACAAAATGTTGTCTGTGAATTTATAATTTGAAACTACTTGCCCATATCTGTAGAATTTAATAGTATCCCTTTATACTCTATTCATAAATACTGCAAAAGTGGCTTGCCCGACTGCAAAAGTTACTTGCCCGACTGCAAAAGTTACTTGCCCGACTGAAAAGTTACTTGCCCGACTGCAAAAGTTACTTGCCTGAATGAACAATTACTTGTCCCGGACAACCGGACAAGTACTTATTTCTCAGACAATAAATACCTGGTAGTGTTTTTGATTTTTGTAGAGACTGTGTATTATACTGTAAAATCATTAATTTTCGTGGGGGATTAAATTTCGTGGATTTCGTGGTTCACTTCAACCACGAACTTGAATCCCAACGAACATTTATTTTGACCCTTGTTTTGTTACCTGAAATGCAAAATCCACGAATTCAAGTGCCAACGAAATGTCCTTTTTACCAAAAACCACGAAATTTCGTCCCAACGAAATTAAATGATTTTACAGTGTTATGAACTTGTATTGAACAGGTGCTGGAGAACCAAACTTTGATGCATTGGAAAGTAATCCTTACCAAACCAAGAAACAGAGGCAGGAAACTAAAGTGAAAATGTTACTCGATATGGTATATATATAATATCACCGTCGTCTTTTGCAGTTACTCCCCTTTTTATTTTGCGGTGTAGAAATTTCCCAGTCCCGGGATGTAAAAACCGGCCAAAGTCTATTACCCGGGACCCAAGGCTTCACCGAGTCTCATTTTGTTTTTGTCAACAAGTTTGATAAAACTTGTACGCAATTAGCATACATGTAGTATTCTTTTTATCACATAACCTTAGAGAATGCTCTTTTTGGTTCAAAATGATGATGTATGCTACATAGTTTTCATTCGAAGCTGAGTGTGAGGTCATGATGACATTTGTATTATCCTGAAGTCATTGACCAATCAAGGCAAGGATTAGCTTAAGTTACGTCAGGCTAATTTAAATATTTATCACACAGTCTTGGAGTGCCAAAATTAATAGATTTAGGGCACTCTGAGCCTGCAGGTTATGTGATAAATTGTGGTTTATTATACCATTCATGTTATTTCAGATTCCAGCCGAAATGATTCATCCAAAGGCTAACATCATCTCTGAAGTGGACAGAAAAACTCTACAAGATAAAATTGATGAACATAATCAAATCAAGGTAAGAATAACATCAGCCTTATTTGGATTACATTTAAGGCCAAAATGTTGGTGATATTGTGGTGCCGTAGCTCAGAGGCTAGTGTGCTTGCCGTCTTATCTGGCAACCCAGATTTCATGTTAACCCCGTTTATTAACAATTTTTACATGTCTATGGCATTGTACAAATTTATAAATTATAAAATGTATCATAGTTGTAGAAAATTCTTGGGATGCCCAAAATGTGACACTTTTCAACAATGGTTAAGATCAAGGTGGATGCACACATATGCCTGCCATATTTCAGCAGATAGCTAACTGGTAACTAAAAGTGTATGCTCAGTACTCTGATAACTGTTACAACAATGTCAATTTCTTTCACTTGTGAAGTTGCTGGTATATGCTCTTGGAGCCATGTTTTTACAGGTTAGGATGCAGTACAGGAAAACTGGTTAGGTGAATCCAACATCATGGTATAAATGAAAACATTAGAAGCTGCATTAACCCTGAACAAACAAACAAACAAACAAACAAACAAACAAACAAACAAACAAACAAACAAACAAACAAACAAACAAACAAACAAACAAAAAACAAGATGCTGTGATTTCGGAGTGTGATAGGATTAGAAGTGTTCTTCTTTATTTCAGTATTTGAAACCAATGAAGATGGAGTATGAACCCAAACATAAGATGAAAGGTCGATCTAAGGGCGGTAGATTTATGAAGCGGAAGAAAGGAGTTATAGAGGAACATAAACGTGAACATTTCAAACAAGATATTGCTAGGAAACAGTCGGAACACAGACAGAAAGTTGTGAATGGCAATAGAAAGTTGAACAGCAGTGTGCTAGATAGATTTAAGAGAAAAGATTTGAAGAGTTAGTGTATACAGAATGCTCTCTGTGAGATGTATGTGTTATCATTTGTATAAGGCCAACCTTGAATACATGTTTGAATGTAGGAGCCTACCCAGGGGTTTATTGACATTACACGGTTGGCTCACAAGGGCTGTTAAGACTCTGAACAAGGAACTAGGTTCCATTTGACTCAAGATTATGGGTTTTGACCAATGAAATTTCCAAAAGAAGTCACATTTTGAGAAAATTCATCAGGATTTTAGTTTGAAGGATAACTTTCTCTTCAAAGCCTGGGGAAATTGCCTGTAAAATGGTTAAATTTGAATGAAAGTATCAAAATAACCCTCCGTATTATACATGTATTTTTAACTCATTAATAAGACAGTGGAACTTCTTAGTGACTGACTTTGAAGTTTTCAAAAATCCCCTACTTACGGATCTCAACACCAGGGCAGACTGCTGGAAACAAGCACTTTTTTCAAGTTGGCCTTATGTTTCATTATTTGTTTTATGTATGTATGTATATGTATTATTGTATAATTATGATAATATAACATAAGAATTAAATTAAAGTCCTTTGTTTGTTTTTGTTTCCTCTTTTTAAATGTGTCACATTATGTTTTTTCTCATTTCCATCTGATTCAGGAGTTAATCCATTAGTGAGTGATTTTGACTTTTACCATATGTGTATTATGCTCCACCGACCTTCATTCGTGTCGATGAAATGTGTTGTTTGAGTTAAAACCAACCAAATATTTGTTATTGATGGAATAAAATATATAACAGATGCTGAAATACACTACACTCATTTTAATGACACAGAAATAAGCCAGCATGTTTGGACAATAAATAAACCACACATATGATTATCAATTTGTAAAATAATGATAATGTTTGGTTGCCTAGCAACTGAGATAAGTCGTTCTTGCAATACTAGAAAAATATAAGTTGAGCTTCGTGGAATGTAGTGAAATCTTCATTCAAGGAATTCATGTATGTATTGCTGTAAAGTCATTTAATTTTGATGGGACGAAATTTTGTGGACTCGGTAAAAAATACCATTTAGATGGGACGTCATTTGTGGATTTTGCATTCTAGTGACTAAATTATTGTTTGATGGAATTTGATTTTGTGGTTGGGAGATCAAAGGCTTGGATTTTTTGCACTGAGCCAACTAAATTTGGTCATAACTTTCTCAGCATGTGGTTCCAGATTTTAAAGATATCTGACCATATTGTACCCTATTACATAATATTATGCAACATTGCACAGCATGTTAATTAGTCTCCAAGGGGCCCTGTTATTAGATAATAAGACAACAAGGGTGTTACACTGACCAGTTGCAGTGTTTTATGAGCCCATTTAATCACGGATAGTGATCTCATGCTGGTACCATGCTGTTCTCCATAAAGTTCTGTACCAGAAACAATGAAGGGAAAATCCAGGTCTTTAACAACGAAATCCACAAAATCTAATCCCCCACGAAAATTAATGATTGTACAATATATTTGGACCGTAAACAAACAACATATGATTATCAACCTATAAAATGATGATAATATTTTGGAAATATCATCAGACAAATATATCTGTGTCATTCTGCTAGAATTGATTCATTCTAGAACAATTAACCTAGACTAATGAGATATACTTATATACAGAACTATAGGTTTAAAACCATGAGGGGTTTAAGGAAGATGTATGATGTCTTGTAACCCTAACAACACAGGTAAGAAACAATCAGTCTATGAAATACTAGTACTGTAAAATCATTTAATTTTGTTGGGACAGAATTTTGTGGTTTTGGTAAAAAAAGACCATTTCGATTGGACGGTTTCATGGATTTTGCATGTCGGGTAATAAATACAAGGGTAAAAATTATTATTTGATGGGTATTTGGTGGTAAAAAGATGAACCACGAAATCCATAAAATTTAATTCCCCATGAAAATTAATGATTTTACAGTAACGTAAATACCTGAAACATAATTCTAAAGAACAAAACAATGTATCTATGCTGGCACAATAAGTTAACAACAAGCAAAACAATTAATATAAAAATATTTTAAACTAAATATATTATAACAAAAAAACGTTCTAAAACAATCAACATTACAAAGCAATATCAAAAATACAATACACATTAAAAAAAACAATATATTATCATATATATTTACACAAGGTGGTCTCTTCAATCACATCCTTGAATTGCTATTAGAATTAGCTAAAATTGCTATTTGTAATTAGCTTAAATTGCTATTTGTAATTAGCTAAAATTGCTATTTGTAATTAGCTTAAATTACTATTTGTAAAGAGCTAAAATTTATTTTTGTAATTAAATCAAATTGCTATCTGTAATTAGCTAAAATTGATATTTGTAATTAGCTTAAATTGCTATTTGAAATGAGCTACGATTGCTATTTCTAATTAGCTAAAATTGCTATCTGTAATTAGCTAAATTTGCTATTTCTAATAAGCTTAAATTGCTATTTGTAATTAGCTAAAATTGATATTTGTAATTAGCTAAAATTGATATTTGCAATTAGCTAAAATTGATATTTGCAATTAGCTAAAATTGATATTTGCAATTAGCTAAAATTGATATTTGTAATAATGAGACTATATTCACTACATTTTCATCACAACAATATCACTTCAAACTTGTTGACTTTCTTTATGGACATAAAATCTAATGATTCATGAAAGATATGCCAATGTCACACAATGCAAATAAGGGGATGAATGTTTGTGCCCCCTCAATGAGGGCACCCGTGTCACATGGACACATTTCTAGTTTTGATATGCACAGTGTCCAGCGCGTCCACTAAAAGTTGCAAAATTGGACATGGTTAAATTGTACAATACCTGTTGTATTATAAGAAATTATATTTTGCGCAACAGGTACCATTCACATAATATAAGTTTTTACAAAATATAATCATTTAGAAATTCGTCCAAAAGTATATGGTCTTTGATCTTAAACTGCAGTATACTTGTTTACCTGATTTTAATTACAGGTAACGGTTTCATTAAAATAGAATTCGAAAAAAAATGAAATTGACAGATTTTTTTCTCGAAATTAAGGTGCTCCTATAGAGAACCTAAATTTCGGAGAAAAAGTCCCCAATTTGTTTTTTATACGCCCGTTGAAAAACGGGACGTATTATGTGAACACCCTTGGCGGGCGGGCGTGCGGGCGGGCGGCGGCGTCCAGAAATTTGTCTGTACTCTAACTCAAACAGTTTTTGTCCGATCGTCTTCAAACTTGCTGACAATGCTTATTGGCATAATATCTAGGCCAAGTTCGATTATAGGCCAAATCGGTTCAGGCCTTCTTGGGTTATGGTCCTTCTTTTACCAAAAAAATGTGAAATTGGCCTTGTCTGTACTCTTACTCAAATAGTTTTTGTCCGATCGTCTTTAAACTTGCTGACAATGCTTATTGGCATAATATCTAGGCCAAGTTCGATTATAGGCCAAATCGGTTCAGGCCTTCTTGGGTTATGGTCCTTCTTTTACCAAAAAAATGTGAAATTGGCCTTGTCTGTACTCTTACTCAAACAGTTTTTGTCCGATCGTCTTCAAACTTGCTGACAATGCTTATTGGCATAATATCTAGGCCAAGTTCGATTATAGGCCAAATCGGTTCAGGCCTTCTTGGGTTATGGTCCTTCTTTTACCAAAAAAATGTGAAATTGGCCTTGTCTGTACTCTTACTCAAACAGTTTTTGTCCGATCGTCTTTAAACTTGCTGACAATGCTTATTGGCATAATATCTAGGCCAAGTTCGATTATAGGCCAAATAGGTTCAGGCCTTCTTGGGTTATGGTCCTTCTTTTACCAAAAAAATGTGAAATTGGCCTTGTCTGTACTCTTACTCAAACAGTTTTTGTTCGATCGTCTTCAAACTTGCTGACAATGCTTATTGGCATAATATCATGGCCAAGTTTGATTATAGGCCAAATCGGTTCAGGCCTTCTTGGGTTATGGTCCTTCTTTTACCAAAAAAATGTGAAATTGGCCTTGTCTGTACTCTTACTCAAATAGTTTTTGTCCGATCGTCTTTAAACTTGCTGACAATGCTTATTGGCATAATATCTAGGCCAAGTTCGATTATAGGCCAAATCGGTTCAGGCCTTCTTGGGTTATGGTCCTTCTTTTACCAAAAAAATGTGAAATTGGCCTTGTCTGTACTCTTACTCAAACAGTTTTTGTCCGATCGTCTTCAAACTTGCTGACAATGCTTATTGGCATAATATCTAGGCCAAGGTCGATTATAGGCCAAATCGGTTCAGGCCTTCTTGGGTTATGGTCCTTCTTTTACCAAAAAAAATGTGAAATTGGCCTTGTCTGTACTCTTACTCAAATACTTTTTGTCAGATCGTCTTCAAACTTGCTGACAATGCTTATGGGTGTAATATCTAGGCCAAGTTTGATTATAGGCCAAATCGGTTTAGGCCTTCTTGGGTTATGGTCCTTCATTTACCAAGAAAATGTAAAATTGGTCTTATCTGTACTCTAACTCAAACCGTTTTTGTCTGATCGTCTTCAAACGTGGTTACAACACTTATGGGCATAACATCTAGGCCAAGTTCGATTATAGGCCAAATCGGTTTAGGCCTTCTTGGGTTATGGTCCTTCTTTTACCAAAAAATGTGAAATTTGGCCTTGTCTGTACTCTTACTCAAATAGTTTTTGTCAGATCGTCTTCAAACTTGCTGACAATGCTTATGGGTGTAATATCTAGGCCAAGTTCGATTATAGGCCAAATCGGTTTAGGCCTTCTTGGGTTATGGTCCTTCATTTACCAAGAAAATGTAAAATTGGTCTTATCTGTACTCTAACTCAAACCGTTTTTGTCTGATCGTCTTCAAACGTGGTTACAACACTTATGGGCATAACATCTAGGCCAAGTTCGATTATAGGCCAAATCGGTTTAGGCCTTCTTGGGTTATGGTCCTTCTTTTACCAAAAAATGTGAAATTTGGCCTTGTCTGTACTCTTACTCAAATAGTTTTTGTCCGATCGTCTTCAAACTTGCTGACAATGCTTATGGGTGTAATATCTAGGCCAAGTTCGATTATAGGCCAAATTGGTTTAGGCCTTCTTGGGTTATGGTCCTTCATTTCCCAAATAAATGTTAAACTGGTCTTGTCTGTACTCTTACTCAAACAATTTTTGTCTGATCGTCTTCAAACTTGGTGACAATGCTTATGGGTGTAATATCTTGGCCAAGTTCGATTATAGGCCAAATCGGTGCAGGCCTTCTTGGGTTATGGTCCTTCTTTTACCAAAAAAATGTGAAATTGGCCTTGTCTGTACTCTAACTCAGACAGTTTTTGTCCGACCGTCTTCAAAGTGGGTGACAACGCTTATTGGCATAATATCATGGCCAAGTTTGTTTTTAGGCTAAATCGGTGCAGGCCTTCTTGGGTTATGGTCCTTCTTTTACTAAAAAAAGGTTTTGACTTAATATGGGCTTTTATTTCATAATCAATATTTTTTGTCACTAGCACACCCAAGACGGGCGTATTTTGTGACATTTTGGCACTCTTGTTTAATTTTCCTTTTCAATTTTTCTTTTTCAAAGAAACTGTTGCCTGTGATTTCAATCTGACTTACATTGCAACACGTCACTTATTAATCAAGCAAACTACATGTTAATAAGGTTGCAGTGATAAAGCCAACCAATACAATATTATAAGGTGACGGCATGTATGTAGTTTGTGCGGCTCCTATTACAGTATTTGTTTGGTTTGTCGGAGTTTTTGCTCTCAGGTAGTAATAGACTACAATTTTTCCATGAACGACCGCTTTCCCAGTAAACGCACACTCGAAACCAGTCTTGTGACAGTATCTCAAGGTCACGTCTTTTACTTCAGTACTCATAACCGGTGAATCTGAAAAGTAAATCAGTATGCATAACCAGTGAATCTTCAAAGTAGTGTACTACAGGTACCACATCATTGAAAAAAGGAATATTTTCGAAATTTATTTTTTTTATTTCTTTTTCAATGATACTATTACATGTGTTGTGCAGGGCATACATCAGATGCATATATGTCTACAAACATGCCAGTGACACTATATAAATAGAATAATGGCTTATACAATAGGCATATACGTCTTATAGACCAATTTGATTGTGTGTCTAGCATATGTGTAGGCACAGGCCTAAGACATTGTATCACAAACCACAGTTTACACTTCCCCAATTTTTTCATCCATTCAATATAGTATATATTTGATTCTTTGATCTAATGAATGAGTGAAAAATTGGAGATGTTAAACTCTGTATTTTTGTGATATAATTTCTTAGGTGTAAGTTTGGTGTAGGCTACTTTATCAAGCTCTTGTGCTGTTACTGTTATCAACTCAGATTAATATTTTCTGTTGAGTGGAGCAAACCATGAGTTCAGTCTCCCATGAAAGTTAACATAAACACCAGAACAATCAGTTAGACTAAGATTAATAGGTTTCTGGAAAATCCTTTTGACCATTTTTAGCTCATATTAAACACAAGTGAGCTGATGTGATTGCCGTGTCGTCCGTCGTCAACAATTAAGACAGTCACTAATCGTGTCGCTTAATACTTTTGAAATTTGGTCATAATGTTTGTCAAGAGCTATGAAATCTAGGCCAAGTTTGTAACTGGGTCATCTGGGGAAAACTAAGCCACTGGGTCAAATCATAGAAAACCCTTGCTAACACTTTAGATGTTAGATGTATTACTTAATCCTTTTGAAACTTGGTCACAATGACTATAGATCAAGTTTGTAACTGGGTCATCTGGGCTCTAAACCTAGGTTACTAGGTCAAATCACAGAAAAAAACTTATTAACTCCCTTAGAGTTTACCTAAATAAAAACTTAATTTAATGAAACTTGGCCCCTAAGTCTGTCTCTGTAATTCTAGGTCAATGCAGAAATTGGGTCATCTTGGGTAAAACAACTGGTTCACCAGGCTATATCAAGAAAAACCTTGATAGGGTCAAATATTTTAGTCATATCACAAACATAAAAATCTGCATTCTGCCAAAACTGCATGCCTTCACGTGAGCGCTTTAGAGTCAATGACCCTCTTGTTTTAGAATACATGTATGCCGAAAAACAAGTGACAAAAAGGAATCAACAATAGCGAAGCGAATGCATACGTACATTTAGTAACTACGAGAGGGTACCTACTTTCATTGAATAGTTGTCTACCACTGCCATAATCGAAGTAGGATATCAGACCTTCCACGACGTATCCCGTGTCGTTCATTAATTGTTTCTTCATACCAACACCAACGTGTCTAGCTGCATCAATGTCCTCTTCATTTATGATCAGAGACTTGAACCCTTGACCATCAGTACTGCTGATATTACGAAAGCTGTCCAAATCATCTTGGTCGATGGAAGCAACCAGACGGGTAATGTCTGACACTCGCTCCCACTTGATAATGTCATTGGTGCTTTCGTGGTAAATCATTTGAAAGGTCCCGGGTGTTGGTAGGAAGTAGACGTCGTGTATTTTATACGGATACCGTTCATCAAGTATGTTCTTCAACTGAACAGGGTCTCTATTGTTGCGTATATCCTCTCTGATGAGCTGTTCAAATTTAGCCTTACATTTATCTTCATACACGTTGAACGTTTCGTTCATTGCCTTTATCCGAGGTTCCCACACTTCTAAAGTATCGTCAATGCTTATGCCATTATTTGTGGTCATAGCATTGTTAATTGCTTGAATAGCTATACCAGAAGAAACTAGACGAAAATAAAACTGCTTAAGCTCATACAGCGATGTCATGTTGCAACGAGTAGAATCGATCCATAAATCCATCAGTGTGCCGCTGGGGCCGGGGGCACCGGGTATTTCATACGTCAGCAGACTAGGTAGGAATCGAATATGAACGATCAAATTACTGTTCTGATAATGTGTCAGAAATAGGTCCTCATAATGTTTTCGTTCAGTACCATTGTTCGCGAGCATGTGATTTATATCCACCAATGAGCTATGTACCGCAATAACTGCATCATCTATTCGCTCAAGCTTGGAGACAAGTAGTGTGTTTTCGATATTTGCAGTTGTCGACGCTTCAAGTAACTTGGGGATTTCTTCCAACAGCTGTTCGACTTTTCCGGCGTTTCCATCATCACCACCGTTAAAAATGTCATACACACCGAGGGCAAACTTAGCTACATCAAATAGAGTTTTTCCAATTGAAACGAGATGTTTGCCAACTGAAAGAATGCCCACTTGTTCAACCATATGAATATTATTCATAAATAGTAGACACACAATTACTGTCGGTATTAAATAATTCGCCATGTCGTCGCGATTCTGTTCAATACACGAATAACATTCAAGAATAGCACTTTTCGAACATGTTATGTTATAAAATAATGTCCAAATACTAGTACCTGTATACCAACTGATTCAAACAAGACTATCCGCATTCTGTCAAATTCTGTCGGATTAATATTATGTCATATTATCATGCAATCAATACAGTATCGATCTACTATATACATGTGTTTCTTATTACCTGCGTATTGCATAATTTACAAATGTATTTTAAGAAACAGATCATTGGGTAAACTTGGGTAAAAAGTTAAAACCTATATTTACAAACGAGGGTATCGGTATGTTACATTTACTGAAAATGTTCTAACTGGCCAATACTAAGTGTTGGCACAAAAATTGACAATTTTCAATTTGTTATAAAACACCTATTTACAAATTGCATTTTTATTTCTAGATGCAAATATTCATTATAGATATACATATTTCAATGTGGTATAATGATTATAGCAGAACATTATATTGCAGACTTGAAAAATCCAATTGTTTTCTGACACAATTACACTCAGGTGACTTCAATTTCAGCCCATGAAATTACCCTTAACCTAAAAACTTGTATTCTTTGTAGGCCAGAGGCCACTAAAACAAGCACGGCAACTGGTTGGTTGAAAAGGTGTAGGGAAACCCGTAATGATAGAATTGGATAGTGTTTGATTGGATAAATATGCATTGTTTACAATAATTAAAAGGTTGTCAAAATCAAGGAATATAATGTTTTCTATGCATTTTGAAATATTTCACAAGTGTCTAGCTGTATAATTTACTTTTTGAAAACCTTTTTAGAAAAGTATGTTATTGTCCGCATTTCGGATACTTTCATTTCTCATGGTTGGGGGGGGAGTGATGTTCGAATGAAATTTGTTAAAATTCAAATAGGCTTTGCCTATATAATGAGGTAATTATTTTGTTATTTAGAAACTAATCAAAGAAATGATTTTTGTGCCAACTCTAGTTTTTTGGACTAACGTGGGGTCTTATGTTATAATGTAGGGCAATAGTGGTCTCTGACCTGTAGTTAGTAATAAAACAGGCCCTGTAGGTTAATTACCACTAAATGTCTGCGCGGACCAAAATCCGATACACTCAAATAGTCCAGTAAAAAATCCGCTTCAGCATCATGAAGTTGGGTTTAAATGCAGAATTAATTTGTTCTGACATAATCTCTAAATATGCCATTTTCAACTATTGGGCTGCCATGGGGTAGCATGTTTTACAAACTTCTCATGTTACAGGTTAAGATACAGTCCAGGAAATCTAGTTATTATCGGCCATATATACCAGGACATGTATAACATAAAATTGAGAAACTGCTTTAAACAAACAACAGGGATAGTGATTTTGAATGTAACTATTGATGCTTGTGTTATTGTTCATTTCGGTATTTTAAACCAATGAAGTTAGAGTATGAACCACACCAAGACAGGCTGCTGGAAGCAAACACTTTTTTTCTAGTTGGCCTTATGTTTCATTTTGTTTTTTACATGTATGTATATGTATTATTGTATTATTATGATAATATAACATAAGAACTAAAATAAAGTCCTTTGTTTGTTTTTGTTTCCACTTCTTAAATGTGTCACATTATGTTTTTTCTCATTTGCATCCGATTCAGGAGTAAATCCATTAGTGAGTGATTTTGGACTTTCACAATATGTGTACCGGTATTATGCTCCACCCACCTTCATTCGTGAGGATGAAAGGTGTTGGTTGAGTTAAAACCAATCAAATATTTCTTATGGATGGAATAAAAAATATATAACAGATGCTGAATAACACTACACTCATTTTAATGGCACAGAAATAATCCAGCATATTTGGACAATACATAAACCACACATATATGATTATCAATTTGTAAAATAATGATAATGTTTGGTTGCCTAGCAACTGAGATTAGTCGTTCTTGCAATACTTGAAAAATATAAGTTGAGCTTCATGGAATGTAGTGAAATCTTCATTCAAGGAATACATGTATGTATTGCAGTAAAGTCATTTAATTTTGATGGGACGAAATTTTGTGGACTCGGTAAAAATACCATTTAGATGGGATGTTCCTTTGTGGATTTTGCATTCTAGTGACTAAATCATTGTTTGATGGAATTTGATTTTGTGGTTGGGAGGTCAAAGGCCTGGATTTTGGCATTGAGCCAACTAAATTTTGTCATAACTTTCTCAGCATGTGGTTCCAGATTTTAAAGATATCTGACCATATTGTACCCTATTTCATAATATCATGCAACATTGCACAGCATGTTAATTAGTTTACAAGGGACCCTGTTATTAGTTAATAAGACAACAAGGGTGTTACACTGACCAGTTACAGTGTTTTATGACCCCATTTAATCACTGATAGTGATCTCATGCTGGCACCATGCTGTTCTCTATAAAGTTCTGTACCAGAAGCAAAGAAGGAAAAATGTACCCCTTTAACAACGAAATCCACAAAATCTAATCCCCATGAAAATTAATGATTGTACGGTATATTTTGACCATAAACAAACAACACATGATTATCAAGCTATAAAATAATGATAATATTTTGAAAATATCAGACAAATATATATCTCCCATTCTGCTAGAATTGATTCATTCTAGAACAATTAACCTAGACTAATGAGATATACTTATATACAGAACTATAGGTTTAAAACCATGAGGGGTTTAACGAAGACTTATGATGTCTTGTAACCCTAACACACAGGTAAGAAACAATCAGTCTATGAAATACTAGTACTGTAAAATCATTTAATTTTGATGGGACGGAATTTTGTGGTTTTGGTAAAAAAGACCATTTCGATTGGACATTTTCATGGATTTTGCATTTCAGGTAATAAATACAAGGGTAAAAATTATTGTTTGATGGGTATTTGGTGGTAAAAAGATGAACCACGAAATCCATAAAATTTAATTCCCCATGAAAATTAATGATTTTACAGTAACGTAAATACCTCAAATATAATTTTCAAGACTAATACAATGTATCTATGATAGCACAATAGGTTAACAACAAGCAAAACAATTAATATAAAAATATTTTAAACTAAATATATTATAACAAAAAAACGTTCTAAAACAATCATTCTAACACGATTCGCGGATTAATCCAATACACAAAGAACGAACCAAACCATGTTTTATTGCCCCCATAAAACATACCTATCAAATTGGCTGTTTCTATTTACGCCCAGTATCACTTGACATATTTAGGAATGAATGAACGTAAACTTTATAGTAAAATTTACTACGAGTCACGATGACAAGGCGAGTTGCACGAGAATCCAGTGTTACATCTATGACGCATCTATTTTTAGAAACTCCAATGTACTCTAGAAACCAAGTTTTATTAAAGCTTCTGATAATCAATCCATTTATATTTTTCATTTTATGATATAGATACCATATACTCGTGTTATTAAAATTGTTTCAATGTTTAAATTGTGGTATTTCCTTCAGAAAATTACGAAGGTCGTTTTCATTAACGAGGGAGGTAATTGTACCAGCTAATAAGCCACTCAATTTCATCGTGGAATTATGTTCAATGTCAAATGGGTGAAAATGGAATGCGCGCAGTTAAATAGTGCGGGATATTATCGTATTTAGAATCGAAATAAAAACTCTGTTCTTGTATATTGTCGGTGAATAAAACACGGACACTCGTTCGGATGCGGAAAATTAAATCACTCGTGCTACGCACTCGTGATTTAATTTTTCCGCAACCGAACTCCTGTCCGTGTTTTATTCACCGACAATAAACGCGAACAGATTTTTATTTCTTAAACATTACAAAGCAATATCAAAAATACAATACACATTAAAACAACAATATATTATCATATGTATTTACACAAAGTGGTCTCGTCAATCACATCCTTAAATTGCTATTTGTCATTACTAGCTTAAATTGCTATTTGTAATTAGCTTAAATTACTATTTGTAAAGAGCTACGATTGCTATTTCTAATTAGCTAAAATTGCTATTTGTAATTAGTTAAATTTGCTATTTCTAATAAGCTTAAATTGCTATTTGTAATTAGCTAAATTGATATTTGCAATAAGCTGAAATTGATATTTGCAGTTAGCTAAAATTGATATTTGCAATTAGCTTAAATTGATATTTGCAATTAGCTAAAATTGATATTTGTAATAATGTGACTATATTCACTACATTTTCATCACAACAATATCACTTCAAACTTGTTGACTTTCTTTATGGACATACAATCTAATGATTCATGAAAGATGTACCAATGTCACACAATGCAAATAAGGTGATGAATGTATGTGCCCCTCAATGAGGGCACCAGCATCACATGCTGACACATTTCTAGTTTTGATATACAGTCAGTGTCCAGCGCGTCCACTAAAAGTTGCATAATTGGACATGGTTAAATTGTACAACATCTGTTTATCAGACGGTCACTATTATACCAGTTTCTTAAGCTACACCGTTGCCTTTCAAGCTGGACAAAGAAATTATATTTTGTGCAACAGGTACCATTCACATAATATAAGTTTTTACAAAGTATAATTATTTAGAAATTCGTCCAAAAGTATATAGTCTTTTGATGTTAACTGCAGTATACTTGTTCACCTGATTTTAATCACAGGTAACAGTTTCATTCAAAAAGAATTTGAAAAAAATGAAATTGACAATTTTTTTTCTCGAAATTAACATGCTCCATCAATCTACGATCTATAGAGAACCTAAATCTCGGAGAAAAAGTCCCCAATTTGTTTTTTTAATTTTCCTTTTCAATTTTTCTTTTTCAAAGAAACTGTTGCCTGTGATTTCAATCTGACTGACATTGCAACACGTCACTTATTAATCAAGCAAACTACATGTAAATAAGGTTGCAGTGATAAAGCCAACCAATATAATATTATAAGGTGACGGCATGTATGTAGTTTGTGCGGCTCCTATTACAGTATTTGTTTGGTTTGTCGGAGTTTTTGCTCTCAGGTAGTAATAGACTACAATTTTTCCATGAACGACCGCTTTCCCAGTAAACGCACACTCGAAACCAGTCTTGTGACAGTATCTCAAGGTCACGTCTTTTACTTCAGTACTCATAACCGGTGAATCTGAAAAGTAAATCAGTATGCATAACCAGTGAATCTGAAAAGTAAATCAGTATGCATAACCAGTGAATCTTCAAAGTAGTGTACTACAGGTACCACATCATTGAAAAAAGGAATATTTTCGAAATTTAATTTTTTTATTTCTTTTTCAATGATACTATTACATGTGGTATGCAGGTCATAAATCAAATGCATATATGTCTACAAACGTGCCAGTGACATATAAATAGAATAATGGCTTATACTATAGGCATACACGTCTTATAGACCAATTTGATTGTGTGTCTTGCATATGTGTAGGGCACAGGCCTAAGACATTGTATCACAATGACCATTTTTAGCTCATATAGAGCACAAGTGAGCTGATGTAATCGCCGTGTCGTCCTTCATCAACAATTAAGACAGTCACTAATCTTGTCGCTTAATAATTTTGAAATGTGGTCCAAATGTTTGTCTCTATGGACTGTAGATCAAGTTCGTAACCGTGTCATCTGGGTTCAAAACCTAGGTTACTAGGTCAAATCACAGAAAAAAAACTTGTTAACTCTCTTAGAGGTTACCTTAATAATAACTTAGCTTAATGGAACTTAATTTGGCCCCAATGTCTGTCTCAGTAAAATCCAGTTCAATGTAGAAATTGGGTCATTATGGGTTAAACAAATAGGCCACCAGGCTATATCAAGAAAATCCTTAATAGGGTTAAATATTTTAGTCATTGGTCACCAGGCTATATCAAGAAAAACCTTGATAGGGTTAAATATTTTAGTCATAGGTCACCAGGCTATATCAAGAAAAACTTTAATAGGGTTAAATATTTTAGTCATAGGTCACCAGGCTATATCAAGAAAAACCTTGATAGGGTTAAATATTTTAGTCATAGGTTACCAGGCTTTATCAAAAAAACCTTGATAGGGTCAAATATTTTAGTCATATCACAAACAAAATCAACATGCTGCCAAAACTGCATGCATTCAGGTGAGCGTTTTAGGGTCAATGACCCTCTTGTTTTATAATATGCCGGAAACAAGTGACAAAAAGGAATCAAAAATAGACAAGCGGGTTTTTAAATATGCATATACACATTTTGTACCTACCTTCATTGAATAGTTGTCTACGACTGCCATAATCGAAGTAAGAGATTAGACCTTCCACGACGTATCCTGTGTCTTTCATTAATTGTTTCTTGATACCAACACCAACGTGTCTAGCTGCATCAATGTCCTCTTCATTTATGATCAGAGACTTGAACCCTTGGCCATCAGTACTGTTGATATTACGAAAGCTGTCCAAATCATCTTGGTCGATGGAAGCAACCAGACGGGTAATGTCTGACACTCGCTCCCACTTGATAATGTCATTGGTGCTTTCATGGTAAATCAGTTGGAAGGTCCCGGGTGTTGGTAGGAAGTAGACGTCGTGTAGTTTATACGGATACCGTTCATCAAGTATATTCTTCAACTGAACAGGGTCTTTATTGTTGCGTATATCCTCTCTGGTGAGCTTTTCAAATTTAGCCTTACATTTATCCTCATGCACGTTGAACGTTTCGTCCATTGCCTTTATCCGAGGTTCCCACACTTCTAAAGTATCGTCAATGCTTATGCCATTATTTGTGGTCATAGCATTGTTAATTGCTTGAATAGCTATACCAGAAGAAACTAGACGAAAATAGAACTGCTTAAGCTCATACAGCGATGTCATGTTGCAACGAGTAGAATCGATCCATAAATCCATCAGTGTGCCGCTGGGGCCGGGGGCACCGGGTATTTCATACGTCAGCAGACTAGGTAGGAATCGAATATGAACGATCAAATTACTGTTCTGATAATGTGTCAGAAATAGGTCCTCATAATGTTTTCGTTCAGTACCATTGTTCGCGAGCATGTGATTAATATCCACCAATGAGCTATGTACCGCAATAACTGCATCATCATTTCGCTCAAGCTTGGAGACAAGTAGTGTGTTTTTGATATTTGCAGTTGTCGACGCTTCAAGTAACTTGGGGATTTCTTCCAACAGCTGTTCGACTTTTCCGGCGTTTCCATCATCACCACCGTTAAAAATGTCATACACACCGAGGGCAAACTTAGCTACATTAAATAGAGTTTTTCCAATTGAAACGAGATGTTTGCCAACTGAAAGAATGCCCACTTGTTCAACCATATGAATATTATTCATAAATAGTAGACACACAATTACTGTCGGTATTAAATAATTCGCCATGTCGTCGCGATTCTGTTCAATACACAAATAACATTCAAGAATAGCACTTTTCGAACATGTTATGTTATAAAATAATGTCCAAATACTAGTACCTGTAAACCAACTGATTCAAACAAGACTATCCGCATTCTGTCAAAGTCGGATTAATATTATGTCATATTATCATGCAATCAATACAGTATCGATCTAATATATACATGTGTTTCTTATTACCTGCGTATTGCATAATTTACAAATGTATTTTAAGAAACAGATCATTGGGTAAACTTGGGTAAAAAGTTAAAACCTATATTTACAAACAAGGGTATCGGTATGTTACATTTAATTAAAATGTTCTAACTCGCCAATACTAAGTGTTGGCACAAAAATTGACAATTTTCAATTTGTTATAAAACACCTATTTACAAATTGCATTTTTATTTGCAAATATTCATTATAGATATACATATTTCAATGTGGTATAATGATTATAGCAGAACATTATATTGCAGACTTGAAAAATCCAATTGTTTTCTGACACAATTACACTCAGGTGACTTCATTTTCAGCCCATGAAATTACCCTTAACCTAAGAACTTGTATTCTTTGTAGGCCAGAGGCCACTAAAACAAGCACGGCAACTGGTTGGTTGAAAAGGTGTAGGGAAACCCGTAATGATAGAATTGGATAATGTTTGATTGGATAAATATGCATTGTTTACAATAATTAAAAGGTTGTCAAAATCAAGGAATATAATGTTTTCTATGCATTTTGAAATATTTCACAAGTGTCTAGCTGTATAATTTACTTTTTGAAAACCTTTGTAGAAAAGTATGTTATTGTCCGCATTTCGGATACCTTCATTTCTCATGGTTGGGGGGGGGGGTGATGTTCGAATGAAATTTGTTAAAATTCAAATAGGCTTTGCCTATATAATGAGGTAATTATTTTGTTATTTAGAAACTAATCAAACAAATGATTTTTGTGCCAACTCTAGTTTTTTGGACTAACGTGGGTTCTTATGTTATAATGTAGGGCAATAGTGGTCTCTGACCTGTAGTTAGTAATAAAACAAGCCCTGTAGGTTAATTACCACTAAATGTCTGCGCGGACCAAAATCCGATACACTCAAATAGTCCAGTAAAAAATCCGCTTCAGCATCATGAAGTTGGGTTTAAATGCAGAATTAATTTGTTCTGACATAATCTCTATATATGCCATTTTCAACTATTGGGCTGCCATGGGGTAGCATGTTTTACAAATTTCTCATGTTACAGGTTTAGATACAGTCCAGGAAATCTAGTTATTATCGGCCATATATACCAGGACATGTATAACATAAAATTGAGAAACTGCTTTAAACAAACAACAGGGATAGTGATTTTGAATGTAACTATTGATGCTTGTGTTATTGTTCATTTCGGTATTTTAAACCAATGAAGTTAGAGTATGAACCACACCAAGACAGGCTGCTGGAAGCAAACACTTTTTTTCTAGTTGGGCTTATGTTTCATTTTGTTTTTTACATGTATGTATATGTATTATTGTATAATTATGATAATATAACATAAGAATTAAAATAAAGTCCTTTGTTTGTTTTTGTTTCCACTTTTTAAATGTGTCACATTACGATTTTTCTCATTTGCATCCGATTCAGGAGTAAATCCATTAGTGAGTGATTTTGGACTTTCACAATATGTGTACCGGTATTATGCTCCACCCACCTTCATTCGTGAGGATGAAAGGTGTTGGTTGAGTTAAAACCAATCAAATATTTCTTATGGATGGAATAAAATATATAACAGATGCCGAATAACACTACACTCATTTTAATGGCACAGAAATAATCCAGCATATTTGAACAATAAATAAACCTCACATATGATTTTTCAATTTGTAAAATAATGATAATATTTGGTTGCCTAGCAACTGAGATAAGTCGTTCTTGCAATACTAGAAAAATATAAGTTGAGCTTCATGGAATGTAGTGAAATCTTCATTCAAGGAATACATGTATGTATTGCTGTAAAGTCATTTAATTTTGATGGGACGAAATTTTGTGGACTCTGTAAAAATACCATTTAGATGGGATGTTCATTTGTGGATTTTGCATTCTAGTGACTAAATTATTGTTTGATGGAATTTGATTTTGTGGTTGGGAGGTCAAAGGCCTGGATTTTGGCACTGAGCCAACTAAATTTGGTCATAACTTTCTCAGCATGTGGTTCCAGATTTTAAAGATATCTGACCATATTGTACCCTATTACATAATATTATGCAACATTGCACAGCATGTTAATTAGTCTCCAAGGGACCCTGTTATTAGATAATAAGACAACAAGGGTGTTACACTGACCAGTTACAGTGTTTTATGAGCCCATTTAATCACGGATTGTGATCTCATGCTGGCACCATGCTGTTCTGTATAAAGTTCTGTACCAGAAACAATGAAGGGAAAATCCAGGTTTTTAACAACGAAATCCACAAAATCTAATCCCCCACGAAAATTAATGATTGTACACTATATTTGGACCATAAACAAACAACACATGATTATCAACCTATAAAATAATGATAATATTTTGGAAATATCATCAGACAAATATATCTGTGTCATTCTGCTAGAATTTATTCATTCTAGAACAATTGAGCTAGACTAATGAGATATACTTATATACAGAACTATAGGTTTAAAACCATGAGGGGTTTAAGGAAGATGTATGATGTCTTGTAACCCTAACAACACAGGTAAGAAACAATCAGTCTATGAAATACTAGTACTGTAAAATCATTTAATTTCCATGGGACGAAATTTCATGGTTTTGGTAATAAAGACCAATGATGAGAAGTTCATTCGTGCATTTTGCATGTCAGGTAATAAATACAAGGGTAAAAATTATTGTTTGATGGGTATTTGGTGGTAAAAAGATGAACCACGAAATCCATAAAATTTAATTCCCCATGAAAATTAATGATTTTACAGTAACGTAAATACCTCAAATATAATTTTCAAGAATAAAACAATGTATCTATGATAGCAATATAAGTTAACAACAAGCAAAACAATTAATATAAAAATATTTTAAGCTAAATATATTATACCAAAAAAACGTTCTAAAACAATCAACATTACAAAGCAATATCAAAAATACAATACACATTAAAACAACAATATATTATCATATGTATTTACACAAAGTGGTCTCGTCAATCACATCCTTAAATTGCTATTAGAATTAGCTATAATTGCTATTTGTAATTAGCTTAAATTGCTATTTGTAATTAGCTAAAATTGCTATTTGTAATTAGCTTAAATTACTATTTGTAAAGAGCTACAATTGCTATTTCTAATTAGCTTAAATTACTATTTGTAAAGAGCTACAATTGATATTTGTAGTTAAATCAAATTGCTATCTGTAATTAGCTAAAATTGATATTTGTAATTAGCTAACATTGATATTTGTAATTAGCTTAAATTGCTATTTGAAATGAGCTACGATTGCTATTTCTAATTAGCTAAAATTGCTATTTGTAATTAGTTAAATTTGCTATTTCTAATAAGCTTAAATTGCTATTTGTAATTAGCTTAATTGATATTTGCAATTAGCTAAAATTGATATTTGCAGTTAGCTAAAATTGATATTTCCAATTAGCTAAAATTGATATTTCCAATTAGCTAAAATTGATATTTGTAATAATGTGACTATATTCACTACATTTTCATCACAACAATATCACTTCAAACTTGTTGACTTTCTTTATGGACATACAATCTAATGATTCATGAAAGATATGCCAATGTCACACAATGCAAATAAGGGGATGAATGTTTGTGCCCCCTCAATGAGGGCACCCGTGTCACATGGACACATTTCTAGTTTTGATATACACAGTGTCCAGCGCGTCCACTAAAAGTTGCAAAATTGGACGTGGTTAAATTGTACAATATCTGTTTATCAGACGGTCGCTATTATACCAGTTTCTTAAGCTACACCGTTGCCTTTCAAGCAGGACAAAGAAATTATATTTTGTGCAACAGGTACCAATCCCATAATATAAGTTTTTACAAAGTATAATCATTTAGAAATTCGTCCAAAAGTATATGGTCTTTTGATGTTAACTGCAGTATACTTGTTCACCTGATTTTAATTATAGGTAACGGTTTCATTCAAAAAGAATTCGAAAAAAAATGAAATTGACAGATTTTTTTCTCGAAATTTAGGTGCTCCTATAGAGAACCTAAATCTCGGAGAAAAAGTCCCCAATTTGTTTTTTTAATTTTCCTTTTCAATTTTTCTTTTTCAAAGAAACTGTTGCCTGTGATTTCAATCTGACTTACATTGCAACACGTCACTTATTAATCAAGCAAACTACATGTAAATAAAGCTGCAGTGATAAAGCCAACCAATATAATATTATAAGGTGACGGCATGTACGTAGTTTGTGCGGCTCCTATTACAGTATTTGTTTGGTTTGTCGGAGTTTTTGCTCTCAGGTAGTAATAGACTACAATTTTTCCATGAACGACCGCTTTCCCAGTAAACGCACACTCGAAACCAGTCTTGTGACAGTATCTCAAGGTCACGTCTTTTACTTCAGTACTCATAACCGGTGAATCTGAAAAGTAAATCAGTATGCATAACCAGTGAATCTTCAAAGTAGTGTACTACAGGTACCACATCATTGAAAAAAGGAATATTTTCGAAATTTAATTTTTTTATTTCTTTTTCAATGATACTATTACATGTGGTATGCAGGTCATAAATCAAATGCATATATGTCTACAAACGTGCCAGTGGCATATAAATAGAATAATGGCTTATACTATAGGCATACACGTCTTATAGACCAATTTGATTGTGTGTCTTGCATATGTGTAGGCACAGGCCTAAGACATTGTATCACAATGACCATTTTTAGCTCATATTGAGCAGAAGTGAGCTGATGTAATTGCCGTGTCGTCCTTCATCAACAATTAAGACAGTCACTAATCTTGTCGCTTAATACTTTTGAAATTTGGTCTCTATGGACTGTAGATCAAGTTCGTTACTGTGTCATCTGGGTTCAAAACCTAGGTTACTAGGTAAAATCACAGAAAAAAACTTGTTAACTCTCTTAGAGGTTACCTTAATAATAACTAAGCTTAATGGAACTTAATTTGGCCCCGATGTCTGTCTCAGTAAAATCCAGTTCAATGTAGAAATTGGGTCATTATGGGTTAAACAAATAGGTCACCTGGCTATATCAAGAAAATCCTTGATAGGGTTAAATATTTTAGTCATAGGTCACCAGGCTATATCAAGAAAAACCTTGATAGGGTTAAATGTTTTAGTCATAGGTCACCAGGCTATATCAAGAAAAACCTTGATAGGGTCAAATATTTTAGTCATATCACAAACAAAATCAACATTCTGCCAAAACTGCATGCCTTCAGGTGAGCGTTTTAGGGTCAATGACCCTCTTGTTTTAGAATATGCCGGAAACAAGTGACAAAAAGGAATCAAAAATAGACAAGCGGGTTTTTAAATATGCATATACACATTTTGTACCTACCTTCATTGAATAGTTGTCTACGACTGCCATAATCGAAGTAAGAGATTAGACCTTCCACGACGTATCCTGTGTCTTTCATTAATTGTTTCTTGATACCAACACCAACGTGTCTAGCTGCATCAATGTCCTCTTCATTTATGATCAGAGACTTGAACCCTTGGCCATCAGTACTGTTGATATTACGAAAGCTGTCCAAATCATCTTGGTCGATGGAAGCAACCAGACGGGTAATGTCTGACACTCGCTCCCACTTGATAATGTCATTGGTGCTTTCATGGTAAATCAGTTGGAAGGTCCCGGGTGTTGGTAGGAAGTAGACGTCGTGTAGTTTATACGGATACCGTTCATCAAGTATATTCTTCAACTGAACAGGGTCTTTATTGTTGCGTATATCCTCTCTGGTGAGCTTTTCAAATTTAGCCTTACATTTATCCTCATGCACGTTGAACGTTTCGTCCATTGCCTTTATCCGAGGTTCCCACACTTCTAAAGTATCGTCAATGCTTATGCCATTATTTGTGGTCATAGCATTGTTAATTGCTTGAATAGCTATACCAGAAGAAACTAGACGAAAATAGAACTGCTTAAGCTCATACAGCGATGTCATGTTGCAACGAGTAGAATCGATCCATAAATCCATCAGTGTGCCGCTGGGGCCGGGGGCACCGGGTATTTCATACGTCAGCAGACTAGGTAGGAATCGAATATGAACGATCAAATTACTGTTCTGATAATGTGTCAGAAATAGGTCCTCATAATGTTTTCGTTCAGTACCATTGTTCGCGAGCATGTGATTAATATCCACCAATGAGCTATGTACCGCAATAACTGCATCATCATTTCGCTCAAGCTTGGAGACAAGTAGTGTGTTTTTGATATTTGCAGTTGTCGACGCTTCAAGTAACTTGGGGATTTCTTCCAACAGCTGTTCGACTTTTCCGGCGTTTCCATCATCACCACCGTTAAAAATGTCATACACACCGAGGGCAAACTTAGCTACATTAAATAGAGTTTTTCCAATTGAAACGAGATGTTTGCCAACTGAAAGAATGCCCACTTGTTCAACCATATGAATATTATTCATAAATAGTAGACACACAATTACTGTCGGTATTAAATAATTCGCCATGTCGTCGCGATTCTGTTCAATACACAAATAACATTCAAGAATAGCACTTTTCGAACATGTTATGTTATAAAATAATGTCCAAATACTAGTACCTGTAAACCAACTGATTCAAACAAGACTATCCGCATTCTGTCAAAGTCGGATTAATATTATGTCATATTATCATGCAATCAATACAGTATCGATCTAATATATACATGTGTTTCTTATTACCTGCGTATTGCATAATTTACAAATGTATTTTAAGAAACAGATCATTGGGTAAACTTGGGTAAAAAGTTAAAACCTATATTTACAAACAAGGGTATCGGTATGTTACATTTAATTAAAATGTTCTAACTCGCCAATACTAAGTGTTGGCACAAAAATTGACAATTTTCAATTTGTTATAAAACACCTATTTACAAATTGCATTTTTATTTGCAAATATTCATTATAGATATACATATTTCAATGTGGTATAATGATTATAGCAGAACATTATATTGCAGACTTGAAAAATCCAATTGTTTTCTGACACAATTACACTCAGGTGACTTCATTTTCAGCCCATGAAATTACCCTTAACCTAAGAACTTGTATTCTTTGTAGGCCAGAGGCCACTAAAACAAGCACGGCAACTGGTTGGTTGAAAAGGTGTAGGGAAACCCGTAATGATAGAATTGGATAATGTTTGATTGGATAAATATGCATTGCTTACAATAATTAAAAGGTTGTCAAAATCAAGGAATATAATGTTTTCTATGCATTTTGAAATATTTCACAAGTGTCTAGCTGTATAATTTACTTTTTGAAAACCTTTGTAGAAAAGTATGTTATTGTCCGCATTTCGGATACCTTCATTTCTCATGGTTGGGGGGGGGGGGTGATGTTCGAATGAAATTTGTTAAAATTCAAATAGGCTTTGCCTATATAATGAGGTAATTATTTTGTTATTTAGAAACTAATCAAACAAATGATTTTTGTGCCAACTCTAGTTTTTTGGACTAACGTGGGTTCTTATGTTATAATGTAGGGCAATAGTGGTCTCTGACCTGTAGTTAGTAATAAAACAAGCCCTGTAGGTTAATTACCACTAAATGTCTGCGCGGACCAAAATCCGATACACTCAAATAGTCCAGTAAAAAATCCGCTTCAGCATCATGAAGTTGGGTTTAAATGCAGAATTAATTTGTTCTGACATAATCTCTATATATGCCATTTTCAACTATTGGGCTGCCATGGGGTAGCATGTTTTACAAATTTCTCATGTTACAGGTTTAGATACAGTCCAGGAAATCTAGTTATTATCGGCCATATATACCAGGACATGTATAACATAAAATTGAGAAACTGCTTTAAACAAACAACAGGGATAGTGATTTTGAATGTAACTATTGATGCTTGTGTTATTGTTCATTTCGGTATTTTAAACCAATGAAGTTAGAGTATGAACCACACCAAGACAGGCTGCTGGAAGCAAACACTTTTTTTCTAGTTGGGCTTATGTTTCATTTTGTTTTTTACATGTATGTATATGTATTATTGTATAATTATGATAATATAACATAAGAATTAAAATAAAGTCCTTTGTTTGTTTTTGTTTCCACTTTTTAAATGTGTCACATTACGATTTTTCTCATTTGCATCCGATTCAGGAGTAAATCCATTAGTGAGTGATTTTGGACTTTCACAATATGTGTACCGGTATTATGCTCCACCCACCTTCATTCGTGAGGATGAAAGGTGTTGGTTGAGTTAAAACCAATCAAATATTTCTTATGGATGGAATAAAATATATAACAGATGCCGAATAACACTACACTCATTTTAATGGCACAGAAATAATCCAGCATATTTGAACAATAAATAAACCTCACATATGATTTTTCAATTTGTAAAATAATGATAATATTTGGTTGCCTAGCAACTGAGATAAGTCGTTCTTGCAATACTAGAAAAATATAAGTTGAGCTTCATGGAATGTAGTGAAATCTTCATTCAAGGAATACATGTATGTATTGCTGTAAAGTCATTTAATTTTGATGGGACGAAATTTTGTGGACTCTGTAAAAATACCATTTAGATGGGATGTTCATTTGTGGATTTTGCATTCTAGTGACTAAATTATTGTTTGATGGAATTTGATTTTGTGGTTGGGAGGTCAAAGGCCTGGATTTTGGCACTGAGCCAACTAAATTTGGTCATAACTTTCTCAGCATGTGGTTCCAGATTTTAAAGATATCTGACCATATTGTACCCTATTACATAATATTATGCAACATTGCACAGCATGTTAATTAGTCTCCAAGGGACCCTGTTATTAGATAATAAGACAACAAGGGTGTTACACTGACCAGTTACAGTGTTTTATGAGCCCATTTAATCACGGATTGTGATCTCATGCTGGCACCATGCTGTTCTGTATAAAGTTCTGTACCAGAAACAATGAAGGGAAAATCCAGGTTTTTAACAACGAAATCCACAAAATCTAATCCCCCACGAAAATTAATGATTGTACACTATATTTGGACCATAAACAAACAACACATGATTATCAACCTATAAAATAATGATAATATTTTGGAAATATCATCAGACAAATATATCTGTGTCATTCTGCTAGAATTTATTCATTCTAGAACAATTGAGCTAGACTAATGAGATATACTTATATACAGAACTATAGGTTTAAAACCATGAGGGGTTTAAGGAAGATGTATGATGTCTTGTAACCCTAACAACACAGGTAAGAAACAATCAGTCTATGAAATACTAGTACTGTAAAATCATTTAATTTCCATGGGACGAAATTTCATGGTTTTGGTAATAAAGACCAATGATGAGAAGTTCATTCGTGCATTTTGCATGTCAGGTAATAAATACAAGGGTAAAAATTATTGTTTGATGGGTATTTGGTGGTAAAAAGATGAACCACGAAATCCATAAAATTTAATTCCCCATGAAAATTAATGATTTTACAGTAACGTAAATACCTCAAATATAATTTTCAAGAATAAAACAATGTATCTATGATAGCAATATAAGTTAACAACAAGCAAAACAATTAATATAAAAATATTTTAAGCTAAATATATTATACCAAAAAAACGTTCTAAAACAATCAACATTACAAAGCAATATCAAAAATACAATACACATTAAAACAACAATATATTATCATATGTATTTACACAAAGTGGTCTCGTCAATCACATCCTTAAATTGCTATTAGAATTAGCTATAATTGCTATTTGTAATTAGCTTAAATTGCTATTTGTAATTAGCTAAAATTGCTATTTGTAATTAGCTTAAATTACTATTTGTAAAGAGCTACAATTGCTATTTCTAATTAGCTTAAATTACTATTTGTAAAGAGCTACAATTGATATTTGTAGTTAAATCAAATTGCTATCTGTAATTAGCTAAAATTGATATTTGTAATTAGCTAACATTGATATTTGTAATTAGCTTAAATTGCTATTTGAAATGAGCTACGATTGCTATTTCTAATTAGCTAAAATTGCTATTTGTAATTAGTTAAATTTGCTATTTCTAATAAGCTTAAATTGCTATTTGTAATTAGCTTAATTGATATTTGCAATTAGCTAAAATTGATATTTGCAGTTAGCTAAAATTGATATTTCCAATTAGCTAAAATTGATATTTCCAATTAGCTAAAATTGATATTTGTAATAATGTGACTATATTCACTACATTTTCATCACAACAATATCACTTCAAACTTGTTGACTTTCTTTATGGACATACAATCTAATGATTCATGAAAGATATGCCAATGTCACACAATGCAAATAAGGGGATGAATGTTTGTGCCCCCTCAATGAGGGCACCCGTGTCACATGGACACATTTCTAGTTTTGATATACACAGTGTCCAGCGCGTCCACTAAAAGTTGCAAAATTGGACGTGGTTAAATTGTACAATATCTGTTTATCAGACGGTCGCTATTATACCAGTTTCTTAAGCTACACCGTTGCCTTTCAAGCAGGACAAAGAAATTATATTTTGTGCAACAGGTACCAATCCCATAATATAAGTTTTTACAAAGTATAATCATTTAGAAATTCGTCCAAAAGTATATGGTCTTTTGATGTTAACTGCAGTATACTTGTTCACCTGATTTTAATTATAGGTAACGGTTTCATTCAAAAAGAATTCGAAAAAAAATGAAATTGACAGATTTTTTTCTCGAAATTTAGGTGCTCCTATAGAGAACCTAAATCTCGGAGAAAAAGTCCCCAATTTGTTTTTTTAATTTTCCTTTTCAATTTTTCTTTTTCAAAGAAACTGTTGCCTGTGATTTCAATCTGACTTACATTGCAACACGTCACTTATTAATCAAGCAAACTACATGTAAATAAAGCTGCAGTGATAAAGCCAACCAATATAATATTATAAGGTGACGGCATGTACGTAGTTTGTGCGGCTCCTATTACAGTATTTGTTTGGTTTGTCGGAGTTTTTGCTCTCAGGTAGTAATAGACTACAATTTTTCCATGAACGACCGCTTTCCCAGTAAACGCACACTCGAAACCAGTCTTGTGACAGTATCTCAAGGTCACGTCTTTTACTTCAGTACTCATAACCGGTGAATCTGAAAAGTAAATCAGTATGCATAACCAGTGAATCTTCAAAGTAGTGTACTACAGGTACCACATCATTGAAAAAAGGAATATTTTCGAAATTTAATTTTTTTATTTCTTTTTCAATGATACTATTACATGTGGTATGCAGGTCATAAATCAAATGCATATATGTCTACAAACGTGCCAGTGGCATATAAATAGAATAATGGCTTATACTATAGGCATACACGTCTTATAGACCAATTTGATTGTGTGTCTTGCATATGTGTAGGCACAGGCCTAAGACATTGTATCACAATGACCATTTTTAGCTCATATTGAGCAGAAGTGAGCTGATGTAATTGCCGTGTCGTCCTTCATCAACAATTAAGACAGTCACTAATCTTGTCGCTTAATACTTTTGAAATTTGGTCTCTATGGACTGTAGATCAAGTTCGTTACTGTGTCATCTGGGTTCAAAACCTAGGTTACTAGGTAAAATCACAGAAAAAAACTTGTTAACTCTCTTAGAGGTTACCTTAATAATAACTAAGCTTAATGGAACTTAATTTGGCCCCGATGTCTGTCTCAGTAAAATCCAGTTCAATGTAGAAATTGGGTCATTATGGGTTAAACAAATAGGTCACCTGGCTATATCAAGAAAATCCTTGATAGGGTTAAATATTTTAGTCATAGGTCACCAGGCTATATCAAGAAAAACCTTGATAGGGTTAAATGTTTTAGTCATAGGTCACCAGGCTATATCAAGAAAAACCTTGATAGGGTCAAATATTTTAGTCATATCACAAACAAAATCAACATTCTGCCAAAACTGCATGCCTTCAGGTGAGCGTTTTAGGGTCAATGACCCTCTTGTTTTAGAATATGCCGGAAACAAGTGACAAAAGGAA
This sequence comes from Spisula subtruncata, assembly GCA_963678985.1. Taxonomy (NCBI): domain Eukaryota; kingdom Metazoa; phylum Mollusca; class Bivalvia; order Venerida; family Mactridae; genus Spisula; species Spisula subtruncata. The sequence continues at coordinate 5,636,259 of OY787673.1, read as the reverse complement.
TCAAAAATAGACAAGCGGGTTTTTAAATATGCATATACACATTTTGTACCTACCTTCATTGAATAGTTGTCTACGACTGCCATAATCGAAGTAAGAGATTAGACCTTCCACGACGTATCCTGTGTCTTTCATTAATTGTTTCTTGATACCAACACCAACGTGTCTAGCTGCATCAATGTCCTCTTCATTTATGATCAGAGACTTGAACCCTTGGCCATCAGTACTGTTGATATTACGAAAGCTGTCCAAATCATCTTGGTCGATGGAAGCAACCAGACGGGTAATGTCTGACACTCGCTCCCACTTGATAATGTCATTGGTGCTTTCATGGTAAATCAGTTGGAAGGTCCCGGGTGTTGGTAGGAAGTAGACGTCGTGTAGTTTATACGGATACCGTTCATCAAGTATATTCTTCAACTGAACAGGGTCTTTATTGTTGCGTATATCCTCTCTGGTGAGCTTTTCAAATTTAGCCTTACATTTATCCTCATGCACGTTGAACGTTTCGTCCATTGCCTTTATCCGAGGTTCCCACACTTCTAAAGTATCGTCAATGCTTATGCCATTATTTGTGGTCATAGCATTGTTAATTGCTTGAATAGCTATACCAGAAGAAACTAGACGAAAATAGAACTGCTTAAGCTCATACAGCGATGTCATGTTGCAACGAGTAGAATCGATCCATAAATCCATCAGTGTGCCGCTGGGGCCGGGGGCACCGGGTATTTCATACGTCAGCAGACTAGGTAGGAATCGAATATGAACGATCAAATTACTGTTCTGATAATGTGTCAGAAATAGGTCCTCATAATGTTTTCGTTCAGTACCATTGTTCGCGAGCATGTGATTAATATCCACCAATGAGCTATGTACCGCAATAACTGCATCATCATTTCGCTCAAGCTTGGAGACAAGTAGTGTGTTTTTGATATTTGCAGTTGTCGACGCTTCAAGTAACTTGGGGATTTCTTCCAACAGCTGTTCGACTTTTCCGGCGTTTCCATCATCACCACCGTTAAAAATGTCATACACACCGAGGGCAAACTTAGCTACATTAAATAGAGTTTTTCCAATTGAAACGAGATGTTTGCCAACTGAAAGAATGCCCACTTGTTCAACCATATGAATATTATTCATAAATAGTAGACACACAATTACTGTCGGTATTAAATAATTCGCCATGTCGTCGCGATTCTGTTCAATACACAAATAACATTCAAGAATAGCACTTTTCGAACATGTTATGTTATAAAATAATGTCCAAATACTAGTACCTGTAAACCAACTGATTCAAACAAGACTATCCGCATTCTGTCAAAGTCGGATTAATATTATGTCATATTATCATGCAATCAATACAGTATCGATCTAATATATACATGTGTTTCTTATTACCTGCGTATTGCATAATTTACAAATGTATTTTAAGAAACAGATCATTGGGTAAACTTGGGTAAAAAGTTAAAACCTATATTTACAAACAAGGGTATCGGTATGTTACATTTAATTAAAATGTTCTAACTCGCCAATACTAAGTGTTGGCACAAAAATTGACAATTTTCAATTTGTTATAAAACACCTATTTACAAATTGCATTTTTATTTGCAAATATTCATTATAGATATACATATTTCAATGTGGTATAATGATTATAGCAGAACATTATATTGCAGACTTGAAAAATCCAATTGTTTTCTGACACAATTACACTCAGGTGACTTCATTTTCAGCCCATGAAATTACCCTTAACCTAAGAACTTGTATTCTTTGTAGGCCAGAGGCCACTAAAACAAGCACGGCAACTGGTTGGTTGAAAAGGTGTAGGGAAACCCGTAATGATAGAATTGGATAATGTTTGATTGGATAAATATGCATTGTTTACAATAATTAAAAGGTTGTCAAAATCAAGGAATATAATGTTTTCTATGCATTTTGAAATATTTCACAAGTGTCTAGCTGTATAATTTACTTTTTGAAAACCTTTGTAGAAAAGTATGTTATTGTCCGCATTTCGGATACCTTCATTTCTCATGGTTGGGGGGGGTGATGTTCGAATGAAATTTGTTAAAATTCAAATAGGCTTTGCCTATATAATGAGGTAATTATTTTGTTATTTAGAAACTAATCAAACAAATGATTTTTGTGCCAACTCTAGTTTTTTGGACTAACGTGGGTTCTTATGTTATAATGTAGGGCAATAGTGGTCTCTGACCTGTAGTTAGTAATAAAACAAGCCCTGTAGGTTAATTACCACTAAATGTCTGCGCGGACCAAAATCCGATACACTCAAATAGTCCAGTAAAAAATCCGCTTCAGCATCATGAAGTTGGGTTTAAATGCAGAATTAATTTGTTCTGACATAATCTCTATATATGCCATTTTCAACTATTGGGCTGCCATGGGGTAGCATGTTTTACAAATTTCTCATGTTACAGGTTTAGATACAGTCCAGGAAATCTAGTTATTATCGGCCATATATACCAGGACATGTATAACATAAAATTGAGAAACTGCTTTAAACAAACAACAGGGATAGTGATTTTGAATGTAACTATTGATGCTTGTGTTATTGTTCATTTCGGTATTTTAAACCAATGAAGTTAGAGTATGAACCACACCAAGACAGGCTGCTGGAAGCAAACACTTTTTTTCTAGTTGGGCTTATGTTTCATTTTGTTTTTTACATGTATGTATATGTATTATTGTATAATTATGATAATATAACATAAGAATTAAAATAAAGTCCTTTGTTTGTTTTTGTTTCCACTTTTTAAATGTGTCACATTACGATTTTTCTCATTTGCATCCGATTCAGGAGTAAATCCATTAGTGAGTGATTTTGGACTTTCACAATATGTGTACCGGTATTATGCTCCACCCACCTTCATTCGTGAGGATGAAAGGTGTTGGTTGAGTTAAAACCAATCAAATATTTCTTATGGATGGAATAAAATATATAACAGATGCCGAATAACACTACACTCATTTTAATGGCACAGAAATAATCCAGCATATTTGAACAATAAATAAACCTCACATATGATTTTTCAATTTGTAAAATAATGATAATATTTGGTTGCCTAGCAACTGAGATAAGTCGTTCTTGCAATACTAGAAAAATATAAGTTGAGCTTCATGGAATGTAGTGAAATCTTCATTCAAGGAATACATGTATGTATTGCTGTAAAGTCATTTAATTTTGATGGGACGAAATTTTGTGGACTCTGTAAAAATACCATTTAGATGGGATGTTCATTTGTGGATTTTGCATTCTAGTGACTAAATTATTGTTTGATGGAATTTGATTTTGTGGTTGGGAGGTCAAAGGCCTGGATTTTGGCACTGAGCCAACTAAATTTGGTCATAACTTTCTCAGCATGTGGTTCCAGATTTTAAAGATATCTGACCATATTGTACCCTATTACATAATATTATGCAACATTGCACAGCATGTTAATTAGTCTCCAAGGGACCCTGTTATTAGATAATAAGACAACAAGGGTGTTACACTGACCAGTTACAGTGTTTTATGAGCCCATTTAATCACGGATTGTGATCTCATGCTGGCACCATGCTGTTCTGTATAAAGTTCTGTACCAGAAACAATGAAGGGGAAATCCAGGTTTTTAACAACGAAATCCACAAAATCTAATCCCCCACGAAAATTAATGATTGTACACTATATTTGGACCATAAACAAACAACACATGATTATCAACCTATAAAATAATGATAATATTTTGGAAATATCATCAGACAAATATATCTGTGTCATTCTGCTAGAATTTATTCATTCTAGAACAATTGAGCTAGACTAATGAGATATACTTATATACAGAACTATAGGTTTAAAACCATGAGGGGTTTAAGGAAGATGTATGATGTCTTGTAACCCTAACAACACAGGTAAGAAACAATCAGTCTATGAAATACTAGTACTGTAAAATCATTTAATTTCCATGGGACGAAATTTCATGGTTTTGGTAATAAAGACCAATGATGAGAAGTTCATTCGTGCATTTTGCATGTCAGGTAATAAATACAAGGGTAAAAATTATTGTTTGATGGGTATTTGGTGGTAAAAAGATGAACCACGAAATCCATAAAATTTAATTCCCCATGAAAATTAATGATTTTACAGTAACGTAAATACCTCAAATATAATTTTCAAGAATAAAACAATGTATCTATGATAGCAATATAAGTTAACAACAAGCAAAACAATTAATATAAAAATATTTTAAGCTAAATATATTATACCAAAAAAACGTTCTAAAACAATCAACATTACAAAGCAATATCAAAAATACAATACACATTAAAACAACAATATATTATCATATGTATTTACACAAAGTGGTCTCGTCAATCACATCCTTAAATTGCTATTAGAATTAGCTATAATTGCTATTTGTAATTAGCTTAAATTGCTATTTGTAATTAGCTAAAATTGCTATTTGTAATTAGCTTAAATTACTATTTGTAAAGAGCTACAATTGCTATTTCTAATTAGCTTAAATTACTATTTGTAAAGAGCTACAATTGATATTTGTAGTTAAATCAAATTGCTATCTGTAATTAGCTAAAATTGATATTTGTAATTAGCTAACATTGATATTTGCAATTAGCTTAAATTGCTATTTGAAATGAGCTACGATTGCTATTTCTAATTAGCTAAAATTGCTATTTGTAATTAGTTAAATTTGCTATTTCTAATAAGCTTAAATTGCTATTTGTAATTAGCTTAATTGATATTTGCAATTAGCTAAAATTGATATTTGCAGTTAGCTAAAATTGATATTTCCAATTAGCTAAAATTGATATTTCCAATTAGCTAAAATTGATATTTGTAATAATGTGACTATATTCACTACATTTTCATCACAACAATATCACTTCAAACTTGTTGACTTTCTTTATGGACATACAATCTAATGATTCATGAAAGATATGCCAATGTCACACAATGCAAATAAGGGGATGAATGTTTGTGCCCCCTCAATGAGGGCACCCGTGTCACATGGACACATTTCTAGTTTTGATATACACAGTGTCCAGCGCGTCCACTAAAAGTTGCAAAATTGGACATGGTTAAATTGTACAATATCTGTTTATCAGACGGTCGCTATTATACCAGTTTCTTAAGCTACACCGTTGCCTTTCAAGCAGGACAAAGAAATTATATTTTGTGCAACAGGTACCAATCCCATAATATAAGTTTTTACAAAGTATAATCATTTAGAAATTCGTCCAAAAGTATATGGTCTTTTGATGTTAACTGCAGTATACTTGTTCACCTGATTTTAATTATAGGTAACGGTTTCATTCAAAAAGAATTCGAAAAAAAATGAAATTGACAGATTTTTTTCTCGAAATTTAGGTGCTCCTATAGAGAACCTAAATCTCGGAGAAAAAGTCCCCAATTTGTTTTTTTAATTTTCCTTTTCAATTTTTCTTTTTCAAAGAAACTGTTGCCTGTGATTTCAATCTGACTTACATTGCAACACGTCACTTATTAATCAAGCAAACTACATAAGGTTGCAGTGATAAAGCCAACCAATATAATATTATAAGGTGACGGCATGTATGTAGTTTGTGCGGCTCCTATTACAGTATTTGTTTGGTTTGTCGGAGTTTTTGCTCTCAGGTAGTAATAGACTACAATTTTTCCATGAACGACCGCTTTCCCAGTAAACGCACACTCGAAACCAGTCTTGTGACAGTATCTCAAGGTCACGTCTTTTACTTCAGTACTCATAACCGGTGAATCTGAAAAGTAAATCAGTATGCATAACCAGTGAATCTTCAAAGTAGTGTACTACAGGTACCACATCATTGAAAAAAGAAATATTTTTCGAATTTTTTTTTTATTTCTTTTTCAATGATACTTTTACATGTGGTATGCAGGTCATAAATCAAATGCATATATGTCTACAAACGTGCCAATGGCACTATATAAATAGAATAATGGCTTATACTATATGCATACACGTCTTATAGACCAATTTGATTGTGTGTCTTGCATATGTGTAGGCACAGGCCTAAGACATTGTATCACAATGACCATTTTTAGCTCATATAGAGCACAAGTGAGCTGATGTGATTGCCGTGTCGTCCTTCATCAACAATTAAGACAGTCACTAATCTTGTCGCTTAATACTTTTGAAATTTGGTCTCTATGGACTGTAGATCAAGTTCGTTACTGTGTCATCTGGGTTCAAAACCTAGGTTACTAGGTAAAATCACAGAAAAAAACTTGTTAACTCTCTTAGAGGTTACCTTAATAATAACTAAGCTTAATGGAACTTAATTTGGCCCCGATGTCTGTCTCAGTAAAATCCAGTTCAATGTAGAAATTGGGTCATTATGGGTTAAACAAATAGGTCACCTGGCTATATCAAGAAAATCCTTGATAGGGTTAAATATTTTAGTCATAGGTCACCAGGCTATATCAAGAAAAACCTTGATAGGGTTAAATGTTTTAGTCATAGGTCACCAGGCTATATCAAGAAAAACCTTGATAGGGTCAAATATTTTAGTCATATCACAAACAAAATCAACATTCTGCCAAAACTGCATGCCTTCAGGTGAGCGTTTTAGGGTCAATGACCCTCTTGTTTTAGAATATGCCGGAAACAAGTGACAAAAAGGAATCAAAAATAGACAAGCGGGTTTTTAAATATGCATAGACACATTTTGTACCTACCTTCATTGAATAGTTGTCTACGACTGCCATAATCGAAGTAAGAGATTAGACCTTCCACGACGTATCCTGTGTCTTTCATTAATTGTTTCTTGATACCAACACCAACGTGTCTAGCTGCATCGATGTCCTCTTCATTTATGATCAGAGACTTGAACCCTTGGCCATCAGTACTGTTGATATTACGAAAGCTGTCCAAATCATCTTGGTCGATGGAAGCAACCAGACGGGTAATGTCTGACACTCGCTCCCACTTGATAATGTCATTGGTGCTTTCATGGTAAATCAGTTGGAAGGTCCCGGGTGTTGGTAGGAAGTAGACGTCGTGTAGTTTATACGGATACCGTTCATCAAGTATATTCTTCAACTGAACAGGGTCTTTATTGTTGCGTATATCCTCTCTGGTGAGCTTTTCAAATTTAGCCTTACATTTATCCTCATGCACGTTGAACGTTTCGTCCATTGCCTTTATCCGAGGTTCCCACACTTCTAAAGTATCGTCAATGCTTATGCCATTATTTGTGGTCATAGCATTGTTAATTGCTTGAATAGCTATACCAGAAGAAACTAGACGAAAATAGAACTGCTTAAGCTCATACAGCGATGTCATGTTGCAACGAGTAGAATCGATCCATAAATCCATCAGTGTGCCGCTGGGGCCGGGGGCACCGGGTATTTCATACGTCAGCAGACTAGGTAGGAATCGAATATGAACGATCAAATTACTGTTCTGATAATGTGTCAGAAATAGGTCCTCATAATGTTTTCGTTCAGTACCATTGTTCGCGAGCATGTGATTAATATCCACCAATGAGCTATGTACCGCAATAACTGCATCATCATTTCGCTCAAGCTTGGAGACAAGTAGTGTGTTTTTGATATTTGCAGTTGTCGACGCTTCAAGTAACTTGGGGATTTCTTCCAACAGCTGTTCGACTTTTCCGGCGTTTCCATCATCACCACCGTTAAAAATGTCATACACACCGAGGGCAAACTTAGCTACATTAAATAGAGTTTTTCCAATTGAAACGAGATGTTTGCCAACTGAAAGAATGCCCACTTGTTCAACCATATGAATATTATTCATAAATAGTAGACACACAATTACTGTCGGTATTAAATAATTCGCCATGTCGTCGCGATTCTGTTCAATACACAAATAACATTCAAGAATAGCACTTTTCGAACATGTTATGTTATAAAATAATGTCCAAATACTAGTACCTGTAAACCAACTGATTCAAACAAGACTATCCGCATTCTGTCAAAGTCGGATTAATATTATGTCATATTATCATGCAATCAATACAGTATCGATCTAATATATACATGTGTTTCTTATTACCTGCGTATTGCATAATTTACAAATGTATTTTAAGAAACAGATCATTGGGTAAACTTGGGTAAAAAGTTAAAACCTATATTTACAAACAAGGGTATCGGTATGTTACATTTAATTAAAATGTTCTAACTCGCCAATACTAAGTGTTGGCACAAAAATTGACAATTTTCAATTTGTTATAAAACACCTATTTACAAATTGCATTTTTATTTGCAAATATTCATTATAGATATACATATTTCAATGTGGTATAATGATTATAGCAGAACATTATATTGCAGACTTGAAAAATCCAATTGTTTTCTGACACAATTACACTCAAGTGACTTCATTTTCAGCCCATGAAATTACCCTTAACCTAAGAACTTGTATTCTTTGTAGGCCAGAGGCCACTAAAACAAGCACGGCAACTGGTTGGTTGAAAAGGTGTAGGGAAACCCGTAATGATAGAATTGGATAATGTTTGATTGGATAAATATGCATTGTTTACAATAATTAAAAGGTTGTCAAAATCAAGGAATATAATGTTTTCTATGCATTTTGAAATATTTCACAAGTGTCTAGCTGTATAATTTACTTTTTGAAAACCTTTGTAGAAAAGTATGTTATTGTCCGCATTTCGGATACCTTCATTTCTCATGGTTGGGGGGGGGTGATGTTCGAATGAAATTTGTTAAAATTCAAATAGGCTTTGCCTATATAATGAGGTAATTATTTTGTTATTTAGAAACTAATCAAACAAATGATTTTTGTGCCAACTCTAGTTTTTTGGACTAACGTGGGTTCTTATGTTATAATGTAGGGCAATAGTGGTCTCTGACCTGTAGTTAGTAATAAAACAAGCCCTGTAGGTTAATTACCACTAAATGTCTGCGCGGACCAAAATCCGATACACTCAAATAGTCCAGTAAAAAATCCGCTTCAGCATCATGAAGTTGGGTTTAAATGCAGAATTAATTTGTTCTGACATAATCTCTATATATGCCATTTTCAACTATTGGGCTGCCATGGGGTAGCATGTTTTACAAATTTCTCATGTTACAGGTTTAGATACAGTCCAGGAAATCTAGTTATTATCGGCCATATATACCAGGACATGTATAACATAAAATTGAGAAACTGCTTTAAACAAACAACAGGGATAGTGATTTTGAATGTAACTATTGATGCTTGTGTTATTGTTCATTTCGGTATTTTAAACCAATGAAGTTAGAGTATGAACCACACCAAGACAGGCTGCTGGAAGCAAACACTTTTTTTCTAGTTGGGCTTATGTTTCATTTTGTTTTTTACATGTATGTATATGTATTATTGTATAATTATGATAATATAACATAAGAATTAAAATAAAGTCCTTTGTTTGTTTTTGTTTCCACTTTTTAAATGTGTCACATTACGATTTTTCTCATTTGCATCCGATTCAGGAGTAAATCCATTAGTGAGTGATTTTGGACTTTCACAATATGTGTACCGGTATTATGCTCCACCCACCTTCATTCGTGAGGATGAAAGGTGTTGGTTGAGTTAAAACCAATCAAATATTTCTTATGGATGGAATAAAATATATAACAGATGCCGAATAACACTACACTCATTTTAATGGCACAGAAATAATCCAGCATATTTGAACAATAAATAAACCTCACATATGATTTTTCAATTTGTAAAATAATGATAATATTTGGTTGCCTAGCAACTGAGATAAGTCGTTCTTGCAATACTAGAAAAATATAAGTTGAGCTTCATGGAATGTAGTGAAATCTTCATTCAAGGAATACATGTATGTATTGCTGTAAAGTCATTTAATTTTGATGGGACGAAATTTTGTGGACTCTGTAAAAATACCATTTAGATGGGATGTTCATTTGTGGATTTTGCATTCTAGTGACTAAATTATTGTTTGATGGAATTTGATTTTGTGGTTGGGAGGTCAAAGGCCTGGATTTTGGCACTGAGCCAACTAAATTTGGTCATAACTTTCTCAGCATGTGGTTCCAGATTTTAAAGATATCTGACCATATTGTACCCTATTACATAATATTATGCAACATTGCACAGCATGTTAATTAGTCTCCAAGGGACCCTGTTATTAGATAATAAGACAACAAGGGTGTTACACTGACCAGTTACAGTGTTTTATGAGCCCATTTAATCACGGATTGTGATCTCATGCTGGCACCATGCTGTTCTGTATAAAGTTCTGTACCAGAAACAATGAAGGGGAAATCCAGGTTTTTAACAACGAAATCCACAAAATCTAATCCCCCACGAAAATTAATGATTGTACACTATATTTGGACCATAAACAAACAACACATGATTATCAACCTATAAAATAATGATAATATTTTGGAAATATCATCAGACAAATATATCTGTGTCATTCTGCTAGAATTTATTCATTCTAGAACAATTGAGCTAGACTAATGAGATATACTTATATACAGAACTATAGGTTTAAAACCATGAGGGGTTTAAGGAAGATGTATGATGTCTTGTAACCCTAACAACACAGGTAAGAAACAATCAGTCTATGAAATACTAGTACTGTAAAATCATTTAATTTCCATGGGACGAAATTTCATGGTTTTGGTAATAAAGACCAATGATGAGAAGTTCATTCGTGCATTTTGCATGTCAGGTAATAAATACAAGGGTAAAAATTATTGTTTGATGGGTATTTGGTGGTAAAAAGATGAACCACGAAATCCATAAAATTTAATTCCCCATGAAAATTAATGATTTTACAGTAACGTAAATACCTCAAATATAATTTTCAAGAATAAAACAATGTATCTATGATAGCAATATAAGTTAACAACAAGCAAAACAATTAATATAAAAATATTTTAAGCTAAATATATTATACCAAAAAAACGTTCTAAAACAATCAACATTACAAAGCAATATCAAAAATACAATACACATTAAAACAACAATATATTATCATATGTATTTACACAAAGTGGTCTCGTCAATCACATCCTTAAATTGCTATTAGAATTAGCTATAATTGCTATTTGTAATTAGCTTAAATTGCTATTTGTAATTAGCTAAAATTGCTATTTGTAATTAGCTTAAATTACTATTTGTAAAGAGCTACAATTGCTATTTCTAATTAGCTTAAATTACTATTTGTAAAGAGCTACAATTGATATTTGTAGTTAAATCAAATTGCTATCTGTAATTAGCTAAAATTGATATTTGTAATTAGCTAACATTGATATTTGTAATTAGCTTAAATTGCTATTTGAAATGAGCTACGATTGCTATTTCTAATTAGCTAAAATTGCTATTTGTAATTAGTTAAATTTGCTATTTCTAATAAGCTTAAATTGCTATTTGTAATTAGCTTAATTGATATTTGCAATTAGCTAAAATTGATATTTGCAGTTAGCTAAAATTGATATTTCCAATTAGCTAAAATTGATATTTCCAATTAGCTAAAATTGATATTTGTAATAATGTGACTATATTCACTACATTTTCATCACAACAATATCACTTCAAACTTGTTGACTTTCTTTATGGACATACAATCTAATGATTCATGAAAGATATGCCAATGTCACACAATGCAAATAAGGGGATGAATGTTTGTGCCCCCTCAATGAGGGCACCCGTGTCACATGGACACATTTCTAGTTTTGATATACACAGTGTCCAGCGCGTCCACTAAAAGTTGCAAAATTGGACATGGTTAAATTGTACAATATCTGTTTATCAGACGGTCGCTATTATACCAGTTTCTTAAGCTACACCGTTGCCTTTCAAGCAGGACAAAGAAATTATATTTTGTGCAACAGGTACCAATCCCATAATATAAGTTTTTACAAAGTATAATCATTTAGAAATTCGTCCAAAAGTATATGGTCTTTTGATGTTAACTGCAGTATACTTGTTCACCTGATTTTAATTATAGGTAACGGTTTCATTCAAAAAGAATTCGAAAAAAAATGAAATTGACAGATTTTTTTCTCGAAATTTAGGTGCTCCTATAGAGAACCTAAATCTCGGAGAAAAAGTCCCCAATTTGTTTTTTTAATTTTCCTTTTCAATTTTTCTTTTTCAAAGAAACTGTTGCCTGTGATTTCAATCTGACTTACATTGCAACACGTCACTTATTAATCAAGCAAACTACATAAGGTTGCAGTGATAAAGCCAACCAATATAATATTATAAGGTGACGGCATGTATGTAGTTTGTGCGGCTCCTATTACAGTATTTGTTTGGTTTGTCGGAGTTTTTGCTCTCAGGTAGTAATAGACTACAATTTTTCCATGAACGACCGCTTTCCCAGTAAACGCACACTCGAAACCAGTCTTGTGACAGTATCTCAAGGTCACGTCTTTTACTTCAGTACTCATAACCGGTGAATCTGAAAAGTAAATCAGTATGCATAACCAGTGAATCTTCAAAGTAGTGTACTACAGGTACCACATCATTGAAAAAAGAAATATTTTTCGAATTTTTTTTTTATTTCTTTTTCAATGATACTATTACATGTGGTATGCAGGTCATAAATCAAATGCATATATGTCTACAAACGTGCCAATGGCACTATATAAATAGAATAATGGCTTATACTATATGCATACACGTCTTATAGACCAATTTGATTGTGTGTCTTGCATATGTGTAGGCACAGGCCTAAGACATTGTATCACAATGACCATTTTTAGCTCATATAGAGCACAAGTGAGCTGATGTGATTGCCGTGTCGTCCTTCATCAACAATTAAGACAGTCACTAATCTTGTCGCTTAATACTTTTGAAATTTGGTCTCTATGGACTGTAGATCAAGTTCGTTACTGTGTCATCTGGGTTCAAAACCTAGGTTACTAGGTAAAATCACAGAAAAAAACTTGTTAACTCTCTTAGAGGTTACCTTAATAATAACTAAGCTTAATGGAACTTAATTTGGCCCCGATGTCTGTCTCAGTAAAATCCAGTTCAATGTAGAAATTGGGTCATTATGGGTTAAACAAATAGGTCACCTGGCTATATCAAGAAAATCCTTGATAGGGTTAAATATTTTAGTCATAGGTCACCAGGCTATATCAAGAAAAACCTTGATAGGGTTAAATGTTTTAGTCATAGGTCACCAGGCTATATCAAGAAAAACCTTGATAGGGTCAAATATTTTAGTCATATCACAAACAAAATCAACATTCTGCCAAAACTGCATGCCTTCAGGTGAGCGTTTTAGGGTCAATGACCCTCTTGTTTTAGAATATGCCGGAAACAAGTGACAAAAAGGAATCAAAAATAGACAAGCGGGTTTTTAAATATGCATATACACATTTTGTACCTACCTTCATTGAATAGTTGTCTACGACTGCCATAATCGAAGTAAGAGATTAGACCTTCCACGACGTATCCTGTGTCTTTCATTAATTGTTTCTTGATACCAACACCAACGTGTCTAGCTGCATCAATGTCCTCTTCATTTATGATCAGAGACTTGAACCCTTGGCCATCAGTACTGTTGATATTACGAAAGCTGTCCAAATCATCTTGGTCGATGGAAGCAACCAGACGGGTAATGTCTGACACTCGCTCCCACTTGATAATGTCATTGGTGCTTTCATGGTAAATCAGTTGGAAGGTCCCGGGTGTTGGTAGGAAGTAGACGTCGTGTAGTTTATACGGATACCGTTCATCAAGTATATTCTTCAACTGAACAGGGTCTTTATTGTTGCGTATATCCTCTCTGGTGAGCTTTTCAAATTTAGCCTTACATTTATCCTCATGCACGTTGAACGTTTCGTCCATTGCCTTTATCCGAGGTTCCCACACTTCTAAAGTATCGTCAATGCTTATGCCATTATTTGTGGTCATAGCATTGTTAATTGCTTGAATAGCTATACCAGAAGAAACTAGACGAAAATAGAACTGCTTAAGCTCATACAGCGATGTCATGTTGCAACGAGTAGAATCGATCCATAAATCCATCAGTGTGCCGCTGGGGCCGGGGGCACCGGGTATTTCATACGTCAGCAGACTAGGTAGGAATCGAATATGAACGATCAAATTACTGTTCTGATAATGTGTCAGAAATAGGTCCTCATAATGTTTTCGTTCAGTACCATTGTTCGCGAGCATGTGATTAATATCCACCAATGAGCTATGTACCGCAATAACTGCATCATCATTTCGCTCAAGCTTGGAGACAAGTAGTGTGTTTTTGATATTTGCAGTTGTCGACGCTTCAAGTAACTTGGGGATTTCTTCCAACAGCTGTTCGACTTTTCCGGCGTTTCCATCATCACCACCGTTAAAAATGTCATACACACCGAGGGCAAACTTAGCTACATTAAATAGAGTTTTTCCAATTGAAACGAGATGTTTGCCAACTGAAAGAATGCCCACTTGTTCAACCATATGAATATTATTCATAAATAGTAGACACACAATTACTGTCGGTATTAAATAATTCGCCATGTCGTCGCGATTCTGTTCAATACACAAATAACATTCAAGAATAGCACTTTTCGAACATGTTATGTTATAAAATAATGTCCAAATACTAGTACCTGTAAACCAACTGATTCAAACAAGACTATCCGCATTCTGTCAAAGTCGGATTAATATTATGTCATATTATCATGCAATCAATACAGTATCGATCTAATATATACATGTGTTTCTTATTACCTGCGTATTGCATAATTTACAAATGTATTTTAAGAAACAGATCATTGGGTAAACTTGGGTAAAAAGTTAAAACCTATATTTACAAACAAGGGTATCGGTATGTTACATTTAATTAAAATGTTCTAACTCGCCAATACTAAGTGTTGGCACAAAAATTGACAATTTTCAATTTGTTATAAAACACCTATTTACAAATTGCATTTTTATTTGCAAATATTCATTATAGATATACATATTTCAATGTGGTATAATGATTATAGCAGAACATTATATTGCAGACTTGAAAAATCCAATTGTTTTCTGACACAATTACACTCAGGTGACTTCATTTTCAGCCCATGAAATTACCCTTAACCTAAGAACTTGTATTCTTTGTAGGCCAGAGGCCACTAAAACAAGCACGGCAACTGGTTGGTTGAAAAGGTGTAGGGAAACCCGTAATGATAGAATTGGATAATGTTTGATTGGATAAATATGCATTGTTTACAATAATTAAAGGGTTGTCAAAATCAAGGAATATAATGTTTTCTATGCATTTTGAAATATTTCACAAGTGTCTAGCTGTATAATTTACTTTTTGAAAGCATTTTTAGAAAAGTATGTTATTGTCCGCATTTCGGGTACTTTCATTTCTCATGGTTGGGGGGGGGGGGGAGTGATGTTCGAATGAAATTTGTTAAAATTCAAATAGGCTTTGCCTATATAATGAGGTAATTATTTTGTTATTTAGAAACTAATCAAACAAATGATTTTTGTGCCAACTCTAGTTTTTTGGACTAACGTGGGTTCTTATGTTATAATGTAGGGCAATAGTGGTCTCTGACCTGTAGTTAGAAATAAAACAGGCCCTATAGGTTAATTACCACTAAATGTCTGCGCGGACCAAAATCCGATACACTCAAATAGTCCAGTAAAAAATCCGCTTCAGCATCATGAAGTTGGGTTTAAATGCAGAATTAATTTGTTCTGACATAATCTCTAAATATACCATTTTCGACTATTGGGCTGCCATGGGGTAACATATTTTACAAACTTCTCATGTTACAGGTTAAGATACAGTCCAGGAAATCTAGTTATTATCAGCCATATATACCAGGACATGTATAACATAAAATTTAAACAAACAACAGGGATAGTGATTTTGAATGTTACTATTGATGCTTGTGTTATTGTTCATTTCGGTATTTTAAACCAATGAAGTTAGAGTATGAACCACACCAAGACAGGCTGCTGGAAGCAAACACTTTTTTTCTAGTTGGCCTTATGTTTCATTTTGTTTTTTACATGTATGTATATGTTTTATTGTATAATTATGATAAAATAACATAAGAATTAAAATAAAGTCCTTTGTTTGTTTTTGTTTCCACTTTTTAAATGTGTCACATTATGTTTTTTTCTCCTTTGCATCCGATTCAGGAGTAAATCCATTAGTGAGTGATTTTGAACTTTCACAATATGTGTACCGGTATTATGCTCCACCCACCTTCATTCCTGAGGATGAAAGGTGTTGGTTGAGTTAAAACCAATCAAATATTTCTTATGGATGGAATAAAAAATATATAACAGATGCTGAATAACACTACACTCATTTTAATGGCACAGAAATAATCCAGCATATTTGGACAATACATAAACCACACATATGATAATCAATTTGTAAAATAATGATAGTGTTTGGTTGCCTAGCAACTGAGATAAGTCGTTCTTGCAATACTAGAAAAATATAAGTTGAGCTTCATGGAATGTAGTGAAATCTTCATTCAAGGAATACATGTATGTATTGCTGTAAAGTCATTTAATTTTGATGGGACGAATTTTTGTGGACTCGGTAAAAAATACCATTTAGATGTTCATTTGTGGATCTTGCATTCTAGTGACTAAATTATTGTTTGATGGAATTTGATTTTGTGGTTGGGAGGTCAAAGGCCTGGATTTTGGCACTAAGCCAACTAAATTTGGTCATAACTTTCTCAGCATGTGGTTCCTGATTTTAAAGATATCTGACCATATTGTACCCTATTACATAATATTATGCAACATTGTTCAGCATGTTAATTAGTCTCCAAGGGGCCCTGTTATTAGATAATAAGACAACAAGGGTGTTACACTGACCAGTTACAGTGTTTTATGAGCCCATTTAATTACGGATAGTGATCTCATGCTGGCACCATGCTGTTCTCTATACAGTTCTGTACCAGAAACAATGAAGGGAAAATCCAGATCTTTAACAACGAAATCCACAAAATCTAATCCCCCATGAAAATTAATGATAGTACAATATATTTGGACCATAAACAAACAATACATGATTATCAACCTATAAAACAATGATAATGTTTTGGAAATATCAGACAGAACATCTGTGTCATTCTGCTAGAATTGATTCATTCTAGAACAATTAACCTAGATTAATGAGAAATACTTATATACAGAACTATAGGTTTAAAACCATGAGGGGTTTAACGAAGACTTATGATGTCTTGTAACCCTAACAACACAGGTAAGAAACAATCAGTTTATGAAATACTAGTACTGTAAAATCATTTAATTTCGATGGGACGAAATTTCATGGTTTTGGTAAAAAAGACCAATGATGAGAAGTTCATTCGTGTATTTTGCATGTCAGTAATAAATACAAGGGTAAAAATTATTGTTTGATGGGTATTTGGTGGTAAAAAGATGAACCACGAAATCCATAAAATTTAATTCCCCATGAAAATTAATGATTTTACAGTAACGTAAATATCTCAAACATAATTCTAAAGAACAAAACAATGTATCTATGATAGCAAAATAAGTTAACAACAAGCAAAACAATAGATATAAAAATAGTTTAAACTAAATATATTATAACAAAAAAACGTTCTAAAACAATCAACATTACAAAGCAATATCAAAAATACAATACACATTAAAAAAACAATATATTATCATATATATTTACACAAGGTGGTCTCTTCAATCACATCCTTAAATTGCTATTAGAATTAGCTAAAATTGCTATTTGTAATTAGCTTAAATTGCTATTTGTAATTAGCTAAAATTGCTATTTGTAATTAGCTTAAATTACTATTTGTAAAGAGCTACAATTGATATTTGTAATTAAATCAAATTGCTATCTGTAATTAGCTAAAATTGATATTTGTAATTAGCTTAAATTGCTATTTGAAATGAGCTACGATTGCTATTTCTAATTAGCTAAAATTGCTATCTGTAATTAGCTAAAATTGCTATTTGTAATAAACTAAATTGATATTTGCAATTAGCTAAAAGTAATATTTGCAGTTAGCTAAAATTGATATTTCCAATTAGCTAAAATTGATATTTCCAATTAGTTAAAATTGATATTTGTAATAATGTGACTATATTCACTACATTTTCATCTCAACAATATCACTTCAAACTTTTTGAATTTCTTTATGGACATACAATCTAATGATTCATAAAAGATATGCCAATGTCACACAATGCAAATAAGGGGATGAATGTTTGTGCCCCCTCAATGAGGGCACCCGTGTCACATGGACACATTTCTAGTTTTGATATACACAGTGTCCAGCGCGTCCACTAAAAGCTGCAAAATTGGACATGGTTAAATTGTACAATATCTGTTTATCAGACGGTCACTATTATACCAGTTTCTTAAGCTACACCGTTGCCTTTCAAGCAGGACAAAGAAATTATATTTTGTGCAACAGGTACCAATCCCATAATATAAGTTTTTACAAAGTATAATCATTTAGAAATTCGTCCAAAAGTATATGGTCTTTTGATGTTAACTGCAGTATACTTGTTCACCTGATTTTAATTACAGGTGACGGTTTTATTCAAAAACAATTCGAAAAAAATGAAATTGATAGATTTTTTTCTCGAAATTTAGGTGCTCCATCAATCTACGATCTATAGAGAACCTAAATTTCTGAGAAAAAATCCCCAATTTGTTTTTTCAATTTTCCTTTTCAATTTTTCAAAGAAACTGTTGTCTGTGATTTCAATCTGACTTACGTTGCAACACGTCACTTATTAATCAAGCAAACTACATGTAAATAAGGTTGCAGTGATAAAGCCAACCAATATAATATTATAAGGTGACGGCATGTATGTAGTTTGTGCGGCTCCTATTACAGTATTTGTTTGGTTCGTCGGGGTTTTTGCTCTCAGGTAGTAATAGACTACAATTTTTCCATGAACGACCGCTTTCCCAGTAAACGCACACTCGAAACCAGTCTTGTGACAGTATCTCAAGGTCACGTCTTTTACTTCAGTACTCATAACCGGTGAATCTGAAAAGTAAATCAGTATGCATAACCAGTGAATCTTCAAAGTAGTGTACTACAGGTACCACATCATTGAAAAAAGGAATATTTTCGAAATTTAATTTTTTTATTTCTTTTTCAATGATACTATAACATGTGGTATGCAGGTCATAAATCAAATGCATATATGTCTACAAACGTGCCAGTGGCATATAAATAGAATAATGGCTTATACTATAGGCATACACGTCTTATAGACCAATTTGATTGTGTGTCTTGCATATGTGTAGGCACAGGCCTAAGACATTGTATCACAATGACCATTTTTAGCTCATATAGAGCACAAGTGAGCTGATGTAATTGCCGTGTCGTCCTTCATCAACAATTAAGACAGTCACTAATCTTGTCGCTTAATACTTTTGAAATGTGGTCCAAATGTTTGTCTCTATGGACTGTAGATCAAGTTCGTAACTGTGTCATCTGGGTTCAAAACCTAGGTTACTAGGTCAAATCACAGAAAAAAACTTGTTAACTCTCTTAGAGGTTACCTTAATAATAACTTAGCTTAATGGAACTTAATTTGGCCCCAATGTCTGTCTCAGTAAAATCCAGTTCAATGTAGAAATTGGGTCATTATGGGTTAAACAAATAGGTCACCAGGCTATAGATATCAAGAAAATCCTTAATAGGGTTAAATATTTTAGTCATAGGTCACCAGGCTATATCAAGAAAAACCTTGATAGGGTTAAATATTTTAGTCATAGGTCACCAGGCTATATCAAGAAAAACTTTGATAGGGTTAAACATTTTAGTCATAGGTCACCAGGCTATATCAAGAAAAACCTTGATAGGGTCAAATATTTTAGTCATATCACAAACAAAATCAACATGCTGCCAAAACTGCATGCCTTCAGGTGAGCGTTTTAGGGTCAATGACCCTCTTGTTTTAGAATATGCCGGAAACAAGTGACAAAAAGGAATCAAAAATAGACAAGAGGGTTTTTAAATATGCATATGCACATTTTGTACCTACCTTCATTGAATAGTTGTCTACGACTGCCATAATCGAAGTAAGAGATTAGACCTTCCACGACGTATCCTGTGTCTTTCATTAATTGTTTCTTGATACCAACACCAACGTGTCTAGCTGCATCAATGTCCTCTTCATTTATGATCAGAGACTTGAACCCTTGACCATCAGTACTGTTGATATTACGAAAGCTGTCCAAATCATCTTGGTCGATGGAAGCAACCAGACGGGTAATGTCTGACACTCGCTCCCACTTGATAATGTCATTGGTGCTTTCATGGTAAATCAGTTGGAAGGTCCCGGGTGTTGGTAGGAAGTAGACGTCGTGTATTTTATACGGATACCGTTCATCAAGTATGTTCTTCAACTGAACAGGGTCTTTATTGTTGCGTATATCCTCTCTGATGAGCTGTTCAAATTTAGCCTTACATTTATCCTCATGCACGTTGAACGTTTCGTCCATTGCCTTTATCCGAGGTTCCCACACTTCTAAAGTATCGTCAATGCTTATGCCATTATTTGTGGTCATAGCATTGTTAATTGCTTGAATAGCTATACCAGAAGAAACTAGACGAAAATAAAACTGCTTAAGCTCATACAGCGATGTCATGTTGCAACGAGTAGAATCGATCCATAAATCCATCAGTGTGCCGCTGGGGCCGGGGGCACCGGGTATTTCATACGTCAGCAGACTAGGTAGGAATCGAATATGAACGATCAAATTACTGTTCTGATAATGTGTCAGAAATAGGTCCTCATAATGTTTTCTTTCAGTACCATTGTTCGCGAGCATGTGATTTATATCCACCAATGAGCTATGTACCGCAATAACTGCATCATCTATTCGCTCAAGCTTGGAGACAAGTAGTGTGTTTTTGATATTTGCAGTTGTCGACGCTTCAAGTAACTTGGGGATTTCTTCCAACAGCTGTTCGACTTTTCCGGCGTTTCCATCATCACCACCGTTAAAAATGTCATACACACCGAGGGCAAACTTAGCTACATTAAATAGAGTTTTTCCAATTGAAACGAGATGTTTGCCAACTGAAAGAATGCCCACTTGTTCAACCATATGAATATTATTCATAAATAGTAGACACACAATTACTGTCGGTATTAAATAATTCGCCATGTCGTCGCGATTCTGTTCAATACACAAATAACATTCAAGAATAGCACTTTTCGAACATGTTATGTTATAAAATAATGTCCAAATACTAGTACCTGTATACCAACTGATTCAAACAAGACTATCCGCATTCTGTCAAAGTCGGATTAATATTATGTCATATTATCATGCAACACACATCAACACCCACTTGTAAATAAATGCGCAATTAATCTCTATAAATAATCAGAACGAGTGTATTTTTCGAAAACGTATGACGTGCATGTTAAGGATAAATTTATAATATATGCGTTTTAATAGACATAATAGGGGTTTTACCAAGTTTCGGTTTCATAACGATTGTTAAGGTCAAATAATTTAAAAGGAAAATAATTATGAATACGCACTGGGTGCATCCTCTATTTTAAGAACTGGAAAAACCGTTACTTTGGACGGGTGACTTTCGATTTGGAGGAGGTAAATATTTTATTTTGTATATAACAACTAATGATCCATAAACCTCAACTAGCGCACCGTATGCCTTAAGAGTTGCCCCGTACAGGTTGCCATCATTTTATTTGAAACGATTCTCCAATTTAGCAAAATAGCCGGTACCATTTCTTTACTTGAAAATTAATATTTTGTACGGGCTATTTTATATAATCCGGGAATCTTTTCAAAGAAATTGATGACAACCTGAACGTGTCAACCCTTAAGGCATACGGTGCGCTAGTTGAGGTTTATGGATCATAAGTTGTTTGATAGAAAATCAAATATTTACCTAAAAATTACCCGTCCCAAGTAACGGTTTTTCTAGTTCTAAAAATAGAGGGTGTACCCAGTGATGTATATATATATATAGATCTATGTTATACGTATGTGTGTTATAGGCCACGGTCATTTATAAAATGTTTCTCTGATCACAATTGTGTATAATAATTGTGTTTATTTCCCACACTGTGCATTGAAACCGGAGGCAAAATATACATAGAACGCATTAATAACAAAAAGGAATCCATTATACTTAACTAGATATACACATGCATATATACCAGTACATGTATATAGCAAAGTTGTACATTTGGCTCGAATACAAGTTGACATATATTTGTAATTTAGAATAATAAGTTGATGTAACAGGTATTATTAAATGACTATCAATTATTAGCCCTATAACACAGCATTGCCCTAGTCTAATAATAAGCACGTGTCCACTATAACAGAGCCGAAAATCTATATCAGTTATCGGCCTCGGGCCGAAAAGTGTTATAAAATCTGATTGGCTAATAGACAGGGCCGAAAAGTGATATTAATGTTGGCCCTCCTTTTAAGCAATCTGATTGGCTACTAGACAGGGCCAAAAAGTGATATTGATTCTCTGTTGAAATTACGGAGAATCGATTCTTATTCACTAAAATGAATGTAACTTTTTAATTACTGAACGGAAATATGTCATATGGGTATTAGTTTTCTTAGTTAGACGATTTGCTACACTTTGTTGTAGGTTTTGATTAAAAACTACGAAAAAAGTTGTTTTTCACATATTTTGGAGCCTTTCGATCATATGCTAGATTTATACGTTGCTGTTCATGAAGGCGATGAAGAATGTAAAACTAATTGATACTTATTTAATAAAATTGTCAATAAATGGGTGATTTGATATTACCCCTGTTATTTATACATGTACAATTTATATCAAATCACCCATTTATTAACATATAATAATAACCTGTTTCAGGACTTTCAGTATCTTTCTATGGGATGTTCCGTATTGTTTATTGTCTGTGTCGTTTCACACAAATACCCCAGTTATGTAACAATACAGAAAAAATACGCAATTCAATAAAGGGTATGCCTATTGAATGGGTGTTGTCTTTAGTGTGGAATTATTCAGTAGTGGAACGACGGTTGCATAACACATATGAAACGAACCTTAGTCGTTTCAACTGACATGTGTGCGTGTACAGTTTAACAGAAACAAATAAAGGAGCACATTTAATCGTACACAACACAAACGCAGTTCCATTTTACAAATGACAATTACACTCAACATTTACACAAATACCATTAACCAGGCATAGCTAAGTGAGGATTTTGTTGTACAAGTGTATACGAAAACAAAACAAACTCCAGTTGTTTCAACGTTTCGACTGCATCCTCTTCTTCAGGGAACAAATTGAAATTGGTGTACAAGTAACACATAATATAATTAGCAATAACTTGTTTCATTTATTTTTATTTTAGCCATAGGAATATTCCTTGTAATTTGACTCATTTGCATATCTAAAACACACTGTTGGTCACTGTGCATTACCAATTTGATTGAAACTGCGGAAAAGTACACAAGGTGTGCGATGAGTTTATTACAAATGTACGTGTACTTGTACTTGCACGTAACTAGCAAGTCTTTTCTTAAATTTTCATTAAATATTTCATACGCTCGACAACACTTTAGATAGCCAACCAGCCTAGTAGAATTCAAACCAATATAGCGCGAAGAAAGCAATATCATTACACATGGAAACTAATGTTTAGTTTGTTAAGTGGGTTCATTTGCACAATGACCATCAGTCGGAACTCCTCGGCGTTTATCTAGAGAAAGTGCCTCGGACATAATAGGGAAGCCGCTGT
This sequence comes from Spisula subtruncata, assembly GCA_963678985.1. Lineage (NCBI taxonomy): Eukaryota > Metazoa > Mollusca > Bivalvia > Venerida > Mactridae > Spisula > Spisula subtruncata. The sequence continues at coordinate 5,612,532 of OY787673.1, read as the reverse complement.
TATGACGGACTACTTTATTACATGACTCGTGAGAATCAAACGATGGAATCGAAGAGAGTATCAACTCCTAAAAGGAGACAGGCTTCTAAATAGCATTGAAAAATAGCTGATGATTGGCCATTACCGGAAACCGCCTAACCAAAATTTGTAACCCTACAGTTATGTACGAGACGTATTTCAGTTACGGAATGGCCGAGTTGTAACGATTGAATGGCTATCTTGAGCATCATGTACCGTGTATATTACATGTTGTTCCCATGTTTCCCCAATCCATAGACCAGGAACCCGAAGACTTCTATCGTTAACAGCACAGAACTGTGTTTGCCACTTCCGTTTGTAAGATTTTGTTGATACGCCAATTTATGCCTTGATATGTAAGTATCTAGGCAAATAAAAACTTGTTCGAATACCACATCAGCTTGAGGTCCAAAGGATAGAACGTACTCGTGCGGTTCAAAAAGCAGGCCACCAACATCAACACTGCTGTTGTCCAGATACGTAAACGCGGTCAATGCAATGATTGGACAGAACAACAACCCGGACATTGCTATGCCCTCGCACCTTGTTCCCAGCTCATCCACGTAGGGAAACAGGTGAAGTGTATCGGGAGCCAGCGGAAATAGAACATCCTGTCCGGCCTCCATCTTGTAAACACCGGAAGTGTTGGCGTTGTATTTGTCAATTTTATTGACAAAAGCCATAAATGTTCTTTTCAGGTTAGTTTGTGTCCTGGCATGGACTACTATCTGTACATGAGTTATAAGATCGTTGTCAACAACATGAACACCCTTAATAGAAGATTTACAAATGGTCATTGGTCGTTCTTGTGAGAATAAAGTTGACACTTCGTTCAAAATATCATCATGGTTGTACTGTACAGACGCAGGATACTTGACTAACACCCAAAAATCTAAATTTATGTTTGACAAACTTCGATAGAGTCCAAAACACCTTTCTCCTATGGACAGCTTTTCTAAAGAACATTGCATCGTAAGGCATTCGTTCTGAAAAAGACAAAATCGAAATAAAATAAGTTAATAGTGACTTACAGTATATTCGAAGAAAATGTCGGTTTTGAAATCAAATTGGACCATCAAGTCATTTCTGAACTGTGCATGAGGTTCAGAAACCTCCTAAATCAGCACCCAGCTGTGGACAATATCGGACAAGCTGGGTTATAATTGTATGTTTCCGTGTAACTAATGCTGAAACCTAATCACAAACAAACGGATTATTTAAGCCTTCATTTGTAAACAAAATGTTCGATTTAACATTTCGCTGGCTTAGAATGAGAAGGTCGTAACTACAAAGTCCATTTATTGAGAAAACAAGAAAAAAATGTCTAATGTTTAGTCTTTACTTTTGGAAAAACAAGCTTTTGTAAATTCATTTTGGTCAACATTACAAGTTCCGATTTTCATGAAAATATGCTCACAAGAAGCACCTTATGATGCAGATGTAAAATATGTATCAGTCTTATAAGGTTGCAAGTAGTAGTTACGACCTTCTCATTCTAAGCCAGCGATTTGGCGTACGGTCAATAAGACTATCAAAATACTTACGATATCTCCATTAAAGACAGCGGGTGGGGTACAGCGGCTTTGGTGATCTGTGCTGTCTTCGTCGTATCCTTCAGGGAAAGCTTCGTCAAGCGAAAGCAATGCCGTGACTGACAAAGTTGGAAAAATGGACTGGGAACTGTTGTCCGAGCAATCTGAGTATTGGTTAAATGGATTAAGTTGTTCGTTACACATCATACAAAACACATTTTTGAATATGTCGGTTCTAGTATATACTGGCGAATGATATGTCGTGCATTTCTCTTCTAATCTCGAGTAGTCTGTGCTGTCATTGTGACAGTTGGCAATCATATGTTGCGGATGGAGATACGTGGTTGCATGTGTTCCCCCAGGGGGTTTAAAGTACGACACGCATGGAATCAAGCCTGACATCAGCGTCCTTACAATTGCAACTCTACCATCCGTCTCAAAGAAGACTTGAGAGAATGGCATGAGAAGCATAAAGTCTAAAACACTGCTACATCGAAGTTCATGGTTCCAGTTTATTAGATCTACCATGATCTCGTTGTTACACATTGCACAGTATATGTTGCGGTAGTGTCGGTCTGTACGAACACTGTAAACGGGTAACATATCTGTTGTGCTCTCTCTATCTTCATTATGGCATTTAGCAATCAAACTAACATTATCTGTGGTATTGCAATGTTTGTAAAGCAAATAACTTGATCTCAGTTCGTCGGGAAATAGAGTTGTGTTAAAGATATAGGTCTGTGTACAGAACTCTCTCTGTTCTCCCCACGAATCATAACGAGGCAGTCTGAAAAATTCCTTGTCGTAACAACAGTTGCCAAGCTCGTAACAACGATCGCTACAGTCGCATGGTTTACAACAAACGGTGTCCGGTGTTCTGTCCAGTACAATTAGTGTAGTGTTCTCCGTCTCCGAAGCATTGAATCCACAGTAACTTGTTGGGCAGTATTGTCTGAGAACGTCTTCATCCTGAGTCACGTTGGTGAATGGAGTTGGCAAATCAGGAAGGGAGGCATTATTCCAAAGCCCAAAAGAACTTTTCCACGTGGTCCTTCCACTCTGTATCGACAGAATGATCACAAGTAATTTAACATAAAATGATAAAACCATTTTTAAAATAGTCGCATTATATTCGAACGAAATGAGAAAAAGTCAGAAGGTGTGCAAAGAGGATGTTCTCTATAAACAGCCCAATACACGAACATCCGTTGAAACAATAATGCTGAAGTTAATTCTGACATTGTCTTTTATATACACGCACTAGAACAAAATACCACCTATGAAAACAGCACTCGAAAAGGTGAAACATTTTAGTAAGGGAAATGGCATTATTGAACACTGATTTGTATGCTCCGATTGTGCATGTGCGGCCTAGTGACGATTTTCTGTTGTGTTTGCCCAACACGTTACCAAAACAAGAGTGTTAAACACACAAAGACAATTCTACTTTTATTCCGCCATATCACCTTTAGTATTGTCAAGAAAGCTATGCACTGGTCTGTATTCACATGTTTCTGAGATTGTGTTAATGTCTGTATAGGAATCAATGACGCATGGATAACAAGGAGAATTGGAACGGGTGAAAGATTTGTAAAGTTATTCGACTATCTGTGATCGAACCATTGATTCTAAACATGAACGTGTTAACATGTTAGTGTCGAACATATCAATAGAAACTCATTGATCAGCGAATTGTCATTGTATCATGGGTGGAACATACACACATACACACATACAATGTATAATAAACAAACATTACAATGTATGATGGTGGTTTATTGTAAGAAATTAACATCTGCAATCATTCGTATAATAGTACATTATATCATTATAAAAGTACAGTTAGTATTTATAGTTCCCACTGCTTTGTCCAATCAAAAGACAGGGATTTTCAATTTTTTTGACCACTTATTATTTTATTTGTGCAAAATGTATATAATAACTATTAAGAATTTTTTTTATTAGGACAATTTAGCTTTTTTCCAAATATGGAAAACTAGACCTGCATACCCTCACTACTTTACTGTGGTTCTTTCAACAATTTATAATCTGGTCAAAGAAGTAGCCGGGTAAACTATAACTCAATAAATGGGCAAGCTATTGTTTGCAGGAAAGGTCGCCAAAAGATGGTGGGTAAAATATAAGCCGGTTATAGATCACATATTAGAATTATAAACACGCTAGATCGCTCCCTTGCACTTGTGTGTTTATAACTCTAATATGTTTTGTATATGATCTATAACCTATACGTTATATGATCTATAACCTATACGTTATATGATCTATAACCTATACATATGATCTATAGGTAACCTATACGAATCATGTGTCAGATTCATTGTGAATTTTAAGCATCGTTTCACAATTACAAAAATATTGCAATGTTAGATACGATCTTCTGTATATAAGTAAAGACAATGTGTCAAATGACCCAATGTCTGCGGTGTTCAGTTAGGGCCATCGCCGCATAGATATAAAAAATAGCTAGTACCATAATGGAAAGTCAGCCAGCCCGCTTAGCTCAGTCGTTAGAGCACCTAGTAGTCACTACTGATCTCGGGGTTGTGGGTTCGAATCCCGGGCTGGCCAACTAAAATTTCTAATAGCCTTTCGGGTGAGACTTTAAACCGAGGTCCCATGTATGGTGCTATACACTGGCATGTAAAAGAACCAGGGATGCTTCTGGAATTGGGGCATCTTCTGTATCATGCTCTATCCCCAAAAACCTAAAAATACTAAAACTCTTCTGGGGTCTCGCTCATATGGATTATCCGGTGGAGAGGATAAAGAAACTGATTAAATATAATGGAAAGTCGATAGTACGTTAGTGAACGTTAGGGACGAGTCGTTTCCTATGCCCATGTATATGCATGTATAAATATGTATGCTTCTGTTGCCTAGGTACTTATGAAGTGCAGTATTAAGCCCGTGTCCCCCTGACAATGCAGTTAATTTATGTCACAATAAATAAACTAAAAATACACTAACACCAAAGTGGATTGAACTTCAACTTCAACTTCAATTTGTATTCTCGTCAAAATCCTCTTGGACATTTATCAACGACAATGTCAAATGAATGTCAGGCGTTTTATTTTTAACATAATAAAATTATGTTAGGAAAATAAAACATTTTTATTTTAAGTTATGTAAGCAAATTATGACAGAAAGTTGGACTTAAAAACAATAAAATGCTTAAAAAACTTTTCACAGTGTTTCCAGAACATATTATGAGTAGTTAACACAAAGTAACATATACTGTCTGGAAAACAAGTACTCTTTACTTATGGAAAACATTTTTTTAACTTCATGGCTTCTATTTTGTAATCCAGTGTTGGTCGACGGACAACGATTTTCACGAAAATATGCTCTAGAGATAAATAAGCGCAGTATGTAGATTTCAAATATGTATCAGGTTGACCTTCTTAAGCAGTCTAAGCCAGCGAAACATCGAATACACTCCACTCAACTCCGTTTAAAGTCAACACGCAACATCATCATCAAATGGATTACCAAAGAACCGTTCATTTTGAAGTTTCTACTATTACAAATTTTGCTAATGGTGTGTAAACACATTTTTTCATTAAAAACAGTATGTACATTACCTAAATCCATTCATTAAATTAGAAATCTACGATTAAATTGCTGGTCAATTCGAAAAAAGTAACCTTATCTATGTTTTACCCACGTGCAAAGATTTATAAGAAAATACCGGCTGCCTTTATGTCCGTAATGTAAATACACGTGTATCAAGGTTTCTCTATGAGTTAATTAAAAGCAAATTAACGAAGGAAAAATTTAAATTGGATATGTGCCAATACACACCCATTTTTCAACAATGCTTAAAGGTTTGTAGAAAACATGTTCAGTTAATATAGTCTATAAATAAAATGAGCAAAAAATGGGCATGCAGAGGAGACTGAGAAATGGTAAGGTACATTACTATCAGGACTTTGTCTATTTATGGGCAGAATAAATAAAATCATTCGTGGCATTAAAATGTGGAACAAAGTGACATGCTTTTTCTACCTTACTTTGCTAGCTTTAACAAAGCATACTCCAGAAAAAACAGGGCTTAGTGACAAAATTGTGAAATTGTTGATAGTATATGATTAGAAAGAATTAAGAGACTCTTGTGAACATTTCTGAAATTTTGAAAAAAATATTTCATACAATTACAAAGTTATATACTTTTTTAATCAACCACTACCGCTTACTGTTTGAGTGACGTCACGAACGTCATTCTCTACATTTGTTTACGTAACGTCACTAGACCCCTTTCACCAAATCTCCACCTGACTGATAAGCTAATGAATTATTTAGTGGAGGCAGAAAGCATCCGCAGGTGATAAGCCTCCAGTAGTAAATTCTACGGAATACCGTTAGGGCCATCGTGGTTACACATTAAAATCCAGAAGGCGACAATGTGATAGTGCGATAGTACGATGGCGACAATGCGATAATACGATGGCGACAATGCGATAGTACGATGGCGACAATGCGACAACGCGATAGTACGATGGCGACAATGCGATAGTACGATGGCGACAATGCGACAACGCGATAGTACGATGGCGACAATGCGATAGTCATATCGTACTATCGCCATCGTACTGTCGCATTGTCGCCATCGTACTATCGCGTTGTCGCATTGTCGCCATCGTATTATCGCATTGTCGCCATCGTACTATCGCATTGTCGCCATCGTACTATCGCGTTGTCGCATTGTCGCCATCGTACTGTCGCATTGTCGCCATCGTACTATCGCGTTGTCGCCATCGCGTTGTCGCATTGTCGCCATCGTACTGTCGCATTGTCGCCATCGTACTATCGCGTTGTCGCCATCGTATTATCGCATTGTCGCCATCGCGTTGTCGCATTGTCGCCATCGTACTGTCGCATTGTCGCCATCGTACTATCGCGTTGTCGCATTGTCGCCATCGTACTGTCGCATTGTCGCCATCGTACTATCGCGTTGTCGCCATCGCGTTGTCGCATTGTCGCCATCGTACTATCGCATTGTCGCCATCGTACTATCGCGTTGTCGCCATCGTATTATCGCATTGTCGCCATCGCGTTGTCGCATTGTCGCCATCGTACTGTCGCATTGTCGCCATCGTACTATCGCGTTGTCGCATTGTCGCCATCGTACTGTCGCATTGTCGCCATCGTACTATCGCGTTGTCGCCATCGCGTTGTCGCATTGTCGCCATTGTACTATCGCGTTGTCGCCATCGTACTATCGCGTTGTCGACTATCGCCAATCGACTACTGAGTCCAAATACTAGGTTTCATCGACTCAATACAAGGAATAATCCTGTGAAGTTTGACTAACCTTGCTCAATGTAAGGTCATGTGACCTTGACCTTTTGCCTACTAACCCCAAAGTGTAGGTTTCATCTACTTAATACAAGCAATCATCCTATGAAGTTTGAATACCTTAGGTCAAAGTAATCTCCAGTTATTGAGCCAAAATCCTTTTCTATCATAAGGTCACAGTGACCTTGACTTTTCGACTGATAAGTATCATCTACTGAATATAAGCAATAATGCTATGAAGTTTCACTTCCATTGGTCAAATTGTTCATTAGTTATTTAGCTGCAACTGTGTTTTAATGTAAGGTCACAGGGACCTTGAACTTTGATCTACTGATCCCAAAAACATTAGGCGTCATCTACTTAATACAAGCAACCATCCTGTTAAGTTTGACTACCCTAGGTCAAGGCAATCTCTAGTTATTGATCAGAACAAAAAGGTCTACGGACCGGCCCATCAACATTTGCAAAACAGTATACCCCCACTTCCTTTCAGTTTTATTCAGAGAGTTATCTACTCGCGCCTTTTGATGGGGAGTGTGATCATAAACACGTATGCAAAGTTTCAAGGCAATATCTTGAAGGACTTGAATTTAAGGACAATTTATGTCAAATATCTAAGGTCTAGGAAATGTGGTTCTGGTGAAGATTTTTAGTTTTTCCCATCCGAATCCAGAGATGCCCCGAGGAGGGGTCTATCTGATCCCTGGGGTTATGATTTAATCAAACTTCAAAATTGGTAGAGGTCCATTAGACCATGCTACATGTCAAATATCTAAGCTCTGGCTCTTGTGGTTCTAGAGAACAATTTTCGAGTTTTCCTATACAAAACCATATATGCCGCGGGGCCAATCTTACCCGGTGGTCATGATTTTAACAAACTTGTCCCCTAGACAATGCTTCACACCAAATATTCAAGCTCTGGGCCTTGCTGCATCGTAGAAGATTTTTTTAAAATTTGGCTGCCATGGAAACCAGAGTTCCTCATGAAATTCCATTTTTGAACAACTTTGAAATGGGACCACCAAAGGATCATTTCTACCAAATTTGGTACCAATTGACCCAGAGGTTTAGGAGAAGTATATTTTGTAATTTGAGGCAAAAGTTTGACGGACACATGGATGGACAGTCTGATGACAGTTTCCACAAAATCTCAAAAGCTCACAATGTCACAGTGTAACAGGTGTGCTAAAAATTGGACTGGTGCGAAAATTTTAACCAACGACAACACCGTGGTAAGAAGAGCTCCGCTATTCCTTGAATAGTAAAGCTAACTAGAACTCCACACAATGAGATCTATATATGTATCAAGTTTCAAGTCAATATCTCAAATACTTTTAAAGATATGCTCCGGACAAAAAAATAAGTATTTTAAATAACAAAGGACAATTACTCAACAAGAGGGCCATGATGCGACAATGCGACAATGCGACAGTACGATGGCGACAATGCGACAGTGCGATAATACGATGACGACAGTACGATAACGCGATAGTACGATGGCGACAATGCGATAGTACGATGGCGACAGTACGATATGACTATCGCATTGTCGCCATCGTACTATCGCGTTGTCGCATTGTCGCCATCGTACAATCGCATTGTCGCCATCGTACTATCGCGTTGTCGCATTGTCGCCATCGTACTGTCGCATTGTCGCCATCGTATTATCGCATTGTCGCCATCGTACTATCGCATTGTCGCCCTCTGGATTTTAATGTGTAACCACGATGGCCCTAACGGTATTCCGTAAAATTCAGTATACATGTGGTAGTATTTCCAACAATATGGTACCTAGCTGTTGCATTGTTGGTTGTGCGAACATGCCAGAATCAAGAAAATAGAGTAGTCTTGCATAGAAATCCTAAATATATGTTGTGGAGGAGAGAAGCATGGTTTAAAAAAATTAACTGACTTCATAAAGACTCGACTCATTCAGAGCAAAATTCATGGACAGATACTTCTTGTGCTTGTAGATCTAATATGAATTTTATAGAAGGTGTGTTTGCATTTATACTGCATTTACACGAATCTTTTTATTTATAAATTATTATTTTATATTCCGTGTTCATAGTATAGTATTCACATTTTCAATTAAAACAACCTAGATCTACTAGCAAACAGTCATACTTGAAAGCTTCCTGAAATGTTGTGTTGATTAAATGCCTACCTAAGATCACCTAATGTATTGTGCTAAAATAGTTAGCACATTAGCAGGTGGCTTTGATTTTACCTATTAATTCATTATAATAATCTACATGCATGTGGTTTTCCGAAATACAAACACATGACCACTCTCTTAAGATCGCCACTGTCAATTATCTATAATAGAATCAGTACATATATAACACATCAGTACAAAAGTACAAGTGGTTCATTATATGACCACACCAGTGTGTTACATTTTTATAAGTTTCAAAGTATGCATGCATAATACTTCATTAATGATTAGATCACAGGACTAATTGACTAATTGACTAATTGACTACTGTATGCTATATTCAAGGTTTACCTTTCCAGGCCTATCTGAAGTAAACGTATTCATTTATACGGGCATATTGTAATATCGTCAATTTTGTTCTGTTGGATATTAAATCTAGTTGAATCATGCGTCAAAAAGAAAGAATATTTTAATCTATAGCGCCTTTACTATTAGTGTTAACTAAAATCAGACTTGTTTTGTCAAATAGGGATCTGGCATATAAATTTGAGATTTCGGATGCAAGCATGTCAAGGATATGGAATGACATGGTGCAAATGCTAAGTTCCCCTATTGTGTGGCCTGATCGAGGTGTGGCTAGGTTAACCATTCAAGAGTGTTTCAAATCGGAATATAATAAAGTTATATCTAGCATTGACTGCTTTGACATATCTACTGAACGGCTTGTGAATCCTACTGCTTAAGCTCAAACATGTAGCAATTATAAACAGAATAATACAAGTAAATACTTAATATCTATATCACCTTCTGTGTCAGTAAAGTACATTTCCCAGGTTTGGGGAGGACAGGTGTCAGATAAACAGATCACCCTAGAATCCGGGTACCTGTTTAACCTTATACCAGGTGATGAATTGCTGACCGACCGTGGATTTTTAGGGTTGGGTCCCTGTCGCTGGCTCGGAAACACATATGCTTTGAGTAACACCATGTCGCTCAACTTTGGGACTTGGAACATGACCCGTTGTACATGTCCACATAAAAAGTATTGGTACCCATCTAGTGACTTATGAAACTTGTATAATTACAATACAGTACAATGTCATTAATTTCTTCTTCTTCTTCCTTCCTTCCTTCTGCAGGGGACAGGAATCCATCAACTGGATTGTACTAAGTGTTCATAAAGACTGTTCTATAGAAAGAAAAAGTTTTTACTTTTATCTGGGGCGTAAAATGGAGATTTTACTTACCAGATTTTACAAAATAATGTACGTTTGATTTCTATTTTCTTTCTTTTTTTTCATCAATGACACAGCTACCTGTGATTGGGATATATCTGAAACGATACTGACTAAAATAGTGATTCCAGTAAAACGAGATCTGCGAGGAAGGGAGGTAACTGAATAGCAATAATGTATTATTGTTTAAAAAATTGAATTCAAATTAGAATGATATTGATCGATATACCTCCTGTTGCTTTGGATTTTAACATTTATTTGTTTACTGTTCTATATGTTCTTAGTTGTAGTTATTATATAGTGTTGTTTAGTAGTGTAAGAATCGTTATTTGTTATTTGTTAATGTATATTTCAAACTTTAGGCCATGTATATTTCAAAATTGTATGCCCATATCACGGTGGGGAATCACGTGGTTTCGATGGTAGGAGCCACCACAAAAATGGCGGCCAAATAGCGTCGACTTAACCCATATTTTGAGGTAAATATATAACATCGAGACTCGTTTATTTATGGACACCCCGGCCAGCACGCAATGGCTTCTACACTGACTCTTTTGGTACCTTACTTCCCACGATTGATCCCGTAGTTTCTTCAAACACTTCGATATTGTTCCGTAAATAACAAAACACTAGCGGGGTAGACCTCACGATAATGACGATTTTGAACATATTATGACCATATCTCCTTTATATCATCCTTATATCAAGCGATGCCAATGTGCGAACATTTCGCCAACATTTTCCAACACAATTACCACCAGAATATCATGAATTTTGGTTTACTGAAAAATTTAACAGTCAATTTGCATGAAAGATAGTATCCACGCTATGGGTAGGACACACGATTGAACCTAAGCAGAGCGCATCCATCATTGCGGTCGGTAGTTTTCTACGGTTCTTTCGATCGGAAAATGCGGAACGGACACATAATGTTCATTTATACAAGTATGCTAGTAGTCGACAGCTTTCTATGCTTCTATCGATCGCATGGAATGCTTACCGATCAGTTCACTGAGTTGACTGTAGCCGTGACATGACGGCCTACTCGATCTGTACTAATTCATCTACAAACATGTCAGATTATAATTAATATATCTAATTAGTTATTACACGAAGAATTTCATAACGATGCGGATTAGACAAATAGCATGAACATTCATATATGCGGAATTGAACAGCTAGTCCAGTCGTAATTTATCGTTTGAGATATACCAATGTTCGCTGTGAGATATTTGGTAATAATTTATTATATATTTATGTTACCATTATTTTAACCAAATAGTCTTTGCATTGCCGCTTGACGGCTAAAAGTTGGAATATGAGAAGTTATAATTTTGTAATGGTGGAATGTTGTGGAAAGCTGCTGCTAGCTGTGCGATGTAGTTTGCTATAACTGACGCCTAGAATTCAGTCTTTTCTCTTTTAGCAACCTTTACCACTCGGAATCCCGGATTTAAAGAGTCTGTTACTTTTTAACCAATTAGAACTCATGAATAGTTTCAAAGGGCGGCACAGGACCCCGAAGGGTTCTCGAAGCAGAAATTCACCGGATCGAGATGGTTCGGCATGCCATCATACCAATTAGATACCTATAACAACATGAGAGTGATGCCTCTGGTACACTTCGGGACCGAAAATCTTCGATTTAAAGTTTTAAAAAATGGACGCCGAATGTCTTGCTTGGAAGTGCTTCGGGAGAGTTTCAGTAAACCATCGGCATTCACTCCGCATCTTCGGGGCGCCTTCTGTGAGGTTTCGAATTCATTAGCCATCCCGAATGGTTCTAGATGGAAAGTCGAATCGATGCCGAACGCTTCCCGAAAACGGCGAAGTGATGAGATTAACACACGGAAACTATGCCGATCATGTTATGAACTTGACTGTGTGGTGCAGTGGTACAGTAGTTATCGCTTTCAACCGACTATTTTTTATTATCAGTGTCAGTTTAAAATATCAGAATGGGAATCGAACCCATTCATTCAGTTCTGAAGAACTCGTATTCATAGTAGCTTAGCCAACTGCGCTATGCGCACTACATGATAAAACCATTTCTAAATGTATGTTTTTTGGGTAAATACACTCCTATAACCTGGATTACTCCAATGTTAAAAGTATATTTACACCCGAGTGATTGTGGTTTATCTATAGTAAAACTAACTTACGAATTTGCGTAAATACAACAGCGTAAATTTACGCGACATTATCCCAGTTGTATATCCCGAATGACAGCTGAATCGATGCCGTCAGTGTGCCTCTAGGTCGAGCTAGACAACCTTTCGGCAACCTATCGGCATCGATTCGTAAACCCTTCCGCATATCACGCAGTCGGGGGAAACATTCGGGACTTACTCCTGAACTGACGGCATTTAGTCGCGATGCGTTCGGCTACTTCGGATAGGCTTCGGCATTTATACTGCGTGTACATGAATACAGCAACCATTCTTACCCCGAACTGCGAATATCGTATTTCCCGAACAAGCACGATGACACGGCTCCGCATATTGTTATTGATACATGATCCCGAAGGGTTCCCGAAACTAGCACATTATAACCGGCATCCCTTCAGCGTAGCATCGGGGTCTAGTGGACGGGAGGTCTAACCGCAACCCGGCTTTGCGCACGATTGGATCTACCATTCGGCTATTTCGGATAGGTTATGGCATGCATACTGCGTGTATACCACAACAATACAATTTGTGTACCGATCCGCGAATACTTGCCGAACAACCACGATGACAAAGCTCCGCCTATTTTTATTAATAAATGATCCCGAAGGTTTTCCGAAACGAGCAGTCTGTAATCGGCATCCCTTCCGCATAACATCAGGGTCTAAGTGGACGGCAGGCCTAAAACACTATTACATCTACACTTCAATTCTGTCTCAATATATTCATACTGTACATATATTATAACCTAATGGAAACAACTAAGCCTTCAATTCACCCGTGAAATAGTATACAGAATACCACATACAATATAGTGCAATAGGATACCGGCTATTATTGGTACCGGAGGATAACGGTATTTAACTTTTAGTTACACGTGTATACTCGCATAAATTGGTCCTCAATATATGCGTCATCGATTTATAATGGAAATTTACGAACTGTCCTCGGAACGAACCGTCGATTTCAGATTCGTAAACAACGGGGTATTTTGTTCACCACACAAACTACTAAATTGGCGACTTGCGGAGATGATTATTCAAAGGATGAAAGTAAAAATAGATCAAATATGGATGCTGACTCTATGCCATTTAGGGAGCTCTATAACTTGTCAATGTTCATGGTCTTATTAGGTAGTATAATATATTGCTGTTTCTGAAACTTTGTGGGACTTTTTCAACGCATTGCTCTGAAAGAAGTGAAAGAAAAAAATCAACGTGATGACATATTACATAGAATATTAGACAATATGTGTTAAAATATAACCGATTCATATACGATTAACTGGAGAGTCAAGCTATTTCACACGGGCTTATTAACAACATCAAACAGTACTATCATTAGAAGCATATTTCTGCAACACATTGATCGACACACATACACGAATTATGTGGGGAGCGGTGGCCTAGTGGTAGGGCGCGCGCTTCGGGATCGAGAGGTCCCTGGTTCGACCCCCCTCTGGACCACTGGTTAATTTCTCTGAGCACGACCCACATGCTCCACTCCACCATGATGTAAAATGGTACCTGTAAGGGCAGTGTCTATTCCTGGGCGCCGCAGATCGATGTTGGCTGCCACACCACAGGAGAGAAATAGTCTCCCCAGGGAGACACGAGTGTAGGTTTCCATATGTAGCCCAATGACCAGTGGAAGTTGAATTGTCAAAGGGTGCTTTGGCGGCCTTACAGCTGAAAAGAGCCCTAGAAAATTGGTAACTTAACTTAACGTGTATTGTTTATGCATCAACATCATTTGTTTAAAAAAAATAGCTGCCAGACTAACATACCCCGTTGACAAAGGACTACATTACATTAAATTTGCAAAATCAATCCATCACTTATTATTTCTAAATGTCAAGAGAAAGTTTTGGGAAACTCCGGCAACAACAGTTACTGTAGGTCGAGTTGTGTTCACTAGAATTCGTCTTTCGAACAGACTGACTCAAGGACAGACAATATACACACTACAACTGTGTTATGTGAGCTTATAAAATTCAATTATAAACAAAATATGCCAGAAAGCATACTAATTACGTACATGCATTTGTACATGGACCGTATACATACTGATATACTGGTACTTTTATAGCTTCCTGTATAAATGAACACTATGTGCCCGTTCCGCATATGTCGATCGATAGAACCGTAGAAAACTGCCGACCGCACTGATAAATGTGCACTACCCACGTTCAATCGTCGTATCCTTAGCGTGGATCCTATCTTTCATGCAAATTGACTGTTTTATTTTTCAGAAAACCGAAGTATATGACATTCTGGTTGTAATTTTGTTGGAAAATGTTGGCGAAATGTTCGCACTTTGTAATCGCATGAAATACGGATGATATAAAGGAGATAATAAAAATTATGGTCATATTATGGTCAAAATCGTCATTATCGTGAGGTCTACCCCGCTAGTGTTTTGTTATTTACGGAACAATATCGAAGTGTTTGAGGAAACTACGGGATCAATCGTAGAAAGAAGGGTACCAAAAGATTCAGTGGAGAAGCCATTGCGTGCTGGCCGGGGTTTCCATAAATAAACAAGTCTCGATATTATATATTTACCTCAAAATATGGGTTAAGTCGACGCTATTTGGCCGCCATTTTTGTGGTGGCTCCTACCATCGAAACCACGTGATTCCCCACCGTGCATATGTGGGCCCAAAATTGGAAAATAAACAATATCTTATCTTATCACAACCGTGTAAATAATATGACGCACCGTTTAGAAAGTTTGCAAAGTTAAAAAAATTGTGGATGACTTTATGGCCAGTATTTGCATTATTCTGTGAGTGAAACGATATTGAAATTAACCAGATTTAAATAAATATAAATCACTGTTTTGTTTCAAACGTAAACTTTTATGCTTGAATCGTTTTAAGTGTTTAAAATATGGTAGCATCTTCTCGTTTCGTCCTCGTGACTGTTCGCCCGTTGGGACGCAAACATTATTAATTGCTTTTATAATATTGTAATTTATTACGTACATGATAATTATATTCTGTTCATTGTTATTTTGTCATATAAATTAATAGTTCTGTTATACAGACTATAATGTACTGACCAGTCAATTGTCAGGAATTTGTGCTTCTACCCTGTATAAATAAGTCTATAATTTGCTGGACCCACTCTGGGGCATTATCGCAAATGTTAGAGACAGAGATTAGATACAAACAATCCGGATGCGATACCCTAGCTGGTTTCCAAAAGATTCCTTGGTTCTTTATCAGTTTAACGTGCCCGATGTAATGCACGCGAGACTACCTCTGTGTTTCCTACCAGTTCATCTCTAGTTGGGTGGGAAACACTAAATAGCGTTTCTGAAATGACCAAGTGTCCCAGCCGAGAATCGAACCAGGGACCCCTAGATCAGAAGTCAAGCGCCTTTTCCACTTGACCACCATGCAAACCAAAGTGCTTCTGGTAAATTCCTTCCCTAGCCCAATCACTTAAATCCCTGCCAAATTGCCTCGTCCTAAACCAGAACAGTATTGTTTAGGCTATAATTATGTTCCCGATTATTTGGCACAGGACAAAATCCCTGCACTTACCCAGCTCAGACTTTCCAATAGTCACTGACAATCTGTAGGACCGACGGTCCAATGGATCTGGAGAAACTGTCAGACCAGCAGGAATCTGTCGGACCGAATTTTGTTCGCTAAATTCAACAAAAAAGCAAATATTTTCAATTTCCCCTTTAAGGCGGCGTATATACATGTAGTAACAGATGGTTTTCCTCATTTCCGAGTACTGTCATCGAGAAATCAGCATTAAACTTGTGTCTGGTGACCAATTACCAATGATTCATTCGATTTTATCCGTATTTTTCCATGTTTCCCATGCGAAATTGGAAGAGACTTCAAAAGAGCAGTACAAGAACACAGAGTTAGAAAAATGGTTCGCGCTTTGTGATTGGCTTACTTATTTATTACCGACCAATCAAAATAAGTTTTACAAAATACATGCTGAAATGTACCTAGTGCAAAACGTACCCAATGCAAATGTACCCAGCACGATAACGAATCATTGGACATGCGGTCCGACGGAAAAGCCTGATGCACCAGACCGAGAGCAAAACTATGAGAGCTTGCAACCCATTTATCCCAATGCTTACCTCTCTGTCCAACAGCCTAATGAGAAGATCTCCTACTTTCGCTGGCTCATCTCAAAAACTCTTTAAACCTGGGTATTCCAGAAATGATACAACCCGTACCCACCCTTACCAGACTCACTATGTCCATTCTTCACGAAAAACTTTTCAAAGTACTAGCCAGTCGGGCTACCAACAAGGCAGAACTTACTAGCCTGAGAAGAAATTTACTAGTCAGACCATTAAATTATTAAGATTATTTTAAATTTTCACTAGACTTTCGGACTAGTCACCTAGAGACCATTACTAGCCCGACCCAGGTGTTACTAGCCTCGGGCTTCGGGCTAGTGGCCAAATTCGAAGACTGCTATGTCTAGTAGAATGTAGAAAGTACAGTGCAACCGTCCACTTGAATAATGCTTCAGTGGCTTGATAGTGCTGTGCGACAGGTTGCTACATTATATCCGAGAGCGTGCTGGTGTATATTAAATTGTTCACTTGAAGTCTGGCTTTACTCACTAGCAAGCCGTTCGTCTTTAAATTACTTAGGATGTTTAAATGTTTGGCCAGTGTGTTATCTCAGAGATTAAGGTTTGCTATATCATCGCATAGTATATGTAAAAAGTGCTTTAAAATTTACTTTATGCATATTGATAAAGTTTTCAATTCTAGTTTAAAGACACCATATTAGGATTTTTGATGCAACTTGAGGCAAGTCAATGCTGGTTTTAAGGGGCTGACCCTGTTCCATAGCATCTTCAGCCCCTGGAAGAATCTGGCAGTATCATGAAATCCATATTTTGATTTAATTTCAGTATGTTCCTGTGATAACACTCATCAGTTTACTCAGTCGTCATGGAATCAGAAAGTATTCTACAGTATTTAATGGAAATTGCACAGATAGAAAGTGTCGGAAATATGACGAAATTGGCATCATTATCCGTCATTGATATTCTGTTTAGGAAACAAAAGGGACATAAAATAAAGACACTGTGCTTGCAGCCTCATTTCGTCAGCACCCTCTTCACAATGTTGGAATCAGGATTAAATAATCTCAGCGATCCGTCGGATATTGTTTGTGTTTCGGTTGCCATGGAGATTTTATGTCAATTTTCAAAACTACCCGTTTCAGAAATTAGTTGTTTAGTTACTGATACAAATGCACGCTGTTTATTGGAGTATTTAGACTGCAATAGTAGATTTTATAAATATCCAATATCTACCAAGTCAATAATGACTGACCTTTGTGAAGGTCAGCAGCTTATGGGGAAGGTGAAGGTCGTTTCTATGGCAACTGAACCATTGAGTTATATCCACAAACATGCTGATTATACGTTTGCAAGGTAAGATTTGAATTTATAATTTAAACAAATTCTTATTTCCTCCTGATCATCATTTGCTCAATTCTGTTGCCCTGGAAACAAAATGGACATAAATAAAGACATGAAGCCTAGCTATCAGCATCACAACTGTTCACAATATTGAATTAGAATTTAATTTAAATCTGTTTCAAATTTAATGTAGATCATCATTTACTCACCCTTGTTTTTCCATGTGCTCTTGGCCATTTGTTTGTTTGAATTCAACTAAGACAGTACAGGGCTTTCATTTGACTTGAAACTGCATTTTGACTCTTGAATTTAACTAAATTGCCTATTTTGTCTCTTGAAAATTTAAGCTCAAGAGTCAAATTTACTATATTCTTGCAAAAATGTGATGTTTTTACTCTTCATTTTTGAAGGCTATTGAAAGCCCTGCAGTAACTGTTGTAATTCACTTGACTAATTGCCAAATTAATGGTTAATGACCTCCCATTAATGGATATGAGGAAAGTTAAGATGTGTAATACCCAGATTCAAAGTTTGCTGCCAAAGCTATGTCTGAATAGACTCCTAGGTTCTAAAAACTTTTTTAAAGTAACCACTGTGCAGCACTGATGTACATGTATTTATAAGATAACCAGTATCAAGGCAGAGAATCAAATAAAACCTGGTACCTCCATATGTAATTAAAGATGGTATCCGTTTGACCACAAAGGGCCAGCAAATCTCCATTTAGAGACATCTCAATCTGAGCTAAATCTCATCTCAAATTTTGCCCTGTGTCACTTTAAGTCTTAGATAATTTCCTTGGGAGACTGCGCTTAAACTTTGTATTACAAAATGAAATGCACTGTTCTGAGTTTAATACAGTAAAATTCAAAGAGCTTGAACTTCTGATTTTTCTCAAACTCTGATTTAAGTGAGATTTCAATTTGAGTTGTGATTTCTTTTTGAGATGCTTCGGGAGATCGGGGCCTAAGGAGGTTGTACTGTAAGTGTAATTATGAAATAAATTCTGAGCTTAGCCTTTATTTGCCAGTCAGCTTTCTGCTGAATATGGCAGGCATATATGTGTGCCTGTACCTGGATTTGAACCCGAGTCACTGGATAAGGCAGCAAGCACACTAACCCTTGTAAGAGGACACTTTTGATAAAAAAACTTGTACTTTATCTGACTTATATTGTATAACTTCAGGGTACCAGATAGAATCAAGTTATGTAAGTTAATCAACACAGAGACAGATGAGGATGTAGATGTCAGAGACAGGTTGTTACAACATGGCGTTGTCTGGCCGGGTAGGTCTTACTTCAATTGAATTGCCGTATTCCCCCGAATAAACGCCCCAATCATATCTTCCTGGAAATTTTTAAAAAATCATAATAAATGTCTATGTTATTGATGAAGCAGTTTAACTTCCCCTGGTCATTGGGTTACCGACATTTGAGTCTCCCTGGGGTGACTATTTCTCTCCTGTGGGTGTGATAGCCTACACCAATCTGCAGCGCTCAGGAATAGACACTGCCCTCACAGGTACCTATTTACACCTTTTTGGAATATAGCATGTCATATGGGTTATTCTTGCTCAGATTGGCTCTTTTTATCCTGCAACGAAATAACTCCAATATCGAACACCATCCCTGGATGCTTAACATAGTGTACATAGATACAATTTGTTAAAGCTTTAACTATAATGTTGTTACATCACAGGTGAGTTTCCAGGTGATGTTGTTCAAGGTACAGATAATGTTTGGCGTAATATTATAGTCACCAAGGTTCTAGGCGGTGGATTGTTTTGGGCACAAGTTGGAGATGATACCATTAAGGTAGGTAGAATGGCTTACTGTTAATCACTTAATATTCCCCTATTATTATTTATTGCTCTGTACTTGCCTGTTGGTCAGTCAGTACACCAAAGACTGCTTTGCCCTAGGATCTTCCAACTTTACATGTAGGTTAGCTAGTAACATTAGAAGACCTATAATGATTTAGAGGTCAGTTAGTCAAAGGTAAAGGTCACTGCGAATGATAGCAAATAATAGAAAATGCGCAAGTAATGCATTGTACATTTCAAGAGAAATAACATCTCTAGCAAGAAAATAAAAGTTCATGAATGTGAAAACAAAAGGGCTCAGTGCAAAACTATGGTACATGCCTCTATATAAAATTATATTGATGTACTTATCATAGTTTTGCACCAAATCCTTGACTTTAATCTTCTTGATAGATCGTTTGTGAAACAATTTATTCAAGGATTAGTAAACAAAAGGATTGAGACAACCTTATTTTACTGATCTTTCAGGCAAACTCTATCCAATCTTTGGGTTTTTAATACCCCAAGAAGCATGCTATTTTCAACACATGCTTCACAAAGAGGCTCTGATAATTTGCAAAATTGAATTTTTATTCTTTGTTTCTTCTCTCACAGAGTGTGACAGATATTCAAACACAGTTAAATGCAGTAACTCAACACTATGTGAATAAATCTCGTGCAATGGTCGGTGATTGTGTCGTTGTGTATGGTGATATAATGGGATGCTCGTGTTATCTCAGAGCACAGGTATGTAGAGTTTCAACATTAATTTATGGGAGGTGGTTAAGTTCACTGAGATTGCTGTGTTTGCACTTTGTTACAGTAATTGTAAGATCTCAAAATTTGCCAATGTTGTAAAATAAAATCATCACAAATAATGATAAAAGATTTACAGCAAATAATGATTTACAGCAAAATAATGATTTACAGCAAATAATGATTTACAGCAAAATAATGATTTACAGCAAATAATGATTTACAGCAAAATAATGATTTACAGCAAATAATGATTTACAGCAAATAATGATTTACAGCAAATAATGATTGACTGCAAATAATGATTTACAGCAAATAATGATTAACAGCAAATAATGATTAACAGCAAATAATGATTTTAAAATGAAAAGGTCATTACTACTACTAACAATCTGGTAAGACTGATACACATTTGAAATCTACATCATAAGGCGCTTCTTATTGGTCTTTTTTCATGAACATCGGAACTTGCCATGTTGACAAAAATGAAGTTGTAAAAGCATGCTTTACCATAATATAAGTAAAGAATATATTTCAGACGGTATTTTCTTGTTGTCTCAAAATATCAAGTTGGTACCTACGACCTTCTCATTCTAAGCCAGTGATATAATGATGGCAGATATATTTGGTATTTTCAGATGAAGTCGTACCATGATTGTTATGCGGATGTTTTCTTAGTAGATT
Organism: Spisula subtruncata; assembly: GCA_963678985.1. NCBI lineage: Eukaryota > Metazoa > Mollusca > Bivalvia > Venerida > Mactridae > Spisula > Spisula subtruncata. Next base: position 5,591,446 of record OY787673.1, on the reverse strand, counting down.
TTGGTCACACATTGACAATACATGACAGACTGGTATATGTTTTACCAGAAGAACTGAGTGTGAAGAAGGTCAAGGGAAAAGTTTCCTTATGTTCTATTGATGGTAGGTTAACTAGGATTTAATGACCTGTCATACATCTGGGTTCAAACGTGGAATACTGTTAACCCTGAAAATATTTTCAGTTTGCGAATGGTAGAAATTCACGAAATTAAGTAGCGGTGAAAGGGTTCAAAACATTGATACAAACAGCCAGGAGCCTTATACATGTGAAAATTTGATGTCACGAATATGCCGGAGATTGGCAAAATGTGAAGTTAGTATTCCCGAAAGTAAATTGGTTTACAAGTTTTCAGTAATGCCCGTTATATTTCAGCAGAAAACTGACAAACTTTGACCCTTGTATTTTTTACCTGAAATGCAAAATCCACAAATTAACGTCCCATCGGAATGGTCTTTTTTACCTTAACACACAAATCAAAATTAAATGATAATACAGGGTATTTGATTTATTTTACATATACTATTATGTCTGAAATTGATTTTCTGAAACACATTGTAATTTTGTAATGATTATTACAGGTATATCTCCACCTCCACAGAGTGAAGAGCTAGTATACAACGCTGCTACCATCTTAGTTAACTTGTGTAAACAAAGTCTTGCTGCAGGTATATTGTTAGAATTTAGATGTTAATACTAATTTTGTCCCCCTTCTTTGGTGAGGGGATATTTCGCTCTTCATATGTCATTTGGTCAGCTGGTCGGTAGACCGAATGGTTTACATTCAATAATTCGTGAAAGCTTTGCCCTAGGATCTTCAAACTTTACATGGATGTTGGTCAGTAGCTGTAGATGACCCATAATGATTTTACATTCAGTTTGTCAAAGGTGACTTTTACCATTTCTGACTATAGATGTATCAGAGTAGATTGAAAGAGTACTTATTATGTATGACAATAAACATTAATGGAAGTCAAAAATGTAATTTTAGCCCCCTACCGGTTTTTAACTGGTTGGAACTATACTATATAAATCTTTATCCTGCCATTACTGAAACAATAGTCAAGCTAGGTTTATAAAACTTGGCATGTGGAAAGCAACCAATAAGGAGATTATGCATGTGTTATTTGTGGTTGCCATGGCAACAGAACACATTGAAAACCTGAAAACTAGGTGCGGGACTTCTGTATTGCTGGTAATTACTTATAACTTGTTTGTCAAATTATATTTGTAAAAAAGTCTGGTGTTATAGTCTGTAGACTATATGTATTGATGGGGCATGAAAGGATGTGACGATTTATAACAAGGTTAAGACATTATTTTTATTACAACTTTCAGGTGAACGTGTATGTGATCTGGACGGTATCTCAGTATTGGTTAGATTTATACAACAATGTAAAACAGCCAAGTTACAGACACAAGCTCTCACCATCCTATATAATATGATCTCTATCAGTAAAAGAACATGTGCCAAGTACGGCGAGCAGATTGTACTGTTGGTTCTTGGTAAGTACATCTAAGTTCCTTAGTCTATAATGGAAGCTCCTAGTTTGTAAGGAATTCAAAATTCTTAAGTTTGTAAGTAAATCATAATTCTAAGTTAGTAGGTATCTTAGTCATAATTGTCCATTATAGCATTAAAATACTTAAACGGGGAAAAAAGGTATGTTATTGTAAAGATTCTCGCGTGCACACGCTGTTGGTGTTCAGTTTTAAGTATACCGTAAATACTCAGCCATAAGTCGTATGCTGCCATAAGTCGCAGGGGGACATTTGAATGAAAAATCAGGGTTTTTGTCTAAACCCTTTCATAGGTCGCATGTATAGTTTTAAATTTTTGTGAAAGCTGAAATCATGTGCCCAGTGCCAAAGTTGATGGAAATGTGGTCATTTTCAGACAAAGTCAGGGGGATGTGGTCATTTTCAGATAAAGTCGGGAGGAATGAAGTGATTTTTCAACAAAATCGGGAGGAGTGTAGTAAGCTCTTCCATAAGTCGTGGGGTGACTTTAATTTTTTTTCGGGACTGTTTTTGTACGACTTATGGCTGAGTATTTACAGTACTCATTTCAGGACCCAGCCAATGAAAATAAATGATTTACATTGTTATATGAACTGTTATTCACATTCTAATTGTAACTACTAATCAATTTTCTATAATGGTAAAATAATAAACGTAAACAAACCCCCAATGTCACTGTTTTCTTCGTATTTGCTGATACCGGAAGTCGACGCTCATAACAAAAACTTGTATGTGACGTAACGTTTGCTAAGCGACGTTGCGCTTTTTTTCCTGACATCGCCCAAAATGTCATAATTTTGAAAAACATCCTAATAAAGTGTTGTTTTTATGCTATAATAGCATTTACGCATGTCTTTTCGTGTTAATACATCTGCAGAGTCCCGAGGGACGGTTGGAGCCCTAGCCCGTAATAGCACGAAAAAGCATGCGTTAACCCTACATATACATGTTTGTGAACTGACCATATTTGTGATTTATCTATTTTAAGCGCCTGTCAATTTATAATTCAGGTATTATAAAGTTGTGTGTTGAAGATAAAGTTCCGAGAACACTCTCTGATGTTGATGAGACCGCGGAGAATTCATTCAGTAATGATGAGAAGATATTAATGGCCAGATGTGTTATGATACTGACTAATGTACTGTATATGCAAGAACAATGTCGGGAAATATTCTACCGTAATCAAGGTGTGTATAATAATGATACTGACCAATGTACTGTATATGCAAGAACAATGTCGGGAGATATTCTACCGTAATCAAGGTGTGTATAATAATGATACTGACCTATGTACTGTATCTGCAAGAACAATGTCGGGAAATATTCTACCGTAATCAAGGTGTGTATAATAATGATACTGACCTATGTACTGTATATGCAAGAACAATGTCGGGAGATATTCTACCGTAATCAAGGTGTGTATAATAATGATACTGACTAATGTACTGTATATGCAAGAACAATGTTGGGAAATATTCTACCGTAATCAAGGTTTGTATAATAATGATACTGACCAATGTACTGTATATGCAAGAACAATGTCGGGAGATATTCTACCGTAATCAAGGTTTGTATAATAATGATACTGACCAATGTACTGTATATGCAAGAACAATGTCGGGAAATATTCTACCGTAACCAAGGTGTGTATAATAATGATACTGACCAATGTACTGTATATGCAAGAACAATGTCGGGAAATATTCTACCGTAATCAAGGTGTGTATAATAATGATACAAATGAAGGTGGTAAGTTATTGACTTGAATCAATGAATGCAAATACATGACATGTACTCAGGTTATACACCTTGACTTTGAAGACTATAAATTATTTGTTTTTATGCTCGGCATCTGCAGGTGATCTATATAGTGATTGACTTATCTACCAGTATTTGCCTGTCTATTTGTTTGTTTGTTGAAATTCAAATATTAATGAAGTCCATCAAGGCCACTCTGTCATACATGGCATACTTGTCTTAAAATCATTATGAACAAACTACACTGTCACAGTCATGTAACACTATTCAATATTTCAACATAATTATGACCCATAATTGACTTGAACTAGTTACAATTATGGACAAGGCTTCCATCGGGATGTAAGTATTTATTGAATGCAGTCTTGTTAATAAATATTTTTTTTGATGATATATGTACAGGTATAGATTTAACAATGAAGGTTGTGTTCATGACGAGTAGAAAAGAGGCGTTATATATGATGTCTGTAAGATTGTTTAAAGTATTTGTTCGAGATGGTACAGGGGAGGCCAAGGTGGATAGTTCCACAGCAATGGATATACTCAAACAACTAGTCAGGTCAGTGAATACTTAAAGAGGCATTCCCTATAACTAGCATACTTTTCTCTACTATCACATGAAATGGACTAAACGTACACAATACTATCAATTGTCATAATTTGTCAGAAGAAGGTGTGCGCAAATACGGCTCTATAATGTCGAAATTATTATTAAATCACCAATAATAATTTATCGCTTCCAGCCATTTTTTATTATGTGGTCAAAGGGAAACAGCTCCTGACTATTTTAGCTCATTACAGACATATATTTTATCATTTTGTCAGTATTTTCTCGGTAATTAAAGGGAGCTTTGTGTTGAGATTTTGAGGAGTTTGAGCAATTATAATTCTCATTTTATGTATAATATTTCTGAATCGATTTTAACGATCAAAATAATAGGGAATGCCCCTTTAAAGTCGTCTCTATTTGCTTGTGATGTAATTAGGTGTTGGTTCCATATTGACATACTCAAATAATTAGTCAGGTCAGTGGCTGCTTAAAGTCGTTTCATCTTCACCGTGTGTATTCAAAAACCGCTGTATGACTTATCGGGAAACCATTAAATTCAACTTGACAATGTATGACTAAATATGAGTGAAAAAAATCAGTGATTTATAGCATTGGTGCTGTCCGTCAATTCATTAAAAATCTTGCGTGTTGAACACGTCACAAACTGATCGGCAGAATTTATTCAGACTTTCACCTTGATGTTTAGGAGACTAAAAAAGGCGGAATCTTTGCTGTGGTAATTTTTACAAGAATAATGATCATTTGTCTTACTTTTACTATAATTTTATACCCAAATGGGCGCACCTCTGTAGATGGACACATTTCTAGTTGTTTGCTATCCTAACCTGTAACATTCTTGTTAAACAGTGACTATGTTTTCTAGAGATCAGAATAAGATTGAAACAGAACAGCATGAACCAGTGGAAACCTGTAGACCAATCATACAACATAGTGTCAGTGAGGTAGGTTGTTTCTACAAACATTTCGATGGCTTAGAATTAGAAGGTCGTAACTACCAAATCGATATTTTGAGAAAACACGGAAAAACTGTCTGACATTTAATCTGTACTTATGGTAAAACAAACTTTTACAACTTCATTATGGTCAACATGACAATTTCAGATTTTTATGAAAATGGGCTCATAAGAAGCGCCTTGTGATGCTTATTCTATATATGTATGAATCTTAAAAGGTCGTAAGTGGCACTTACGACCTTCCAATTCTAAGCCATCGATTTGTACAAGCTCATAAGTGGCGCAAGATCAGGGATTTCAAATTAAAAATGAAGACTTATTGAATTTTTGAGGATTGGGTGTAGATGACAAAGTGATTGAGCTTGCATATGATTCAATAATGAAGTAGAAAAAGAAGATCAACTTCAATTGTTATTACTTTCTTTATCTCTTCCTGTTTTAGTAGTTTACCTTGCTGTGGGGTATAAACCTTAAAATGGTTACTCTTTCAGTTAATCTTGACCCCAGGGTGCTAAGCAGGGGGTGTAGTGATTTATTAAACAAACTCTTGAGAAGATACATTAACGTGCATAACTTATCTTATATTTATAGTCTCTCATAGGAAAGAAGTGTTCATGTTTAAAAATATCTGACTCAAAATTCTAATTTTCGGTCCCATGCCCTTCATTAGGATTTATTTCCATTTTCATGTATTTAAGTTACATCCATTTTAAATTATCATAATGTTGTTATCAGTAATGGAAATAAATCCTGATGAAGGGGGCCCGAAAATTAGAATTTTGAGTCAGTTATTTTTAAACATGCATAACTTAGTTTATACTTGTTCATGAATCCAACATAATTTACCTCAATAATATTTTGTTGTTTGTCTGAGTAGTTCTTAGATGTGTAAGATAAAATTTGCAAAATGGGCAGCGCCTTACATTATTTCATGTCAATGTTTTTATGAAGTTTTTCTGTGATTTATTTCCAGGCCAAGGAAGTGTTGTGTGATTCTGATCATGAAAGTATTGATATAGAGAGTATCAGTAACCAGGGTAAGTATATAGCTTGGCTATTTTGACCTGAGCCTGACCTTTATGCAAGAATATATTACTAGGTTGTTGCTTTGAATATATCAATTTCCGCAAGCAAATCGTGCAATATCGGCATTTAAGATTTGTGTTTGTATTTCATCTCGAGCGTCATCATGATACTCCTAGATTATGAAAACATACAATCTGTGCTGTAAACGTAGACAATATATTGACTGTTAAATCATGGTAATCAATAGGTCAAGCTCATGTCAATGTGGCCAAGCTATATAGTACAGTGATGTCCATATTAATGTTTTGAACATTTTTGCAGCTACTTAATTTCCTGAATTTTTACCACTAATGAAATTGAATTGCACTAAATAATTTCTTTGTTTCAATACAGTTACTATTTACTATCTACATGTGTTTTCCAGCTCCAAGTCCACAGAAGCGTGTATCAGACATGGATAGTGTTACCAAGTATTATCTGGGTCATGTTGTTGGTGTATATGATGATAACTTACATGAGATCTTACCACAAAGAACAGGAAAGAACATACATGAGTTAACGTTTGTTAAACACGTCTGTGGAATGTTGAACAGTGGTATGTATAGGGGGTAATTTCGTTGGCAAAGTGTCCTCTTTTCTGACAGTTGTTTATCTCTAACAACGTTTTCAAACTTGTAAGTTTTGCATATTGGTTGGCTTTTATTTAATTTAGTTTAAACAATATTTATTTCCATAATTATGCATTTTTATGTGTTACATAGACAGATTGTTCAAGATAAGAGGTACATAAACAATAATTAGTAACAGGTAGTTTTATGGTACTTTTGGGTAGAAATTGGATTTGTAAACAAGTCTTACATAAGACTTATGTTAATACATTTCCAAGGTGATGAAAATAATGGCTGGTTCGTACAGTTAAAGTAAAATGCATATTTAATTAATAGAATAAGATATAATAAATATTAAAATAAATGAAAAATTTTAATTTACAATTGATACTTTAAAAGTCGTTAAGTGGCAAAGTTTCCTGTTGTCTAACATTTTTTCTCTTACAACTTTTCAAAAATAGAATTGCGCTCTACCAAACTTGTTAAAATGGTTCCAATCTGTGATAAATTGGGTCATGAGGCCCCAAAAGGGGCTTTTAAATGCAAACGTCAAAATTCTTCTTGTCTGAAACTGCAAAGTCAAGGACTTTGATAAAGCATCATCTAGTTTTACTTGTTAGAAGGTGTAGATGATTGTTAGGTTACCATAGGTGCATTTAAACAGGTGAGCGACCTAGGGCCCATTTGAGCTCTCTTGTTGGTAAGCCTTGACCTTTGATAGGCAAAAACATACCTGTAGACCCATGATTTCAAGAGCACATGACTCTTTGAACCAAACTCCCCATTCAAATGGAACCCCAGTTTTACACGATACAATAATTTATTACAAGTCATGTATTTTATGTCCATTTTATTGTAGAATATTTTAAAATATTGGCTGGGTAGGACAGGTGGTTGCCATGTTGAGATTATCATGTTTGTTTGTATTTCTAGGTAAAGGTGGAACAATATATTTTGGTATAGATGAGGATCACAGTGTATTCGGGTTAGAACTGACACGAGATGAGAAAGATCAGTTTAGACTGGGTGTGGATCGACTGATGAATAGAAAGATCACTCCAATACTATTACATTCCAAATATAGTATTAAAACCATTCCGGTGTTAGATCGTCCAAGTGGTGACGTTATACCAGATCGTTATGTGATTGGTAAGTCAAGGGGTGCCCGCAAGACTGTAGTAAGTCCTTATTTAATTATATGTAGTTACTACGATCTTGCGGGCACCCCTCGAAGTGAAAGATGTTTATGATTTAATAATGCTGCCTGTTGAGGTACAAACGTTTGGTGTTTCGCTCCAATAGTGGATGTTTCATGAATACATTGATCCCTTATCCACGTGGCAAAATCTGTATTTACTTCTATTGATAGTAGCTATTTCTGAACTTTTTTAAAAGTGCTGCAAAATGCAACAAATATCTACACAGTAATTTTCAATACAGAAACAAACTTGAAACCAAATTATTCGTTATAGATTTAAATTCAAGGATCGAGACATTGACCTACCAAAGTATTCAAATTGGCTTACCCTTAATAATAAAAAATGATGAAATATATATGGTGTTTCGGTGTTTATGCAGCCAACATCAAGGTATTGTGCCTAGGAATATGAAACATGTACAGACGCTGTCCTCACAAGTACCAATTCACATCTTGGTGGAGTTGAGCATGTGGGGAGCGGTGGCCTAGAGGTAGGACGTGCGCTTCGTGATCAAGAGGTCCTGGGTTCGATCCCCCTCTGGACCACTGGTTAATTTCTCTCAGCAAGACCCACATGCTCCACTCCACCATGGTGCAAAATGGTACCTGCGAGGGCAGTGTCTATTCCTGGGCGCTGCAGATCGATGTTAGCTGCCACACCCACAGGAGAGAAATAGTCTCCACAGGGAGACACAAGAGTAGGTTTCCATATGTAGCCCAATGACCAGGGGAAGTTTAAATGTTAAAGGGTGCTTAAACGTTTTTTTTATGTGGGTTATTCATTCTGAGAAACTGGGGTTGATCCAGGAACTCCTCTAACCAAAATTGCTTGATCCACCTCTAGGCTCCCGCTCCTCTCAAAAGATTAGTTATTCGAAAATGATCAATTTACAAACTGTATCCTGCAGATAAAATTGGATTGTATATTAATTAGTTTTACCGGTACCCTGTTTTATGATTGTAGAGATATGTATAAAGTCAAGCCATGGTGTTGTATACATTATGAATGGAGATGGAGCGTGTTATTATAGATTTGGTTCGGATACATACTCACTATCTGTACAGGTAATTATTGTATATTATACTCTATATAAATATGCAAGTATACTCAACAATTGTGAGGTCAATTTTAAAACCCATTTTCATTGTACTGGGTTTAATTCAACCTCAATATTAGAACCCACTCAATAAGCCAAGTCCTTAAGTGGACAACCTGTGCTAAATCTATGCTTAGATTTTGTTGCATAGCCTAGAGATGTGTGCCTTGCAAGTCTGAGCTTAAAATTGATTCAATAATAACGTCAAAATATGCATTAGGATAAAAAAGCTTTTAAATCAAAAGAGTATGAATCATTATGCTTATACAATTAGTGCACATTGTTAGCTCACCTGAGCACGAAGTGCTCAAGGTGAGCTATTGTGATCGCCCAATGTCCGTCGTCCGTCGTACGTCGTACGTCGTCAACATTTTGACTTGTAAGCACTGTAGAGGTCACAGTTTTCATTAAATCTTAATGAAACTTGATCACAGTGTTTGTCTCTATAAAATCTAGGGCAAGTTCGCAACTGGGTCATGAGGGGTCAAAAACTAGGTCACTAGGTCAAATCTTAGGAAAACCTTGTGTACACTCTAGATGTCACCAGTTTGTTCCAATCTTCATGAAACTTGGTCAGAATGTTGTTCTCCATAAAATCTAGGGCAAGTTCAAAACTGGGTCATGCAGGGTCAAAAACTAGGTCACTAGGTCAAATCTTATTAAAACCTTGTGTACACCCTAGAGGTCACCAATTTGATCCAATCTTCATGAAACTTGGTCAGAATGTTGTTCTCCATGAAATCTAGGCCAAGTTCAAAACTGGGTCATGCAGGGTCAAAAACTAGGTCACTAGGTCAAATCTTAGAAAAACCTTGTGTACACCCTAGAGGTCACCAATTTGATCCAATCTTCATGAAACTTGGTCAGAATGTTGTTCTCTATGAAATCTAGGCCAAGTTTAAAGCTGGGTCATGCCGGGTCAAAAACTAGGTCACTAGGTCAAATCTTAGAAAAACCTTGTGTACACTCTAGAGGTCACCGTTTTGGTCTAATCTTCATAAAACTTGGTCAGAATGTTGTTCTCCATGAAATCTAGACCAAGTTCGAAACTGGGTCATGTGGGGTCAAAAACTAGGTCACAAGGTCAAATCTAAGAAAAACCTAATGTTCACACCAGAGGTCGCAATTTTGATTGTACTTTCATGGAACTTGGTCAGAATGTTGTTCTCTATGGAATCTAGGCCAAGTTCAAAACTGGGTCACGTGGGGTCAAAAACTAGGTCACTAGGTCAAATCTTATTAAAACCTTGTGTACACCCTAGAGGTCACCAATTTGATCCAATCTTCATGAAACTTGGTCAGAATGTTGTTCTCTATGAAATCTAGGCCAAGTTTAAAGCTGGGTCATGCCGGGTCAAAAACTAGGTCACTAGGTCAAATCTTAGAAAAACCTTGTGTACACTCTAGAGGTCACCGTTTTGGTCTAATCTTCATAAAACTTGGTCAGAATGTTGTTCTCCATGAAATCTAGACCAAGTTCGAAACTGGGTCATGTGGGGTCAAAAACTAGGTCACAAGGTCAAATCTAAGAAAAACCTAATGTTCACACCAGAGGTCGCAATTTTGATTGTACTTTCATGGAACTTGGTCAGAATGTTGTTCTCTATGGAATCTAGGCCAAGTTCAAAACTGGGTCACGTGAGGTCAAAAACTAGGTCACTATGTCAAAATTTAGAAAAACCTTGTGTTCACTCCAGAGGTCGTGGTTTTGATCCAATAATTATGAAACTTAATCAGAATGTTGTTCTCTATGAAATCTAGGCCAAGTTTAAAACTGGGTCATATGGGGTGAAAAACTAGGTCACTAGGTCAAATCTTGGAAAAACCTAGTGTTCACACCAGAGGTCATAATTTTGATCCAATCTTCATGAAACTTGGTCAGAATGTTGTTCTCTATGAAATCTAGGCCAAGTGCAAAACTGGGTCATGTTGGGTCAAAAACTAGGTTACTAGGTCAAATGCTTAGAAATTCATTGTGTTCACTCCAGGGGTCACTATTTTGATCCAATCTTCATGAAATATGGTCAGAATGTAGGTTGTACTGATACCTAGACCATTGTGCAACAGGTGAGCGACCTAGGGCCTTTCAGGCCCTCTTGTTTTTAAATTGCATTTCCAGATTCAAAATCCAGGTTTATTATAATTGCGCTTTGATTGATTATCTGCAGTCAAAGTGAACCAAATTTGTTAAATTTATCCCCCCAAATCTTTGATGAGGGGATCTGTTGTTTTGCACATGACTGTCAGTCTGTCTGTCGGTAGACCAAATGGTTTCCTTTCAATAACTCATGATCACTATGCCCTAGGTTCTTCAAACTTTCCATGCAGATTGGCCAGCGACATCAGATGACCCTATTGATCTTGAGGTCAGTAGGTCAAAGGTCACTGTGACCTTCTCCATTTTCGACTATTTTGCAGCCATGGGGGCATGTATACAAACATCTCTTGCAACAATCTCTTGCAACAATTTTTTTTATTTCCTTGATAACAGGAGCTAAGGAATCTGGTTGCTATGGATGAAGAATCGATCTACAAAGATGAAATAATCCGACTGACGAAATTGAAAGAAGAACTGTTACACTCATTGCATACATGACCCTTTATACCATAGAGTCACAAACAATATCTACAGTGTTCTAACTATAGGCTTGTTCATACTCACCATCATCATACTAGTTATTTGAAATGACTTATTGAAATCCAGGTATCAGAAACATGAAACAATTCCACTGTGACATCTATCTCACACCAAATTATCTAACACAACCTTATTTATTTAACTTAAGTTGAATTTTATATTCCTTTTTTTGAGATCGAAATAAATTGGATTTGTTTGTAATCCTTGAGCCAGTCATTGTGTTGATATCAATCTAAGTATTTTTAGTGTGTGATGAATCTCCAAAAATAATTTAGATTTGATATGATGTTTTACATGAAATATTTGTGTGCAATGTAGTGCACCTGGATATTTTGCTGGCTTAGAATCAGAAGGTTGTAACTACTACTTATGACCTATTAAGAATGATACATATTTAAAATCAACATCACAAGGCGCTTCTTATGGGTCGATTTCCATGAAATTCGGAACTTGTCATGTTGGCCAAACTTAAGTTGGCTCAGTTTATTTTACCATACGTAAAGGGCAATTTTTCTCAAAATATTGATTTTGTACTTATGACCACATTCTGAGCTAGGGATTTAGCTGGAACATGATAATGATACCAAGTAAGTTTTGAGTTATGAATCTTGTCTTGGACATCAGGGAATGTGCATGTTTTGACCAATGAGTTCCACATTATGTATGTACCAGTAAGTACATTTTTTTTTTTTATTTCTTCAATTTTAATTTTCCTGGTCAGACGACAAAGGATGTCATTTTGTGTACATATTTTATATTTAGGAAGTTGAGATATACAGTAAAACTTCGTTATGACGTGCATCGATATCACTAGCACCCGGCCTATCTCGAGCAAGTTTTAAATAAGAATCCATTATTTATCATCAATACATGCAATTTGGTTATTACGAGCACCTGTTTATCTCGAGCATTTTACGTGTCCCGAATTCTCCTCGAGATAACGAAGTTTTACTATATATTGTTTTCACATGTAATGTTACCGGTGTCTATATAGTCAGTATTAAACCTGAGTTTATTAAAACTTGCATGGCCTATAGTATCACTAGCAAGAAAGTTGCAGCAGTTATGAGGTATATAGAGGATCTATCACGAGTTGTCAATAGATATAGACTTATTTTAAACGAGTTTGGGAAATTTATTAAGCGAGCCTTTGGCGAGCTTAATAATGTTTCCTTAACGAGTTTAATATAAGTTTATATCAATTGACAACGAGTATTAGATTCTTTATATCACAGGACTCTAATAACATAGAAAAAGCGAATTTTTCAGCTGAAAAAAAAAACGACTCCACCATATAAACGACGATAAGCACAACTTCATTTTCAGCACAAAATGACGTCATTTGGGAGATAAAATGACGTCATTTAAATGTTATACTACACTCGTTAAATATAGAGTTATAAGTACTGGTTATACTAACCTGGAAACAAGGAAATTCATGTGATATAAGTATATTTAGCTGATTGAAACTGATCAATGCAAAATTGATAATTACTTTTCTAAAAGTACCAAGCCTTTCAACACTAACTGTTACTTGCTTTGAATATTTTAATTTTAAGACATTTTCCGTTTCTGAATCATGCATCATCAATCGGGTTTCATGCTGAATTAATTGCAGAACACATTATTTTGACCATGTAAAATTTCAATAAGCTATGTCAAAGTGTAATGAAACAGTGGAATTTAGTTCATAAAATTATTGATGGGCACTTGTATATTCAGGTGATGGAAACAAAACTACACAATACATAAAATTGATAATTACTTGTCATGCTTTTCAACAGTTGTTTGCTTTGAAGATTTTAAGAAAATAGACATTAGAATGTTGAATTGGTGTTATTTTTCATTCACCTACACAAATTTTATATTGTGATAACTGTTACATACTGTAAAATCATTTAATTTCGTTGGGACGAAATTTTGTGGTTTTGGGAAAAAAGACAATTTCGCTGGGACTTGTATTTGTGCATTTGTAATAAAACAAGGGTCAAACTTAATGTTCGTTGGGATTAAAGTTTGTGGTTGAGGGGAACCACGAAAGTTAATTTTCCCACGAAAATCAATGATTTTACAGCAAGTGTCTACAATTTGTGATCATGTTGTTGTTCATAACTTCAGTTTATTGTTGAAATTAAATTTTCTTTTTTAAATTATTTGTTCTTTTCCGTTATTGTTAAGAGGGCAGGCACGCTAACCACTGAGCTTCAGTGTTCTTCTTTGATTATTTGTTCTTCTGTTCCAATGTGCTGGATTTGTAACCTGTGGGTCCAGGCTTGATTCACGACTTTCGATCCTTTAAATGGAGAAAATGCTAGTACCACCTTGTGGGGAACGATGGCCTAGAGGTAGGGCGCACACTTCGGGATAGAGAGGTCCTGGGTTCAACCCCCCATCTTGACTACTGGTTAATTTCAATGAGCAAGAATAACCCACCGTCTCCACTTTACCAAGGCGTAAATTGGTACCTGTGAGGGCAGCGCTATTCCTGGGTACCGCAGATCGATGTTGGCTGCCACACACGCAGGAGAGAAATAGTTTCCCCAGGGAGACACGAAAGCTCTACTAGCTTAATGAAGTCGGCCCATGTTGCTATTAGTTGGAAGATCATCAGAAAGAAAGTCAAGTTTGAATACAATATTACATACATACAATTTATTGTAAATTTCATCACAGAAAGTGTAAGGACACGTATAGATAAATACTACAACATATTAGGTAAACATATCTTAGTACAGCTGTATTATGAAAATAAAACAGAAAATATAGATTGTCTTAAATGTAAAATATCTTGGAAACCATAGTAAAACAATGACATTTTTTTTTATCTCCAGTGCTCAGAATACAGTAAAGTTCTTTTTATTTGTTGATGCATTTTGATAAAAACTGAATTGCCCTGCCCAAACAAAGTTGAATTATTATGGATTTTATAGTTGGTGGTTTATTCTAAAAATTCATGAAAATTCGTCACAAAAATCAATTGTGCATTATCGATCCCCATAACATCACAGAAATACGGAATACAATAGACCATAAAGGTCAGGACGTTATTATTGTTCATTGCTTGTACAAAATTAATGAAATTGGGAATTTCAGAAAAGTGACTATCAGTAAAATGAAAATTGAACTCCAGTCTTAAGCACAGACGACTGTAGAAAAATACTTAAATCACAAACACGGCAACAATCAACTTCATGATCTCAGACAAAAACAGTATTCTGACTCATTATCTCTGAGCAAAATCTCAATTTGAGTAAAGATAAATCTCAATTTAAGTCCAAATTTTTTTATTTGAGATACTTTGTTAGCTTGGAGCCAGAACAAAGCACTTCACTTCCATAATTTATGCCGAGTATAAAATACCAGTGTCGCAATACCATGTGACTTTTGGCTACAGTGCCAAGATGAAGTGAAGCAAATTTTGTCTTGACATTGTAGCCAAAAGTCATTTGGTATTGCTACAATGAAATAACATATGGCATATTCATAAAATGATGATCAACACAGATACACTGATGTCTAATGTATATGAACATATAAAAGTTCTAAATCCTAAAAATGTAAGTCAAATGAGGTTGCTAGGTTAATAATTTCAAACACAAAAAGTCTGAATCCATGCTGCCACACAACACAAAAGCAACACCATTACTTGTTATTACACTTTAATATTTGGGTTAGTAAAACTTCAAGAAAGAGTGACTTAAATTTTGTTACACTTAAATGTTTGGGTAAGTAAAATCTCCCAATGAATTTCATTTTTTGATACATTTCATTATTTGAGCTATTAAAACTCCCAAAAAGAGTCCCTTCAACTTTCATTTCACTTCAATATTTGGGTTACTTAAATCTCCAAGACAGTTCGGCTTCCAATACTGTGATGCTGATTTTGAATATGCATCAGTTTTATCAGGTTGCAAGTAGTACTTACGACCTTCTCATTCTAAGCCAGCAAAATGTTTTGTAGAGAAGTTGATGTACCCTGCATATGGCACTTGTTTGTCTCACAGACGAACTTTCATATCACAAATATCTTTATAAATGTTTGACGTCAGAGATTCGTATTGTTGTAACTTTGCATTCATGTAAAACAATCTATCGGTGATTAGGTTGGGATTAAATCCTTCAGCTTGTAATGTCGTCTTCTTCAACTTGTGGGTACCTAAAATAATAAGATGTATTTATACATGCTACCAGTAACTATGCCCCCATCCATCTTTGTTAAGGAGGTATATTGCTTTGCACTTGTCTGTGGGCCAAACTAACCAAATGGTCTGCATTCAATACCCAAAGAATGCTTAAAGCCAGGAACTTTAAACTACTCTTTACATTTAGATCAGTCTGATGACCTCTATTGATTTTGAGGTCAGTAGGTCAAGGTCGCTGTGACCTTTAACATAAATGACCATTGGCTGTAATTTTGGCTTGCATACAATTAAGTCATGTTTTTCAAACATCTCATTATTTTGGTTTGATTTTGTAGAAGGTCTTAATCAATTTGGACACAGCATTCCTAATGCCATTAATGATAACCATCGAAGCGTATTAAAAGAAATATGTCGGGAAATACATTTTAGTTTCATTTTAAGTATAAAAATAAGGAGATCAATACACTTGGATACTACCCTGACAATAATGTAAGCTTCAACTACACAAAAATGTAAAAGTGCTAGAAAAAGATTGCTTAGCGAAGCCGTACAGTCGAACTTTGATGCCTCGAACTACCTTCTGACCGGGAAAATAGTTCGAGCCATCTACCGGTTCAAGGCATTGGGGGTACGAGTATATATGCACTGTAAATGTATAAGTTTGAACGCTTCTCGGCAGTATGTGTACCTGTCAATTGTGTGTAATTGTCGTATTTTGAGCGTGTGTTCGTATTTAATGCATATTAAATGCATTTGTGTCAAATTGTAATTTAGTTTGCATAATAATAATATAACATGATATTGTTTGACAAAATTGGCTTGAAATCGTAGGCTAGGTCTTCAAATATTCAAATTTGTAAACAAAGTTCCCTGTTATCCCCCTGTGACCGGGTCCCTCGTCAAGATGCTCAGTACAGCCTTAATTTGTAGTATCGTCGTTACTTTTCATTTTGACAATGATAAAATTAATAAATTCCAATCAGGTTTTGTATGAATAATGACCATTCAACATCGTTTTAATTCTAAATTTTATTCACAAAAATTAAATCAGTTATAATTTTCTTCATTAAGTAATGAACGGACATAAAAGCGTTAAGTTTTTTTCACAAACATGTAATACAATACAGCCGTTAACATTTTTTGGGTACAGTAATTGTCACAAGGTGTTAATAACAC
This sequence comes from Spisula subtruncata, assembly GCA_963678985.1. Classification (NCBI taxonomy): domain Eukaryota; kingdom Metazoa; phylum Mollusca; class Bivalvia; order Venerida; family Mactridae; genus Spisula; species Spisula subtruncata. The sequence goes on along the minus strand of OY787673.1, from coordinate 5,574,760 downwards.
CTTTCACTGACTTCCCGTGGACATACAATGGATTTCAACAATCAATGAAAGGTGCGAAAATTTGCATTGTTCGAGTCATCTACTGGTAAATCATAGCAAGGGACCAGCAAGTCAGTTTCGAGTGTTCGACCCTCGTACTGTTTGAGTCATCTATGGTTTTTCTGTATGAATAAAGAAGGGATTTTGACGGGACCGGAGTACGAGTTCGAGGCATCTGGGTGTTCGAGGCAAGTACTGTTTGAGGCATCGAAGTTCGACTGTATTTGAAAATGCGTTAAACTTTCAACAAAAGGGACAATATCTGAAGTGCAATTTATCAATTGGAAAGAATCGGCTCTTTTGGAAGACTGTCATTTTTGTATAAACTTTGTGACATCACAGCTTGTAAAAATATTATGTTACCATAGCAACACGTATATGGCCTACCTGTAGTATCGGCGGCTTTCCTCATCAGTCTGATAAACAACGGACGAGAGTAGGACGGTAAGGATTTCTGTAATGCTGTGTTTAACTCTACAAGATTGATCTGATCATCAGGGTCAACTATAGCCACCATACCCGCTCGACCCTCCGAACCTGTAAAATACGACAATATGATACATAAGTAAAGTCAAAGTGATACAGTTTCTCACATATTCTTCGCTTATATGTTTAGCATCAAGTCTGGCTTTCTGAAACCTAGCTACCTATTCAAAAAGACAACACTTTCAAAAAAGCACTGTCTCACTTGTTTCGGTAAAGTTTTAGTAATGGTGAACTTGACCCAACCAAGCCCACTTTCAATCCCGAGCAGGGTCTTTACTTATGCTACATACACAGCAAGATTCATCATGATATCTCATTCCTAACTTAAGTTATTGAGTGGAAACTGTTTTTCTACTTTTAGTAACGGTGACCTTGACCCCATCGGCCCCACTTTCAATCCCAAGCGAGGTCTTCACACAAGCTACGTACACAACACGTGACATTTTGATATCTCATTCCTAACTGAAGTTATCCAACGGACACCAATTGTTGACGCCCGCCCTACAAAATTGCCAATCTAAGAAGCAAGATTTGTTTTTTAAAAACCTGGTTAAAAATGCTTCTAGATCATTAAATTAGAGAAATTTTTTGAAAATCAACTTCAAAACCTAGGCCCACGACGGCACTAAAACATAAAAACCGTTTGGTACGGCCTCAATGCAGAAAAACGGACAATGCCAAAACTATATCCCTTTTTTTGTGAAGGACGAGAACAGACTACTCACCTGGTACTTCGACACCGTACACGACAGCATCGTTCAACTTGATGATTTTACTGATAGTCGTCTCGACCTCAAACGTGGATACATTCTCACCACGCCATCTAAACGTGTCACCAGTTCTATCTCGGAAAAACATGTAACCGTATTCATCCATAACCAAAACATCACCTGAAATTTTTTTCAAATACTTGTAAATTATTCAGATATAATAACAGGTAACTGTATCACTGATAATGACTAAAACAAAAAAAATATCTAATTTTTTTTTGCTATCAATGAAAAAGTTACCTGTGGATAAAATAGCATCAATATTTTGAATAAGTGTACAACCGATTTTCTGCAATCTAACAGTAATTAAAGATTGGTTTAAAATTCATTAATGATATAAGGTTTCACTTTGATTATTAAAGAAAAGTTTGTCTTTATAAGCCAATAGGACATTACCATAATCACAATTTGACTATCCTCATAATATAAAAATAAAATCTGAATTTTCAAATTTGCAAAAAAAAAAATTGAAAAGCAAAATATTGTTTTGAGCCAGAATGGCAAAAAATGTACACAATTGAATGTACACACCTGTTAAGAAAGCCATATCTCCTTTCTTGAATACGTCAGTAGACACCTTTTTATCGGACGCTTTCTTACTAACATAACCATCAAATTGTCGGAGTGGATCACCAGATATTATCTTTCCAACCAGTTCTCCGGGCTCACCTGTATAAATACACCATATCAACATGTTAAATGAAAGGGATGCAGGAGACCAACAGACAGATGGCACGGAACAGTAGTCCCTGTGGTGGAATGCCTTTTATCATATAAATAATGCGAGAACAAATTACGAAACAAAGTTCTCCAACAAATGTGATACTGAAAAATCATTCATTTTCGTGAGAATTTTAAAGATATAAATTTGAAGCTAATTTTAAGATTTCCGTAAATGCGTTGATAAAATAGTACCCAGAACAGTGAGGCTTTGCCAATTGTCATATTGTTTAAACCCCAACGAAAATGAAATATTTTACAGTATTTGACCAAAATACGTTCAAGCATTGCAACTATACATTGTACTGGTTTGAATCCAATGTTTTGCCGATATACCAACATGTGAGTGTGTATTAAGTTTTCAATAATTGACCAAAAAACTATCCTCATATATCAGTGGTTAGTAAAGTCCATTGACTATAATATTATGCAAAATACTCTGGGTAACTGGCTTTTGATGAATTGGTCATTGACATTGTTAACTCGAATGTAAAATTCATTCAGTTCTTGCCAATGACATTACAGATGTAGGTGATATATGGAAGAAAATCTGCTATTTCTGGAGTTACGATTAATTTAATCTAATAAGTTATGACATCTTTTACTGAATTGGTTAAACTTGTGAATTAAAAAATTTGAGTCAAACAATCCATTGTGGAGAAATATACCCACTAAACAACATACCTGGCTTAGCTTTCACACAGACACCATTACTATCTCGGACAATGTTGTTTTCCTCATCTACCTTGATCAGTGTTACTGGATACATAAATGGTGCAATCATCGATGTAAACCCACATGCACCGACACAATTGTTGAAATTTACTGAAATATAATTAAATGGTAATAAAAAAGACTGTGCAATCTTGACAAAAGGGGCGTAACTCTAACAGAGCTAATGCAATCTGATTAATTATTGAATGACATTTGGTTGAAATTTACTGAAATCAAACAGTAATAAAAAGGCTGTGAAATCTAGACAAAGGGGCGTAACTCCAACATTGTTAACTCATGCAGCCCTGGTGACAGCTTGAGTAGTCTTATGTTGTCTACCCTGATAAGACAGCTCATGAGGACTTAATTGACGAAGTGTACCAAAGAATAAATATATTCCTTCATTACAATACAAAAAATTGCATGATATATTTTGGTGTTTTAGCTTATAAATATCCATGAGGTTTCAAATTGTTTTATAACTTTTCAGGGCAGAATGAGTTAATGTAATCTCTTTTTAAAATTGTTGAACATCATTTCATAAAGATTAAATTCAGTTAATAGTATAAAGCGGACTACTTGAAATGTTACTCAATAAGTTTTAATAATTCTATCTGTTATGTTATCAAATTTGACCCAGACAAAATGAAGTAGATAAATAATCTCTGTATAACGATGATAACAAAGCAGACAGGGAAGGTCACAATCAGCAAAAACACCATAATGCACAAAAAATGCACGAAAAATGCATGAAAAAGAAAAATGAAAAAATACAAGTGACAAGGACAATCATGAAAATGGGCTAGAAACTGTGTTCAATAAACCCTTATGCTCCGGTTGAAGCCTTGTCCATAATAACGAGTTAAGTCAATCAGGGGTCATAATGCTGTTAAACATTTGGGAAGTGTTACATGGCTTTAACAATGTAAGGTGTTGATGATAGTTAACAAGAGTATGCCAAGTTTGATAGCAATGCTTTGATGGACTTAAAAAAATAATTGAGTTCCACAACTTGAAAGTTTTGGTTAACATTTCTTGGGTGGTCAGGAAAAATGCTATTGGCCACCTGCATCAGTAGATCTCTGGGCATTAAACATCTGAACAACAGAATTGGACCTACTTATGTTACAGTTGCCTTCTGTGGCACCATAGAATTCTCCCATGATCTCTACACCGAATCTGTTCTGGAATTCTCTCCATAGTGCTGGCTGTAAACCATTCCCAAACATAACCCTAACTTTATGTTGTGTGTCAGCTTGCTTGAACGGTTGAGCCATCAAATACCGACATATCTCCCCGATGTACTGTGCTGCCTGAAACATTTCAATACAATATTAACTTTAAGACTTACATGAACAGGGGTGGTATTCAATATTAATCTTATTTAATTGGAGAATAAGGATGGTGTGATCTGAAAGTCATGGTGGCCTTGACCTTTGACCTAGTGAATTAGGTGGAGGTTGTAGATTGCATTAGGATTCATGCACATGTGAAGTTTCAAGTTGATACCTCTTGGAGTTTTCCAGAAATTGACCCTAACAATAAACTTGACCAACGCGGATGCCAATGCTATTGATCAGACTCTGACAATAACTCTTTTTCTTCTTCGAAAAGTCAAGCTAATAAAATATTTCCAATAGTTTCAGCCACTTTTTATAAGTCAGGGACTCCGGACTTGCTCTAAAATGAAACACTGAAAGTATAGGGTATTTAAATGTTCAAATGTACTTTATAGTACAAACAAATCAAGTTGAATGATGAGTTTCTGTTCCTAACGAGCTCCTGTCATGTTATGCAAACTAGGAGATAATGTTCTACGCCCAGAGACATAAGATAAAATGTATTATCACATAACCTGCAGTCTGGGAGTGCCGTAAAGCCGTGCTAGAAATATTGTTCGGCACTCCCAGACCATTACATAAATACCAAACTATGCCTTGAATACGGACGTCATCATGACGTTGCTTGTATTGTAAGGCAAAATTTTGAATGAAACCTATGTAGCATACATCATCATTTTAAATGATAATGAGCGTTCTCAAAGACTATGTGATAAAAAGAACCTTACGTTTGTGCTCATTGCATATCAGTTAACTAAACTCGTCTACAAAATCAATATGACAGTTTGGAAAGCCTTGTGCCAAATTAATTTAATTATTCCACTTGTTTAATAAAATTTGTATGAAATGAGTACTCATGCAAGAGATCATGAAAGAAGAGACCTTCACTAAAGGGGCCAAGACACGTAGCTTATTTGATGACCAGGCCCCGGTCTCCCGAAACATCTCAAGTAGAAATCTCATCTCAAATTAAGATTTTGCGAAAAATCAGAGTCTGCATTTGAGATTAATCTTAAGTTCAAACTCTTTGTATTTTGTTTAATAAATTCAAAATATTGTTATCTGTTATGTGATGCCAATTTTTAATCCAGTTTCTCATGGAAATTAACTAAAAGACACATGCCGATATTTGAGATGAGATTTAACTCAGATTGAGATATTTCAAGAGATTGGGGCCTGAAGATTCAGATACTTACAGTGCATTTGTACTGTACACAATCATCCCAGAATTTGCTAGCGGAGAATTTCTTCTTGATGACCACAGTGGTTCCCCATAGAAAAGCTTGACCGACCCCTATTATGCCCCCTGCTGTATGGTACAAGGGGAGAGCATTATAGAGTACATCATCGCTGGTTATCTGCAGAAACAAGTTCACAGCACTGGACATGTAGTAAAACCTGCAATACAAACATTCAAGTCATCGGTTGAGTCCAAACTACATTAAAGACTCGTTCAGGAAATATTATTAAGCTCGCCAAAGGCTCGCATAATAAAATTTCCAAAACTCGTTTAATATAAATTTATATCAATTGACAACTCATGATAGATCCTCTATATATCTACCGGTCATTTCATGACAAAATAATTACTTGCATCGTGTTTAGAATGATACTAGACTACCTTAATTGCAAATTAAAACTTTGGATGGGTTCCGTGTACTTTGATCCAATCATTGAAGAAATAGAAGATTCTTATAATTTCAAACGTTGACTTAGGGTGATCTAGAACACTTTCATATGAAAATGGACAATTTGCATGTTCAATAAATCACAAAGAGAGAGTTTCTGTTAAAGCTGAAGCGAAAAATGATCTAATGGATATGAAAGCATAATTGTTTTTCAGTTTTGAACTTTTAAAAAAAGATATTGTCAGATATAGCTCTATTCACTTTAATACATTATGATAGTGCACAGAGTACATAAAGAAATAGTTATATTTTCTCCATAGGGTTACATGTTACTTTGTTAGCCTAAATCTTTCCTCTAATACCACACAGAACAATAAGATAAGTGTGCTGATTGTTATTCCATTTAAGATGTTTCGATTTTTCGGAACTCTAATTCAAAACATTACTTTTAGAAAACTTTAGAAAATTCTAGGAAGAAATTTCTGACAGCAAAGAAAATGGCAGACTGACCAAAATAACTGGTTACACATGTATGGAGAAAATGTAACATATACTTTTCTTTATATTAGTTTACATATTGAATAAAGCACAAAAGTTCAGCTATAACTTTCATGAAATATATCCAGAGATCGCTGAGAAATAATGGGACTGAAAAATGCTACAATAACTAAAGGACACAGATGACCATAAATCAAGTATCATAGCACTACTTAAAGTGTATAAAGCTATATCGGACAATATTTTTTTTAAAAGTTACAAAAACTGAAAACAATTATGCTTTTATATCCATTAGATCATTTTTTGCTTCAGTTTCAACAGAAACTCTCTTTGTGATTTATTGGACATGCGAATTGTCCATTTTCATACGAAAGTGTTCTAGAAAACCCTATAAAATTATAAGAATCGTCTATTTTTCGATGATTGAATCAAAGTACACGGAACCCATCCAAAGTTTTAATTTGCAATTAAGGTAGTCTAGAATCATACTAAACAAGATGAAAGTAATTATTTTGACATTAAATGACTGTTAGAATATAGCTCTGTACACTTTAAGTCTCAGAAACATAAAATTAAATCTCGGCAGATGACAAGTACCCATGCCAGGCAGTAAAGCCTTAGATCTCATGTTTGAACACAAGAGGATTTTTAAAAGTTTTCCAATTAACATTTGCAACTGTTGTGGTCAAATGCCTATAGTAGTTATGACAAAAATTACTGATGGACAACCCATGATTCCTAATAGTTCATGCTAAAACAAGATGCCAAAATGTCACAAAATACGCCCGTCTTGGTTGTGCTAGTGAAAAAAATATTGATATGAAATAAAAGCCCATATTATGCGAAACATTTTTGAACAATCATCTTGAAACTTATCTTGGCCTAGATATTATACACCCATGAGCATTGTCAGCAAGTTTGAAGACGATCAGATGAAAATTGTTTGAGCTAGAGTACAGACAAGGCCAATTTAAATTTATTTTGGTAAAAGAAGGAACATAACCAAAGAAGGCCTGTACCTTTTTGGCCTAGATATTACACCCATAAGCATTGTCAGCAAGTTTGAAGATGATCGGATGAAAACTGTTTGAGCTAGAGTACAGACAAGGCCAATTTCACATTTTTTTGGTAAAAGAAGGACCATAACCAAAGAAGGCCTGCACCGATTTGGCCTATAATCTAACTTGGCCTAGATATTACACCCATAATCATTGTCAGCAAGTTTGAAGATGATCGGATGAAAACTGTTTGAGCTAGAGTACAGACAAGGCCAATTTCACATTTTTTTGGTAAAAGAAGGACCATAACCCACGAAGGCCTGCACCGATTTGGCCTATAATCGAACTTGGCCTAGATATTACACCCATAATCATTGTCAGCAAGTTTAAAGATGATCGGATGAAAACTGTTTGAGCTAGAGTACAGACAAGGCCAATTTCACATTTTTTTGGTAAAAGAAGGACCATAACCCAAGAAGGCCTGCACCGATTTGGCCTATAATCGTACTTGGCCTAGATATTACACCCATGAGTATTGTCAGCAAGTTTGAAGACGATCGGATGAAAACTAAATGAGCTGGAGTACAGACAAGGCCAATTTCACATTTTTTTGGTAAAAGAAGGACCATGACCCAAGAAGGCCTGCACTGATTTGGCCTATAATCGAACTTGGCCTAGATATTACACCCGTAAGCATTGTCAGCAAGTTTGAAGACGATTGGATGAAACCTAAATGAGCTAGAGTACAGACAAGGCCAATTTCACATTATTTTGGTAAAAGAAGGACCATAACCAAAGAAGGCCTGCACCGATTTGGCCTATAATCGAACTTGGCCTAGATATTACACCCATAAGCATTGTCAGCAAGTTTGAAGACGATCGGATGAAACCTAAATGAGCTAGAGTACAGACAAGGCCAATTTCACATTTTTTTGGTAAAAGAAGGACCATAACCCAAGAAGGCCTGCACCGATTTGGCCTATAATCGAACTTGGCCTGTTTGAGTTAGAGTACAGACAAATATTGAACGCCCGCCGCCCGCCCGCCCACCCGCACGCACGCCCGCCCTCCTGCCCGCAAAGGGTGTTCACATAATACGTCCCGTTTTTCAACGGGCGTATAACACATAATACGTCCCGTTTTTCAACGGGCGTATAAAAACAAGAGCCTGTTGCCTAACCAAGGTGATACTGAGTGGCTTTTTGGTAGCGATTTGCTACGTCTATGCAACGACATGCTACCAGCGAGTATACTGTTTCTCAGCATTTTGCAAGGCGAGGGCTACCAAGCAATATCTTACGCAATGGGCCACTTGGGTAGCACTTTGCTACGCAACGGTCTGTTTACTGCGATTACATGCTGTTTCCTAGCACAGCCCCTAGATTAAGTGACGTGCTAGCGGAATTACCTGGAGTGCGTGATAATGGCTGCTTTAGGTAAACCCGTTGTCCCAGATGTGTACACATAGAATAATTTATCTGAAATAGATATATCAACAATATTACCAGCAAATACAATGTACATTCACAACAGTATAAATACTATTTGCGTTGCATGATACTTTGAGGGTTGTCCTTGTCATGTGTGCTTGTTGTTCTAGTCCACTGGCCCTTGATCTGGGTATGTTTGACTGACTGAAGTGGAGGGTTGTTGATGAGGGTTTTTGTGTTTTAAAACTGTTTTTCTAGCCGTTTAGCTTCATTTTCATGTTCAATCTTGTGACTAATTATCTGTGATGTCTCTTTTTGTGTGTTATCTTTCAACAATGCATACAAGGTTAAATACTTAATATTTAATCTACACATTCAAGTTTTCATACATACATCTATATTAATTATCTATTTATCATATATGTACCCTGGTACACGTTTATTTATGGTCAATTATGAAGCAAGTATTTCCAACTTATACTAATCAGACTCAAAACCTTATTCCTGTGGTGGTATGCAGTATTCACAAAGAATCTTAAGGGAAAAATTTGCCTCATTATCTTACAATTTTATTAAGTGTATCAGCTAAAGAGAAACACTAAGATTATATCCTTTTTACATTGTTTTGAAGTGTTATGTAAAGCACTACAATAATCATCAAGAAAATTTGAGCTATACTTTAAACTCACTTTCTTGCAAAATATGTGCAATTAAATATTTCAACTGAAGTAAAAATATTTAAGTTTTCACTTAATATTAAGATGCTTTGTGAATACCGGCCCTGTTGTTAATCATCACAATGAAGGTATGAGAGAAGAGAAGCCAGTTTCCCTTTTATGCCGAGTGTCTAACAAGAGAATTTCTAGTGCTATTTTTATTTTGTCTTTGGTATGAAGTGGCCTGGGATGAAACCTAAGGCCTCCCACACACAAAGTAGATGCTCTGTCACTAGGCTATCGAGAAGGGCAGTTAAATACACCCACCACTAGGTTGTCGAGGAGGGCTGTTAAGGATGTTGAAGCATTACTTGCATTAAAATGATCAAAGCTGTTATATTTTACATAATTTAGAGACTTTTGACACATGCTTATGTTTATAAGACATATAATAAACTATGAAAAATGACACATTCACACTAAACAGCTTCAACATCCTTACATACACTCACCACTAAGCAATTTAGGAGGGCGGTTTAGAAATACACTCACCAGTAAATTTTGTCCTCGGAGCTGGAGGTAAGTAGGTAGGACTTTTTTCTAGTAGAGGATTCAATGATACAGCATTTACACCTGTAGCAGAACCTTGACCTATGTAAAACAACTGTACCGTCTTTGGTAAATCTTTAGAGATGCCTTGAATAGCTGAAAATAGTGTGAAACGTAATATTTTTGTGACATTACTTTACAATCTTATGTGTAACATTATTGTACATATTTTTGACATATTGTATTGTTATTGGTCACTGATTTCATCATCTGTTTTATTGATAGGTGATTAAGTGCAAAGAAAACATGTGAAAATTCAGCGAATAACTTAGAATAATGTAAATCGCAAATGGCTGAAAAAGCCGGACATAGCCTTTATTTGCTTTATTTCTACTGAAACATGGCAGGCATATATATGTACTCCCCAGATTAGACGGCAAGCGCACTAACCATTGAGCTTCGGAGGCACATATAGCTTAACGGACAATTTTATGTGGCCTAAATCATGATTACATTCACCTCTAATTATTGAACTTGGCTAAGCACAAACTTCTCGTTCAATCAGCGTATGTTTCATACTCGTTCATTTTTCATGTGAAATATGGAGACTAAACGAACCACTGATTTGTGAGGATGACATACTTTGACATAGTGTAAAAATAAACAAAGGGGAACAACTCAATATCCTTAATTATGGAAGGAATTGCACTATTGAATCAAGTAACCTATGATGTGAGGTCACAAATACAGTAAAGAAATCAAAGATATTATATCCCCTTAAAAATTTCATAAGGAAAAATAAAAGATTTCATGAAATGTTAAATGTGACAATTGTTGTTAAGGAATGATACACAAATGTATATAAATTTTGTATGCTAAAGCAGAACAAATCTGCATTATGCTTTCATTAAACTTGTCATTTAACATCACTGAGAAATATTGACAATATCTATACCTACCAAGATAGTTAAATCCAAAATAGGAGTCATAAAGAAAAACATGACACACGATGCACTTAAAAGTGATTCAAAGGGGATTAGATGCATAAACGAGGAATGTATTAATTCTAGTGGACAAAAGATCATAAAATGAAACAATGTACCTTTGTTCAAAGTTAGGTGAACTTGGAAGACCAGAAATAAACAATGAAAATCGGAGTAACTCCACTTTATTAGGAGTACTTGACAGGTATACCATATCTATACTGGTACCTACCAGCAGAGAGTTCCTGAGTGAAGACAATCCCATGAGCTTCTCCAGCCTCGATACAATGTAGTAATGATTTATCTCTAAGGTTATGGTTGATCAGGGCTCCAACAGCACCAATCTTTGCTAGACCGAGCCAATAAAACACAACCTCCGGACGATTCTCCATCACTATAGCAACAACATTACCAGGACGGTACCCAGCCTCATAGAAATAATTGGCTATAGAGTTAGATAATTGGTCCACCTCCTGGAAAATGAAAGATAACAAATTACAGTGAAACCTCAGTTATTTCTGATCTTTGAACTCCTAGTCTGACCTCTATCTTTGAGATAATACATGTAAGTGCAATTGTTTCACATGACCCATGTCTCAAGATTTTTCAAGATTTATTCAATGTAATGAAAGACATCCGGCCCAAAATACAATTGAACAATCATTAATGGGTACCGTAATGTGATAAGATAAAAGATATAATCTATTAATTAAATCAATACTACATACAATTGTTTCCAAAATACACATCTCAATTATACAATAGTGTTCATCAACCTTCAACCACAAAATCAAATCCCATCGAACAATAATTTTGAACCTTGTGTATTTACCTGAAATGCAAAACCATGAATTAACATCCCATCGAAAAAGTCTGCTATACCAAAACCACAAAATTTTGTCCCATTGAAATTAAATGATTTTACAGACTATAGTATATCAGTTATAGTAGATTTGTACAATTTAACAAACCTGAAATGTCCATGTTTTATCCTCGTACATAAAGCATGGTTTATTAGGGTATTTTTCCACAGTTTGTTGGAACAGTTTTGGTATACTGCTTCCCGTATTGTTGTATTTCTTCACATTCCATTTCAGTGTTAGCAGAACAGACAATGCCCTGAAAGTAAACAAAGTGTTTTTCATCTCAGTAGCTGGTATAGTTCATTTCAACAAGAAACCTGGGCCTAAAATAAAATACTGTTTGTTTCCCCATCCCCTACCTACCCAATTAAAAGGGCCCTACCCAAAATATTTTATTGCCCATATTGAAACAATATTTTTTTATTAAAAATTGGAAGTGAAAATTATATTTTTTTGTTTGCTGGCTTCTTTCTTACATGTACCATTAAAGTTTAGTTGGTTTTCACCTTACTAGGGTTAATTCTAAAATTCATATTTGTATCATCGTTGGATACCCACAGTCATTGCCTCCGCTAGCTAGCGGAGCGGAGGCAACGACCGTGGGTATCCGACGATGTATTTGTATGTCTAGACCATTAACTATCATACTGAAACAATTCCAAAAAAAAATATTTACCCTACCTACCTACCCATTTTAAATCTGATAGGGTCGGGATGGGGAAACCAAGAATATTTTAAGTTTGGCCCTGTATGTGTTACACTGTTACAGAGCTAGCATCTTTTAGGAGGAAAGAGGCATATATAATACCTAAAGCCTATCATGCACCATGTACATATACAGTCAAAACGCGATAGTTCGAAATGTGATAGTTCGAAAAATGCGTTAGTTCGAAATCGTTCGTTGGTCCCAGCGAATTTCCTTCTATTTTCATTATAGATTAGATGCGATAGTACGAAATGCGCTAGTACGAAAAAAAATGCGAAAGTTCGAAATAAAATTGAAGTCCCCAGATACGTTTTTGTACTGTAATAAGATGCGATAGTTCGAATTGACTGCACGCTGTTTTTCACACCTATTGAATTCATTCGATAGTTTTTACCTGTCTAGCATTTTGACATGTGTCATTGTTTAAAAGAAATCGTTTAGCCATAACACTGTGAAAAACTTTGTAATTGATGTAATCGATAATACTTTGTTTGATATTAATTGACACTGAGTGCAAAGAATAACGACAAGCGTTTAAAATTTTGGCTATAAAACTTGTAAGCATGTAAGATTGTATCAGGTCAGCCCGCTTAGCTCAGTCGGTAGAGCACGAGACTAGTAGTCACTACTGATCTCAGGGTTGTGGGTTCGGATCCCGGGCTGGCCAACTAAAATTACTAATAGTCTTCCGGATGAGACTTTAAACCTAGGTCCCATGTATGGTGCTATACACGGGCATGTAAAAGAACCAGGGATGCTTCTGGAATTGGGGCATCTTCTGTATCATGCACTATTCCCCAAAAACTAAAAGTACTAAAACTCTGTTCACTGTATAATTATATATATCAATAATAAAAAAAATACATAAATAGTTTATTTCAATTAGTATGACATGTATACATTCCGATTTCGTATAATTACATTAACATCACAAACGTGCAGAAATCACGCTAAACCAGACGGTGTCATATCAGATTGTTACCTTCTGGACTAAAACAGTAAGATAAACAAGAAGATGTGATAGTACGAAAAGTGCGATAGTTTGAAATTTTCGGGCGTTCCCGAGGCATTTCAAACTATCGCGTTTCGACTGTATGTGTAAAATTTATATTAATAACCATGTAATGGGCTTTGAACCTTTACATGCTTAATGATAAGAAAGTGAAACGTAATCCAAACAGATGAATAATGAAAAAGAAAGTCAAGAGGCACAGAGTCTTACTGATGCGTTCCATGTAACCCTTGTGAGGGTTCTATTTTTTGTCATTTCAGACTGGAGAAGAGCATCTGAGATGTGCCATTTCTGATGATTTCTGATACCTCACCACAAGCCCTACCTGCCATGATACGTTTAATATATCAATATAAGTCAGCATACACCTACCTTAGTCAAACCAACTTGACTCGGACAGTACCGAACATACAGATGGCACAGTGAAAGAGTGGTTAACTCTCTCAAATACCAATTCGGAGGTCCCAAGTTCGAACTTCAGAAATACTTTTCAGTGATTTCCATCCAACTTAAGATTAACTGACCGGGACACTGGCTATTTCTGAAATGATTTTCATTGTTTCCAACCCAACTAGAGATCAACTGATTAGCAACCCAGAGGTCAGAAATAGTCCTACATGTATCAATGGGAAAAAGAACCAAGATGTCTCTTTGGAGAGAGCTAAGGCATCCCACCCGGATTCGTTGTATCACACCATTTACTTATTTAGTGAAACAAATACAAGGCTTTACAGTGAACAAACTACTTAATACACATATAGACAGCAATAGTACCCCACAATAGTACTGAAGTCGAGATTGTTAGACTATCTATAATAGCTTACCTAAGGTCTCTTGGTAGAGTCTTCACAACAACTTTCACAAACCTCCACCCACCGGTCACTAGATACACTCCAAATACCGTGACAGTCGTTAACATGCATGTCCAACCCAGGTAATAACTAAGAAATGCACCCAACAGAAAAAATCCACCTAGTTTCAAAGCCAACATGTTGCATAAAGTGTGAGCCACAGTTCTTATTGACCTGGCTACACTGAACACACTTGTCATGTGGAATGTGGCCCCTTTATCAGTTACCAAAGTTCACAACGTAGTGGACTTTAGCCCCGATTTAGGTTCAGAGTGCATAGGGTGTTGAGTGTAATGTTTACACATGAAAATATTTTTGTTCCTGGTTGCTAGACGCTTTGATTATGCTCTCTTCTTGCTTATTGATTTTATCCAATCGTCTGAATGATAATGCCTAGCAACACACCTGCCGGCTGCTAGCGATTAAAAATATAGTTCTTTATCTTGCATGATATTCCTTGAAATACATATTAATGCAATTCTTTTTAAAATACGTTTAATAAGAAGGTCAAAAAAATGCCTCGAAAAACTATAATTCCAAAGGATTTTGGAAGAAATTATATCGCGCATTAATTTATTATATTCGTTCCTAGACTTTTCGTACCTTCTTTGTTTCGCATCGTGTGTTAAAACTTGATAAAGTATTAAAAATAAAATATCACCTTTCCCTTCTATGTTTAGATAAATATTAGTTGACATGGAGGAAGAGGAACTGACATCATCAATTGAAACATATAAACAACAGGTAAATGTATTTTTGGCGTCTATTTCATTTATTAATGATAGAGAAGGTTAAAATTGTGTGGTTTTCGGGTGTTATTATTTCGGATAAATCACAGTATCTTCATTTTGCATCATGTTTTAATGTACTGAATTGTATAATGATCCATAATAAAATATTTTTCAATTTTCAAAGTTAACTTAAGTGACCTCTAAGTTAACTTTTTAAAGTAAATATTCACCAGTCAGTATTATTCTGCCAGGGGGATACAGGGGATATTAGCCGTATAGACAGGCGAACCTTTACCGACAGACGGGAATTTGATAACCTTATCAACTCCAAGTGCCATGTCATAGACATTGGTGCGGTTTCAACATTATGTAAACAGGCTGGACACAATGATCTAAACTTTATGGCATAACTTTTTAATGAGTTGAAAGCTAATTCTTGTTTTTTTTATACTTTGAAAATCCGTGTTTTTAGGACAAATATACCTTCTATATAATCCAATTTTTTTTATTTCTTTTTCAACGATACTGTTACCTGTGAATTAGAAGGCCATGTTCATGTGTTGTAAAAAACTTTATATATGAAATGTGTTAACTTAATGTGTATAATCTTCGTTAAATAAAGTTATTATTATTATAATGTGTTCCAATCCCGCAGATTTAAATAGTAAGCATTGGTTAAAAAACTAATTCCCCCTGGGTCGCCGCCACCCCCAGGTGGGTGAAATATTGACTGACCAGAGGAACAAGTTGACCTGTATGGTACCCGAACCCAAAACACCTGGTATTCTAGACTTGAATACTGCCAACTGAACACATCTAATGTCTAAATTTACAGATCTATTGTGTGCTGCATCAGACGTATAATGCCAGTGTTTAATTTTGGTTTTAAAAACCATGAGTCTTTTTCCACTGAACTAAAACAAATCAGATGGATTCAAAATATATATGAATGGGTCACAGATATAAACATTTTCTGTAACATGTCACAATAGTTATTTATATCATACCAGAGTGTCTTTTTCTTTTTGTTTGCAGTTAGCACATGTAGAACAAGCTATCCAAGCTGCTGGCTCTACTCCTGATCTGGATACACTGAAACACGATTTAGAAGAACTTATTAAGTTAACGGAAGGTATGTACTGAAGTACAAAATTTAATGAATTTGATGAATCTTACTTTTTCTGAATATTTTGTGTTTCTCTTCTAGTCTACTACCGTATGTGTTTAAAGTTCAAAGACAATGCACTGATAATGTTTGAGTAAAAAATAAACCTGATTGAAAAGAAGAATTTTCTTTTTAAATATATTTCTTACTGAGTGATATGTCAAGTTTAAAACTAAAACAAATGATCAGATCATAGACAGTGTTGTCATTAACTGTAACTTTGGCCTCCTGAAATATAACACTGTACACTTATTTTAATTAATGAAATATATGTTTTGACCGCTATAAGTTTAAAACTAGCCTGCTCATCAAAATCTTATTATAATGCAAACCCCAAATAGAAATTAATAGACAACACTATGGCCTTATTATTTATATCTTCAGTTTAGCATTGTATTTGAAAGGACTTACTAAACTTCAAAATTTGGCCCATATATATTCAATGAATCATCTTGTGGCTTCAGGAAAACTCCATTTAAGTTATATATTATAAGTTGTATATGTTTGGTTATTTTTCTAACAGAGAGTTTGCTGTCATTGAGGAAGAGTCAACTATTAAAGCAGCTAGATAGTGACCATGGTGATCATGGAGCTACAGCAGAGGCATCATCACAACCTCCGTCAGCAGCAAGTAACAGTCTGGATGACGAATATGCTGCATTTCAGGTACCTTAAAATCTTATGTATTGTTTATTTGAAGGAAGCTAATAGAATCTTAGAAGCTCTAATTTGCTTTTAACCAACAAACAGTTTTAAATATATATATATATTTTTTTTTTAAAAACTATGCTAATATATATGGAATATCATTACAGCGTGTTGATACGTCCAGCTGTATTACCTAGAGTTGCTTGTATAATGCTGTATCTCGCAAGACCGTTAGGTCAGGTCGAATGTGATAAGGTATAACGCAAGCAACAAGAGGTAATGCAGACCAACATATCAACACAACTGCAGTGATATTCCTTTAATTATAGTATATTTGCAGAAGCGAAATAAGCACAATTTGTTAAGGTTGACATCACAAATGTTGGCATATAACGCAATGTCTATTCATAAAAAAGGAAATGATTTCATTGACAGCCTTGATATATTTTATGCATATAATAAATCAAACATCCATGATACCGATTCAGAAAACCAGACATGTATGACACGGAAAATGCTGTATTCCACTGAGCAGTTGGAGTTTTATTGACATGATCATACAATTGTATGAGCGATTCAGTTTGGTGTGTTCATTTTGTGACCGAGTTATTGACCTTTCAGTTAAAATATTCATTCATATATCTGAGGTGTTCACAGTATCCATTCTTCATTCATACAAAACTGTTGTTTTAGTGCCATGTTTCTTGAAAATGGTGATTTTATACATGTATAGCTTGGCTATTTTGACCTGAACTTGACCTTTATGCAAGAATATATATACAAGGTTCTCGCTTTGAATATATATCAATTTTCTCATGCAAATCGTACAATATCGGTATTTCAAATTTGTGATTGTATTACATCTCGAGCGTCTTCGTGATACGCCCCGATTATTTAAACATACAATTGCTGTTGTATCATATGTAATATATCAACTGTTAAATTATGCTATTAAATTAAAAGGTCAGGCTCATGTGAAATTAGCCAATCTGTATAAAGAATTTATTTATTGTATACATGTGTTACATAAAAATGCTCTTCTTTTTTCCAGTCATGTCAATTCATAAATATGTATGTTTTCATATTATTTGTATTTGGGTCAGTGGCTTTTGTACAATACACTTTGAATGATAAATCTTGTTTTTATTTGAAGGCCATGATGAGTGGAGAAAGTGACGGCACTGACAACTCTTCTGTAACCAAGGGAGATAATTTGTACCATACAAAGGGAGATCATTTAAACTTTAACAAGGGAGAAGATTCAAATTCTACAAAGGGAGATAATTTGAATTCTTCAAAGGGTGAGAATTCAAATTCTACAAAGGGAGATAATTTGAATTCTTCAAAGGGAGAGAATTTGTGTTATATAAAGGGAGAGAATTTGGATGATGACAATTGCAATATCCCTAGTGTTTCTGATATGTATAAAGACATAATTGGTACGAAATGTCGAGCTCCGTATGTACATGAATGGGGAGCTAAGACCTACAGTAATGCTCTGATTGCAAGTTTAGAATGTGATTCTGATTTGGAAATACCAAAGGTACTGTATAATTTTGTATGTCATGCATTGCTCACTCCCTTTACCCCCTCACTCCCTATACTGTAAAATCATAAATTTTTATGGGGAATTAAATTTCGTGGTTCACATTCTACCACAAATAAAATCCCATGATCGAACGATAATTTTGACTGGTCAGGGGTGTTTTCTCTTGCCCATGGGCAAGTTGGACTGAAATATCTACCTGCAGGTTAAAAAGCCCAAGTCGGGCAAGTTGAACACAGGAATTCCACACCCTTGCTGGTGTTCACTGACTGAAGTGAAGTTACTCTAAAGCAAGATCAATATGGCTAGCTTAGAATGAGAAGGTCGTAAGTACAAAAACAGCTTTAACGCTCTCCTGAGAAAACAAATAAAAACTGTCTGAAAATTAGTCTTTACTACTAATAATGGAAAAACTAGCTTATTCAACTTCAAGTTTTGGTCAACATGACAAGTTCCGAATTTTATGAACTTAAGCTCATAAGAAACGCCTTGAGATGCAGATTTCAAATATGCAGTCCTCATGAGTCTTATAATGATCTTTACTAATATTTCATATTTTGTCCAAGAGGTCAAAATTATGCTATCACAGCCTATGGGCAAGTGATATAAAGCCACCATAGTCTGCCACCTCTTTGTTGTTGTTGTCACTTGCAGGGGTGTGTAAATTTTCCGGATTTATCTTTTCCTGATTAATCTAGAATTCCGCATTTATCATTCCTGAAAGAGCAATGACTTCTGACCAAAAATAAAAGTTATTTGATGAAAATATCTCACGAAATGGCAAAATTATGGTAAATTGATTCTACTCTGAAAGATTTTCTGTAATCCAAACTGTGAAAATGTGGAAATAATGTCATTGAAGGTCTCTTGTTTGGCAAAAATGCTCAGCAGTATATGATTTTCCTGCCTTTGAATTTGGCCCTGTTGATACCCCTGAACTTGTGATACTTGTTTTTTCAAATGAGTGATGAAGAACCGTCATGATCTGCGACCTCTTGTTGTAGTTTTGATACTGATTGTGTTATTTCAGGTACGAGTGATGTACTGTAACCCCACCCATCTATCAATGTTACCATGTAAATACTACCTGAATGGTAACTGTAGATTTACCCCAGAAGATTGCAGGTAATTATGATTTTATTACACCCCCTCCTAAACTTTGAGGAGGTGATATATGGCTTTGCACATGTCCGCCAATCTGTTCCACCATAGATAGACCAAATCAAGGGCTTAGTGCAAAACTGTGATATGTGCCTTTAAATTGAGCTAGTTACCATAGTTTTGCACTGAGCCATCAATATGATTTCTGTTCAGTAAAATGAAGAATTCTGTACGCCAGGATCTTCAAAATTTACTTGGAGGTTGACCACTAACAGTAGATGGATGACCCCTTGATTTTGAGGTCGTAGGTGAAGGTCACTGTGACCTTAAGGCTTAATCATTGTTTTAAGATCAATTTGTTTTCATTCAACTTCCCAAGAATGCATTACCCTATGATCTTCAAACTTTAGATGGATGTTGACCAGCAACAGTAGATGACCTATATTGATTTTGAGGTCAGTAGGTCGAAGGTCAAGCTCACTGTGACATGTGGGAGCATAAACTAACAACAAAGTACAATTCTAATGCTATTTTAATACTGATGAATCCTAACAATGATCAGTGATTGGCAACGCCAGTAGGCGTGGCCTAAGTGTATAAGCGTGCAATGTGAATTAGGGATTTGCTGTTATACACAACATTTACCATTTCTGACCTTTTGGCTGCCGATGGGGCATAGATGGTGTCACACCGGTGGAAAGTACTTCCGGGTCGTAGTATGCTAAAATAGTCCCTTTGAGAAATTTGATATATGTCTGTGGAAGCACTGTTTTAATGTGGAAAATGCTGATTGATGACCAAATTACATGAATGTAGATCAAATATGACCTGCATGCTAACTTTTAGGAGTGTTTAATTGATATTTTAGTGAATTATCTTTCCCTGGCTGAAGACTGACAATGTATGTGTGCTTCGGTCAAGTCAGCTTTTGAGGAATGGAAAATAGCGTTGTCCTTCCAGAATCCCTGCAGTAGCTCGAAAACGAAACTATCGACATGCCATTTTCTCCAGCTTATTTTGGATAACAGGGATTGCTTTTTATGGAAACGGTCACAGAAAATCACCCGGAATGTCAGTGAAACGGAGGGAGAGATGCGAATTTGGGTCATTTTGCATTAATTTCAATGGCAGAAAATTCACCGGTGTGACACCTATATCAGGATTTTTGAAGTTCAATATTTTTTCAACTATTTGATATAAACCAATGAGATTTGGCATGCAAGCACCCCTGGACCATAAAACCTAGTTGCCAAGAGGAAATTGTTCAGGTTTGTGAAATTTGGATGTTATTCAAAAAAATGAAAAATATGTCCAATTCCTCTTCAAATGGTATATCTGAGTTGTTGCCCTTGGTCTTGGAATTTTGTCAGGTCAATTTGATGGACAAACTCTTAATTTCTTGTTTGTTGGTGTGTGTTTTTTAATAATATAAATTGAACCTCCATGGTTACACCACTAATTGGACCCTGAAAACTGGTCTTATCGCTAAGTTGGTCTTTATATAGAGGTTCGATATAGCGCAAAACCGCGGAAATTGGACCTTGAAATTGTGACCGGTCTAAACTTTGAAGTCGCCTAAGTAGTGAAGTGGTCACAATTGTGGGGTAGAATTGTAATGGAGGTGGTCTTTATGTTGAGATGGTCATTTTATTGAGGTGGTCTTATTATTGAGGTGGATTTTTTTTTGGTGTCGCGGAATTGATTTATGGCTTTCGAAACACTCTATTTATGATTAGTATGATTTCGCCGCGTCTCATGATTCCGGTCCATGATTGAAAATATTTATTGTTGATTCATTTTATTATGGTCTTATTTTGCTGTGTCTGGACTGAATAAAATATCTAGTTTATTGAGATCCATTCCATAATTGCCAAAATAATGCAATAATAGAACAAAAATAACCTTTCGAGGAATTTTTCAAGTCCGCGCCAAGTTCTCGGAGGGGGGGGGACCATGTTTTAACCGGTCACACCAACTTGTAAGGGGCTCAATGTGAAAACCGGTTGAACAACTTATGCCGCTATACTTAAAATAACCAGAATAAAAGTATTCGGGTTAGAAAGTTTCAAACATTTGAGGTATATTGGTGTCACACCGGTGGAAAGTACTTCCGGGTCGTAGTATGCTAAAATAGTCCCTTTGAGAAATTTGATATATGTCTGTGGAAGCACTGTTTTAATGTGGAAAATGCTGATTGATGACCAAATTACATGAATGTAGATCAAATATGACCTGCATGCTAACTTTTAGGAGTGTTTAATTGATATTTTAGTGAATTATCTTTCCCTGGCTGAAGACTGACAATGTATGTGTGCTTCGGTCAAGTCAGCTTTTGAGGCATGGAAAATAGCGTTGTCCTTCCAGAATCCCTGCAGTAGCTCGAAAACGAAACTATCGACATGCCATTTTCTCCAGCTTATTTTGGATAACAGGGATTGCTTTTTATGGAAACGGTCACAGAAAATCACCCGGAATGTCAGTGAAACGGAGGGAGAGATGCGAATTTGGGTCATTTTGCATTAATTTCAATGGCAGAAAATTCACCGGTGTGACACCAGATGTTTCACCACAGGCCTTTACCTTAAGCCTGAATTCATCCCTGGTAATAATTATATTGAATTCTAACATGACCAGCATTTTTGCATATATAAACAAAAAACAAATCCTATCAATGGAAGTGATGTCATGTCAAATTTTATGACGTCATGCATGTAAACAAGTTAGGAAACAACACTCTCGCAAAGTAACACTGGTTTTTTTTATACATTTTCACTCTTTAATCATGTTAGAATCGAAATAAATATTCAATAGCCGTATTATATCGACTGATATACAATAGTTTGTCGTTCTGACACTTGTTATTTACCATTCAGGCCGATATACTTCGGTTTTTCATAGTTTATTTCTTAATGTAACACAATGTATATATGCTTACAGATACAGTCACGGATATATGGTAGAATTGGAAGAGTTGCAAGAATACATGGATCCAGATTTCAGGTTTATTTCTCTACTATATCCTCTATACTGTAAAATCATGGGACAAAATTTGTGGTGTTGGCAAAAAATTCCATTTCGAATATAGAATATACACAAATTACTAGAAATCATTAAAAAACATGATAATTGTTTTATTACATGTGGGTATATGCTTGTTAATACCAAAGCAAGTATGACAGCCACTATAACTTGACATATTTATTGGTATAATTATTCTTTGAGGATTTACTGGTAATTTCATGGTTTAGTTAATCCACAAAATTAAATCTCCCATGAATATTAATGATTTTACGGTGATCATAATTTAATGTCACACTCAGACTGTTCATTCCAGAAAAGAGGCAAACCCTGATCATATATTATGTATCTGTTAAAATTAGAATACCAGTCAAGGTACCCCGGTAAATGAGTACATATGTACCAAGTCCATGTCTCCCCCATATACTTCATTTTGATGACAGCATACTGATCAGTGCTTGTTCCATTTCATCAGCACCAAACCTGCCTCGTTTCTGGGGATACAATGATTCCATGTGTGAAACTACTAAATGCTTTAATGATCGTTGCAAGTTTGCTTTTATGGACTCGTTACGTACACCACTTTCCTCTACTCTAGGGAGCAAAAATAATGCTAGCGCGTTCTTTTCTACCTGGTCACGCAGTTTTCCATACTCAATGAGGTCATTCGGTATTTGACAAGCAAGTTCCAGACCTTGTCTGAGTTTTTCAATGCGTAAGAACAGGTATGGTCCTTCCTGTAACAGTGCACTCAATACATCTGATAGTTCTATCCTTGTGCGAGCATCCAGTCTCTCTGACAGGAGGTTGCGTGACGGAATCATGTAGTAAGGTAGATTCTGCCATTCAATAATTGCTGTTCTTAAGAATTTTAGAGCCACCATTACCAATGATACTAAATTCTCTTCTCTAAACACATGCAAGGGATTAAACTCTGATAACCAGTAGGTAATATTTTTCATAATGTATGAAGAAATTTCACCAGTGAATTGTTTTAGGATTGATTTTGCAATCATCTTCAGGAGAATGTAGAGTTTGCTTTGTGTCCCATTGAAATTATGTGTCAATGTCAGTTCTGATTCTATGAAGCAAAATCTCCATTCTTGAAACTGTCTTTCGCTCCCTTTAGCACCAACTGGTACAACTTGTGGAAGGAATGAACAAGCAGTTTGGATAATATCCAGAGAAGGCCATTCATGGTGACGTGGTCGTGATGCCCATGTCTGTAGTAATTTGGGACAGTGATAAGTGAATGCATACACACGGTCAATATCAACTGGACCTATAGAAGCTGGTAAAGCAGGTCCTGTGATGTTATGTTCAATGAAGCCAGCATTATTGGATGTACATCCTTGCTTAATACCATCTGTCCAGAATGTACTTGATAAGTAGACTTCCCCGCTGCCTGATTCAAAGAGACATTCTTTGATATGTTTGTCCCTCACATTTCTGGAAGATGTAGGTTGGTACAGTTTTAATTGTGTATAACCAGGAGGTACATTCACCATATCTGCTAGAAACACCGCCTTTATATGATGTGATAGTTGATGTGGGAGTTGGTCTACAGTACTGATGCACAATATGTTATTATACAGACACATTATGTCATGGTCACTCTCTAAGAATGAAGTTATACCTTCTCCTTTACTTCCTGCTGTAATAGTATGAAAGTTCGGGTGTGCAGCCTCAAGGAGTTCAGAATCATACCTCCATGTCTCTCTTCTAAACTTGATGATATCATTGTTGTAACCAAGATGGTCCAGTGTATGGTACAGTAGCTTAGAAAACATCTTCACTGTATCAAGTGATTTAGGATCGACCTTACATTATCTCCTGAAATATATTTAATATCTTCATCAAAATATTGCTGCCAGAGTACAAACCCTCCAGAGCAAACCACTCTAGAGCATACCTGCCAAGCTAGTCAAATCCTAAATTGGAGTGATGAAGCAAAACAAGTCACAAGATGCATTTAAATGTGATTTAAAAAGGATTAAGATGCATAAATAAGGAATGTTTTAATTTGTGTGGTTGTAAATATCGGACAGACGATCATAAAATGTATTAAAAGTACCTTTGTTCACTTAGAAAACCAGAAATTAACAATGAAAATAGGAGTAACTCCACTTTAATAGGAGTAATTGGCAGGTATGTGTAGAGCAACACGAGTATTTTGAAATGTTTTGAAGTATTACAATGCACGTTACCTACATAAAGCTTAGAGTAAAATTCTAATTTTTACTACTTAATACAAATGTAAACTAATTAATTTTATAGGGGATTAAATTTCAAGGATTTCGTGATTCACCTTCCACCACGAAATCAAATCCCATTGAACAATAATGTTGACCCTTGTATTTATTATTTGAAATGCAAAATCCACTTATTAATACCCCATTGAAATGGTACATTTTACCAAAACCACGAAATTTCGTCCCAGCGACTATTAAAAAATATCACAAGTTATGAAGTTTAATTAATTGTTATTTTTAAATTTTTAAATAATGATTATTAGAATGAATTAAATAATCATATTGCTATAAAAGTTACCTGTAGATCGTGCGCTGTATGAACGTCATTTTCTGGATATCTTGAATAGAAACTGGAAAATCAAACGGGTATTCCCTGACTGTTAAGGGAAAATCACTGCGTAGTTTTTACGCAATGTACACTGTTATCATAATGGTATGTTGTTATCATTAGATAAGCGCAAATTTAAAGTTGACACTTAGACACTCAAATTTTAATTTTAATGTTATAGTTCAGAGAATTTGACACAATCCTGAACTTTACTTTGCATAATTTAACAGTTGATATTTTGTCTATATCAATAAGCTTGATTATCATAAGTGGGGAGACTCACGAAGATACTTGAAGTATTATTGCAAACATAAATTTGAAGGACTGATATTGCATGATTTTTTTGCAGAAATTGGTATATTCAATACAAGAACCTTGTATTGATATATTCATGCATAAAGCCCAGGATCAGGTCAAATTCTCCAAGTTATACAACCATGTATCAACTTTACTTTAAATTTAATATATGAGGGCTGTTTTGGGAAGTTGGATTACTAATTACCGAGTCTCCATCATATTTTTATCAAAGATATAAATGTGTATAGAGAAATCTTTGCCTGATCTGTCAACAGTGGTTGTAAAACTGGAAAACACATTGTATACTTGGTCTTGCTAACATGGTGCTATGGTACTGAGTGATTCAGGCTCATACATGTGATTAAAATATAACAACAAATATTACAAATCTTATTTTCAGTTTTCTCACTCAAGATGAAGTACTTTTTTCCCTTATGATAAAGAAACAATGAATAAAAGGTATAAGTTAATCGGACAGGGAAGGCAGGACTCAACCTTAACAGCCGAGTACAGAAATCACTAACACGACAACACAACTTCCCTGAGCAATGCCTGCATGTAAACAAAAAAAAACGATTAAAAGTCCAAGTCCCCGCAGAAAAAATGCTGGATGACCCAATTCACAAAAAATTATAGAATAGTGGTGATTCTATGAGACCGAATGAAACGAAGCCAAGAACCAACCAATTCATAATGCTCCACGAGTTAGAATCTTATTTTATTTGTATATTTTTAGCTCATTGAAACTTGAATCACGATGTCTAGCCAGATATAACCATGATGATATTTGGTATAAAGCAACAATAGTGGATCTCCATGACGACAGTGTCAAGGTCACGTTTGATACATACGACGATGAACCAGTCACACTACCATATAAGGACATTTTTCCTTTAGGTAAGTTGGCAGATGATTTTTTTCTGATTTTGAAGTTTATTTTATTCAGTCCAATACTTGACGTATATTCCTTATTTCGCATCTGTCTTCTGAGTAAATTCATCCATCATTCTGTGCATTATCAAAGCTATAAGAGAGAGCTCAGAAAAACTGGAGAGACTTTTTAAAGAAAGGGGACAATCAACAATAATAAAGAGAATCTCCTAAAAGGGGAGACAATCTCAAAAAATGGAGACAATTACAAAAAAATGGAGAGAATCAGCAAAAAGGAGAAATCTAGAAAAAAAGGCAGACAATCTACAAAAGCGAGACAATCTACAAAATCGAGAAATTCTCCAGAGAAGGGAGACTAATTTTAAAGAGTTGAGTTATTTTTCACAAGTGGACTATATAGCTCCCTTTCTACCAATACTTAACAATATGTTACACTGTGAATTGGTGTCCTTTGTTTTTAACAGCGTTAGATATATTCTGAGAGAACTTTGCTTCAATTATTGTAGTGATACCTTTGTGGCAATTGATACCATTGTGAATGTATTATTAAGGATGTATTTTGCGTAATATGTCACTCTCATTCAAATACGATCCTTGCACAGTTTTGACACCGTAGGAAGGTCGTTGTATTTTAGTCAGAATGCTTTATTTAGCAAAGTGTTTATACTTTCAGACGACAATGATCAAGATGATCAAGCATCCAGTGACACAGATGATGATCAACCAATGAGAAAGGAGGATTCAGATGATGATGATGAACTTCCTGTGTTTCTATGGAAACCACCATCACATGGTCTAGGTGATCTGGGTCAATGGGAAGCTCATACAAAGGTATAGCAACATCTAATTTCATCCTACACAAATCACTATTTGAACATTTATTTACCCTGTAATAATAATGATGATTGAATATCAAAAATGAAAAAAATTAATGAGGAAATTAAGAATGATGATAAATTGTGGAAAGAGATTAGCATGTTATTTTTAACTGAGTAATTTCTATATTTTGTAATGGTTGCTATTGTACTGTGTTTTTATTCCCACAAAGGGAATAATTATGGTAATAGGAGGCGTCATTCATTCTGTCCGTCTGTCCAAGCTTCTGTGTGCAACTACTCCTACATTTCTAAGGGATTTTCACGGAACTTTCACAGAATATTATAACTACTATGAGGATCTACAGAGCATGTTGTTTGCATTTTCTGATAATGAATCAACCATTTTTGTCTAAGTTATGGCGCTTTGTTGATTATCTTCTCTTTGGCGGGGTATGGATGTCTATGACTGCTTGTTTAAACTGTGGAAGTTACATGATGTGGTTTCTCTACTTTTAAGGAAAAGTTACAATGAAAGTTCTACTGCATCCAGTTTATTAACCAGATTTCATAACAAAATATTTGGTTTTTAGATTGGGGCGGACAGAGCGGGCAGGCGTCGACAATTTGGTTTCCAATTGATAACTTGAATTTTGGAATAAGTTATCATGATGAAACTTGGTGTGTAGGTAGCTTATATGATAACCTTCCTTGGGATTGAAAGTGGGGCTGTTGAGGTCAAGGTCACCATTACTAAAAATAGAAAAAAACATCTCTGCCCAATTTTGCTTGGCTGCCTAAAAATCAGGTTTTTCATGGAATTCCCACATCTTGTTCCATGTTGTGACATAACTAATTTATCTTAATGATTTTGTTGGTTTTAGGGTATTGGTAGTAGATTGTTAACAAAGATGGGTTATGTACCCGGACAAGGTTTAGGGAAGTCAGGGGAAGGACGTATACAACCAGTACCTATACAACTTCTACCACAAGGTCAGTATTATACGCTTGCCATCATACACCCATGTACTATCGGACCAACGATTTTTGACAGTGACGGCATTTTGTAAACAATCTAAAAATAAGAAGGGTATATCCCCAAAAAGACCAAGGATCATACTATATTGAAGTATGTCCTTACCTATTCATATATATTAAGCAATGCATGGTTCTGTGGATGTTTATGTTGACTCTCACTCAGGCGGTCTAAGTTCAAAGTTTATGACAGTCATAAACTTTTCATCACTTTTTATATACGAGAAATATAGGCCTATACCCTTGATGATTTGATAAGCTATTTATTTTGAAAATAAATGCTTTGCCTTATTAATATTAAATTTAACCTGTGGAATTCGTGTAATTGAAAATACGTTTAGGATAGCTGTTGGTTTCTCTTAATTCTTCAAAGACTCCCAAGTGAAATTTTCTTAAGCTTGCTCTTGGCTATGCAATTAAGCCATTTGAAGGTGAGTGAAATGACAATGGTGTTTTTGCTCAAGCAGCACTCTGTATACATACTTTGAATGCGATTGGAAAAAATAAAATAAAAATAAGCGTAAAAAGTTCTGCTGACGGGGTTCGAACTCGGGACCTTTTAATTACTTATACTGCACCATTATCCTCTCGGCCACGATTTCATGCAGACCATAGGTAATGAAACATACTGATAATCTACATCTTTGCAGACGATATATAAAGTAAACATTTGATTGTAAACACAACGTGACGTAACTGTCAGGTATCCCGGGTCGGACTGTAAATGTTTATTTGTATGATTGCTTGTTTGTTTGCTATTGTCTGAGACAGTTGCAAGTGCTTAGTCATTCAGTTTTTCCCTACCAACATGGCCACTGACCTGTGGCTAAGAGTGAAGAGACACTTGCTCTACGTAGATTCCTTGCTTCTTCAATGTACACAAAGGATAGTCCCAATACAAGTACAAATACTCCTAGGTTATTAGCCAGTTCATCTCTAGTTATCCCCCGCCGAAGGCGAAGGGGATATGGTAATGGTAGGCGTCATTCCGTCCGTCAGTCCGTCCGTCCATCCGTCCGAACTTCTGTGCACAACTCCTCCTACATTTCTTAAGGGAATTCGATGAAACTTTCACAGAATAACTGCTATGATGTCCCCCAGCGCATATTGTCTCGATTTTTTTATTCAACCATTTTTGACAGAGTGAATGCCCTTTGTTGTTTTTTACATATTTCTCAAGGAATTTTGTCAAAACTTTTACAGAAGTACAGTTATGAGGTACACTATATAATCTTGCATCATCAACAACAATTCAACTGTAGTGGTCATCTTTATGAAGCTTTCGTGATAATATTTATCGTTTACCTCAATTTTTCCTTCGGCGGGGGATATGGCTGTCAGTGACTGCTTCTTGTTGGATAAGAAACACTGGAAAGTGTTACAGAAATCAATTATGACGAGAGCACCCAACCTATCTTGAACAAGTTTTAAATCATTAAAACATGTCAGTTGGGTTATTTCGAGCACCCGGTGTATCTCGAGTATTTTACGTGTCCCGATCACTCCTCGAGATAATGAAGTTTTACTATATGAGTAAGTTTGTCTTGGTTTTTTGTCGAGCCCACTGGCCGTGAGCTCGATATAGTTGTCACAATGGCTGTTCAGTGTATGTGCGTCTGTGTGTGCGTCCGTTAGTGCGTCCGTCCGTCCGATTTTGTTTGGGCTGTTTCTTCATCATACAATGGGTGATTTTGAAATACAGTGGCACAAATGTTCCCCGTGTTGAGTCGACGTGTCGCGCCCATGACCAGTACCTCTAGCTTGAAGAACAAGGCCACTCTTGGAGGTCAAAGGACCAAAATGGGCATAATACTGCTTGTCTGGGCTGTTTCTTCATCATTCAATGGGTGATTTTGAAATACGTTGGCACAAATGTTCCCCGTGTTGAGGCGGCGTGTAGCGCCCAAGACCAGTACCCCTAGCTTGAAGGTCAAGGTCACTCTTGAAGGTCAAAGGTCCAAAATGGGCATAATACTGCTTGTCCGGACCATATGTTCTTCATTTGTTGGGTGATTTTGAAATACATTGGCACAAATGTTCACCGTGTTGAGGCGGCGTGTCGCGCCCAAGACCAGTACCTCTAGCTTGAAGGTCAAGGTCACTCTTGGAGGTCAAAGGTCCAAAATGGTCATAATACTGCTTGTTAAAATAACTTGGCATAATTGTGCAGTGCGCAAGATCCAGGCCTCTAGCTCAAAGGTCAAGGTCACACTTAGAGGTCAAAAATGGCCATTATAGACCTTGTCCGGGCTGTATCTCACTCATGCATTGACACTTTTTTAAATAACTTGGCATAATTGTTAAACACCATGAGGCGGTGTGCAGTGTGCAAGATGCAGGTCTCTAGCTCAAAGGTCAAGGTCACACTTAGAAGTCAAGCATCAATAATGACCATTATAGACCTTGTCCGGGCTGTATCTCACTCATACATTGACACATTTTGAATAACTTGGCAAATTTGTTAAACACCATGAGGTGGTGTGCAGTGCATAAGATACAGGTCTCTAGCGCAAAGTTCAAGGTCACACTCAGAGGTCAAACTTCAAAATTACCATTATAGGCCTTGTCCGGGCTGTAT
Organism: Spisula subtruncata; assembly: GCA_963678985.1. Taxonomy (NCBI): domain Eukaryota; kingdom Metazoa; phylum Mollusca; class Bivalvia; order Venerida; family Mactridae; genus Spisula; species Spisula subtruncata. Next base: position 5,544,112 of record OY787673.1, on the reverse strand, counting down.
CTCACTCATGCATTGACCAATCTTTCTTATATTTGGCATGAATGTTCACCTTCATCAGACAGAGGTTCATGACAGACCCCGATGTTCACATCTCAAAGGTCAAGGTCACAGTTGAAGGTCAAATTGAAGCTTGTCCAGACCATAACTTTGTCATGCATTACCCAATCTGTCTTACATTTGTCATGAATATTCACCTCCATAAGTTACGGCATTCTCATTCTAAACTGCGATATATTTTGGTCAAAACACTTTTTAGTTATTTATGTTGTTTTTATTACAGGAAAGTCCCTAGATAAGATTATGTTACTAAAGGAGATAGCTGGAGATCGGGACATGTTTGATGTGATGCAGAAACAAGAGAAGAAAATGAAGAAACAAGTTGAGAAGTTAGAGAAACAATATCTACAATCTGAGAATAAACCCAGCGTCTTTGATTTTATAAATAAGAAACTACATGGAAAGAAAGGTAAGAGCTTAATATCATTCATCAATATTTGTCTTACCCACTGTCCAGGGCCCGTATTTATAAAGCTCCTAAGGGGAAATATTCCTTAGGTTGATAGATTTACCTAAGGTTTTATAGGAATCCCCTTAGTTTTTATATGATTTCACCTTTGATATCGGAAAGTAACCTTAAGTCTTCATATTCAGATATCTAAGGTGAAATCATATAAAACTAAGGGGATTCCTATAAAACCTTAGGTAAATATATCAACCTAAGGAATATTTCGGGCCCAGTAGTACATGTACAATACAGTAACATCGTATAGGACATAGTTCCAGTAAAATGCTTTAAAATTTTATTAAAATATTTTGAACAAGGCAACTGTAGACCGTCTAAACAATAATGTTGATTTACTACCAGTATAACTAGTGTATGATGTATGAATTTGAATTTTGTTGTTATACATGCATTCAAATTTTTAAAAAAGTATAGTGCGCCCAGGTTAATGTGATATTTACAAACATTAATCGTGTTCTTAAGTAAACACATGTGGTCAAACCACCGAGGTAATACCAAATTTTCAGCCTTTCATGTTATCCTGGGCGCTCTATACAAAAACACAGCATTCCTGCATATATGTAGAATGTTTTAATTCTCTTCACTTTTCTTAATTGTCTCCTTTGGATTATACTTTTCAAATTGTTGTCAGTTGTCTCCCTTGGATTATACTTTGTGAAATTTGTATGAGTTGTTTCCCTTGGATTCTACTTTGAAATTGTTGTCAGTTGTCTCCCTTGGATTATACTTTGAACTTGTTCTTAATTGTCTCCCAATTTACTTGTTGTAAGTTGTCTCCCATGGATTATACTTTGAACTTGTTCTTAATTGTCTCCCTTGGATTATACCATTTACTTGTTGTAAGTTGTCTCCCTTGGATTATACTTTGAACTTGTTGTAAGTTGTCTCCCTTGGATTACACTTTGTGAAATTTGTGTGAGTTGTTTCCTTAAGATGCTAAAAAAGATACAAATTATTAGTGGATAAGAAAGACACTGATTTCTTTTTTTTTTAATAGAATATTTTATTAAAATGATATAATAGTAACATAATATAAACGTAATACAAACAAGCACAACAGTTATATTTATTTATCTGATAATCAACAATAAGTCAATAACAATGCCTGCATATACAGCCTACAGTACTTTCAAAGTTAATCGAGAACGGGTGTCAATATACTGTCGCCCGGCAGGTTAGCTATGTTTATATAGGTTTGATTGGGTATATGCTATATACATGAGTTAATGGTATTCACCGCTATTCTTTCGATTTGGGATAGTTCCCTCATTGGTATTATTATTGAATCGACTATAGTTGTGTTGTGGTGTTACTAGCTGATCTCTGTGCTCAGCTGGTTAAGTTGAGTGCTGCATTCCCTGTCCAATTTCCTCATACCTTTTTTATAACATCTGCTTAAACAAACTGGGGTTTCATTTGACTAGGGGTAGGGAGTAGGGGTTTTGACCCTTGAAATTTCCAAAAACCCACATTTTGACCCTCAATTTTTTGGTTTGAAAGGTTCTTTTCTTTTAAAATCTTTTGCGTACAAAATAGGAAAATCAATGTATCAAAATGACCCTTCAGATTCAGATGCTAGTGGAATTCCTGATTAAATATGAACACTCAAAGCAGAGGCTCCACCACTGGGCTATCAAGAATTTTTATATACAAAAAATATTATTGTTATACATAATGATAATGTATCACAAAGGATTCCCAATGTCTTATGAGTATAGGGCAAACCTACCTGAATCTGACTAAAGTTATTAAAGTTATTTATGTTACTATAATATTAAAGGGACTCACTCCAGTTGGTAAATTGCAAAATTTATCAAAAAGTTCTCTTAAAATCGCATTTTTGCTTGACCCACCTTATACATTCATATAAGAATCTGAACTTATTCATCTAGAAGAAAAATAATCACATAATGTCGGTTTATTTCATTTAAAACTCTTAAAATATATTGCGTGACTAACGCAATAAAATATATATTCAACTTTGTTCTATGGCGTAGGAGTGTCTAAATGCCTTGAAAGCCGTCACCTAATTAACGGATTGTAAAACATATTCGTGAGTTTTCATCAATAGCACCTTTGATCGTAATGTAAGTTGTAAGAATACTTTATGTATAGGTTATAGATCATATATTAGATTTATAAACAAATTATTAGAGCAAGGGAGCGCTAGCGACCCGCAGCTCTAATTTGTTTATAATTCTAATATGTGATCTATAACCGGCTTATAGTTTACCCGCCCACTTTTGGTGAGCTTTCCAATGATTTTGTATGCAAACAATAGCATGTCCATTTATTGAGAGTGAAAAAGTGTTAAGGTGTTTCACCACTTTTGGGTGGAAGTTTAAAAATCGCAGTCACTTGGGTGTATTGTGAGCGTCTGACAACGAGATCAAATAATACAAAATGCTTAAAATAGATTTTTCAGCATCTTCCGATGTCTTAAAATCCCGAGTGTACTGACTAGTTATTACGATTATATACTTTTAATGGAAATACAGAAACACCCTTAGATCAACCCCCTTCGGATGATTTAATCCGAATGATATTAAACATATAATCTAGCGAATTGGTTACGACGTATTTAAAACGTAGTTCTGTGCGCCAATATCAAACTTATTTAATAGTTTTAAACAATATCCCGAGCATTTTAGAGGACGGCTCTTTTGCATTTATTCCTGCATTTATTCCTACAGAATATAAACTAATACACGCAGAAGTACCCAAATTAAAACTGTAAGCACCTTGCAGTATGAACTAGTTTTTAAAAATAGAATGGTCGCGAAATCTGAAAAAAAACCGGATGCAAAACGTTGATTATATTGTTACCTCCCCTGTTTTCAGCATTTCTGAAATCACTAAAAGTGTGATAAAAATAAACTAACCGAGCAATTGTCATGGAATCTTGCATGAAACTGCAATATTTGTCACTCTACTTGAGGACTTGTTGCATGCATGGAAACAGTATGTCGTTCAACGATTTTCACGTTAAACCATGGAGTTAGATAGACAAAAACTCAAAAACGAAAATTAACATATTTTAAAATAGTATTAAAAAATCAAATAACTTGCACAGTATAACAAACAAATTACTGTTTGGTTCCTTATATACGAAATTTTATGTATACCAAATTTTATGAGGATTAAAGCAAAAGTTTTTCGGTAAATTACTATTATCAGTTTTTGTCGTCCCCAAAATGAAAGAATATCATAAAAACTAGCCGAGCAAAACTGTTGGGATTTTCCAGAATGATTGTCGTAAATGTGTTCTTTATAAATATAACAGGTTTTATATACATTGTACAGAAAAATCCAACACCGGTGAATCACCTTAAGCAGATTAAAATTGCTGATAGAATAACAGTAAAATTATGGGAGTAAGCGGGTCTAGGTTTCCATATAAGGAAACAGCCAAATTGTCCTAATAAATGGATTTACTAAAAAGTTATTATGTCCATTGCACAAATAAATTAATAAGTGGTCCCAAAATTTGAAAATCCCTGGCTTTGGATTGGACAAAGAAGTAGGGTAAACTATAAGTATTCGTAAAACATACTTTTGTGATTAAAACGTCTACAAAACTTGTTTTTCACATCAGAATGGAGTTTAGTCCTTTTAATGATCACCCTGTATTATGTAATACGTACATAATTATATTATGTGACTATGTGAGACAAAATATTGAAGTATGATATAATGCAATTGTGTAAATATAAAAAGCTTTGTATTCAAACTAAATAAATACGGAGCTGTGTATATTGTTCATGCAATATCGGAGTATGCGCCTCCGTGTATTTGATCAATGTTTTATTTACTCCTACGTTATTCACCATTTACTTGTTTAAGTGAAAAAAGATACCGTTACCTGGCAATTTGTAAAAAACCATGAAGGCTTTATTCTTATTTTGTTGTAAACACTACAGTAAAACCTGAACTAAAGACCACCTCACTGATAAGATCACTTCAAAATTTAGACTACAAGATTTATGTTCATTTTCTTTGGTTTAACCTCATAAAGACCAACTCAATAATGAGACCTGGCCCCAATCTCCCGAAGCATCTCAAGAAGTAGAAATCTCATCTCAAATTTTAAAAAATTGGGTCACTTTAAAGTTTCTATCCCCTATAATAGGGTGAATACTGGTTCAGTTAATATAAGGATGATAAAATTTATGATTTGTCCTTTTAAGTTTTATATTAACTTAATTGTATTGATTATACTTAAAAATTTGGGTCACTATAAATGTCTCAAGTCCACAGAGTAGGGTGATTGGTGAATTCTCTTTTAAAGCTTTGTAAATATTTACCTCAGTCATAAATAAATGTTATGAGTCCCCAAGGATTTGTTATTGATACTTTCTATGTTACCTTTTGTCCTAGATGACTCTTTAGATGTAAATTGAAAAAGTATTTTAAGTTCATTTCTTATAGTGTCAAAAGGCCTAACCAAGGAATATTTATACTATATGAGTACATCTACTACCATGTACATGCATAGCCATTTTATCCCAAAACTATTTCTAACCAGAACCACAATAAAATTTGTGAAGAAAAGGTTTGATTTAAGAATATATTTAGTTCACAGGGAACTTTATCATTGAAAATGAGTTAAAAAATGGAAAATTGATGTTTTCTCGCAAGTTAAATGACCTTAACCTTAACAGAAAGATTATATAGATGTGTAAATTTTTAAAAACAATCATTTCTTTACTTTTTTTTTACAGTTACCTGTAATTCAGCTTGGGAACAAAGTAAAGATGACAGATATGGTGTTATACACTAATTGATTGGTGTTGAATTGGTAACAGTATACACCACATTTATATACTGTAAAATCATTTAATTTCCATGGGACGAAATTTCGTGGTTTTGATAAAAAGGACCATTTCGATGGGACGATAATTTGTTGATTTTACATTTCAGGTAACAAATGCAATGATCAAAATTTTTGTTCGATGGGATTTGATTTTGTGGTTGAAGGTGAACCATGAACTTCACGAAATTTAATCCCCCACGTAAATTAATGCTTTTACAGTACCACTAATACACCACTCTCACTGTTATCTGATTCTGTTAAGTACCCATGTAATAAAATATAGTAAAACATACTTTGTGATAAAACAAGAGTGAAACATTACAAACTTTGATCTGATCTATATGTTTACCACCTTGTACAAATCACCTTTAATTTAAGCGATATAGTTCATCTATAGTCCAATACTGTAAAATAATTTTTTTTTGGGGGGGGGAAATTTGGTGGACTTCATGGTTCACCTTCAACCGTGAAATAAAACCCCATCAAACAATAATTTTGACCCTTGTACTTATAACCTGATATGCAAAATCCACGAATTAACGTCCCATCGAAATGGTATTTTTTACCAAAACCACGAAATTTTGTCCAATCAAAATTAACTGATTTTACAGTATATAAAATGTATACCAAAATATAAATAATATCGTTAGATGTGATGCGACTCCATGGTATTTTTTACCAAAACCACGAAATTTTGTCCAATCAAAATTAACTGATTTTACAGTATATAAAATGTATACCAAAATATAAATAATATCGTTAAATGTGATGCGACTCCAGAAGTAAATCATTTATGACCATTTTCCAACATATCCTTAACTACAAGGCTTGACACTGACACTGGTCCGCTGGTCCAGACCAGTGATTTTCATGGAGGACCACTGACTCTTGGAATTATTACGAATGCAGGTTGTCCCAATTTGACCACAGAACATTTCCAAGACAATATGTTTTGAACAGGAGGTAATCACTTTTAGGAGAGATCTCAGCATTACATGTAACCTTATTATGGAAATCAATCATTATCAACGATTCAAAATAAATAGTAAGAGGTGTTTTGACCCTTATTCACTAACATTGTAAGACTGAAACTTAGACTTAGAATTGACAATATATATAATTACGTTCATTTCTTATTATATATTCAACCATGTGAATTTTTATCTGATTATTTGCTGTTACCCACTGAAAATGTATACCCATTTATATCAAAATCGATGCATTTGTAACAACTTTAGAGCAAATAAAACATTTGGCAGTATTAAGTCTAAGTCTGAATTTTAGACTTACATCATTTGTGAATAAGGCCCCTGGTAAGAGGTGTCTTGACCTCAGGGGGAAGAAAACTCTATCATGGACTTCTAAAAAAGATTCTGACTTTGTGCTTAAAGTGTATGGGTAAAATCACTTTTTACTGTTTTAGGGATAAAAAATTTTTTAGGCCTTATATAATTAATATAAATAATTATAATAGGTCTACTTTAAAATAATTGACTGTTTACATTGATTATATCAAACTACATGTACTTAATTTTTTTTGTAAAATCATTAATTTTGGTGTATTAAATTTCATAGATTTCGTAGTTCACCTTTAACCTTGAAATCAAATCCTATCAAACATTAAATTTGGCCCTTGTATTTATTACCTGAAATGCAAAATCCAAGAATTAAGCTCGCATCCAAATGGTCTTTTTACCATTGAAACCACACAATTTTGTCCCATCAAAATTAAATGATTTTACAGTAAAACATTATATAATATGTGTATGTATTGTTTTATTAAAACCTCCATTTTATTAAGTACCAGTATATATAATATAATATAATATATTGCTTCGAGCACTATATATGTATACATTTAATGAACCGGGTATTTTATTTTATTGATAAAACATATTGCTTTTAGTTCTAGATATAAAGTTGTAAAAGCACATTAATATTATTTACAACTAAGTGATGCTATTCAATTACATTGCAGTGTTATCTGAAAAAGAGCGGCACAGTATTCTGTCTACATGCATGGTTTGTTTGATTTTCAATATTCACAAATCTGGTTTCAAAAATATCTTTTAAAGAAAATCAGATGTGACAAATGTATTTGATGACAAGATTTCTGCTATCAGACAGAGATGAAAAACAATATCACAAACCAAAATTTTATTTTTTTACTGATTTTCTCGCTCAAGGAGAGAATGAACACTACCCACACAACTTAATTTGTTTCACCAGAAAGTTATAGTTTTTGCCCGAAACCAGCTCAACAGATCCTTGCAGTTGAGCAAGTTTTTCTGGCATTAACTGTGACATGTTTCACAAAACTATTAATTTGTGTGGGAAGTGTTCTTTCTCTGCTTGAGTGTCAAACATATCTTGTTTTTAAATTTTTGTTGACAGATTTTTACTTGCAGACTTAGCCAAGTCACTTGGTATTTCCAACCTGTCATTGCACTTAAGTCAGATTGAATTGATATTATAACAATGATTTTGCCAGTGAGAATATTTGTCAATGACAGAACATGATAATTACAATTTACAGTGTATTATATGACTTGTATACAATATATTGTCTTTCTGGAACATCCCTTGTTCACACAGTTTCCTCAGACTCGCGTCGTACATTTTTCCGACGCACATTATCACGTAACCATTCCATCCTTGCTTCGTTCATTCCTGATTCTATATCACTTGTGATGTTCAAACCTTGTGTGTTTATGTTAGAGCGTTCTAAAATAGATAGTGCACTTAAACGTCTACGATTTAACGTGTCTAACATAACTGACGGTGGCGCAGACAGTCGCCGAGACATCCTGACAGTCTCCGTCTGTCTTCCGCTCTCTTCTAAAGTATTTAGAGCTGAATGCATTGCATTCATACCACTAGAGTTATTCTCCGAGTTACTTGATCGTTCTCGAGAATTTTCCGTGTCTCTTTCATTTAGTATTTGGAATTTTGGATTATCTCCCTTTGTAGGGTTCATACCGTGTAATAACTGTCTGTATAACTCTTGGTTGTCACTTTGTATATAATTATATGGACTTTCAGGGATCGATGCATCAAACGACATTGATTTAGTCGGCATTTTGTGTCTTTTATGTCGGGTTTGTTGTGTCGTAAATTGTCGTCTGCCAAGCCTATCCGACATGTCATGGCCATTTTCTGTGTCGTGTATTCCACCATTATGTGAGTCACCATTCTCATCAACTTCCGCATAATTCTCAGTTATCGTGTACCGCTGTGTAAAATCGGCACCTGTTTCATCAACATACTCTGTCAACTCTGATATAGACTGGTCGTCTGATATTTCTTCTGTAGTCTGGTTCTCAGATATTTCTTCTATAGTCTGGTTCCCTGATATTTGTACAGCAGGTGCCTGGTAAGATGGATTATGTGGGTCCCAGACTATTGTATCTTCTGTAATTTCAGTCAGGCTTCCGAACATCATTTCTAAACCTTCAGTTATATCAACTTTTGGTGAGTCAAATGTATAGCTACATTTTGTTATTGTTACTGGTCTTCTGTGCAGCTGTTCTTCCCTCTTGGTTGCCATGGTTCCAAAAGCTTCTACTTCTTCTTGGTTACCATATTCCGTGAGCAGACGTAAGAAATCAACCAATGAGAGACTAGATTGGAGTGTTTTATGAAGTTTGTTCTTCACGGCGAATGCCTCGTTCTTCATGTCATTCTCAATGTCACGATCTTCAAGACGAGAGATGAGTTGTCGCTCTATAGACTTAATGCTGTCCTGTATCTGTGCTGACCTGCAATATATATACCCAACATCACTGTGGTGTTTTGATAAGTTTAGATGTTTTATAGTCCAGAGAATTTGAAACGATCCTGACATTTAAATTAGTATAATTTAACAGCTGATATTTTGTCTATTTTTATAACCCTGGATGTATGAACCATTTGCTTGCAGGTTTTGATATACCCGTATTCAAAGCAATAACCTTGTAATATATTCATGCATAAAGGTCAGGGTCTGGTCAAATTCTCCAAGCTATAATCTCATGTGCCATTATAAGATCACACCTACCAGTATTGTGGACATAATGTCGCCTAGGCAACCATAAAATTACTGATATTCATGGAATGCCTTAATAATACACTAATTGACAAATTTAAGGTAGGTACTGTATCATAAAGATAGAATCTATTGTTTTACATCATCAAAGTGAGCACTAGATGTATGCAAACTTCACATAGGTACAGGGTGTTATAAAAGTTCATTCTAAATTGTTCATTTTTTTCTAACATCTCACAAAAAATGTAAAATTTTCAGGTTAAATTCCAGAGAATTCTACCATTGTTCTAATGTTTCGGGGAATCTATTAGAGGAAGGCATTAAAACTGAACACTGCATACAAAGTTCATACTAATTTATTTAAGGTCGATTATGAAACAAGTTTTTCCAACTTATATAAACCAAATCCTCATTCCTGATGTTATCTATCGCCACGAGCAGTGTGTAGAATCACGTGATCAAATGAATGCGGTTTTACGCTCACAACTATTGCGTTTCGTCTGCTAATGGTGAGTTTTTTCTTGATTATATATTCTAAAGTACATTCCGTATATGTAAGAATATACGACAAGTACAGAGTTCGCTCTATCTTTAGCTGTTTGTAATTGATGCTCGACCAAATTATTACACTCGGTTGGAAACTGCATTTGGTCGAGCATCAATTAAAAACAGCTTAAGATAGAGCCAGTTTTCCTTATATGCTGAGAGTCTAGCAAGGGAATTTCTGGTACCACCTTTATTTTATCTTTGGTATGATGCGGCAGTGTATCAAACTGGGGACCTCCCTCACTTGAAGCCTACGCTCAACAACTAGGCTATCGAGTTGGCGGTAAATCGAGTTTGTTGCACAGATAACATTAATTTGAAAGTTAAAATAAAAGTTTGAGAAAAAACTTTTTTAACACCCTGTAGATGTATGTCTATGCCTGTGTATAATCATTGTATGACACATGATATAAAAACCTGCTAACTGCCAAAGTAGATTTCACATTTGTGACTGGTGCGGAGTAATCATTTAACTCTAAAATGTTGTTTTATTTTTGTTTTTACATTACTAAATCTTTGTTTTTAGCTGTTTAGCATCTCTTGGCTAGACCACCCATTAATTGAATGTAAAATTAATCTACTGTAAGATTTCTGTTCAATGTGCATTAATTGTGCAAGTCAATTACTATTGATTTGAAATTAAGTGATTTGAGCTAGAATACCAAAATAAAGGAAAAAATCTACCAGTTTTCTTTTTTAGGTGGATTTTTTATGCATCCCCCTTTCAAGTCCTCGATAACGTCATTCAGACACAAATGATTCCGGGTCCTTGGAAATGGACTATGGTCGGATTTTAGTCCCTGATATTGGGGAACTTTGACAAAATGTTTGGTTCTAAGGTGGCTCATTATTTATCAAAAGACCCACAAATATTGCTAGGTGCACAGGGTTCTCAATCACAGCAGGCTGCAGGCCAAATTGAATGCTTAAAAACGATTTTGGACTGGCTGAAAATGTGAAATTTATACACAATTTGAAGAAAATAGTTACATTAAGGACCTTATCAAGCCTATTGGTGAAGCATTTCGGCCTGCTAGGTTAAAACTTATTGTCAATGAGAATCCTGGCTACATTACCTGAGTTTGATAGCATCCTTGATGTGTGTACGTTGGTCATGCCATTCTCTCTGACTGATGTTAACCTGATCTATACAGTGTACTATATCCATAGCTTTCACCTGTAGGTTCGTGGTCATCAACTGTGCATCTTCTCTCACCTTGAAACCCTCATGATCATTCTGCTGAAAATATCAAGTTGTATCTCAATATTTAAGTTTGCAAGTGTCTTTGAAAAACACAGCAGGCACCCATCTAAAACAGACAGTGAAAGGAGAAAATACAGTATGCACTGACCTTGGTTCTTGATTTTATAAGTGACACCAGCAAATTTCTGAAGAAATATCATTGTGGGGAGCGGTGGGCTAGACGTTGGACTGGATCCTGGGTTCAACCCTCATCTTCACCACTGGTTAATTTCTCTGAGCAAGAATAACACATATGCTCCACTCCACCAAAGTGTAAATTGGTTCCTGTGAGGGCCGTGTCTATTCCTGGGTGTCACAGACCAATGTTGGCTGCCACACCCATAGGAGAGAAATAGTCTCCCCAGGGAGACTCAACTATAGGTTTCATTAGTTGACCAAAACAAAGTTTAAACCGCTTGTTTTACCATGTGTAAAGCGTTATTATCGGACAGTATTTTCACGTTTTCTCAAAATATCAATTTTGTAGTATCGATTTTGTAGTTACGACCTTCTTATTCTAAGCTATCGGTATAATAAGCACAAATACCATGGTATCATCTTGTACGTTGTCAGCAAAAACATGTCCTGCTGTGCTGGCTATTTCCTGTATACTGGCTACAATTTCTGGACATTTGAGTTCAGATTCAGTTAGGGCCTCACATGACATATGTAGAACCTCTCGTCCAGCTACTACAGATGTCTTGTCTTTCTGTGCTTGATTTATAAACCTACAAATAAAGTTAAGTTTAATGATCCATGATGTCACAATCATGTATTCAATCAGGTCATGGTCATTGACCAAGTCTTGACATTCGGTGCTTAAGATATAAACTTGAAAATAATGAAAAGTTCCATAACATCACATGTATTGTGTCAAGGTCATTGTCAAACTCAAGGTCATGTTCGTTGTTGAAGAACGGAAATTAGTCAAAAACTATCTCCACTTTGTACTTACATGATTTTATATGTAGTACTCATATTTTTAGTGTAAAACAGGATTTTATATGTAGTACTCATATTTTTAGTCTAAAACAGGATGATTCAATAGAGTCAGTTGGGGTGAGAGTTTGACCTTTTCTTCAAAGTTCAAGGTCACAGACACTGTCTTTAAGCAACTTGTCACAATTACATCCTCCATATCAAGGTCACATGACTACCTTTCCAAGGTCTAAGATATTTAACCCTCATAGTTACATTATGATATTGGTATACAGCATTTGAGCCAGTTACAGTCTTTTCACAGTTAAATGAGAATGGTTTTCAACCTTAGCTTGTTTGTCAGGTAAACTTTGTTTATCTAGGTTTAAGTTAAGTTAAAAAGTGAATTTACCAATTTTCGAGGGCTGTTTTCAGCACTTCAGCCACTCAATCACCCTTTGACATTTTAACTGGGTATACCTGAGTTAACTGTTGTCCCTGCTATTCTTTCGAATCAGATAGTTTCCTCATTAGTATTACTTATTGAAATGACAGTATGTAACGAAACGACGCACCTCTTCAGGACAGTGTTAGGGAGTAAAGCATGCACCCCACCCGTTGCTGGTAATTCTATGACATCACTACATACAGGACAGGTAAACTTGTTCTCTGAAGGTTTCGTTGTCGTGGAAACGTAGTTTTCTAAACATCCGGTACAGAAACTATGTAGACAATCCAGTATCCTCGGTTCATTGTAAATCCGGTTACACAGTTTGCATCGGATAATATCAAACTGTTTGTGCTGCTGTAGTCTAGGGTCGGCCATTTTGAAATTTTTCGAAGTTTTTAAATTTTATCTGAAAAGATAAACTCATATTGAAAAATAAGTCATATTTAGGTTAAAAATTACTTAAGGCTTTTTTTTTCGATGCCTCCTGGCCCTACAACTTACAGTATTAGTCTGTAACAGATGGCATGCGGAAGATTTTTCAAATGAATAAAAAAAATGAAAAAATAAAGACATTGCAAATAAAACCCAATTTACAGCAAGAATTTTAGCTGAATTAAGCATTCTTTGGAGACAAAACAATTAATTTGTTAATGAATCTGTACAAAGACCTGGAGTTCTCGCCCCCACAGTGTCTGTATTACCAAACACTATATAAGGTTCTCTCTCTGTGGATCCATCAGGATTTATTAGGGCCCTGCAAATTTTTTGCAGGTGCCCTATAGTAATCACCCTGTCCGTCTGTCCGTCTGTCCGTCCGTCCGTCCGTCTGTCCGTCTGTCCGCCTGTCCGTCCACATTTTTCATGTTTTTTCTTAATAACTTGCAAACCGTTAAAGGTATCAACTTCAAACTTTAAACATAAGGTCACAGCAACAATACACTATTGTATGCCAAGTTATGTTACTCCAGCTACAATATTGTAAGAATTATGGCCCTTTGTAAAATTACAATTTTCCTCATTTTTCATCTTTTTTTCTACATTACTTCAAAATCGTTACAGATATTCAAATGAAACTTGCTATACATATTGACAGTGACAATACGCACATGTGTAGCAAAGGGCAACAACTCTAGCTTTAATAAATTTTGGCTTGTGCCCCTTTTTTCGACTTCAAAACTTTAACATTGGCCATAGTTCAAAAACTTTTCAAGATATTCAAATGAAACTTGCAATACTTATTGACAATGATAACGACAGGGCCCTGATCACGACAGTGATGGTTCTAGTTCCGATTTATTTCAAAATCCCGTCTTAAATCAACATCACGTTGGCATACTACTAATTAAGTGCATCTTGTTAAGATATAAGGGCAGGAATTAATCAGCATTTATTGCCATGTAATGAGATCAATGTAATGTTACTTCGCCACAATGTGATAATTATACCCATGCCTGTAAAACTCTGAAGAACTTAGATATGGATTTCATGAAGTGCCCTCCCAACTCCTTTGTTGAAGAATATATTGCTGGCTCAGAATGAGAAGGTTGTAAGTACTACTATCAACCTTATAAGACTCATACATATCTAAAATTAGCACCACAAGGCACTTTGTATGAGCCTACGGTCATGAAAATCTTGCTGTCTTATCTGGGCGTCCTGGGTTTAAATCCAGGTGGAGGCACATACATATATGCCTGCCATATTTCAGCAGAAAGCTGACTTGCAATTAAAGGCTATGCTCGGCATAAGCATGAAGAATAGATGTATGCATGGATGTCACAAAGTTCATCCATACTTTTTCTTTTTAATTAATGGTCAGATTTCAATGAAATTTTGCATGAGTTCTTTGTACCGAGTCTGGTTGAATTTGTATATATTTTCAGAAACTTAAAGACAAGTGAATTATTGTTGAAGTTATGGCCCTTTGATGGGAAATATATTTTTGTGTCAAAAATTCTTCTGCTAATTTTTTACAAAGAAAAAATTTAAATAGGTATTTTTAGAGATTGAACAGAAAATTGGGAATTTCCATGCTTTCGTTAGACTTACAATGTCAATGTCAGTGGAATTGTTTCGGCAATTACAAAACTATCAATAACGCATATGACATGTCACATTGAGTTGATCAATGTGCAGTGGTAGTTGAAGTCATTATTTGCATATAAATAAAACGATGTACAAATAACGATGTACACATAACTTGCATCATAATATATAGCCTATTTAAAAGATTAATGTGAAATTAGTGTACATTTCAAGCTTTGATTACATGTGATAAATGCTAATTACTGTAACCCTGCATATCCACTTGCATCTTGATTATTGTACAAGTGAAAACATTGCGCATTGGAAATATTTTTGCGGTACATTTTGTCTCGGAAAGTTGCCAAACGTTTTTACTAAAAAAATTCAAATTTAATGTATTGTCGATTCAAAGATGTCTGTCAAAACCGCCAGAATGTCATTTCTAAAAAGCTAAATGCAGTAAGTATAACCACTACGCTATAGGACCATTAGAGTTTTAATCATATAAGTATATTTAGGATGGTATAATTTAATCCTGTGAAACCTTTAATAATCGACTGGGTTGAACGTTTGTTTACGCTGTTGTGACAGAGATCTTTGAATCAACTATAGTTTAAATAATTATGTTATTATCAAATGAACATTCCCATATGTAAATTATGGTTGAATGACCATGGTATATTATGGACTTCCACGCTAGTTCATAATCATAGGACCATTGTAGTACTTCATATCTGTTTTGAGCCAATATTGCTAGATATAACTGTTCAGTACAATTTAAACTTCTTTTGAACTGCCCTCTGTAGAGCAACTACCTCTATAAGAACTCCTTCAAAATTTCCTTAAACTGCTATTTATTATAAATATAACCTCTATGGAGCCACAACCTCTGTACAACAGTCAGTATTTGCAGCTCCAAAAGGGTGTTGTTTTACAGAGGTTGTTCTGTACTTTCAGTACAATTTCTGATATGGTGTCTTTTATTACGTGTATTCGATGATTATTGTACTGTTGCCTCAGATGTCAATCAAAAATTCAGTTGACCAATAAACAGGATTATGATTAAATATTGAGTGGTCAATTATTGTGCATGTTTTCATATAATCCAATGAATTCAAACAAGTAAATCAGGGTAGAGCTAAACTGGTGTTTCGCTGGTCAATTGCCAGTATTACCCTAAATATGAGTGCAGTATGTACATATACCTAGGACTGGGCTTGAACCCGCGACCTCCCGTTTGCAAGTCAGGTGCTCTACCTATTGAGCTACCTGGGCTGACAACAGTACCAAGTAACTTTATCAGTCAAATATTGGACCTGTGACATATGCTTATTGTGGAAGGCAGTTTCAATTTAGCAAAAGTACATGCAGACAAAATTGAAATGATATAAATCCTCCTGCTATTCTATTTTTGTTCCACAGAGGTTTATATAATACTGTTAGTTTGCTGGGCCCATAATATATGTCACTATAAATCCGATATAATTTTATATATTTATTTTCACTATGACTATACAAGTTGCATATATGTCTATATAAACTATTTATTCCAACTTTTTATTTCTATTAACGATTAACTATTAATGTATATATTTTCGATGTGGTTCGTTTGTCTGTCTATACTATACTGACTGATTAACTGTAAACTCACTCTATCAAGGATGGAAGTGTTGAGCTACATACATGTATAAATAAACATAAACAAATAGAGAAGAAGCGATTATCTCCAGTACAATTTTCTTATTTCAACGGTATCACAAAAGTAAATCACAATTTTTTTCAGAATATTATTCCAAGCCTTTTCTTTTTCCATGAATAAATAAAGTGAATGAAACATTATTTTCCATTTGTTTGAATAATCCATCACAAACAAGCAATTCATTTGTTGTTAGAGATTTAAACTGATTTCAGAAAATTAATGGCAAACGTTTGTGTTTTTATTCATGAATGAATGAAACGCATTTACAGTACAACCTATGCCGAGCAACAACCTCTATGACAACACCTGTAAAATTTCTCTAGAAATCCTAGAAAATAAACCTTTAATGAGCAATAACCTCAGTTCAACAGCCAATATTTGCAGCTTGAAAGGATGTTCCTCTACAAAGGTGTTGTATATGAACACTGAAGAATTTTAACAAAATTGATGTAATCATTGTATGAAAAGTCAAACATAGTTTTGGCCATTTTATTTGCATTAAAGTTTTACACCTCTCTATAAAGGTCATTTAATAGTAAGATTCACTTTAAATTATTCTTAATTAATAAATAAAAAATAAATTATATTGATCAGTACCTTCACAAAAAGATCCTACAAGAAACATAAATTAAACCAAAGTAATACTCACTGACCCTGATACTGCAATTAGGTTTTTTGAATGTCCTCAAGCATATAACTTTTTAATACCTCAATCCCATTTCCATTTAACTCAAAACTCTGAACAATTAATTTCCATCCAACTTTTTGAATGTCCTCAAGCATATAACTTTTTAATACCTCAATCTCATTTCCATTTAACTCCAAATTCTGAACAATTAATTTCCATCCAA
Organism: Spisula subtruncata; assembly: GCA_963678985.1. Classification (NCBI taxonomy): domain Eukaryota; kingdom Metazoa; phylum Mollusca; class Bivalvia; order Venerida; family Mactridae; genus Spisula; species Spisula subtruncata. The sequence continues at coordinate 5,527,019 of OY787673.1, read as the reverse complement.
CTCAGAAGCGTCTGTTTGTTTAATCCGCAGAAATATTAGTGTCACTAATTGTGTTTCAATAATATTATCCGTCTAATATCAATTAGTTAACAACTAAAACTTCATTAATTGTTACGCTTTTCTAAACATTCAAACACTCCATTTATTATATGATGTTTACAATTACTCCACAATTTTCCTTTTTATAGTTATAGATTAAAATGTTCGATATTTCTCGGGTGATACTCACTGGTGACTGATTCTAGCTGTCTCAATCACTTGAGGCTACAGAATACAAGAGAAAGTTTAATGATTATTTTTACGACCTGTTTACCTGGCTCTATATGGTGATCAATACCCAGTAACCTGGTTTTTATGCTTACATTAAATATGTTAATTGCATTTTCATGGACTGGAATAACAAGTGAAAGGCTACAGGTCTGTGAGTTAAGCTGCATCGTCTGAATAGATCGGATCAAGAAAAAATCAGGCTCTGACCTTCGAAAGGATAATAGAAATTCTGACAGGGAATTTCAAAGCAACTAGCAATCAACTTAAACAGTCATACACAGAAAATAACAAAAAATTACACAACACAAATACACACACGGCACTTTGGCCAACACATAACCAAACGAGAAAATGAACTACCCAAGTTCCAGCAGATTTTTGTTTTATCATTTGATCAGGGAAATCATCAATTCAAAAATGCAAAATGTCTACTGGTCTTCAGCAGACTTCACCAGTTACAGTTAGCTGGTGCAATTGGGCACATTTGCATATATGAAGATCCTGTTTGTAAATATTCCAAGTGTTGCCATTTTCTTAAAGGGCCAACTTTTTTTGGAATTATGGGTACCAATCAAGAGCTGATAAAGCTCAGCACATTGAATTAAACTCTGAGTATGTAATACTTGACTGTTAGATACCCCCTGATATCTTGCTTCCTTAGAATGAGAAGGTCGTAAAATACTACTTAGGACTTTATAAGACTGATACATATTTAAAATCAGCACCACAAGGCACTTCTTATGAGCCTTTTTTCATGAGAATCGTAACTTGTCATGTTGACCAAAATGAAGTTGTAAAAGCTTATTTTCCCAAAAGTAAAGACTAAATTTCATACAGTTTTTGCTTGTTTTCTCAAAATATAGATTTTGTACTTATGACCCTCTCGATATGATACTTGAATGTTTAGATACCAGGGATATCTAAACACTTGACAATCAAACATGGATCCTGCCTTGTGACTGTAAGATGCTATAAATCAACGATTTATTGCCCAGACTGAGGAAATAAGCTTGTGTGGGAGTATGGTGCTTTTATCTAGAAAACTTAAAAACTGACTTATTAAACAGTAAATAATATTATATTCGCATCTGACCCACTTTGTTCACTGTCAAAAGAAATATATTGGTAAAAGTGTCTTTCGTTTTAAATGGAAGCTAGTTTCATACACCAAAAACGAAAATTACACAATTCGTATGAAATTGCATTTTCACCTGTTTAAAACGACATTCTTTTCATTTAAGAAGATCATTCGGCAAGTGCTTTGATTGGTGCAGCGAGAAAAGCAAAAACATTAAATTTTGATTGGTAAAATTTAAGCAATTATAAGTTGATATCCTGAACTCTGTGCAAGGTGGACTCCCTTAATTTACATGTAGGTACAAACAAATCTGGTCTGGTTAGACTGGTTTTGTAATGATATGCAATCACAACTGACCCGAGCTCTATTGTCAAGATATGAATATTCATGCGTCACAAGGATTATAACGGTAAAAATCTATTTGTACCTACATATGATTGGAGAACCTAAGTAGGTCTATTACGTTTGAGCCATTGCCAGAGCGTAGAATACAAACATTGTCTTACATTGTATACATTACACCAACAGGGGGAACAATAAGAAGACAAGAGTCAAGCACCCTGTGTCTACTTGAAGTTCTCTTTCCTACCTCCACGGTTGAAGAGTTCTTTGTTTAGCTTATTTTATTAAATGTATTGATCGGATGGTTGATGCTGGTGATGGATTGAAGCTTGGATTAAAACTGTAAGTGAAGTGATCGATCACTTAGCTTGTTGGTTAGGTGCTTACAATGAGAGATATAACTAGAATGAATGGCTGTAATAGACCCAGCAAGTTTGATCAATGCAATCTCTAGAACTAGTCAATATTTTTTGACATACAATATAATGTAGGTTTAGATTGCTTCCATTACTTATGTATAACAGAATTCTAAGCAATTGGCTTTGAATTTTCTGTTCATTTAACTGTGCGATACACTTGTTGATTTTTGCTTTCTAGTCCTACTTGACTTTTGTTTAGATGGTTTGGCAAAAAACTTCAGTGTAACTCACTCTTTGTGACAAACGAGTTACATTAGTTTTTCACAAAACCATCCTCACATGGCTTTGAATTGTCTGTGCATTACTGTATGATACACTTGCTGATTTTTGCTTTCCTGTCCTACTCGTCTGCAACCTTTTTAATGGATTATTTACTGTATAACCTCACAAGTATGATGTCTCTTAATGACTCACTTTTAATACGCCCGTGAAAAGATGGGTTGTATCATTATAGTGTCGATAACAGGCGACTGCGTCCGTTGGCGCCCATGACAGTCAGTGTAGGCTCTCTAATTCAAATAGTCCTCAGCTTCACCAAACATGGCAAAATGTTGTATCTACATGTAGATGATATCTAGGTCAAGTTTGAACGTGGGCCATAGCAGGTGAAAAACTAGGTCACAGAGTCACTCAGTGCATTTTGAAAATTCAACATCGTGTCAACTCTTTATTCAAATAGTTCTCGTCTGATCTTCACCAAACATGGTCAGAAGTTGTCTCAAGATGATATCTAGGTCAAGGTCGTATATAGGCCTTGCCGGTTAAAAATCTAGGTCACAGAGTCACACTGTGCAATTAGAAATTTGAACATGGTATCGGCCCTCTAATTCAAATAGTTTTCTATCAAACTTAACCACAAGTTGTATCTTGATGATATGTAGGTCAAGTTCGAATATGGGCCTCGCAGGTGACACTTGTCTTTAATCAGTTCAATAATTGTTCATGAACTTTTCCGGATATGTGTCCATATTTCTTTTAATAGTTGATATCTGGAATTCTGTGCAAGGTGGTTTTCCCCTTAATTTACATGTAGGTACAAACAATTCTGGCCTAATTAGACTGGTTTTGTATTCATATGCAAACACAACTGACCCCAACTCTTTTGTCCAGATATGAATATTCAAGCATCACAAGGATTATAACGGTAAAACTTTATTTGTACCTACAGATTAGTGGAGATCGGGAGTAGTTCTATTCTTAAAACATTCCTGAACTGTTGTACTTAAAAAATGAATAAAAATTAAAAGATCCATTTATGGATGAAAAAACTCAGCGCCGTAACTACACTGAGGCCAGGCGAGGCAGTTGCCTCGCCTAAAATTTGCGGACCAAACATTAATTTTTGGTATTAATATATACATGTAATAAAATACCCTGAATATATTTAAAATAAAATGTCTCAAATTGTCGCATGTAATAAACAATGAGGCAATTTATTCTGAGGCACTACGGTTAATTAGTATGCAGCGCCGTACCTACACTGCAGCTGCCTCGGCTAAAATTTGCACACCTAACCTTTACGTGGAAAATTCGTCTTCAACTTAAATGTTAAATAAAATGTCTGAATAACAAAAAATATTACAAGCTGTCGCAAGCTATAAACAAAGAGTGCCAAATAAATTGAACACATATTTAAGAATGTCATGTAGAGTAGTTTGTGCTACCTGAACCTCAGATAAATCATGATCTTTTCGCTTGCCTAATAACTACTCGTTTGAAATATCATGTAGAGAACTAGTTGGCATGACATGCAACTTGGAGAAACAGTGCATTTTCTTTGGCTCGCTTTGCTTGTCACCTAACATCAATCTTTCGTGTAGAGAACGAATTTATGTTGCATACAGCTCGGGGAAAAAGTGCGAGGATTGATCATACCATTTAGAGAACGAGTTTGTGTGAGCTAGGACAAAGCATGCGTCTTTAAGGAGTAAGTTTATGCTGAAAAATATTTCATTTTTTCTGCCTCGCTTCGCTCGCCAAATACCTTATACCCATCAATGATATCATGTAGACAACGAATTTCGTGGGGGGGGGCTCGTACAATTAGTATTTTTCTGGGTCGCTTCGCTTGCCAAATAATTTATCACCATTCAATATCATGTAGATAACGAAATATGTGGGCTGATACAAATAGTGCATTTTTTGTGGCTCGCTTCGCTCGCCAAATAATTTATGTAATATCATGTAGAAAAAAACATTTGTGTGGGCTCGGCCAAATAGTGCAAAGAAATTTGTGTCAGCTTCCACAAATAGTCCCTTCTTCTGGCTCGCTTCGCTCGCAAAATACATTATAAATATTCAAAATAACATGTACAGAACGAATTTGGACGTCCCCTCCTGTAAATACTCCGTCACCAAATCAAGACCCGATTTCGCACCCCTTTGGACAATTCTTAGTTACGGTCCTGTCCTGCCCCAAGACTGCCTCGGCTAAAATTCGTGTCTGGGTACGGCACTGAGATAACGAAATATGTGGGCTGATACAAATAGTGCATTTTTTGTGGCTCGCTTCGCTCGCCAAATAATTTATGTAATATCATGTAGAAAAAAACATTTGTGTGGGCTCGGCCAAATAGTGCAAAGAAATTTGTGTCAGCTTCCACAAATAGTCCCTTCTTCTGGCTCGCTTCGCTCGCAAAATACATTATAAATATTCAAAATAACATGTACAGAACGAATTTGGACGTCCCCTCCTGTAAATACTCCGTCACCAAATCAAGACCCGATTTCGCACCCCTTTGGACAATTCTTAGTTACGGTCCTGTCCTGCCCCAAGACTGCCTCGGCTAAAATTCGTGTCTGGGTACGGCACTGAAACACCTAATTTTGTTGAAGTTTTTTTTCGTTCCTAAATGTAACTTTATAAAGTAAGGGATTGTATATAACTGTAAACATGTAAATATTTCTTTCATTTTGACACAGACTTTATTCATTGGGTTTTATGACATTTTTATTTAACTCTGCATGCATGGGGTGGTGTTACAGTGAAATTCAAGGCTTGGTTTGGCGTAGATTATTTATACATAAATTTTCCGTTTCACCAGATATGTAACCGATATTTTATTTATCATTATTCATATGGTTGCTCACACTGTTATTGTAATATAAAAAGATGAAATATTTTGCTGGCTTTGCAATATAGATGTAATGAAGGTTGTTGACTTATCATAGCAAGGTTGATGCATCTTATATTCATTGCTTTGTGGTTTGGCTGACCCATGTTTGGTAGGTGAAGATATTGGAGCATAATTTTTAGCAAGACATTCTGAAGAAAAAAAGTAAATCTATTGTCATAACGGAATTGTCTGCATGTGCGTATGTTAAGTTTTTTTGTCAAAGTCATTTTCTCAAATATTAGCAAAGGTATTGACTTGAAAAGCATAGTTATTCTCAATCACAAGGGGAATCAATATTGAAAAGACTGATAACCTTGTGACCTATATTTATTTGAGTTATCTACCCTTGTTACTCATAGAATTTTCACTGGCAGATGAGCAAGGATAGTTTTATGGTTCTATCAAGAACAATAAAGTCAAGCATCCAGCGCTTGTAGGGGGTGCCCTTGTTTTGAATAAAATGTTTTCATGTTCGCTTTAAAATGATGTAGCGTGGAACCGGTTTTCAGGCAGTTCTGTGTGACAATTTCATTGCTGTCTGTAGTTCTTTACAAATATATTGAGTGCAGGTGTTGAGGACAGGAGTTCAATAGAAGTTCATAAACTGTTGTGGAAAGAGTTCGAGGTTTGACCCAGGTTTAAATAAGAATTGGGATTATAATCCAGTGGTTCATGGTCTTTATATAGGACTAACAAGTTTGCAAATAAGCTGAGGTTGCAAATTATGCAAAATGCTTGAGGAGATACTAATTGAAAGCTAGTGATCATGCAACCATCTTTCAAAGTGACCATGGCACAGGGTCTGGAAAACAGGGAAAACAGGAAAACAGGGAAAACAGGGAAAATGCCAAAACCATTTCAGGAAAAATCAGGGAAATCTGTTTAATGTGATAAAGTTTTTAATTAAAAAGTCACCAATACTCAAAAAAGCTATACTTTAAATGAAGATGAATGGTGCATCCAATAATATGTGGATTTAAAGTACATCAAAGAAGAATGACTACCCAGGCTCCTCAGTGACTAGGAATAGAAGGGGTTACATAGTTCACATTAATTTGCCATAAAATATAAATATAATAATTCTGACAGGGGGTGAGACTATTTAGTGTCCAAAATTTAATGTCCTTCATTTAACAGCTGTGTGTGCAGGGAAGGGTAACATTGGTACTTTCGTATAAAATTACAACTTAAATATGTACGTCAATAAAAAATATATCGGTTAAATATGTGGTTGATGAAAAAAATAATTATTCATACGGTTTGAAATTTGTTATTTAAAATAGATGTTTTGGTGTTACTTACATTTTTATTGAGTCACAAATTATGTGTTATAAAAGATTTAAAGCTCGTTTTAGTAATTTCGCAGTCATAAAGTTAATATCACATGAGAGCTAGGGATTAAATGTTTAGTATTTAAATGGCTCAAAGTGGATAAATACTGGTTAATCTCGGCCCATGAATGAAAGAACACTCTGTTTGTCTGCACCTCCTAATTGGTATTTAATTGTGTATTAAATACTGTCCAGACAGATTTATATCAGAGGAATTTTAAAACCCTTTACTCCATAGATACACCTTTTGAATGCATCTCGTCACTACCTTGCATCTGCCGGTTCTCATCATCACTTTTTAGTTCCATCGGAGAATTTTACCGTTTTCATATGTTTCCAATAGAACTGAAAACGGATGTAACACTTAGGCGGAACTTTAAGATACATATGACAAGTATCAGAGTGCATGTAACATTGGTTTTCGCTTTAGTTATATAGAGACTAGAAAAACAGTAAAATTCTCTGATGGAACTAAAAAGGGCTGTGTGAGGACTCTACTACCGTATTTCTGTGCATATCAAGAAAAGGCAAAAGAATAAATGTTGCAATAATTAAAAAAAAATTTTTTTTTTTTTAAATGTCCAGCTTAGCCTTTATTTGCCAGTCAGCTTTCTGCTGAAATATGGCAGGCATATATATGTGCCTTCACCCGGATTTTAACCCGGGTTGCCAGATAAGACGGCAAGCGCACTAACCACTGAGCTTAGGAGGCACATACTGGTTGATATTATGTACAAATTGAAACTTCTTGTTTACAATATATTAATGTTTGAACATGAGTCAGAATCAAGTATTAAAATATTGTTGTTTTGTGTTGGTGTATTTTGTGTTGTAAATGAGACCTCATTAATCTTAAAACTGTTTTAATTGATTGAAAGTTACGTCTACAAATATAATACAATGTTACAACTATACCATTATCATCTGTCTCACTGATGTATGACAACACAGAGACATTACACCCTTGTCTGTACTAAACCATCATACAGTTCAAAGTTACTTGATAACGGTTGTAAACATGAGATCATCCGTCAGGTTAACTATGTTTATCTAGGTTTAACAGGGTATACCTAAGTTAACCGTAAACCCTGCAATTCTTTCTATTGGGATAGTTCCCTCGTCTATTATTACTTATTGAATCGACAGTACAGTATGGCCTCTGTACAGCCACACCCTTTGAGAAACACACACACGAAAGATTTGAGAAAATCGGGCAGGGAAGGCAGTGCACTCATGTTAACCAGCCGAGCACAGAAAACATAACCAAATGCAGTGTAACCTCTGTAGAGCAACACCCTTTGAGAAACACCATTGCTTGGTTGTTGTACAGAGGGTTTTGCTCTGCAGAGGTTAAATCTATAGTAAGTATCAGTTCAGGAATGTATTGAATGTGTTGTAACAGAGAGGTTATTTCTCTACAGTGGATGTACTTTTTGGTATAACGTTTGTAGCGCAACACCCTTTGAGAAACACAAAGTTTGGTTGTTGAACCGAGGTTTTTGCTCTGAAGAGGTTGAATCTATAGTAGACATCAGCTCATGAATATATTGAATGTGTTGTAACAGAGAGGTTATTTCTCTACAGAGTATGTAGGGTATAGTATAACCTTTGTAGCGCAACACCCTTTGAGAAACAGTACACAGTATGGGCATTGTATGGGGGTTGTTTCTCCGGAGAGGTTAAACTTATAGTTAATGGTTACTTCTGGAACACAATTTAATCAGTGCAATAAAAATTATACTGCACAGCAGTCAATGCAAAAAAACCAAGAACCTGAATGCATGCACTTACTTAAAGTGAATTGAAAGATGAACATTTGAAATAATATTTTAAAGTTATTTAAAATAAATTCATAAAGTGAAAAAAATCTTCCTTTTTAAAAAAAAAATATCATGGAAATTTTGTGATTCTGTTGTTAAAGCACTGTAGTTATCTGTGATAGTTTACAAATGTAATAAACTGGTGATATACCGTTCATTATGATACATGTGTTGTATTTTTTGACAATGTTATTATAAATTATTCAATTATCGCTTATTACTTTTGTAAAATGATTAAGATGATAGAAATAGGGGTTTATAACATTTTTCATCTCAGAAGTTCCTTCAATTCAATTATTATATATGTTGTTTTTTTAAATGGTAGAAAGTAGACACTGATAATTACTATTGTCACATATATAATTGTGTGATATATAAAACAATAACTTTATAAAACAAAGAATGAATTCAAAAATGTATTTAAATACTATGTGTCTCGAATTTTAATAAAAGTGATAAGTTAAGCAGGTATTACCTTTCTCACATAGTATAATCCATTTTATGTATGGTTACGGCTATATGTGTCAATCACAACTGATTCATTCAGACTTACTGTGAATTATTTAAGGCCACAAGTAAGTAGCTCAATTTCTTCACAGTTCACTATATACGTCATCATACTAACTGTCGATTCAATAAGTAATACTAGGTAATACTGTAGTGAGCTATCCCATTAGAAAAAATAACCGGGACTACCGTAAACTCAAGTACCTTGAGTAAATCTAGATAAACATAGTTTACCTGATGGACAAGCTAATGTTTACAACCGTTATCATTTATTTTACTGTGTAGTCAATTCAATAAGTAATACTAATGAGGGAACTATCTCATTAGAAAGAATAGAGGGGACTTAACAGTAAACTTCAGGACTCTTGAGTTAAACCTAGATAAACATAAGTTTACCTGAATGACAAGCTAATGTTTACAACTGTTATCATTTATTTTACTGTGTAGTCAATTCAATAAGTAATACTAATGAGGGAACTGTCCCATTCGAAAGAATAGCGGAGACTACAGTTAACGCATTACACCTAGTTAAACCTAGATAAACATACTTAACCTGACGGACAAGCTGATGTTTACAACCCTTATCATTTAACTTTGAACAGACTGTATATATGTCATCTAGATCTAAAACTTTCACAAAAGCATAGAATTATGATTTATAAACCATGTTGTTACTAAATTTTGCTGCTCTGTATTATACAGAGTTTGTCATGAATAAGTTAGGACACACTACTTCAGACCTCTGATCTAAGTTTTAAATTGATAACAGTAAAATCTGTGCAACCAGCTCTCCGTAGACAACAACTTCTCTGAAACAACATCTTCAAAATTTCCCTCAGCTGATATTTATTATCAATTTCACTTCTGCTGAGCAACAACCTCTGTACAAAGACCAATATTTGCATCTCCCAACACTGGTGTTGCTTTACAGAGGTTGTAAAATGTACTGATTTTGTGAACTCTGATACCATCTACATGCAGTTTACTGTAAAATCATTTAATATCAATGGGTCAAAATTTCTTGGTTTGGTGAATATAGACCATTTTCTTGAGACATGATTTCAAGGATATCTTATCCACTTAGTTATATATTATAGAAATTATAAATATTTGTTGGGATTAAATTTCATGGTTGAGATCATCCACAAAATTTAATCCCTCTTGAATATTATTTATTTAATGATTTACAGTATTGAAAAATAATTTGTGATCAATCAAACACCTATAATAATGAAATTTTTATTGACGTCTGATATCATAGGTGCATGAGTACAGTTGGTACTTGAAAATGCATCAACATGCAGAGTACATTAGTTTTATTATGAGAAGAATACATGATTTTAAAATACAAGTTCATCATAAATATCCATTATTCATATGGTGGTTAAGTACTGAGTTAAAGTCTTTTTTACAGACATACATCCGTTCCACCCACATGTCTGCTTGCTCCAAAGTACATTCAGCGAGGCGGTTAAAATTAAGGCGGTAATCACCACATACAGACGCCTATATAAGTGTAGTGGTAGAGGAACAAATGCCAGTTTAGGCCTCTATTTTTGGAGTTACCCTACCATTCATTTTAACAAGCTGAGACATACCTTAAAATGTTCCTAAATGTTTGTACTTTATGACAAGGGTAATTTTTTACCATACTCATGGTGGCAATCTGAGAAATCCAAGATGGCGTCCAAGATGGCCGCCCAAAAAGTAAACATCACCTTTTGTCAAATTACAGCCTCTGGGACATTTGATATGGCATTTATTATGGGAATAAGTTGTTTTTACAATAGAATGTATGTTTCTCTTGTCATATTAGGTGATTTTGGTGGAACATTGGTGTGATTTAATTTTTTTCATCATATTTATCGACAAATAAAGGCAAAAAATAGGGGGTAGGGGTAAGATTTTTAACTACCCAGGAAATATTTTTACGATACATATAGCATTTCTGTTGTTAAGTTTATGCTATATATTTGAGGAATGACAATATTTACAAATATTGTAAAATAAAGGTACTTTAATGATGACAATTGACAATCAAAGTGGGTGGGGTACGATTTTCTTAAAATCTGAAAAGTGGTAATATTTTACCTTTGATACATATTTGAGACACTATACCATAAATTGGTTTAGTGTTCACACTCCTACAGTTAAGAAAGTTGGCATTACGTGTTATTTATGTATTGTTAACTAATATTTGATGCATTTACTCAATATTTTTCTTGATTTGGTTCCAAAAAATGACAATTTCCTTAGGCGTAGGGGTAATTTTGGTAATAACGAAAACCCTTCCTGCGATGGCACGAACTAAACTTGTTAACTAACTTTATGAAATTATAAAGATGAATTTTAGCATTAGTGAACTTGTTACAATATTTGTAACAATATGGCCTTTGTCAATATTAATGTCAAGGTCAAATGTCAAATTCTGAAGGATTTACAGAACTTGCAATATGTATATGTATATATTACCACAAAAAGGTACGTGTAAAATGTACTGGCAGAACTAAAGTATGTATTTAACAAAAAATAAAAAATAACAAAATACGAACACTATCTTTGTTCTTTGATATAAGAAAACATTGTTACATTGTGTAACCATTGCATCCCGGAAATATGGTTTCCAATATGGCCGCCATCATCTTCACATATATACAAACAAATATAATGCACATAAGACATAATTTATAATCCAGCCAAATTCGTATTGAAAGTGAAACTAATTGCAACAGAAACATGTTTGCGTTTTAAAAGAAATTTATTCATAAGCTGATCAACAGAAAAAGTCCTTAAAAATGCAGTTTGGAAAGGTGAAAAGTCCAAGATGGTGTCCAATATGGTTGCCACGAATGGTGAAATGCATAAACTCTAAATAGTAAATGCCAAAGTGATAATTTCATAAATAGATATTGACCACATACTTGGATTGAAAATGTTTATTATAACTAGTGGTCATCATATTGAATTTCAACAGCAACTACAGTAAGTGCAAGGTCAAGGACTTTTCAAGGTCAAAATGGGAAAAATTAAGTATACATTGTACATATTTCTTCTATATTTGTGTTGGCATAATAAACATTCCTGCCTTTCAATATGGTATAAACTAAGTTGTTTAGAATGTATTTCTTCAGTAGAAATTGTATGTTTTATTTAGAACATTACTGCTTAGTGATTATAGCCATTTGAATGAAATAAATGATACCCAAGGAATCTTAAATTGATGGTTCGTATCATCAATATATGTTATTATTACATTAGCTGTGGCAGTATTACCATTAAATGCTACAAAGTATGTACTGAATTAAGTTTTAATTTAAAGTTACTCAAACCAATATCAATTAATGACCATTTCAAGGTTCAAATTCTAGACACCTTCAAATTTGTTGGAACTATAGACTTATATTAGGTTATGTTGGCACTTGTCATTCAAGGCCCTGTGGGGACGCGCCAGTGTAGGCTATTGTCATATTAGGTCTAATGAAGGTCTCAACAGCGTTAAAAACTGTCATTCGGGTCTATATGGAGAACCCACCAGTGTTGGCAACTGTCATTCTAGGCCCTGTGGAGGATTCTCCAGTGCTGGGAACTGTCTTCCAAGGCCCTATGGTGGACTCTTCAGTGTTAGAAACTTCATTCTAGGCTCAATGGAGGTCTCAACAGCGTTGAAAACTGTCCTTCTGGGCAATATATTGGACCCATTGGTGTTGGAAACTGTCATTATAGGCCCTATTGAGGACATTCCAGCGCATGTAACTATCTTCAAAAGCCCTATAGAGGACTCTTAAGTGTTAGGAACTGTCATTCTAGGCCTAATGGAGGTCTCGACAGCATTGAAAACTGTTATTTTATGCTTAATGGAGGTCTCCACAGTGTTCACAACTGTAATTCTAGGCCCTATAAAGAACTCTCCTGTGTAGGGAACTGCCTTGCAATATGCACAATGGATGACCCTCAAGTGTCATGAACCATCATTATAAGCTCAATGGGGAATCACCAGTGTAGGGAACTACCATCTTATTTCCTATGGGAGACACGTCAGTGTTCGGAACAGCCATTCTGTGTATTGTGAGGGCCCCTCCAGAGTAGGAAACTGTCATTCTATGTATTATGAGGGACCCTCCAGTGTAGGGAACTTCCATCCTATGTCCTATGGGAGACACATCAGTGTAGGAAACTGTCATTCTATGTATTATGATGGACCCTCCAGTGTAGGAAACTGTCATTCTGTGTAATATGAGGGACTATCCAGTGTAGGGAACTACCCTCCTATATCCTATGGGAGACACATCAGTGTTGGGAACAGCCATTCTATGTATTATGAGGGACTCACCAGTGTAGGAAACTAACATCCTATTCCTATGGGAGACACATCAGTGTAGGGAACTGCTATTCTGCGTATTATGAGGGACTCTCCAGTGTAGGGAACTACCAACCTATGTCCTATGGCAGACACACCAGTGTAGGGAACTGTCTTCCTATGTATTATGAGGGACTCTCAAGTGTAGGGAACTGTCATCATATGTCATATGGGAGACACATCAGTGTAGGGAACTGCTATTCTGTGTATTATGAGGGACTCTCCAGTGTTGGGAACTACCGCCCTGTGTCCTATGGGAGACAGACCAGCGTAGGGAACTGTCTTCCTATGTATTATGGGGGACTCACCAGTGTAGGGAACTATCTTCCTTTGTATGATGGGGGATTCACCAATATACCAACTGTCAGTCTGTGTAATACGACAGACTCACAAGTGTAAAGAACTGTCTCCCTGTCTATTATTGGAATTTATCAATGTTGGCAACAGCCATTTTAAACCATATTAGGATTCACCATTGTTGGGATCTGTCATCTTTAACCATAAGGAAGACTGGTAAGTGTGGTATTAAGAAGTCAACCAGTGTCATAATCTTGCACATACAGAGAGGGGGCAATAAAAACATGAACAATTACCTTAATATTAATGCTAATTTTTCTGGATTATGAATAATATAATATATACATGGAGATGATAGCCGCCATATTGGAAACCATATTTCCGGTTGCCATGGCTAAGAAATGTTTTCTTTTATCAAAGAAATAAGCTGTACGTGTACATTGTTAAAGAAAGTGATATGAACATAAGACATTTATTCCTGTACATTTTACCTGTTTGTGTGCATGCATACATATTGCAAAAATTCCTTCAGAATTTGACATTTGACCTCTTATATGACCTTGACATCAATGTTGACAAACCTTGTATTGTTACAAATTTTGTTACAAGTGCACTAATGCTAAAATTCTAAAAAGTTTAGTCTATGCCATTGCTGAAAGGGTTTCATTATTAACAAAATTACCCCTACCCTAAAAAATTGTCATTTTTTGGGCCAAATCAAGACAACAATTGAGAAAATGCTTGAAATATTGATTGAAAGATGCATAAATGAAACATATATCAACTGTCCTAACTGAAGGAGTGAGAAAACGTTAACAATGTATGTTAAACATAAATATTAAACGTAAAATATTACCACTTTTCAGATTTTAATAAAATCGTACCCCACCCACTTTGATTGTCAATTGTCATCATTTAAGTACTTTTATATTGTATATTTGTAAACATTTTCATTTCCCCCAATCATATAGCATATACTTAACAACAGAAATGCTATATATGCGGTCAAAATTTTCCTGGGGTGTTAAAAATCTTACCCCTACCCCCTATTTTTTGCCTTTATTTGGTGATAAATATGATGAAAAAAATTAAATCACCCCAATGTTCCACCAAAATCACCTTATATGACAAGAACAATATACATTCTATTGTAAAAACGACTTATTCCCATAATAAATATCATATCCAATGTCCCAGAGGCTGTAATTTGATAAAATGTGATGTTTACTTTTTTGGCGGCCATCTTGGACGCCATCTTGGATTTCTCAAAATGCCACCACGAGTATAGTAAAAAATGTCATGAATCGTAACGCACAATCATTTAGGAACATTTTAAGGTATGACTCAGCTTGTTAAAATGAATGGTAGGGTTCAACCATTTTTACTTGGAATTGTTCCCCTACCATAGACAGCTAGCACATACTTAAATTTGTGAGCTCAGCTTATGTCATCTCCATATTGGTTAGTGGAATATATTTGTTTATCTTCGCCGATTTATAAACTGCTGAATTACTGACGGGGGGGGGGGGGAGGTTAATTAAAGGTCAGGATCATGTCAAATTCTCTGGGTTATACCATGGAGTAAAGGTTTAAACACAAAATGAAATAAGAACAATGTTTGGATCCTTTGAGACCTCTCCTGATGCCCGTTTCCTAAAAAAGCGCTACCCAGTTCCTTCATTCGGTTACCTCCTGTTCAAATAAATATAGAAGGCGTGGGTAATCTCCCGTGGAAAGCAGCTAAGGAGCACTTTGCTTAGGAAACCATTTCCTGGCTGCACGTTTATGAAATTACTACTCTACCTGTTCTTCATAACAGTATTTGTATCACACCTATAGTGTACTAATAAATAAAACCACAGTGGTCTGAGGTAATCAGGTGTGAGTGTAGGATGAGTAATAAATATGAAATATCTCATAAAAAGCTTTTTTAAAAAATCAAATCCAAATGAGTTTTAGCAATAAGTGTCTGGTTAAATTGACATTTGATGAATTGATGTATGATATAAACATTGCCTTGTGACCATCATTGTGGTTTAATGCATCTTTGATGTTATTACTGTAAAATCATTTTAATTTGATGGGTCAAAATTCTGTGGTTTTGGTAGAAAATATCCTTTCGATGGGACGTTAATTCTAACTACTGACTGCTATGCCCTCTGGCATGTAAGGCAACAAATTTGTTGATTCTAGGAAATTGCATTTCAGGTAATAAATTGTTTGATGTGATTTGATTTCTAGGTTGAAGGTGAACCACAAAATCCTATAAATTTAATCCCCACCAAAATTTATGATTTTACTGTACTTTTTAATATAATTTAACTGACATTGATATATATTGTCTGCATAGTTCAGATTTTATACTTTCGGATTATACAAGGATTTTATTTATGTCTACAAACTGGAAATATTGTATACCCTACCCCCCCTTTGCCATTCTACAACAGGGTGACATATCATGTGACTATTTTGCTAAGGCTGCAAGTAAAAATTTGTGAACAAAAAGCTGAATGTGTAATGCTGATTCTAGACTGTAGTGTTGAACATTGTTTTATTAAAATAAGTCAGAGAATAAAATACTTATGGTTGTTCATAACTTTTGTCGACAGATTTGTACTTGAAGTCTTAGCCATAACGTCACATTGTAAGTCAACCCTGTTCAAGCAAGTCTGGAAAACACCAAATGTGCACAACAATGTCATTATTTCCTTGACTTAACATGTGTCTATTTGTTGTAATGGAACCATCCTGGTTTAAAATTTATCAATAAATAATAAGTGTGCAACTCAAGGGTCAAAACTATGTAATAGAAATGTTCAGGAGAAGATTATTTTTATTACCTCCCTTGCCTATTTGAATTTAGTATTTGTCAAAGTTAACCTAAAAATAAAATCAGGCGCTTGATTATATCTTCTTCTGTTGCATTTCATTTATTAACTAACTGCAGTTAATAAAATACTGTAAAATCATTTAATTTGGATGGGACAAAATTTCGTGGTTTTAGTGAAAAATACCATTTTGATGGGAAGTTAATTAGTGGATTTTGCATATTAGGTAATACATACAAGGGTCAAAATTATTGCTCAGCGGGATTTGATTTCGTGGTTGAAATTCACGAAATTTAACCCCCCACGAAAATGAATGATTTTACAGTAATTGTGTCTTACATAGAGATTGAGTAGCTTGAAGTCATCCAGTACCGTAGACTTGCGCATGTCAAACTTGATCATAAACAATACATATGATAAAGATGAATTGTTCTGAAAATTTGAGCAAATCATGGTGAAATAATATGTACTCAGTGATCTACTTAACAACTGTCAGTAATTAGGCCTGTCATGTTTATAGATTCATGTCACAACTTATACATATTGCGTCATAAACAACTTGGCGCCTCATACATGCTTATCAAATTGAAAAATATATTGGTTTACAGTTGAAAAATTTGATTCAGTGATTGGTATGTTTTACATTTTCCTCTGAATGCAGCGACTAATTATAATAATTATTAATAACAATGGTTAATGAAAAAACCAAAAGCCCTGCACTCACTTAGCAGTGTGGGGGCATCATAAAGGTAAACACCCGGTGTAGCAGTCAGTTTTTTCCCCCATCTATTTCCCCCCCCCCCTTAGTCAATTTTTCCCCCCTTATGAAATTGTTCATTTAAAGTTGACTTTTCAGTTTTTTCCTGGGGAAGAAACTGACTATATTCCCCCATTATTCCCTGCCCTTCCTCATTGTTGTCCTTGTAAACTCATAATGAGCACAGGTGTCCGTTACCTAAGCAAAGCACTACAGAGCACCTTCATTCAGTTACCTCCCGTTCAATTAAATACATAAGGCAAGAGTTATTTCTTGTGGAAAGCGCTACCTAGTGCTTTGCTTAGGTAACAGACACCAGGTGACCTGTTAAAACAGTTGGCTTTCCTTTATTTTCCATCAGCATGGATATGGAATGTCTGACTGAATTTTTCATCAAAACAAATTGTGGTAATGAAGTTTACACAGCAATATCGGATCCTCAGGACTGCTGCATGGTCTTCTTTCAGATTTGTTCAAGTGTCTCCACTTAATTGCTTTAAATACTGTAAAATTATTAATTTTCGTCAGGGATTAAATTTCGTGGATTTTGTGGTTCACCTCAACCACGAACTTGAATCCCAACGAACATTAATTTTGAACCATGTTGTATTACCTAAATGCGAAATCCACGAATTCAAGTCCCAACGAAATTGTGCTTTTTACCCAAACCAACGAAAATTAAATGATTTTACAGTAGGTTGCAGGAGCAGCTATAATAATATTTATACTCAAAACAAAAAGTTTAGTCAGTGAATTGGATGAGAGCTAAAACCATTTTAGATAGCTAAAATTCCTCATCTTTTCTCATTGATCACTTTGACAAAGCATAGCCCTGCCAAAATTGATGCAAAATTTACTGCTTTACCATTCCTGCACAGTTATGGGCCTTTCTGTGATATTGCCATTTTGTTGATATCAGAAAAATGTTATGTTGTTACTTTCATTATTGATGTTATCAAACAGAGATTGGTGTCAATAACAAAAGTCCAGGGAAAAATCGAAAAATTTTAATCCTAAATGAGCGAAATATCAGGATGAATATATCAGGTTTTTGGATATTACCTCCCTTTGATTTAAAATAAGAACAATTTCAATTTTGGTCTTCTGACAAATCACGTAATATATGACAAGTTGTTTTACATTGAAATATTAGTTATCATAAACAGCTTTATAATCAGTAATTTGGCACCATATTTAGAAAGACACTTTCATGCTACAGTGGCTTGAACGTTCCTTATGGGATTTTACATGCATTTCCACTGACAAAACTTTTTGTTTTGAGTATATATATATTTGAACTGTTCTCCAGGAAAACCGGGCTTAATGACATTGTATTGTAATTATGCAATAAGATTTGGAAAAATGTCTAAAATGAGAAAAACTAGTGTCCTTTGATTTCATATTTAAGTAATTGGATAGTATAGTACTATCCATTAGGTTCCAGTTTTCTTTAAAATTGTGTTAAAATAACTTCTGTCGTTGCTATGGTGATCCGTTTTGGAAACAGTAGTCATATCAAGGAAAACAAGGGTAAAGTGACTAAAACACTTGCAATCTTTTTTTCTGTAAGCAAACACTCACACATTGGACATGTTTTATTAAAACAAGAATATGATTGTATAATGTGCCACAATTTTAAAAGTTTACGTCAGAAATTTATCAGATACTGTATCTTTGAAATGCCAGCTGACGTTACGTCAAATCGTAGAGAATGACGTTCGCGACGTCACTCAAAAAGTAGGCGGTAGTGGTTGGTTTAAAAAGTATATAACTTTGTAAGTGTATGGAATAATTTGTTCTTATTTCCAGAAACTGTTCACAAGAGTCTCTTCTTTCTAACCACATATTCATCAATATTTTCACAATTTTGTCACTAAGCCCGGTTTTCCTGGAGAACTGCTCATTTATTTCAAAATCTCCTCCTTAAAGACCTGCATGGAGATGATTTTGTTACTGCCAAATGTGCTGAAATGGGTTACCATGATGTAAAGGGTTAACAATTATTGCTAAGTGTAACACCTGTTTGTCTCTGTTGCATTAAAACGCATCTGTTTGTAGTTTATATAGGTTTTGCTGTATGATTTTATAGGAAAAACTGTAAGTTATATCACGTGTGACGTGATGCAATTTGTTATTGTGCTCTAACTTTTATCACTCTTTCTGTTTTGATTGTAACTTTGACGTATATTTATTGCTGAATGATTGAGCATTTAATCGTGATATTTTAACATGTTTTATATAACTGTTTTATGTACAGTTATAGTATATGAGAAATGGATATTATACATACAAGGGTGCAGAGGTAGTCACAAAACATTTTAGAAGAAACCTAAAATTTTCTTAAGATACCATTTCCTTCTAACTCTACTGTAATCCAAACATGACGATCAAGGTAAATGCTTTTTGGGCTTGACATTGTAATCCCGATTTAAATAAACAAGCTTTGTGAGGCATCAGGAATAGAGATATAACTTGACCAGATTTAGTAGGCACTCCGTACATATTCTGTGCATATTTCGGACAAAGTCGGTGCAAAAATAAACAAATATTTCCGATAAGTACCGACTACGCTGACGGAAAATAATACACGCTTCTAAAAGTTTAATGAGTGCCTACTAAATCTGGTCAAGCTATATCACAAATTTTCTAATGATTACACCGATGCTCACATAGATCACCAGAACCCCTTTCCTGGTTGCTTCCGATGCCCATTTACTGGGAGCAAGGCATTAGGTAGGCTGACACTATAATAAGTACTTCAAACAAAACATTTTAACACTTTAATATGCATAATTTCCTATTACAAAACATATACTGTAAAATCATTAATTTTCATGGGGATTGAATTTCGTGGATTTCATGGTTCACCTTCTACTACGAAATTAAATCCCATTGAACAATAATTTTGACCCTTGTATTTATTACCTGCAATGCAAAATCAACAAATTAACGTCCCATCAAAATGGTCTTTTTTACCAAATCCACAAAATTTCATCCCATCGAAATTTAAACTGATTTTACAGTACAACATACAAGTGTCTAAATCATCCAGATGCCATCTTGGATCAGTTCATTGTGGATCAACCTACCTACTGGTGCCTGGAGTCCATGTTGTTGTTGTTGTCTCTGGTTGCCACGGTTATTGTTTCCATTTTCAACAATGTTGTTATTAAGATTTATATTTGGATCATTGTTATTTATAATGTTGATTGCAATTGCGTCAACTTTTTGTTGTTTTTCTACAACTCTTTCATGGTCACTAAGCGCAAAAATGATTTTGTCCCAAAATAGTCTGTCATCTGCTTTTACATAAGTAAATGTTTTCAAGCACCTGTTAAGATCTTTGTCGATGAGATGCTTGTTAAGCTCTTCCTTGATTATGATGATCAAATGTTGCTTCTTCTCCATAAGACTCTGTGTCAATGCCATTTTAAATTCATATTTGCACCAATGAGAAAGCAGGAAATTATTTGATAGAATGAGCACGGTGTGGTGACTGACCTTGACCTTGTCAACAATATTGTCCGCTATACAAACGCCGACTGGAAAATCTCGATGATGGATGCATAGTTTGAAACCAGGTCCATTGTTTTCCGTTGACATTTCTAGCCTCTGCAGAAGTGTTTCAAATACCCAGTCCCCGTCTGCTTCACTGTATGCAATAAAAGCATCATAAGCTTTATCCTCATTTTTAATGACCTTGCGACACGGTAGACTTATATGAAGACGTGTGAAAGCTAATATCATGATTTCTTTACGACATTTGATGGTTAAAACAAGAACAGTTACTAGTATTAAGAAGCATGTACTTATGATAACTAACGGTGCTGCAAAAATGATGACTTCAAGAGCCTCGCAGAAGTCATTTTCCAATTGAGATACAATTTGACCTTTGAACTTATCAGGTTGATGACAGGTCATTTTTGTAAGATATTTGTATTTCATCATAACCTTACTAGAGGTATTTTTCAATTCTTTCACAAAATTGGTTAACTTACAGT
Organism: Spisula subtruncata; assembly: GCA_963678985.1. Lineage (NCBI taxonomy): Eukaryota > Metazoa > Mollusca > Bivalvia > Venerida > Mactridae > Spisula > Spisula subtruncata. Next base: position 5,505,896 of record OY787673.1, on the reverse strand, counting down.
CACAATTTAGAGGATTGTCCCGAATGTCAACATATAATGTGTTGCTCATTATGCTAAGAGTCTCAAGGTCATCGGAGGTCAATGTCATTATGTTGTTATGTCGAATGTCAAGGACACCGATTGGATCAGATTTACGACCATGATCAGTGAGCGTAGCTATATACTTGATTTTATTGTGAGAAAAATCTAGATATTTCATTTTAGGGAAATGCCTTCTCCATGGTAAAAAGTTCTCTGGTATTTTGTCGATTTTTGAGTGGGACAAATTGTAGTATTCCAGTGCTGGATACTTTCTTCGCTCAGTCATAAAGTTGCTGTGATGCTTGGACACATCTGAGGAATGACTTTCATCAATATAACGGAAATTTGGAAACACACATTGATGCTGTATCTTCTGATTGTGTTGCCCGAATTTGGATATTGTATCAATCATCTCAGATTCATCATTGATAAAACTGTGTGCATTGTTTTCAAGAGACATTTCATCATGTTCATCATCATTACTGAAGAAATCCTCAGTTAAAGGCTCAGACCCAGCATCTGAAGAGCTCAATGAAATATTCATCAAAGGGTCATTGACAGTGTCTACAGATAATATTTTACTCACTTCTGGGTCCATAAACTCCATGACGGTTTCCGTACAGTTCCGTTTTACATATCTCTCCATAGCCTCGCTACCACAATCAAACTGTTTACTTATTGCACTATAATCTCCAGTCATCATCTTAAAGAAATGTACAGGGTTTATTTTGAAATCTACGTCTATATATTCTGCAACTCTTAAAGTGTCCGGAGTGTTGAAGTCGATGTCAAATTCGGCTATAAAGTCATATACTGTACAATTTGACATTTTCAGGTACCACAGATAATTTGCTTTGGCTGGCCATGGCAACACAATTGATGCATTCCTGTTATGACATTTAAATTCAAAAGCAAAGTGTAAACTTTCATTGATTGGAAGATATTTATAGAATTCATTTTCATTGGCTGATATCCACTTCCTGTAATCATATATTGACCAATGGTCTGTCTCTGTCAGGTCACATGACACTAGAAAGGAATTCTGTGCTGTAAAGTTTGATCCAGCAACTAGCTTATATTCCACTGTACACATTTGTTGCCATGCAGGAAGTAACGTTTCTTTGGGAATCACCATTGCATCATGATAATATTTCTTGGAGTTGTCATAGTGTTGACCCAATGAACTTGTTTCCTTTTGACCTTGGTTGGGTTGCATGGTTCCCTTGTGACCTTGTTCTGATGAACTAGTTTTACCATGACTTGGTTGACTGGTTCCCACAAGATGTTCTTCTGATTGACTGGTTTCCTTATGATCATGCTGACTTGTTCCTGCATGTTGTTGTTTTGATGGACTGGTTTCCTCATGTTCTTGGCTGGTTTCATGCTCACTTCCTGATGATGACAGGTCATGCTTCTGGGAATGACTAGTTCCCAATTTCTCTTCAAAGTTTGTTAAATTTCTTGTTTCGTTTGTAAGTTCTGCACCTAATCCTGATCTATCCACTCCATGTCCATGGCTACTTAATGCGAGCACTTGATACAATGTCAAAATCAAGATTAATGATTGAAACCAAAACCTATGCATTGTGGTTAAATTTTGCTCGTAATGTGAAACTTAAAGCCAATATTTCACTGGTTACCTTTCCAAATTTGTTATTTAACTGATGTCATTTTATGCAAATATGTGAGTTATATATCTTGTATCTGTATGTAATTTATTGCCTCGTTACAAAAACTAACATGGAAACAATCAATTATAATCGTGTTTAGTTGTGTATTTATATATAAGTTTAGATATGTAGGTCACCAGGAACAAGAAATAAACACTGGTCACATGATGTATTTACACGGAAATTACAAGATCGTCAATGTTTATATCCGTGTAATATTATTTCTGAAACATGACTAGGCGAGAATGGATGACCTTGGGATGCCAGCTTGACCTTGAGGTTTCATACTTCAGGCTGTTCTTGTTTGAATGGTATTTGTGAGGATTGAATATATGCATCTTTTTAGGACAAATATTTGGAATTTGTTCCTTAATTTTGGCATTGGTTGAGTCCATTGGAAATTTTTCCCTTCATTTCGGCATTGGTTTAGTCAATTTACAAATTAAGAACTGTCTCCCTTAATTGTGACAGTGGTTTAATCCATTTCCATTTTTAGAATTGTCTCACTTAATTTTAGCATTGAGTTAGTCCATTTCCATATTTGGAATTGTCTCCCTTGATTGTAGCATTGGTTTAGTCCATTTCCATATTTGGAGTTGTCTCCCTTAAATTTAGCATTGGTTTAGTTCATTTCCATACTTAGAATTGCCTCCCTTAATTTTGGCCTTGGTTTAGTCCATTTTCATATTTAGAATTATCTCCCTTAATTTTGGCATAGGTTAAATCCAGTTCCATATTTAGATTGTCTCCCTTCTTTCTGCATATTAGAAAAATATGTACATGTAATATGTGATAGACATTGGATTTGGGGGAGGAATTGACTTATCCATTGAATCAGGAGTTGATAAGGTACAGAAATGTACTTTATGTCATGAAAACGTGATAATCCTGCATGCATGCATGTGTATTTACATTAAGGCAGGATTTCTGAAATTGTTACACTATGTGTTGCAGTTTTTGTGCACAAAAGTTGAAATTTTATGTTCATGTACAACATGCCTAACAATAATAACAACAGATGTATCTAAAGAGACAATGTTTATAATATATAAGATAAGGAAATAAAATATTTTAATTGACCACAAAAGATTTTAATTGACCACAAAAGATTTTAATTGACCACAAATCATGTTTTCAGTCCAATCACAACATCAACAACAACAATAACAACTGTAAAGTAAATAAATACTCTAAAGCTCCCAATCTTTAACTGTTCACTGCAAAGCTACTTTGTCGTTAATTCGTTCATTGACCAGAGTAAGGCCTCTGTACATGTTTGCCTTTTTATCAAGTGTATTGCCCCTTGGTTGAGTGTATTGCCCCTGGATGTAGCTTAATTTCCCTGGATTAAGACTGATGGGACGCACATAAACGTGCTTCTTTTGGCATGTGTTTAAATTTTATATGTTATTATAATATTTTTTGAGTACAATAAGTTAATATCCGGTATATGGATTTATTGACTACTAATGTTATTATAATTTATAATTGACTATTTGCAGGAAAGTTGAGTGAACTAATACACAAGCACGGAGATGAGGGTGATACTGGGAGTAGTGGACGTGGTACGATACATAGAACAATCTCAGAACATGATCTCAAGGCCAAGTCTGACAGGAATATTAATATACAGGTAACAAGGAATATGACTCTCATACCTGCAAGGTTCTGGGGCCTTATTCACCAACGTTATAAGTCTAAAATTCAGACTTAGACTTAAAATTTCCATTATTCATAATCTCTGCCATTTCTTTGTAATTAGATTTAAACAAATGAAATTTTATCGGACTATTTATTGTTATCCACTGAACTCAATTTATACCAAAATCGGTACATTTATAACAAAATGGGAGCGAATAGAACATTTGACAATGTAAAGTCTAAGTCTATATTTTAGACTTACGACGTTGGTGAATAAGGCCCCTGGGGTCTTGGGTTTGATGACAAAATACCCTAGTCCTTAAAATGTTACTGGTGCTTATCATAGTTAGTTCCAGGAAAATGCTGTGTCGACCGCAAAGTGTCATTTTTGTAACAGACTAGTTTCCTTGTAACTGATAGACTTTCTTTTTTCTTTCTTCCATTTAATTTGCAGGGCCCACTCTGGAGCATTATCGCAAATATTAGAGACTGCGAGATAAGAAAGAAATACGAAAGATTGGTCTCCAGTGACATGAAGAATTATGAGGGGTCAGATAGGGATGTTTAACAGGAATTTATTTATATCAGCCTTAAATGTTACTGTTTAACTTCTGATTTCCTGTTAGCCGATTATGACGCAACAACTCATGAGTTGCCTAAAATATATTGATAATATTTTAGGTTATTTACCGGTGTTGTTCGTTAACTACACAAATACATCCCCGATACATCATTTACGTGCACTTTCATTGTTTGCTGAAGATATTGTGACCTTGTTTATAAGATGATTAAATTAATGCTTATTATTTTGCTGATGGATTAAAATCACTGGGGCTTATTAAAGTGTATTAATCAAATTTGAAATTAATTATGAGGCTTAAATTTAATTGGAGGAAGCCACAAAATTTTAATGCATTAGTAAAAATAGATTTAAGAAAAACCCATTTTGTTGTTGACAAACTGTATATGATGATGACGGATAATTTTTGACCTCATTTGAAGACAACTACATGTATATACAAAACCTGTCTGGAGTGTTTTCTGTCTCGGCGATATACTCTCAATCGCAATAACTTCGGGAGGCATCCAGAATAGAGATTTCTCAAATTTTCAATGGTCTCCCCGAAGCTTCCCCTAGACCATAATGACCCTTTCCCAATGCCTTCCGATGCTCATTTATTACACCAAAAGTACACCGCCCAGGCAAAAATGCTCAGGCGGATGTAGGCTTTACACATCAAAGTGAAAAACTTATCAATACTGATGTAATATCTTGCGCTTTTATCTTTTGCAGTTAATGAAGACAGGTGAGGAGATGAAATCTGTTGAAAAACAATTAATCAAACTGAAACAATCTCTACTACGAAATGAAAATAGGTAAATATACGAACTTGTCACCATCATTACGTTTTTTCTTGCTCAACTCAACTTACTGATGAAATTTGATTAACTTATAGAAAGTCCAACTATTAAAGGTGCTAGCTACCTCACAGATGGAGGTCAAATTCTTGTCCGTCATAATTTTCCTACCTAACAAGTATTTATATAATAGAAAGTTTCTAACTGCTGCCTTGGAGGTATTTTTCCGTGCTGTTGCTTAAGATAGTTTTATTGCAAATAATCAATTTAAACTACACTTGATGCCATGCTCCCCGTGTTCTTTTTCTTCCAGCATACATTGTGAGTTATGTAATTCACTTGATCAATCTGTAAACTTCAGCCTAAACATCTATGAATTATTCATTTTATTCCATAATTTGCATTCCTTGAATTTGAACAATTTCCAGGTAATTTAAGTGATAGTAGTTTAAGTACTATTGGGTATTAAATTAGTACCCTATATAATTCCTCATTTGCATATTCCCTTCTTATTTTAATGTGATGTCAGTCGGTCCATAAAACACAAATTACTTAAAGGTAAAGGACTCTCCTGGGGTAACTATCAAATTAAGCCAAGATGTAATTTTTATATTTTTTAGGTCAGTAAGAGTTATTCCCCTTTGAAATCAGTGGGGGATTACTCTGATTGTTATATTTATAGTCAGTAAGAGTGATTTCCCTTTGAATGATATATTTCAGGGACAGAAACATGGCTAGTCAGGTGCGACAGAAGATTCAATCAATGGAATTGTATCTGGAGAAGTTGAAATCTTCTGAATCCACGATGCAGATACATCAACAAAAGCGTAGTGATCATAGAAAGTTAACTGTGTTCTGAAGACTGCAACTTGCAAGCAGTGTTCTATTTGTGTTCATCTACATTAGATTATAATTATCTATCCTGCATCACCTACCCGTGGGTATTATATGCAAGTGCGCGTCAGCACAGTGTGAATTGATAAGGAGTACTAGTCCAGTCATTTTAACTTTTAACCTCAAACTAATTGCAAAACAAACAGTTTTGAGTTTATATGGTGCGTAAAGCTATCCTTAGTAATGTACAAAATGTCCTAATTGAATATTCGTGGGACTTTTTGAGATATTTACAAATATATTGAATTGTCACATGTTTTCGCGATATTTGTCACTTTTGATGTAAATAAATCTTGACTTGTACCAGTAACTTATTTTTACATCGTGCTTAGAGGTCGCAATTTTAATTTGATTTTTATGAAACTTGGCAGCAATGATCATCGAAAGCTAATCTAGGTAAAATAAAAGTTTGAGTTAACCGAAGCCAAAATCTAGGTCACTAGGTCAAAATAAAGAAAAAACAAGATGTAGTCACCAGGGGTCGCAATTTCGACCTTACACTTGTGAAGTTTAGTCACAATGATCACCTTACAAAACTCAAAGTCATGTATGAAATTGGATTAACCTGAGTTAAAAACTAGGTCACTAGGCCAAATTATAGAACAAATCTTTAGAAGGCGCCCTTTTTACCTAATCTTTATGAAACCATGTCGCATGGATAATGAAGACAAAATGTAGGTCAAATTCAATATTTACTTATCATGAGTTAAAACTAGGTCACTAGGTCAAAAAATAGACTAACCTTCATGCGCCAAAAAGTCGCATCAATTATTTTCACCTATTGACCGAATTTTGACCCAAATTAGTCAATAACATACTTGTCTTAGATGTTTTGAGATGAGCATTGTGACCAAGTTGCATAAATATTAGACCAAAATTGTGAATTTTGTACCTACACAACGTTTTCCTTTGATTTTAACTAGCGACCTACTTTTTGACCCCGGATGACCCAATTTATAACTTTGACCTAGATTTTGTTGACATTATTATTGTGACCAAGTTTCATAAATATAAGGTCTACATTATGACCTCTAGCGACTACACAAGGTTTTGCTACACTTTGACCTAGTGACCTAGTTTTTTATCCTTGATCATCCATTTTCTACTTTGGCCTCAATTTTGTTCAGATGATCACTCTGACCAAGTTTCATAATCATAAAGTCAAAATTGTGAATACAAATGCAATTGTGGACGAACAGACAAAGAGAACAATCACTATTTCTCCCGAATCGATAAATTCGTGTACATTTTGTATATTGACATTATTGTATACTGTCCAAACACAACTATCCGTTTGCCATTAGACATACATGTATACAACACATGATATGTGTAAATTTTAAACAAATTGGATTAATATTAAAGAAATGAGTAAAACTTTTGTTTCCCCTTCCAAGTGCTATTTTGAGTCATTTTGTCGCCATTTGAATGGGTAGTATACCAACACGTAAACTGGCATATATATGATAAGTAGATTGTCTGATGATAAAATCAATATTTGTATTCGATAGAAGAAGGTTGTATCTTTCAGCAAATATAAGCTTTAAGGTGCAATTAGTAAATATTTAACGACTAACACGGGAATAATTAGAACGTAAAATTCCCCATGTATTATGAAATAAGGAAAATGCTGAAATTGCTACCAAAAGTGACCTTAAACATGTCGATATTTTTGTATTTTCCCCACTGAACTCGCATATTTGACGTTTTGTCTGTAGTTGATAACAGTCTGTAGATGATGAAAATGCAAAGAAACTCTGTTTTGCAATTTGTTTGAGGTTGACCATATTTTTTAGCTTCAATGACTGGACTATACAGTAACAAGCATATTAAGCTTGAAGCACTTGTCAAGTGAATTTTTAGAATATTTCTAGAATCAAATGATAATAAATCGAAATGAAGGCTTACTGAAAGGATAAAAATGGACACAAACATCTATGGATGGCAATGTATTGGACAGGAAGCTGACAGCTATGGTTCAAACGTGACATGTGCACAATACAAACTAGCAATCTGTATGCTCCATTGATCCATGGAATAAGGAGAATGAGTTCTACCCAACCCTTCTACAAGAAACTAGAAATTTCTCCACATATAGAGGAAAATTCAATATCATTGTGACCTTAACCATTTTTTTTTAGACCAAATGGTTTCTGTTCAATAACTCAAGAATGCTTTGCCTTAGGATATTCAAACTTTACATGGAGGTTGGCCAGCAGCAATAGATGACCCCTATTGATTTTGAGGTCAAAGGTCAAGGTCACTATGACCTTTACCATTTTCAACAATAAGGCTGCCATTGGAATGTACGTGTTTTACAAAATATGTAAATAAGATACTCTTGTGCAAATTTTGGTGTTTGCAATCAAACCGAAAGGGAATGTTATACTTTCCATTTTAAGATGGCAATGTTGCAAATCTACAGTTCACATACTGTAAAGAAACACAACTTGAACAGTTCATGGAGTAGCCAATGTTTGAAGGTTATTGCTGTTCAAAGATTACATTAATAGTAAATAGTGTCAGTAAATATGAAAATGTTGATATTGTTATAGAGAGACTGCATGTTGCTCTACTGAGGGTCACTCTGTAGAGATTAGGCTGTACAGAGGCCTGTTAAATTTATAGTAAATGTTGACGTAAAAATGTGTTGGTGTTGTTATAGAGAGTTTGTTGCTCTACTTAGGGTCACTCTGTAGAGATTGTAGATCCACTGTAAAGTGTTTTATATGGTTCATGGGACAGCCCGTCTAGATACAGAAACTCATAGTTTGTGGCATGTGTCGTCCTGTCGAACAGTTGGGACGGACGATTGTCGTAGCCAAATAACTCACAATCAGTCAGTACGAATTGTCTTAATTTCTCCATATCGTCTAATGGTACTTCTCTATATGCCTGAATGAAAGCTTCGGTTCTTTGCAGTTTTACAGCTGATCGGTTCTGTGGCATATCAAGTGCTTCAGCAATTTTGGCGCAAAATTCTTTGTGTGTAACATCACTGACGTCTCCATTGTATGGAAATGCTATTTGCTTCGACATGTAGCCACGAATTTGAAGGTCTCTCCATGTCCTAAGCATTAAATTGATAAACGGGTATTTAATCTTGTGAAATATGGACTTCGTACTAAATAGATCCCTCAAATGACCCCGTACTGTATCAGTGCCGCTTCTTTATACAGATCATCGAATTGAAGAGTGACGTCATCAAATTCACTGCGCCATTTTGATAAAAGATACTCGGCGTCGTCGGTAAATGTTTCTAATAGCCCAATATACTTGTAATGTGTCCTACATAGGTTACACAACTTGTGCATTGGTTTTAAATGAACGTCCAGCTTAGTACCATGCTTGCGTGTATGAATAAGATATTTTATAAACTCAGGAAATGTGACGTCATACCCATACGTCACTTTGTTTTGTCTCACTGCTTTCACTGCTTTGCTACCGATCATCTTCCAAAACTGTGGATTTGATGAATAAATTTTATTTTTCGTACCCTGAATAAATCCTTGCATACGGGTCTCTCACAAAAAGGATTGAGTCGCTATATTTTCCCAAAGAAAGTCTCTTTTCCTTACTCAATATTTTAAATCGATTACGTTTTACTTCAGATAGCGTTATCTCAAACGGTGATTTCAATCGCCCTTCGCTCGTTAATACAGTCAGTGTTCGCTTCCAAAATGTGGAACCTACCTTCGGAATGGGACAGTAATGAATATTGTGGATTGCGTCAATGTAGTTAGTTGTAAAGTCAAGCGAATTTGTCAAGGACCTGTTCAGTTTGGCGCATCCTTGCATGATAGTATTTCTGCGTTGGGCATACAACTGCTCTCTGTTTTCTCTTTTTAATTTATGTGGTATCCATGTTCCAGTTGGTTGCTGCCTGATAGCTGATATTCCAGTGGTCGAATAGCCCATGGTAGTAGCGTTTGTCAGACTCGAAATGTCTATATTTACTGCAACAAATAATTGAAAAAAAAAATTAAATGATTTTTCGTTTAAATTTTCTGTAAGCAAGTATGTACCATTCTCGTTCCACCAGCGTGTTTTTCATCCGGAGACCTGACTATACACTGATTTATGAGAATGGTATGTACGTAAGTAACACCTTTATTTAACAAGGCTGACACATTCCGTTTCCCGATCTTCTGCGTGTGCCTAGTAAGGAAGAAAACCAAATCAACAAGACATCCACGCCCGAAATTTTAACCACTATTTACACTAACACTCATCATTCAAATAAATGAAATTGACTCTTTGGAATTTGATGGCGATGTTTTTTACAGCAAGAAGCTGTAACATTGTTCTAAATTATACTTCTCAAAATTTGATAAAGGCTCTTGTGAATATTTTACAAAATTGAATTTAGGATAGACTGATGGGATTTTCAAATGCAACGTTGCAATGCCAGGTGACTTTGACAACACATGCAAGACGAAATTTTGTCAACACGGGAACACAAAGATATTTTTATTGTATGCCCCTTACTTCTCGTATTTTTTAAACATACACCATTCTATAAGGGGAAATGTACGCTTTCCAAGAAATGCTGCATACCATCAGTAGCTGTATTGCCGTGTTTCCTTAATCCTGCCAAATCTTAGAAAAGACGATGACTTCAAACTGTAGCCCTGACATTCTGAGTTTCACATAGTGTTGCAAAAACAACCCTGCTGCTGAAAAGGTCCTCTATTTTGTGGAAAGCACATACATTGTACCCTAGACTGGCATAAAATGATATTTAGAAAAATAATATTTCTGTGAAATCGCTATAAAAATAAAGAAAAACTCACATGTTCTAGGTATCCCGAAACCCTGTAAAATCACATACAGGCCTAAAAAGATTAATGGGCGTTTTTCAAAAAAAGTGCAAATTGTTGTCCCAGACATTTATTGACTCATAAAATAGTGTATATAGCTCTCAACTGAATCCAACGGTTGTCATGTACAAGATTGAACATATTTCTATCTACCAAACCCTGCAAATGTCTATATAAACTGCTTATACCCTTCAAATTTTTGCGATTAAGAATCTAACTCCCTGAAAATGGGCTGTCCCAAGCAGTTCAGAGTGATGTTGTTCCTTCAAAATCTCTTTTATTATATGAATTTATCATGCTAATTTAAGCTAAATATAAAGATTTTGTACTTTGCAGTAGAGGATAGTCAATTTTTCTGATTGGTCTGGAATAAAACCAGTGTTTTTTTACGTGAACAAGTGTGTCCCTCACTTTTGTTCCATCCTGTTACCTTACTGGTAAAACAGGAATACATCAAAGTATTTATTCCTAGGTATAATCCAGTTATAATTACTTGATAGAAGTCTCCTTAACAAAGATAATGGGGAAAGGGAATATTATGTTTTATTAAGAAAAATAGTGTTTTTTATAAAAATCATACAATCATATTTGATGGTAAAGCTTAATTGTCCATCCTGTTACCATGCTCCATTGCTTATAAATTCAACATAATGACATTAAAACTCAGACATACATTTAAAAAACATTGGGAAATCTTATTTTCACCTTAATTATGACTCTTTAGAGGGATAATTATTATTCATAGGAAGAATTACAATAAAATTTTCCATCCTGTTACCATGCTTTTTTGTTCCATCCTGTTACTTCAATTTTGGTAACAGGATGGAAAAATAATGGATATATTGATCATAAATTCCGAATTGCTTAATACCTTACAGATTTTTAAATGTCATTTTAAAAAAGAATATCTTACATAACATAAAATATTTTTTAATGTACTTTGCTCCCAATACTTAAGGAGGCAGAGCTTTTTGAAATAGAAATTACGGCCATACTTAAGGTAACAATCCATCTTAATTGTATGTCATAATGTATAATTACTTCTTTTGTCAAATTGAATGATTACAGAGTATCAGTGAATATCTCTAATAATGAAATCCTCCTTGAATGACTTTTTTGTGGATGTTATATTTGACTGACAGGGCTGACAAATGAAGGTGCTTTCCATCCTTTTACCACATTTTCCATCCTGTTACCAAATTTGTCCATCCTGTTACCGTTTTTCCGTCCTGTTACCATCAGATTTCTAAAGTTTTCAACTTTGTGTATTATTTTATATGGAACTCCTTAATTAAATGTTCACCCAGTTGGCATATGCAACAGTATTTCACTGAAAATTTTGTTTTAATATTAAATTGCTTACATTAAACAGTTAAATAGTGTAATTATTACATACATGCGCAATGAGTGAAGGTGTATTCTCATGTAAAATGGTGTTTTTGTATTAAATAACTTAATTATTTCTGCATATATACAACAAATATAATACATTTGATGATTTGCAACAATCAAATCATATTTATTTTTATTATATTAAAATTAATGTAGAAATATTGGTGTGGTAACAGGATGGAAAATGATGTTTTTTGAAAAATTCAAGCAATTATATTTACATTTTTAGCGAAGCAGGAGGTCTCCCCTTACTTGGAATGTGTTTGTTTATAATAACTCTTTCTAATCATGTTAACGAAAATTTGATTTAGCATAATTTTTTTTGATAATAAATTTGTTTCAAAATTTGCACTTTTTTTGAAAAACGCCCTAATATTAGTACTATGTAACACACTTTCCATATTTCTGAGCAGTCAATTCTGATGCCGTTAAAACTGCAACTTTTCAGTTTTGAATCTGAATATCATGTGCTAATATTTTGGCAAAAATCTTGGCAGAGCAACCAATTTACGTATTTTTAACAAAAATGTAAATGAAAGAAATACGTTTCAAAGATGTCTTGAACATGTATTTCATTTTTTATTTAGTACAAAACTTAAGTGTGTGTGTTATATTTGCTGTGTCGCTTTGGTTGTGTATTTGTATTTTGCAAAACACTCATATCAACATACATTTGGCCAAAGGCATTTAAATGCTGATTAATCTTTTGAAATAAATTAAATTGAAAAATGCACAGTGACTTTTGAGTTTCCTGAGGCAAAATACGAAACTTATTTACAAATATTAATTAAATTAAACGGTTTGTAATAAAATTTTATATCGTTATTTACTGAAATTCCTTCAAGCGCACTCACTACAGCCAGAAATGGCTGGCTATGCGTAATATTACGCTTACTGTGCACCTAAATGTAAGATGATTTGGACTCGCTAATTATTCAAAAACACTTGTCATTCGTTTGGGATTTTTCTTTCTTTGTTCTAAAGCATCTGTCATTGTTCACAATACTGTGTTTTTTATGCACACACTAATAACCAACTTCATTTCAATATGTCCAAACATTTTGAATTATCCCCCTTTAGTATTTCATAATAAAATTTGTCTGGAGCATATCTATATACACAACTATTTAACATACTGACTTGAAACTTTATATACAAGTAGATGAAAAGTTGGAGAAATGCAGTGAATAAGAACCATAACTCTGTCTGTCTTACGTTTTGAATTATCTCCCTTTTAGTTTTTTCATAATAATTGTTTGTCTGGAGCATATCTTGTAAGCCATTTAAGATATTGAATTTCAAACTTAATAATAGATGGCAAGTTGGAGAAGAGCAGTGACCAAGAAACATAATTCTATATATCTAAATGTTTATATTATCTCCCTTTACATATCTTCATAACTGTTTTTTTTGTCCAGTGCTTATCACCAAACGATGCAAGGGATTTCCTTGAAACTTTAAATACAAATACATGGCATCTTACGGATGTGCAGTGACCAAGAACCATATTCAACCTATCGTAATATTGTAATAATCTACCTTTATATATTTTTGCAATAGTTTTGTTGAAGGTGACATTGAGAAGTAATCAGTTTGACACCAGGGAGAATTTATTTCTCAAAAGCAGTAATTTTGCCAAGTTTTAATTACCCCCCCCCCCCCCCCCCATTCTATCATTTTCATGTATTCATTTTTGTAGCATTTTCTCTTTAAAATGTACTAGAAATTGACTCTATGCGATTTAATTCAGTTTTTATGATCTCATTTTATTTATCGCTTATCTCTTCTTTTCGTTTTATTGTCATTTTATTTACAGTAATGATGCTGCTCTCGGGAACAAATGTTCCATACACAAGCAAGTTCATTCAGTGGGGATGGCTCTTGTGATCACAGTTAACAGTATCATTAATAAAGACTATCATGCATTTGTACAGGTCCAATGGGGCCTGATGTCAGTATTAATTGACAGTTATGGCTCCTGGTATGATTTTTGTTGAATAGGACAGGGAATCAATCAGAGTTAAAGCCATTGACAAAGTTGAATTTGGCAGAGAATCATGCAGAATTACAGCCCTTGACAAAGTTGAATTGGGCTAAGTCCTGCAAAGTTAAGGCCATTGACAAAGTTGAATTTGGCAGAGAATCATGCAGAATTACAGCCCTTGACAAAGTTGAATTGGGCTTAGTCGTACAGAGTTAAAGCCATTGACAAAGTTGAATGTGGCAGGGAATCATGCAGAGTCACGGTCCTTGACAAAGTTGAATGTGGCAGGGAATCATGCAGAGTCACGGTCCTTGACAAAGTTGAATGTGGCAGGGAATCATGCAGAGTCACGGTCCTTGACAAAGTTCAATGTGGCAGGGAATCATGCAGAGTCACGGTCCTTGACAAAGTTCAATGTGGCAGGGAATCATGCAGAGTCATGGTCCTTGACAAAGTTCAATGTGGCAGGGAATCATGCAGAGTCACGGTCCTTGACAAAGTTGAATGTGGCAGAGAATCATGCAGAGTTACGGTCCTTGACAAAGTTGAATTTGGCAGAGAGTCATGCAGATTTACAGCCCTTGACAAAGTTTAATTTGGCAGAGAGTCATGCAGAGTTAAGACATTGACAAAGTTGAATGTGGCAGAGAATCATGCAGAGTCACGGCAATTGACAAAGATTAATTTGGCAGAGAGTCATGCAGAGTCACGGCCCTTGACAAAGTTTAATTTGGCAGGGAATCATGCAGAGTCACGGCCCTTGACAAAGTTTAATTTGGCAGAGAGTCATGCAGAGTCACGGCCCTTGACAAAGTTTAATTTGGCAGAGAGTCATGCAGAGTTATGGCCCTTGACAAAGTTTAATGTGGCAGAGAGTCATGCAGAGTCACGGCCCTTGACAAAGTTTAATTTGGCAGAGAGTCCTGCAGAGTTATGGCCCTTGACAAAGTTGAATGTGGCAGGGAATCGTGCAGAGTTACTGTCCTTGACAAAGTTGAATGTGGCAGTGAATCATGCAGAGTCATGGTCCTTGACAAAGTTGAATGTGGCAGGGAATCATGCAGAGTCACGGTCCTTGACAAAGTTGAATTTGGCAGGGAATCATGCAGAGTCACGGTCCTTGACAAAGTTGAATTTGGCAGGGAATCATGCAGAGTCATGGTCCTTGACAAAGTTGAATGTGGCAGGGAATCATGCAGAGTTACGGTCCTTGACAAAGTTGAATTTGGCAGAGAGTCATGCAGAGTTAAAGCCCTTGATAAAGTTTAATTTGGCAGAGAGTCATGCAGATTTACGGCCCTTGACAAAGTTGAATTTGGGTAAGTCATGCAGAGTTACAGCCCTTGACAAATATGAATTTGGCAGAGAGTCATGCAGAGTTAAGACATTGACAAAATTTTATTTGGCAGAGAGTCATGCAGAGTTACGGCCCTTGACAAAGTTGTATTTGGCAGAGAGTCATGCAGAGTTACGGCAATTGACAAAGTTTAATTTGGCAGAGAGTCATGCAGAGTTACGGCCCTTGACAAAGTTGTATCAATCTTATTTAAGTATGCCTTTAAATTTTAATATCTTGTTTGCGCTTCTGAAGACTTCCTGTAAACAAAGACACTTATCACTGAACTTGCATGTGAAGAAACAACTACGTTCCACATTAAAAAAAAATGACAAAGATTACCTGTCCACAAAAACCACTTCGTGTTGTTAATGTGGGTGCTCTTTATAGACAGGTTTAATTGCCTGAGATAAACAATGTAAAGAGGAAGATAGCCTACATTAGATTATAAGGCATCTCTCAGGCACTATTTGCATTATATGCACCTGTCCACAAAGTCCATTTTTTGTTCCCAAGGGTGGTCTTTAAAGACAGGTTTACTTCATTTTATTTAGGTGTGTTCAGAATTTATAAATGCATCCGTTTAGGGTATTTTATAAAAGAAACGTACTGTTTTTGTGTTATTTTTGGTACCGATATCTCATTTCCTCTAATATTGATCTTGGGGTTCTTTGAGCACTCTCTGCGATTGGAGGCAGCAAAAGTGCCAAATTTTAAAGATGGCCGTCAACAAGACGACGTGTCTCTTTTTCTCTTCAAAATATTCTCTTATTTGTTCATTTCTGCTGATTTTATGTGTGTATTGTGTTAAATCAAAAGCTGATGATGTAACGTATCCGCCGACGGATGATGGGTATTCTCTACCGACGGTGTTTGCTGCAATTCTCGTGAGGAACAAAGCTCATACTCTCCCTTATTTTTTTGGACTCTTCGAAAACCTGAATTATCCAAAAGAGAAGATTGCCGTCTGGTAATTATGAATGTTTTGTTACAAAAATAGTGTAATTAAATCAAAGGGACCGTAAATACAAACAGTGTGAAGAGGGATCGCCTCTTATACTTTCCATCTTATTCGTACCTTAATCTACTCGTACCAGGAAAGGGATCATTCGTACCGAGTTAATTCGTACTCTTTGTATAATAACAAGTTCACCTGTCAAAACATACTAGATTCAAAGTTTAAAGAATATCTTAAATTAAAATATATGTCTTAATTCTTTATAAACTTTGATAAATTTGTAAATACTAAATTGAAAATAAAATTTTAAAAATAGCATAGATCTACTTGTTGAAGACATATACCTTAACTAATTTAGGTCTTTGCCAAAGATATAAAACTATATAGATAATGAAAATATTTTCCTTCCAATATATCAATAATGCTAATGATAGACCCTGCGTTTGCTTCACGGTATGCTACACTATGTTTTACAAACTAGGGTGCTAAAGGGACCCTGCGTTTGCTTCACGGTATGCTACACTATGTTTTACAAACTAGGGTGCTAAAGGGCGGCTCTTAGATGTGCGTAGCTTTTTGCGACACAATTCTTTGTCGCTGCTTGGTGACCGATTTAGAGCATTTAAATTCAATATACAGATAAAGCACACCACACATTCCTTCATAAATACCTTTCCTATCGTTTAATACCAATATTTGCAAGAACACTAACCTCACTGATGCACAAATTAATCCAGTTTCACTTCCACTGCCAAATTACTGAAATTTCCAGAATGTTGATAAACAACAATATGGCGAATTTTTATTAGACGAAAAAAGTGGCTTAAACCCGATATCCGGAACATAAAATCCGGAACGATAATCAAGAATGACTACTCTGTACAGATTAATTATTTCGTCTAAGACACGTGCGTCTACTTTAGATAACCAAAATGGGGTCAACTGAAATTGATTCACGGCGGCTGTCAGAAAAACGTTTTATCTAATATTGGTTGAGTAAAGGTATATTTAATGATGTTTTTGTAGTTTATGAATGAAATAAGCGTTACTATTACCATGTTAGCTGTTAAATACAGAATTGGTGGTTTAGTTTGCAAATTACACTTTGCTATGGAGAGCTATTAATAGAGCGATAAAACTCAGTACTGGAGCATATTCATACCGCATCGGATATCTGAGTTTTACTAGAGTGTAGAACTAATATATCAACTGTTTTTGGTTTCCACAGGATAAAAAGTGACCATAATGTTGACAATTCCACTGAAATGGTTAAAGAATGGATTTCAGCTACTGAACACTTGTACAACTCTGTAGAGTTCATATATGATGATTCTGCTAAAGGTAAGTTCTGAAAACATGTGTGCTGAGTGTGAATGAATGTGATGCTTCACCCATACTTCAATGGTTAGTGCACTTGCTGCCTTATCCAGCGACCTGGCTCAAATCCAGGTGTAGGCACTATATAAAAATATATGAGTCTTTCTTATGACATCACTTTAAAACCGCACATTTCATGAAATCTTGATAAATAGTACAACCTCTGTAGAACAACATCTTTTGTGAGCTGCAAAGATTGGTTGGTGTATCAGGGGGATGGAATTCCAGGAATCCAGTGTCCGACTTGCCCGACTTGAGTTTTTTGACCTGCGGGCAAGTGGATTTTTCCATCCAGCTTGCCCATGGGCAAGTGCAAAATTAACATGAGAAAATAATATATAATCACCTAAAGACAACAGCAAATCCCTGAATTCTTACTGAAAATGATGCAGTATCTGAGGAACACAGTAGGCTACCCTCAAGCTTGACAAGATTAATTGTTGAAACTCAAATTTTGTTGCTTTTTGTGTTCTTCTGGGCAAGTAGATTCAGTCTTCGGGCAAGTGTATTTTTCAGTCCAACTTGCCCATGGGCAAGTGAAAAATTTGAGGATTTCCACACCCCTGTGTATACTAAGAGGTTATTGCTCTCAGTGTCTATTCTAGGACGCGCGATTGCAGGATTCACGCATATTTTGCGAAGATCGCACACATTTTCGGCCGATACGTGAGAAAATTCTGCATTAAAATCCAAAAATGATGATAAAAATTGACAAGTTAATTTCAATCGCCGTTCGTGTTGTAATCACAAAATTTTCAAGGGATGTAACTCATGTATTACTCAAATACAAATATTTCGTCTAAATATCAAGGGAGACTACTGTTATTGTAATTAAATTCGTTTGTTGACCCATTTAATTGCTCCTTTGTGTCGCATTCGTATAGATACTGCTACACTATGTAGAAGCGACTTTTTCAACTAATCTGCGACCATGAAAGGATCGCATTGATTGCAAGTAGTCGGGACCCCTCATCCAACTTATTATATATTGATAAACAGCCGGGACCCTCTACAAACGTATCAAATATTGATAAACAGCCTGATTCCAACCCGACTGGTGCCTGCATTTGTACTATAAAGTCTATACTAAAATTGTAGTCTGATCTAAAGCTACTGGTTATTACACCATACATGCCAATTGTAAGACAATTAAACATCTTTGTGGTAAAATAGTATTTGGTTTTGACCCCCCCCCCTTGTTTTTGAAAATCCCCCTTTTTTCAAGAGGACGGGCGGGAAATCCCCCCTAATTTCTCATTTCTAGAATAGACACTGGCTCTCCAGAGGTTAAATTTAGAGTTAATGTCACCTAAATTTGATTTAAGTATTGTTGTCAATAGGTTACTGCTGCTCTGGAGAGGTTTTACTGTAGTTTACCTGTCCCATACACTTGTATCATCTCCTTTTGAAAATAATTTTATGTGCTTGGGTCTAATCTATACTCTGCCAACTAGGTAAATAAATCATCAGGCTAAAGCTTCAAAAGTTCAAAAGGCCAATAAGTGACATTAGACCAACAATTACTCAATATCTGAGTAAGTTGCATACATTTTACAGCATCTCCTGCTTTAAGTAGACATGTTTCAGTTCTCATTAATTAAATAAAAAATTTTTTGTAAAATTATTGAATTTTATCTGGCTAAGTGACTCCAACATTATTTGTGAGATGTATGCAATGCTGTAACAACTTACATATTAAATTTACATGTATCTGCAGGGTATAAAGATGAACTAGGGCCATGTCAGTGGACTGATGAACGATTTGACCATATTATACAACATAGGGAAAGAGCCATCAAAGCTGCCCGGACAATGTGGGCTGATTACATTCTGGTAATTACATGAAAAGGCCTGATTAATAGAAGCATGAAATACTAAAGATCTGTGTGGAGGCACACATAGGCCTGCCATGTTTCAGCAGAATGCTGACTTGCAGATAAAAGCTGTGCTCAGCATCATTTTAATTAGTTTTTGTCTAGCATATACAAATTGTGCATCCTCTTACACATTACATAGATTGATACCTTGATTTTATTGAAAGTGATGCCATCAGTTATTGTCATTTGAAATTTGAAAGTTAGTGCTAATTGCACTCAAATAGACTTCCAACTCATTTTCAACTGCGATTTTAGGCATTATGTATCAGTATATCCCTAGAGAGTGAGACTGTTCTCAGCATCCTTCTAGTTTGTATCACCATATGAAGCATTTACAACCCTTATTCAAAAATATAGCTTGAAATTTAGACATTGGTGCTTTTTGAATAAAAAATATATTTTCCAGTAGTACTCAGTTGTAGTAGTTTGACAGGGCTCTCCATAAATTTTAATTTGGCCATTAATTGTGGCAAAGTAGTCAATGGTATTTACGGGCGTCTATTGTGGTTTGTTGATGTGGCAGTTCACTATTATTTCTTGTTATAGCTTGGCTATTTTGACGTGAGCCTGACCTTTATGCAAGAATATATTACAATGTTCTTGCTTTGAATATATCAATTTCCGCAAGCAAATCGTGCAATTTCGGTATTATACATTTGTGTTTGTATTACATCTTGATCATCTTTGTGATACTCCCCGATTATGAAAACATACACTCAGTGTTGTAAACGAAGATAATATATTGACCGTTAAATTATGCTAATCAAAAGGTCAGGTTCATGTCAAATTGGCCAAGCTATATTTCAAGTTTAATTTACTTTTAAAAACTAGCCAGTGGCAATTTCCTATGTAGTCATGAAAATGCTGACAGCTAGGGCTTGTGGAGAACTCTGGTTTGAGCTGTGTATTTGTGTCGATATTGTCTCTATGTATTTTAACACATTTTTTATCTTCAGATGATAGATGCTGATGTGATGTTAAAGAATCCAAATACCCTACAAATTCTCATAGACCAAAAAAAGTAAGTAAACAGTGATTTTTTGCAACTCTAGTGCCGAAAACATGGCCATCCTTAATACATTGTTTGTCCTAATGCGACCCATGATTTTAAAGGTAGGAGGGTAGGTCGAATTTTTTTTTTTGTATGGAAATAATTTTTGAGGAACCTGTACAAAAATTCAAGTTGATGTAGTTATATAAGTAAATAGGCTTATAAAAGTTTGAGTAGGGGCGATTTCAATGAGTAAGTAGCGTTAGGGCTAACATACAATATTTTAAGAATGGCCCAAGCGCTAGCAAAATAACCTCCATTTTTCCCAATACAAGTAATTTTTTTTCAGATTTTTTTCCCCCTTTGGTTCCTGCTGGTATGACTGATTTTAAGTCAAAGCAATAGATTAAACTGGTTTTGTTTGAATCTCAGCGCGACCACTATTAAACTTTACTCATACTACTTGGGGTAAGGCTCAAAATCTAGGATCCATTACCTTTTCACATGACAGCACCTGGGCAACACCTGTTTAGTAAATTACTATTCCTGCCCTTTTCATAAAAAATATTACTATTATTGTTATCAATGTAAATGAGTCAGGATTATGAATGTTTCAAACTTTCTAGAATTTGGACAACTTAGTACATCCTCCAAATAGTCACAACTTAATGCCTTATGCTTATATTAATTACCTTCTATCTGATGTGTTGGCCTAAATTAATTTATATTCATTCTCTTTTACACAAAACTATAATAGCTCCAATGTTGAAGTCGGCTAGGGAGACCCGAATGTAGGTTTCACTAGGTAGTCCAATGTCTTTGATTATGGCCAGGGGGGAGTTAAAATGTCAAAGAGTGGTTGTGTGGCTGAACAGCTGAAAACAGCCCTTGAAAATTGGCATTCTTGTTCAACAGCATATTTTTCACCAGACTTGACTAATAGCTCTGATTTTTGAGGATGGACATTTGATAAATTGTTTTAACTTTTTACACAGAACTATAATAGCTCCGATGATGAAGCCAGCTATTGGTGAGTCCTACTCTAACTTCTGGGGAGGTATGGATGATGATGGCTACTATAAGAGAGTACCCGATTACTTCAAGATTGTTGAGAGAGAACTGACCGGTGTATTTCAAGTTCCTATGATACATACAGTCTACTTGATGAACTTAAAACATGTACAGTCAGGTGAGACTCTTTACTCCATGTGTATATGTATACCATCTCCATACAAGTTTATTAAAATTATCAAGGATGGACTGTTAAAAAAGGTACAGAGTTCTCAATAAGTTTTAACCTAACAGGACTACAGGCTTAACCAACAGGCCTGATAATATCCTTAATGGAACTATTTTCTTCAAATTGTGTATAAATTACACATTTCCAGCTGGCCCAAAATGGTAAACATATGATAAGCAGTCAATTTTGCCTGCAGCCTGCTGTTAATGAGAACCCTGTATGTATACCTTTGCTATTTTGACCTGAACCTGACCTTTACGCAAGAATATATTACAAGGTTCTTGCTTTGAATATATCAATTTCCGCAAGCAAATCTTGCAATATCGGTATTTCAGATTTGTGTTTATATTACATCTCGAGTCTCTTCGTGGTACTCCCCAATTATGAAAACATACAATCGGTGTTGTATACGTAGACAATATATCGACTGTTAAATTATGCTAATCAAATAGGTCAGGCTCAGGTTAAATTGGCCAAGCTATACAGTTAGGTGAGACTCTTATCTAGTTAAATCTGTACACAGTCTCCATAATCTCCACAGATACAGATCTGTATACTCTGCTGAAGAAAACAGTACTCATACTCATATTTACTCAATTACTACAATTTGTAACTACTGAGTATGCATTCAATGAATGTATGTTGTTATATATTGCAGAGAAATTATCTTATGTGGCGCCCCATGACTATGATAAACCAGAGGACGATATCATTATCTTTGCTTTATCAGCCCAGAAGGTATGTTTATACTTTCACCAGTCGTACATTAATCAACATCAGGGCTTTCACTAGGCTCCAAAATAAAGAGTCAAATTGACTTCTGACTCTCAATTGTCCAGAGTCATCACAATTTTGCAAGAACATTTGTATTATAAGTTAAGTAAATTTGACTCATGAGCTTAACTTTTCAACAGTCAAAATAGACACTTTTGTCAAATTGAAGAGTCAAAATGCAGTTTCAAGAGTCAAATGAAAGCCCTGAATATTATTAAAACAAATCAAATTCTAGAATTTTCGAACAAAAATGTGAAACTAATTGGTAATGTAGGGGTGTTAAATACATTTAGTGATAGCATTAGCCTTAATCAAAATGACCAACTGGCAGTCATTCCTGGGTTACTGTAAAATCATTTAATTTCAATGGGATTAAATTTTGTGGATTTTGTAAAAAAAAGACCATTTCGTGGGGGATATAATTTCAAGGATACATTATCCACTATGTCAGTTGCTATAGACGCATTAATATTTGTATGGGAATTAATTTTGTGGATGAGATCATCCATGAAATCCATGAAATCAAATCCCCCATTAACATTAATGATTTTACAGTATAAAAAGCTGTGTATGACAGGTACTTGGCAAACATTCGGTGATATGTCTAGTTTGGATATGTATGCAGAGCTACAGATAAGGTTTTAGTTCATTGGGTATTTTACCCCCAGTTACAATTTTGATTGGGTTTTGACAAATTTTATTTGGGTATTTAATAAAACTCTTAGGGTAAATGCTATTTTATGTACTGGTTTTCACTATATCATCCTTTTCTATTTGGGTATTTCAGATTGTAATTGCTTTTTCTTACTCCCTCCTCTCAGAATCTATTGGGTTTTAAGAAGATTAATTGGGTAATTACCCCAATACGCAGCTAATCTGTAGCTCTGTTTATGCCACAGAATCTACTGATGTGGAGGCATATAGCGTTACACATGTCTGTTCGTCAGTGTTTATGTTTGTCCGTTACTTAATGTTGAAACTGAAATATTTTTAAAGCCATCAAGACATTGCTTTCAAGCTTGGCATACTTATTAACCATATTAAATGCATTACATTATCAAAGCTATGTAACACTTTCAAACATTTCCACAGAATTATTGTCCCTGAATGATTTAGCTATATGTTATGGACAAGGGGGGGGGCGTAAGCATTTACTGAACTCTGTCTAATTGTACTATTGTTTTCACAGGCTGGTGTGCCTATGTATGTGATCAACACAGAAGAGTTTGGATATATACCTGTACCCCTGGAGGAACACCATTCATTGTTTATAGAGCAAGAACAGTTTACACATATGAGAATACAAGCATTAGGTATGTACAAAAAGTGCCGAGCTTAGCCTTTATTTGCCAGTCAGCTTTCTGCTGAAATACGTCAGGCATATATATAATGTGCCTCCATCCGGATTTGAACCTGAGTTGCCAGATTTGACAGCAATCACACTAACCACTGAGCTATGGAGGCACACAGAACAGTATGCAGAACAGTTTACACATATGGGAATAGAAGTATTAGGTATGTTCACACCTTATACTCATTAGTCTTCTTGGAAACAAGAAACTTTATAGGGTGGCTGGAGGTTAAGGAAAGCCTGCGGTTTGTAAAGAAAATGTCCCCTAGTTTTGCCCGAGAAAAACCTGGAATAAGATTTTGAAAATGTATGAAATTTTCAAGGCATGATGTTTGTGTTAATAAATGAAATGGACCACATCTGTAGGTCAGTCATGGCTTGACACTCTGTTCAAATCTCGGCGAAAGCCAGTTACTAACTGATGAGACTGGTTGTTAAGCCGCCAGCTAGTTAAATAAATGTTTCATATCTGCCAGTCACCAAGCAATAAGGGATTCGGGATGTACTGTACGCATGACAGTGTCTTATAAGTCAGAATTGACTGCCCCTTTCAGGGGTGACACTATAATAAACAAACTTAACCTTTTAATTGTGTCAATATCAGCTTCTTTATATGTTATATTTATAGATGATGACAATCCAGAGATGGCACCCGGAGTGGATTATATCAGTAAGTTAATGTCACTCAATTATAATCCTAGAAATTATTTCCCACGCTTTAATTTGCATAGAGTTTACAAGTGGTAGAAGTTAAGGAGGCCTGAAAGTGTTCAAAAGATTAATATGCACATGGCAAGAGAATTTAAAACATGAAAATTTGTTGTCGCAAATATGTTAACAATAGGCAAATACAAAAGTTAGTATTTGCAAAATGTTCCATTTTTAACTTTTTGCTGTCTATTGCAGTTGAAGGACGAGGATTACTGAGCACACCACATGTAACCATGCCTGAAAGACCCAAAGATAAACTCGGATTTGATAAGGTAGGATTTTCTACTACAGTAAAACCTCGTTATGATAAAAAAAACTTGATGTCAGATGGATTGGCTTTGACAAAGTTTGTTTATGCTTGTCCTTCTTAAGCACTGGTAGGATGTCAAGAATACTTCAAAGAAAAAAATCGAAGTTAAAATGTTGATTGTTGAATGAAATTAAATGCTTACTTTTCAATGTTTTCATGCCCAGACATCTACTGATATGGACTCATAAAGGGATTGTCAGTCTGTCTGTCCATCTGTTCATTTGATTGCAAACTACTACTACTTTCAAGTTGATTGACATAGCTATAAATAATGGACAAGGCTACCACCAGGGCATAAGCATTTACTGAATTCAGTATTGTTTTCTCTGATTATTTGTACCTAACATAACTGCTTAAGCGCTATATGACATAGAGGCATATCTGCCAAGCTAGTTACCCCCATGATAGGAGTGATAAAGCACCACATGTCACAAGGTGCACTTACATGTGCTTTAAAAATGATTTAGATGCATAAACAAGGAATGTATTAACTCTAGTGCTTATAAATATGGGACAGAAGATCATAAAATGAATGAAACGTACCTTTGTTCAAAGTTAGGTGAACTAAGAAAACCAAAAATTAACACAAAATAGGAGTTAATTCACTTTATAGGAGAACTTGGCAGGTATGAATAGAGGGTTAAACTTGACATGTATTTCTTGCAGATTTATATGATCAATCTAGATCGTAGATCTGAGAGACGGAAGCGTATGTTGTATGTATTTGATGTACTGGGGATAGAAGCCGAGTGGATCCCAGCAGTTGATGGAAAGTAAGTATTGGATTTGACAAATTGAGAAATAATGACTTTTCTATAACAATACTGATGGTTATGAATGTACAGGGTGTCCCCAAAAATGGAAGGTCCCTGGTTATCATTTTATGAGCTCTGTTGATATAAGTAATAACGTTTTGGTTTTGAAGATGCAAGTTCATTATGTATGGCAAACAGATTCACCATCAGGCTCAGGTTTGAGTGTTTCGCAGGCCTTGGTACCATTTTATTAAAGAATTTACGCAAATCTTAAACTTATGATCAAATTTTAATTATTAATAATATGTTTACAACTATAAAATGTAGCATAATGTAACAGTCGATATATTGCCTATGTTTGCAACACCGATTGTATGTTTTCATTATTTGTGAATGTCATGTCGACGCTCGAGACGTAAAACAAACACAAATCTAAAATACCGATATTGCAGGATTCGCTCACGGAAATTGATATATTCAAAGCAAGAAACTTGTAATATATTCTTGCATAAAGATCAAGTTCAGGTCAAAATAGCCAAGCTATACTCAACAGCACCTACAAACAATATCTATCCCCAATGTGCAGTTGTTGAATAATTGCACTGAATTTAAATTGGAACCTAAGTATACGGTTTCCGTAAGTACGTTGATAAAACGGTACCCGGCAATTAGCAATAATTCCCAAGCCTGAAAATCCTGGTTTCAAAGAATGAAAATTCACTTTTAAATATAGATGAAGAAGGAAGTTTCAGGATTCAAAAACCTGCAATCAGGCACAAACCTGAAAAATACCAGACTAAGTCGGTCATTGGGCCTATTGTATCAGGTCAAAGGTCAGTACTTACTCAACCATATTCTGGCTTTGCTGTTGATTTGCTGTGAGAAGAGTTTTTTGTTACCATATAAATGCTGACACACAAACAGGGTTCCCACGGTCAGGGAAAAGTCCGGGAAAAACAAAACTTTTTCAAGGTCAGGGAAAAGTTGAAAATTAGTTTGAAATTAGTCAGGGAAATTTGAAAATTGAGCAAAAGTCAGGGAAAAGTCAGGGAATTCTTCATTAAAAATCTCAATAAGTGTCATTTCCTTCGAAGAGAACCCCCAAAACAGAAAAAATCCTCGCTCGCTCGTGCTAATTTTAGATTATAATTAATGTCATTCAACAGTCCTTAAGGCGGCTCATCACCTTAGACCACGAAATGACGCCATTGTCGGATTTTATTGAAATTTGGTACGTATGTTAAATGAAACATTGGCTTTCATTTGCCGACGTTACAACGTGATGACGTTCCAAACAATGACGTCAACAACGTCACAATTTGTCCCGCCAATTTTGTCAGATTGAACACAAATATAACGATAACTGTTTTGTTTTTAAAGATATTCTAGTCATTTTTTCAGTTAATTACCGTTAAGATATAGCCCTCGTGTTTATTTGATCGTTAGCCTTTTACGAGCCATAATTGCATTGAAAAATATGCTATTCGCTGTATAATTGGTAAAACGCGGACGCATTTTTTCTCTCAGCATACTTTGAGTTTTGTAATAAATCACCACTTTCCTTACTTAATCTTAATAATCTGTTGAAATTTCCGTATTCTACGGAAAATTCCTTTTTATTTGGATCAATAAAAAAAGAACAAAAACAGTTTAGTTTTTTTTCTACAGCGCGATGAAATCAAAATATCGCTCTAAAAATCGACTTAAATTACAACGTCAAAATGTATATTTTAACGTTAACGTATTTTATGAGTAACGTTAGTTGAGCTAGTACGTTTTACAAGTTTAATTAATCAGAATTAGTGAAAATATACCTTATAAAATCTGATTGAATAAACAACAACTTTATAACAGCTCAAAACATTAAACCTATAGCTTCTTTATTCGAACTGACATAAAATTGTAAGCAAAATAAATAAAACACTAGTGATAACTGCATTCATGATACATAAAATTGTTCAAATCTGTCATTATTTCCTATAAGACAACCCTTTCGTAAATAATTTGTATATACGGCGAAGCGTATCGTATCAATACGGACATAGTACGGAGCTCGCCCGGAGCCCGGACGTTCATTGCACGTTGCTCGTAGGTCAATCGCAAAGTCACATTTCATCACATTTCAATTTTCTTTGATCTGTGCGAGTCGAGTTTTAGCAAGCTCATACAAAGTCTGTATAGACATCGTAAACACGTACGAGTATCGTACGGATGTTTGTAACTCGTAGAACCCTCTACGAGCACGGTTCAGTAGTAAAGTATAGTAATTTTGAACCCTGAACCATGACCTTTCAGACGAGTCTATTTTGACGGGTTACCCGTAATTTTATTGATTTTAATAATCATTATTTAAAGCTATGATACTTGCTAATGTGTGTAATTTTTCGATCGACAGATTAGCGCAGTAAGTAACGTTCAGGAATTTCACTCCGAATACAAAAACTTTTGTTTTAGAATTTGTGAATTCGCGTAATTGAAAGAGTTACAGATTAGCGCAGTAAGTAACGTTCAGGAATTTCACTCCGAAGGTCGTTGGTCCGAATACAAAAACTTTTGTTTTAGAATTTGTGAATTCGCGTAATTGAAAGAGTTACAACTTTTTATTACACTAATTATTTTATAATTAAATTTTATAATTTATCCGGTGTTTTAGATGCGATAGTCACAATAATGTCGTATTTTAATGTTTGAAAACATACTTTGTGTTGGAGATGCTGTTTAAAACTCTTTACCTTTAACAGAAACTTGACCAGTGTGAGTTCTGAACGTTGTTCTGATTAGAATCTCCGTTCCTGACTTTATTACAACCAACATAATTCATTACCCATCCGTATTGTGTAAATTAATACGAATAGATTGACATTTGAAATTAGCTTCATTTTAGTTTGAACATGGACATATATGCGTATTGTTGGGTATCTTTTGGTATTTCTTTGATTCGTGCACAAGTTTTGCGAAATAAAACAGTTCCATTTTGATAAATTTGAGAAAAAATTATGCCAGTAGGATTCGAACCTACACATGGACCTTGACAAAAGATTCAATGCCTATCGCTTTACTGAATACAGAATACATAAAAGTTTATTTGGCTTAAGCATAGTACATCTTATCACCGTGAAACAACATAAATAAATATTTACGTACATGCATGCTCATCAATTTACTAATTTACTATTACGACCACGGAGACAAATATATATTAAATTATTTCTTATACATATTTGAATCGTCAATCCCGCACCAACCTTTATCGACGAATAGATTGAACTTGTGCATTCACGGCTAATGCTCGAAATCGAACTACTCAGTATATACGTATGTAGTTCGCAAAGAAGCTGTTCTCAACAATTCTGTTTCTTTTTAGTATATGTAAAATTATTATGTAATGTGTAATAGTGTATGTAATATTTATACATGTATATTCAAGACAAAATGCATATAAGAGTCCATCACTATACCATTTTGGATAGTACATGTATCACAGCGTATAAACCAAATCACTGTATGACTTATCGGAATCCTATGAAATTCAACTTGTATCATTTATTGCTATTGCATGCACATGTGAAATCTGACCACTGTACTCATTATTGCAATTGCCGGAAATCGGCTCGTTTATACTAGGATAGTGTGTACTGTGCATACACGAATAAAACATATACTAGTGTATTTTCACTACCCAAATGGAATCAACGAAGTTCACAAATGTACATATGTTGTGAGCCCTAACCACTTGAACATGATCGCGGTAATATACCCAAACAAATACACCAGTCAGTTGCACCCACGGCCGCCGCCCCGGAATCAACGGGGGATAGCCGGGGTAACATCCAGTATTTTAGTTTCTAGCTTCCCCGCAGGGCCGGAAAAATTTGGGAATCTTTTCAGCTAAGCAATGACCCGGGGATAATATTTAGTTGCAGAGAATTTACCATCAGCTGTCCCCACAGGGCCGTGTAAGGGCGAGGGTTTGACAACCCAGCAGTAAAAAACCCCGGTCCATCCCAGGGACTGGGGCCATGTATGCAACAGTGCATAAAAGTTTGATAGGCACCCACTAGGAGAACATAGCAGGTTAGACGTCCCTACGCAAAGTAATCCGTTGATCAACAGGATGTGCTCACCTAGCTCTTTTCGACTAGACTACGTTACATGTTAATATCTCCTCTGAGATACCAACCAGTTCAACTCTAGTTAGCTGGAATGACAACGTATCCCGGTCGATATTTTGTAAAAAAACAACATGGATGAACGTAACAGTCACCCGAATGGTTGATGAAATGACACGTTAAAAGACCGTTGACATACTTACTGATTTTTCTAAAAATAAATTAATATAATTTTGCTATGTCTGTTTGTTATGTGCATTACATACACGGCACAAATGTACACAGCGTAAAAACATACCACATATTAATTTAACGTACATCACATGAAGTTCATCGGGCAGCTGTCACTGTCTGGATTTCACTTTTACGATAGTCGCTGTAACGTGGGGTCCATTGAGGATACGGTCTTATGTATCGTCCTGTCAGGCTTTATAATACTTTTAAAATGTTCTGGTGCTGGTGAATGGAATTAGTCTCTACTCGTATCTGTTTCTTTTTCAATACGGGGTGTCCAAAAAGAAAGTACATGTATCGGGGTTTCGGGGTATTTTTTATCAAATCTCTACCGTCTGCTATCGGAATAAAATCTTGTACATGCTTAGACAAAAGATGTAAGTAATTATGGTAACAGTTTAAAATTGTTACTCGAATGTTTATTTTTTTAAAAACCCGTCAATTTTCCAAAAAATACCTTATTTTGTCCGCGACTTCATTATGACGTGCTTTTCGACGTTTTCACAATTTCTATCTGTCTGATGTATTCCGTCTTACACTCATTCTTTAATGACTGTTGATTCAAATTCAGATTTCTACGAATTGTTCTTCTTAAATTGCCGTTTGATGTAACTCGACAATTTTTTTTTTAATTTGGATTGTACATTAGGGATTAGTGGATAGTCCAATAGAAAGAAGCCATATGTATTAAGATCCGGACTGTGGGCGGGCTATTCCACACTGCTGTGGTCTTTCCGAGAATGCATTTACATAAACTGTTTTGTGTAATTCATCCAACACCATCCGTCCGTCCGTCCGTGCTAACAAAAATATATTTAGGTGGCTATTTTATACGGAAAACCGAAGACGAAAACAGTGAAAACGCAAGTAGAATTTTCTTCTATGCGCTGAAATTAAACACATAACTACACATATATCTTCATTCCGTACGGTAGCCACATAAAGTCCGTCCGTCCGTCCGTCCGTCTGTCTTTCTGTAAACTTTAACCTTGTTCATAAAATGAAAACGCTTTTGAGCGAAAATTAGAAAGTCACACAAGCATATTTTATAATTGATTGTCATCATTATAATTATTCAAAGCTTGTTTTTCAGTAACTAATTTTCTTTTAATTTTTTAAAGGATCTTGTATAGAGCTAGGCCACAGGTGTTCGACCCGACTTTTTTTCACCCTCTACTATAATAGCCATCAAGGTGTTAATATTTTCGGCCGACCTTGCAATACTGCACCCAGTATTATGTCCAATATTTTGAACAAGCTGAATACTATCATTCAATCTGTACTTCACACTTCACAAATACATATTATCGTTCAAGAAAAACACAACTTTAAGCAATATCAGCGCACAGATAAGCCGGTTTAGAGCAATTAAGTTCGAAAAATGCGTCCAGGTGCTAAAATTTACACAGGCCTGAGCCGAGTAAATGTAAAAAAAAACCTAAAAAAGAGGGCAAATCGTTATTTACGCGCAGTTTCGAGAAAGTAGTAGGCCGATTTGATAGTGGGACACATCTTGTTTAAATTATCGCCATCCGCCTGTTTCAATACTGCAGTATTGCAAGGTCGGCCGAAAATATAAACACCTTGATGGCTATTATAGTAGAGGGTGAAAAAAAGTCGGGTCGAACACCTGTGAGCTAGGCAGCAGTCATACACATTATATAAAAATACAATGTGGAAACATTTGTCGAAATTTCAACATACCATAAAGTTAACCTTTTCACCAAGTCACCGAGTCCTCTACGAGTTGCGAAGCTTGTAGTGCAAATGTGACCAGGGTATAATTTCTGAACACACATAAACTCATAAACTAACAAAGGATGACGTCGAAATCTACATTTTGACGTTGTAATTTACGTCGATTTTTAGAGCGATATTTTGATTTCATCGCGCTGTAGAAAAAAAACTAAACTGTTTTTGTTCTTTTTTTATTGATCCAAATGAAAGGGAATTTTCCGTAGAATACGGAAATTTCAACAGATTATTAAGATTAAGTAAGGAAAGTGGTGATTTATTACAAAATTCAAAGTATGCTGAGAGAAAAATGCGTCCGCGTTTTACCAATTATACAGCGAATAGCATATTTTTCTATGCAATTATGGTTCGTAAAAGGCTAACAATCAAACAAACACGACGGCAATATCTTAACGGTAATTAACTGAAAAAATGACTGGAATATCTTGAAAAACAAAATAGTTATCGTTGTATTTATGTTCAATCTGACAAAATTGGCGGGACAAATTGTGACGTTGTTGACGTCATTGTTTGGAACGTCATCACGTTGTAACGTCGGCAAATGAAAGCCAATGTTTCATTTAATATATGTACCAAATTTCAATAAAATCCGACACTGGCGTCATTTCGTGGTCTAAGGTGATGAGCCGCCTTAAACTACTACCTGGAACTTTATGGCTCCATATAAAGCAAATATAACCTCCGTTTCACAGTTTCTATTGCGCTATTTTGTTCAAACCAAAAGGCCAGATCGGGCAAAAAAAGTCAGGGAAAACTGCTGTCTGGTCAGGGAAAAGTCAGGGAATTTTGTCTTAGAATATTTGTGGGAACCCTGACAAAATGACTGACATATATCTGTGAACTGTTCATTTGGATAAAACTTTTTGCTTTTTTCCTATATATTATAAGCTTTTTTTGGTGATATTTGTTTTTTTGCATTTTTCCTTTATATTATAAGTTTTTTTGGTGATATTTGTTATTTTTGTTTTTTTCCTATATATTACAAGCTTTTTTAAAGCTCCACATTAACAAATGCCTACTTTAGAAGCGGGATTCAATCCATACACTTTAACATAAAAAAGCAGCCACATTCAGGTTAAGATAGGTCCCCATTTTTGGGACTCTCTGTACATTCAATAATGCATGAAACATTAGCTTTCATTACTTAATACGTACATATGCAGTAGATTTTGTACACTTCAGCCAGTTTTCTTGGTTGAATCTACACTCAGTTGATTGAAATTTTCATGGTGCAATACACACTTTTCTTACTTTGTGCCAGGATAATAGGACAGGATAGTTTTAATATGACTGAAATATTGTTGTCCAGCAAGGACTTAATGCAATCTTTAAAAAAATGAAAAGAGCTGCCATGTCAAGAGCAAAAATAGGGGTATATTGCTTTGCACATGTTTGTCGGTCGGTAGGCATAAATGGTTTCCGTTGAGGGTCTTCAAACTTTACATGGAGGTTGGCTAGCAATAGTAGATGACTCCTATCGATTTTAAGGTCAGTCTACTGTAGGTCAAAGGTCAAGGTCACTGAATTTTTGTCATTTTTTACAATTTGGCGCCCATCTCTTGTTCCTACATTGTTTTGTGATAATTGTTTATATTTACAGGAAGATAAATGCTTCTTATCTTGAAAGTTTGGACATTCAAATAGTACCAGGCTTTACTGATCCTGTTAAAGGCAGGTTAAGATCTAGTTTAGTTTTTACTCTTTGGGTTGGTTTGTATGCTTTGGTGCTGATCTTTTCTATCATTTCTGTTGATAGACCCAGTCTAAAGATATATTTTGATGATATCAATCTATACAAGTATTCACTTTTTAATGCACTGTAAAAGCATTTTGATGCTCTAGCATCTACTGATACAGGAGGCATATAGTGATTGTCCTGTCTTCCATTCGTTCGTCCGTTACAAAATGCTGAAACAAATATTTTTGAATTCATCCATGCATTGCTTTTAAACTATGAATACTAATTACTTGTTTATTATCATTAGCACATTACATTATCAAAACCATGTAACACTATAAAACATTTCAGCAGTATCATGGCCCCAGAAATGATTTGTTATAGCCAAGGCTTCCACATGGGCATAAGCATTTACTGAATGCACTCTTGTTGGTGACTTTTATTTTGATTTTTTTCTTGGCTTAAAAATATTTTGTGCCTTATACAATCACCAAAATATATCTGTTTGACTAGGTCTTCAGTGTTGTAGTCTTTGATGAGAGTATATTTGTGCAGGGGCGCCCAATCTGACGGTCTAAGCTGTAGAAGTGTTTTAAACTTAACTAAATGATATTCCACCCCCCACTTCAAGCTTTCTTTTAAACAAACTGTCCATGCCTGCAGTATCAAAAAAAGAACATGAACGCAAAAAATTAATAAAAAAATTTGTTACCCCACAAACTTTTTGTCAGAAAGGATTTTCAGAATATGTTTCCTGCACAAATATATCTCTACATACATCACCTAACTCTTGTGTGCTCTCAATCTAGTGTGCCACGCTTAACCCTTTTTTACTGCTTTACACAATCTTGGTGCTTCCCTGGTATTCAATACTGATCTTATTCATGATTATAGGAGAATAATAATAGCCAATCATATCGCCTGTTACTAACCAATACATTCCTTTGGTGCAACAAGGTTGTATCTTTCTATAGATTAAAAAGTGAGATACAACCTTGTTGCACCAAAGGGACAAAGTATTATAGTTTAATATGGTTTGATTTAATTGGATGTCCTTATCTTTAAGTCAAGTAAGATCAATATTGAATACCACCCCTAGACTCATTCTTCTCAATCTCTGGCGTGGGGCTCAAATATTGCAGGGGTGTCAATGTTCCAGATTAATCCGGAATTCGAGGCGAGAATTCGGACCAAAATTAAAGTTACTTGATGAAGATATCTTGAGAAATGGTAAAGTTATTACTAATTTAATCTGTGTTGAAGGACATATTAATGAAAACTGATTCAAATATGAAAACAATGTGGTTGAAGGCCTCTTGTTTGTCAAAAATTGGTTGACCACATCTGATTTTCCTGATTTTAAATTTGGCTCTGTTGACACCCCTGATATTGGTACCAGGCTTTATCCTATTGCTAGACTCATTCTTGGTGCCGGGCTCAAACGTTTTGAGTGGTTACCATGGTAACTTAGAATGATAAAACACACCTCCTACATTTGTCTGTATACCATCTTACATTGTAGAAATCTGAATGACACCTATCTATACCAGGACCTCAAAATAGAAGTAGTTCCAGGCTTCACAGATCCCTATGGTGGAAGGTTACTATCCAATCCATTATACGCATGCATGATCATTTTGTTTATCCTACACTAGAACCGGAATGCAGAGAAAAAAGTACTTAGGCAAATATTTTTGAGGGCATATTTTTTGAAAAGTTAATTTTGGAAATTTCTCAAATTTTACTGACCTCTGCCGGCTTTCGGGCTTGCACACCCATGACTTTTCCACTGTGCTTTCATTTTTGTAATGTACAGTAATAATATACAGACGTGTGCATTAAATATGCAAATGATGTAATTTGACACTCGTTTATTTATTATTATGAGAACTTCACATTCTATGTATTTATACATGCAACACTATATATAATTAAGTGAACTTCTACTTGTTACATGTATCAATTCATTACTGATCCAGCACTTTTCAAGAAACCATGGAATATGTCAACACAACTCATCTGCTGTCATATTCTCCATGTGTTCTTTTGTTGTTGTTGTGTTAGTCAGTTGTAGTATTCTCACTTGTATTTGAATTTCTTCCAATTGTGTGTGTTGGGTTGGGTATCAATTTAAAACTACCATTTGAAGAATGATATGCTACCATTTCGTAAAAGTTCTGTTATCAAATAAAATTAAATGCTTATGAATATTTATATAAATTAATATGTTTACAGTGGCTGCCATGCTTGCTTTTCAGTTTAGTCAGGTATAAGACTATGTTTTTGAGCATTTAATTAGCATATATCAATATTTAATAAATGAATTATAAAACCTGCTACATGTTTGAATGATATCGGAAAATTTGTGTGAATTTTGACCTTGCCATTTTTTCTGAAATCCAAAATTCTTGAAAAAAATCACCATAAAATAGTCTTTTTTGCCCAAATCATAAACTTTTGTTCATTTGATGTTGATATGAATGTTGCATTTGATGTTTTTAAATGATTTCAGGCCTATGACTATGGGGGAGATTGGGTGTTTTCTCAGTCATTATTTTATTTGGAAAGATATGATTGAGCATGGATACTCTAAGATTATCGTGTTTGAAGATGACCTCCGATATGAGCCGTACTTTAGAATCAAGCTTGGAACCATCATGAGATTGGTTGGTGAGAAAACACCCAACTGGGACCTAATGTAAGTATAACATTTTGACCAGGGACACTTAAATACAGGGCTAGCAGAACTTGATGTTTTTATGACTTTCCTGTCCTGTTGAATGTTGCCTTCCTTGTCCAGTTTGCTGTTGTGACTGTTGTCTTATAACAGTGTCTGAAATGTGTATATTTGTTCAACCAAGCCTTGAGACGAGTGTATTGTCATGACTTTTTAGGCCCAATTCTGGAGACATGCGTTTTCGTGCCAAAACACTTACAGTCTATTAATTTATTTAACGCAGAATTATTTTAACAATTATTTATATTTTCACAGATATCTTGGACGTAAGAGATTGAACAGGAAGGATGAGTACTACCTAGAAGGGACGACACAACTTGTATGGCCGAGTTATTCTTACTGGACCCTTAGTTACCTGTTGTCTAAGAAAGGGGCTGAGAAATTACTGGCCCAGCAGCCCCTTCAGAAACTTCTCCCGGTAGATGAGTACCTGCCTGTTATGTTTAATAAACATCCTGAGTAAGTATCAGGGCTGTCCATTTTTTCCGGATTGATCCGGAATCCCAGATTTACAAATCCTGAAAAGGTCATGTTTTCTTACCAAAATAAAAGTTACTGATGAAAGTATCTGGAGACGTGGCAAAGTTGTGGTCATTTACTGTAATCAGTTTTTGAAGGAATACTTATTTCTTAATAAAAACTGATTCTATTACGGAAATAGTCTGTTTGAAGCCAATGAAGGCCTCTTGTTAGTCAAAAATGGTTGACCGCACATGATTTTAAGTTTTGCTCTGTTGACACTCCTGAAGTATACGACAACCTCTGTAGAACAAACCCTTTGTAAGCTTCCTATGATTCCAGAATAGTCTGGAAATCCAGAGTGGTAGCATTTTGAGAAACTGTCTTTTCTGCATAAAATAAAAGTAACTTGATGAAAAATTCAAAGAATTTGTCATTTGAAGGGGCATAATATGAATTTTAATGCTACACAATGTTTGTTACCTAGCTAAGGTGTAGAGATGTGGATCCAAAACAAGACTTGCAACTGGTTTTCAGGATTAGGCATTCTGCCTTGGTGTAACCATTACTTTTGGGAACTGTATACCAAAAGTCGACTACTGTTGATAAGTAAACATTATAAATATTGATATTTTGTGGATGTCAAATTTTCGTCTGTGTAGCATAAATTTGATTTTTTTGTTGCAATTTTTTAGGGATTCCTGGAAGGAGCCTTTTTCACCTCGTGATGTCATAGCTTTGTCTGCAGAACCGTTACTTATTTACCCCACCCACTACCTGGGCGAGGCACACTATATATCAGACACTGAGTGGTCGGAACTGATCACTGATAAAACTAACCACAATAGTGCTGAAGAGCCGCAAGGATCTCCAATTCCTGGAAATAATGCGGAAGACACAAAAGCTGACAATGTGAAACCTGCTGGACCACGACAAACGGATGAATTATGACACCATTTGGTGTCTATATATTCAAACTACTTTACCATTCTGCAATAATTTGAAATCTTGCTTCTACATACAACATGTATTAGATTATTGCGCTGGCTTAGAATGAGAAGGTCGTAAGTACAAAATCAATATTTTGAGAAAACAAGAAAAAACTGTCAGAAATTTACTCTTTACTTATGGAAAAACAAGCTTTTACAACTTCAGTTTGGTCAATATGACAATTTGAGATTTTCATGAAAATAGGCTCAAAAGAAGCGCCTTATGATGTAGATTTCAAATATGTATCAGTCTTATAAGGTCTTAAGTTGTAGTTACGGCCTTCTCATTTTAAAGTTTATAGAGCGATATTAGAACGGTCATTTGATATCAAAATAATTACTTGCATCGTTTTTAGTATGATACTAGAATACCTTAATTGCATATTAAAACTTTGGATGGGTTCCCTGTACCTTGATTTAATCGTCGAAAAATAGACGATTCTTATTTAATTTCATAGATGTTCTAGAACACTTTCGTATGAAAACGGACAATTTGCATGTCCAATAAATCACAGAGAGAGTTTCTGTTAAAGCTGAAGTGAAAAATGATCAAATAGATATGAAAGCATAATTGTTTTTCATTTTTTGAATATTAAAAAAATATATTGACAGATATAGCTCTATACACTTTAAGCCAGTGATATGTGTATGATAGACTCTTAGATATGTCCATAGCAATCAATGTATCAGTATTTTGTAAGCTTTACAGCATTCCTGTAATATGTTGGGCCAAATAAATAAATTCCTAAATTTACACCCTTGACCTTCATGTCAGGCCACCTACCTCTTTATAACAGTAGCTAGACTACTGGAAAATGTTAAAACAAATTGGGAAATGAAGCCAATTGTTTAAATGGAAACCAGAAACACAAACTATAAAACTTAAAGAGGCATTCCCTATAACAAGCATATTTTTCTCTACTATCACATTAAATGAACTAAATATACACAATACGATCATTTGTCATAATTTGTCAGAAGAACGTGTGCGAAAATATATCTCTACAATGTCAAAATTATATTTAAATCACCAATAATAATTTATCGCTTCCGGCCCGTTATTATTATTTGGTAAAAGGGAAAAAATCATGACTATTTTAGCTCGTTACTGACATATATTTTATCATTTTCTCGGTAATTAGTGGGAGCTTTGTGTTGAAATTTTGAGGAGTTTGAGCAATTATAGTTCTCATTTAATGTATAATATTTCTGAATCGATTTAAATGATCAAAATACAATAGGGAATGCCCCTTTAAATAAAGAAGCTTTCAGTCACAATCTTTTTAAGAAATATTGGATGATAATTTATGAGTTTATTTATTATGGCCTTATTGTCAATCTGTCTCATCTCTTGAAATTTCGTGTACCAGCTTACTTGCTTTCCTACCTATCTGAGCAGAAAGTTTATTTACTGTATAATATATAATATTATTTTATAAAAATAGCCTGGTTTGATTGTATGGAGTGCTAATTGAAAGAATCACGGTTTTTAAAACTTTGTATCACTCAAAACAGTAGAACTGACCCATTATTTATGATATTGTAATACCAAATTTTCATCTGGTCTCGCATTGAAATAATCTCAATTATTATGTGTAAATTTTCATGCTGAGATTGAGAACCTGAGATCTTTCCTCACTATAATTATATTATTAATGTGAGATTGATCTCTCTCTAGTTGGTAAACAATATTTCTGGGGTGTCAATTTTCCATAACTCCAGATAAACTTATCTGAAAAGGGCCTTGATTCCTGACCAAAATGAAAGTTATTTGATGAAAATATCTTGAAAAATGGCAAAGTTCTGGTCAATTTTATCTTTTTTGAAGGAATTTCTTAATAAAAACTGCTTTAAATATGGAGTAATGTAGTTGAACTCGAGCCACTTGTTTGTCAAAAATGTTTGGCATATGAATTTCCTGATTTCAAATCTGGCTCTGTTGTCACCCCTGAATCATGCTCTTGTTGCTATGGCGATATTCATTGTGTGTTTCGTGTGTCATTGAACCTTGAGTACCTCTAGTCAGTATTTTACATCCGTCTGTGTTTTCATATTCTTACGTTTAATGTACATCTATGCAATATTTGTCTATCCCCTTAGTTACTGCATTTAGTATGTGTGTATTTTTTATGCTAATCTACCAAAATTTGTTTATTGAAATATGTTATTATGTTAGAAACACTTTCTGGTAATACTGTCTACTGTAAATCATTTAATTTTGATGGACTAAAATTTTTGGCTTTGGTAAAAAATACCATTTTGTAATTACCTGTAATACAAGGGTCAAAATTGTTGTTCCTTGGGATTTGATTTCATGGTTGAAGGTTATCCACAAAATCCACAAAAAAATTTAATCCCCGTGAAAATTACTGATTTTACTGTATTATGGAGCTCCTGTATAGTGTATATGTGTGCCGATTTCTAGATTTGGTGGCTACAATACATATCAGTCACTGTCATGTCAATTTATACACGTAGCATGTCATCCAAGTTAAAAACTGTATCACTTTTTGTTATTGTCACTTTTATTTGAAAATTGAAATGTACATGATGTTTAAATTTGGCTAGATCTAGATTTTCAACAGAGTTATGGTTCTTGTTTCTAAACCTAGTTTTTTGTGCAATTTCCCATGTACATTTGTACCTAGTTTACAAATTTTGCCGAGCAATGACTAAAATCATATTCTGCCATGTATTGTGTATCCGTCCATATATATGTTTATTAATTTTTCGTTGTTTTTTTTAAAAAAAGAAAAGATTAATTGTAGTTAATATGTAGTTGTTGTTCTGTAGTGCAGTACTTAGTCCAAAAATAGTATAGATTAATTTTGTAATTGTTCTACCAGAATAGATAATTTGACTATTATTTTGTCATCTCATTTTATGCCCCCGTATCGATAGATCGGGAGGCATATAGTAATTCACCTGTCCGTCCGTCCGTCCGTCTGTCCGTACGAATGCACCGGTAGTTGTGGGGTGTGGAACAATAGGCTATTTTAAGATTCCATTCATTCCGTCACTTGTGGGTTGCAAAATGCTACTTGTGGGTTGCAACCAAACAAAAGAAAGAACAAAAGAAAACCCCACAAATACCGTCTCATGAGTACGTCCGTCCGTCCTTCCGTCCGTCCGGCCAGGTTAACCCAAATTGACCGTTTCTTCTAGCATTAAAATGGCTTGCTACAAAGTTTTCAAACTTGCATGGATGTTGTATATAACCACTCTCCACGCGCCTGTATCACCTGACTCCATTTTGACCTTCACCTTGACCTTATTTTGGACTTAGACTTATTGAAAGGTAAAATTCTTGGTTAACCCAAATTGACCGTTTCTTCTAGCATTAAAATGGCTTGCTACAAAGCTTCCATACTTGCATGGATGTTGTACATGACCACTCTCCACACGCCTGTATCACCTGACTCCATTTTGACCTTCACCTTGACCTAATTTTGGACTTAGACTTATCTCCCCTTTAGTATTTTTACAATAAAATTTTGTCTGGAGCGTATCTTCAAAACTATTTAACGTATTGACTTGAAACTTGAGTTATAAATAGATGGCAACTTGGAAAAGTGCATTGACAAAGAACCATAACTCTGTCTGTCTTAAATTTTGAATTATCTCCCCTTTAGTGTTTTTTTATAGTCAAATTTTGCTCTGAGTATATCTTCAAAACTATTTAACATATTGACTTGAAACTTGGAATATAAATAGATGGCAACTTGGAGAAGTGCAATGACCAAGAACCATAACTCTGTCTGTCTTAAATTTTGAATTATCTCCCCTTTAGTATTTTCAGAATCAAATTTTGACAGGAGTGTATCTTCAAAAGTGTTTAAGATATTGACTTGAAACTTGGTATATGAATAGATGGCAACTTGGACAAGTGCAGTGACAAAGAACCATAACATCTGTATCACCAGATCACACATGAAGTCGATCAAGGCACTGCTTTCAAATGTGGCATTATTCGTTTACCATCATAAGCCCCTGATAGTTCAAAGCCATGTAACACTATCAAACATTTTAACTGAATAATGGCCCCTGATTGACTTAGCTTTTTATGGACATGGCTTCCACGGGGGCATAAGCGTTTATTGAACGCAGTCTTGTCTCAAGTTGTCCAGACCTTTTTAACCAGATTTTTCAACGAAAAAAAATATTAGTTTGTTGATTTGGGCAGACCATGTACAGGCATGCGTGAAAATCTTGATTACTGTAGTTTTCATGGAATTTTCATGTCTTGTTCAATTTTATTTAATCATGTGTAATTTCATAGCATATTTTTGATACTTTATTTGATAATGAGATTTGCTTTGTTTAATCATATTTTATTGCATTACTTTTTACAACATTTACAAAGGGTTTGCATATATACAATTAATTACAAGAAATAGAATCATATCATAAATGTAAATCATAAAAAATTTAACAATTTTATATTCATTACAAAATGATCGGGCCACAAGTTATTTCAACATTAGATATCGGCCCTCACCAAAGATGAGATTTGCCTACTTGACTCTTATACCCTTGCAGGACGTCACCAAACCTCTAATGCTCAATATGTTTACAGCAATCATCCATTATCATCAAACTGATAGCATGTGACTTCAGGGTTCAAATTTAAGCTCGCATACTCGCTAATAGCTTGTAGAAAGTCAGAATAGCGAGTGACATTTTTTTGTTTATCTGTTTCATGCTTCAGGCATAGTGATCAAGGCATAGCACTTGTAGCAGTTAATTTTCAATTAAATCGGTTAATAAACTTTAATAATTTTTTTAGCTAGTAGCTTTTCCTTTTAGCTAGTGAACTCAAATGGCACAAGCTAATTTTAGCTAGTAGAAAATATCGCTAAATTCGACCCCTGACGTCATCATTAGTAATTAGCTCCCTTTTAAGGTAATATCATTTAAGAAACCATGCAGATGCATTTATGGGGTTTAAGACTGCTTGTGTAGATATTATGATAATACTTATCACAATCATGTGTTTCAACATTTTCTTTTCAATAGAGCATATTACTTGCGCTCAACTAACCAGGAGCCCGTTGCAAAGCCAAGGCGCTATCTTAGCTTCATCCGCTACGTATTGCTTTTTTTAAAGCAATTCGTTTCTTAGCTTAGAGCTACTGAGAGCTCGATAGCGCCTTGCTCATGCGACGAGCTCAAGACGTCAGTGTAGAGAACAGTCATCCTATTTGTTTATTGAAGGATTTGTCGAAGATTATCAAGAGAACCCATTGGATTACAGTCAAAATAAAATCCTTTCAATTGTCAATTCTTTTCCTGATTTCCATATGTAAACACAGGGTGTCTGGGCAAATGTATTGTTAATAAAGATTTGCATATTTTTGCAATACACATCTTTGTTTAATTAAATCACTTATGTAAGTATATTGCTGTATGTATGTGTTCAGTTAATGTACAAAAATTTGTTGGATAGGTAGATTACAGATAGAAATTAAACCAATTAAAACATGCATGCATTTACATGTTGTAGCTTATAATTTATGTATTTCATGTGCGTATGTAGTTTATTGTGTGCTGGACCATATCCAGAGACAAAAAAGTGATGAGGCAAATATTTTGTAGTATATAATTTAGTTGTTTTTCCCCCTCTAGAAGCATGATTGTTTTTAATAAATTCTCAAATTTTCACTAAGGCAGGTGCCTAGTGTGGCTACAGGCCTAGGTTGTTTAAAAAAATTTTTTTGTAATTTGCATGTTTATGTATCTATATATGTATGTAGTTAATATATGTGTGTGTGTGCAAGTTTATAGCTTATAATTATGTGGAGCTTATTAGATGTTTTGAGTTGAATTGTGTCCAGGGCTCGACACTGGC
This sequence comes from Spisula subtruncata, assembly GCA_963678985.1. NCBI lineage: Eukaryota > Metazoa > Mollusca > Bivalvia > Venerida > Mactridae > Spisula > Spisula subtruncata. Next base: position 5,462,626 of record OY787673.1, on the reverse strand, counting down.
CTGCCCGAGGCCAGTGAAAACTAAGAAAGACCAGTAAAAGTCTTGATTTACGAGTAGCTGTTTTCTTCACTAATTGTATGCTTATTTTCTGTCGGGCTAGTGACCTAGACAGTTCATGTCTACCCCTGAGTTTGCATGTGAGGTATATGTCTGTATTGAGTGAGAGATAACTAGTATATTATTTTGTTGATAGATCATTAGTATATGAAACTAACACACATGTGCCAATTTTAAAAATGTAATGTGTCTGATATTAAAGCTAATAGCCTATACTCTGTTAGTATAGCTTGGCAAATTAGACACAGTAATTATTCTGACCTATTAATTGTGCCTCCTCACTTATTTATAAGTGGGGGAGCATATATTAATGGTGTTGTCCGTCCGTATGTAACGACAATCTTGTGTGTTGAACTTCTCACAATTATTTTGGTGTAATTTCTTCAAACTTTCACAGATAAACAACCTTCGCTTTACAAACATTTCTTATTACACATCATGTTCATTATTGTCATATTTTTACATGGTTTATAAATTGATGAAATTCATACTTACATAATACACACTACTCCTGGTGCTTTTATATAACATATGCATTGGCCAAAGTAAATAGATACTGTAAATTCAATTGGGCGAAATTTCGTGGTGTTGGTTAAAAATATGATATCATCATTTTGATGGGACGTTCATTTGTGGATTTTTGCATTTCAGGTAATAAATACAAGGGCCAAAATTAGTGTTTGATTGGATTTGATTTCCTGGTTAAAGGTGAACCACGAAATCCATAAAATTTAATCCCCCTCGAAAATTAATGATTTTACAGAATGCAGTTTGGTTAGCGCTATCAGGGCCACAACTGTTGATACGCATGGAATAGCTGCATGTTGTCCTGTTTCAACACATTTCTTGTTACAAATCATGTCGATTGTTGTCATATTTTTGCATACATGTAGTTTATATAATTATAATAGTCATGAAATCCATACTTATACATATATAATACGCATATTCCTGGTGCTTTTATCTGACTTATGAATTGGGCAAAATAAATAAATAATATATGTGTGGTTAAGGTACATTTAAGAAAATTGTAAAAGTCTGTTAGTATAAATCAAAGTTTACAGAATTACCTTATTTCATGTACTAAAGAAATTTTCTGTTGTAGAAACACTTTTCTCTTCCTTAATTATTCAAAAACGGGGTTTGCCTTAGAAATTAGGAATAAGCGCATCACCTGAACCACACATATCTTTTATTTTAATCTTAAAGGGGCATTCCCTATTTTTTTTATCGTTTAAATCGATTCACAAATATTATACATTAAATGAGAATAAAAATTGCTCAAACTTATCAAATTTCATCACTAATTACCGTGAAAATGATAAAATATATGTCCATAACGAACTAATATAGTCACTAGTTGTTTCCCCTTGACCACATAATAATAGATGACTGGATGCGATTAATTATTATTGGTGATTTAAATATAATTTTGACATTATAGAGACATATTTGTGCACCCGTTCTTCTGACAAATAATGACAATTGATAGTATTGTGTACATTTAGTTAATTTAATGTGATAGTAGAGAAAAATTTGTTAGCTATAGGGAATGCATCTTTAACCAACTGTAGTAAAATTATTAGCAGAAATGTATAAGTTTTAAACAAGCATACTTACTTTATACACTGTGTTCAATATCTTCATTATATTTCAAGCTTTTTTCTATACAATGTTACATTTTAAAATAAAAATCTTGCACAGAAAAAGAGATTGTTGAAGATTTGTTATTTCCACCTTCTATCTAACAGTACTAAGTCAAATCAAATGATGTGATTTGGGAAATTTTACCATATTATTAATATACCCTACACAATGAGTTGTAAGGGGGTCTACTTGATTCAGTTCGTCCATTTGTCTGTCTGTAGATGTATTCTTGGGAACACAACTCCTACAGTTTTATTCAAGATTTCCTCCAAATATTGACAGATGACCAACCTTGACATGGAGGTATGCATAATTTGCCCTGCTATGATTTGCTAGAATTATGGCCCTTTTGTGCCCTGTATATTTTATATATAATGCACATCCTTTTTGCCTTTTTGAGCAACTCCTCCTACAGTTTATCTAAAATCAATTTAATATAATACTATATAAATTTGCCCCTGAATCTGTCCTTTGTATTTTACTTTTATAGATGGGTGAATGCAAACATACTATTCATAAATCTCTCACTCGAAGATACGTCTCTTTTTCACTAACATCAACATCAATTTATGGTATTGGCTGCCAAACAACCCGACATGTTCCCAATTTGTAGATAGCCAGCCTCCTATTACCCAGATCTAACTAAGAGCAGCCTTCTTTGAAGTGGATATACTCCCTGTTGCTACTGTGGCTAAATTCATGCCAGCCTCATACTCTACAACTCTTGCCAAACAGAAGGCAGCATTCTTTACAAAGGGTTCAACAGTGTCCGTCTCCTATTGCTATAGTGCCCCAATTAAGAGCGTTCTTTTGGCAGGTTAAACGTTGCCATATCGCTACTGTGCAGTCCTTTTGGAAGAAGGTTAAACGTTGCCATATTGCTACTATACCCCAATTGAGAGGACAGCAGGCACCACATACTAGTATACTGAAGAATTTAGTCGGTAGGAAAAGGAATGCTATTTTTGACTCAATTTATGGAAGTTATAAAATATAATTTCATCTCAATATTTATTCATTTCTACAAGTACCCCTTAAAGAATGATCACCAAAAACACGTTTATCACAAAATAACACAATGTAACACATATGGTGACAAAACTTAAATTCTGAAGCCTCTCAATACATATTGTTTCCTCTATCACTTGTCATCACAACAAAGCGGTGCACCGCCGGAGCTGACTTCTAACCAATGTCAACTGTGTTGTTTGTCATTTCTAGAAAGGCGTACGCGCCAAAAATGATTTTTTGCTAATATAACGCCAGAATGACGTCACTAGATGATTATTGACGTGGTTATTTTTCGGTCATATTAATCGGAGTCTAGCACATGTACTGCAATTGCGACAGTACCAGGCCAGTACATGATGAACTGTGAGACTATACACGTTAATATATTGCCAATCGGAACGTCCGTACGGCATCCTGACGTTCGTTCAATTTTTTTATTTATATATTTACGATTAGTCATATGACCGAGGAGTTCCGATTGAAATACTGCACGACGTTGTTTACAGTAGGCCTAGCCGCCAATCACATGACGTCAAGCCGGGACGACAAAACATAATGACATTTGGAAGTTCTTTCTCCTGGTTTTCAAATCAGCAGCCTAGGTAATTAAAATATTGCTAGATAACACACCCAGCATTGTTATTGTAACTGTCACGACCTACACATGAATGCACGTAAAATTTGACGTATTGGCTGAAAAAACGTTACACATATTGTGTAAACGCAAACTTCACACGTACATCGCCAGATATACTCTCTTAACATGTCTTACTGAATGTTTGACTGTTTTGGTGAAAAAAAGCAATTTAAACCGACCGCAATTAGAATAAATTGAGAAAACATTTTGTTATCAGTATATGTTGCTACATTGTATATGAACTGTCACGGCGTCTAACTCGATGTGTTTCATGGAAAATGTAAATGAGCTTAAGTCGTCCTATACTATCTGTACATATACCATTAAGGTGATTCACTAGTTTTGGAGTTTTCGACAATAATTTTGGAAAATCTCAACAATTTTGCTCGGCTAGTTTATAAGATATTCTTGCCATTGCGTACTTAAGGTTTTTTTCTGTATTTTTATTAAAAATACATAATCGTAAAACTATTCTATGGAAGCCCTGGGGCCTTATTCGCCAACGTTATGAGTCTAAAATTCAGACTTAGACTTTATATTGCCAAATGTTCTATTCGCTCTCATGTTGTTATAATTGTACCGATTTTGATATAAATTGGTATACATATTCCGTGGGTAATAACAAATAATCAGATAAAAAATCGCATGGTTAAATTTAATTGTCAAGAAATGGCAGTGATTATAAATGTTGTCAATTTTAAGTCTAAGTCTGAGATTTAGACTTATAACGTTGGTGAATAAGGACCCTGGATGGCACCTTTGACTGGTGGCTTGTGACTAATGACTTGTGACTTATGACTTGTGACCTGAGCAGGCCCTGGAGGGCACCTCTGACTTATGATTTGTGACTTGCAACTTGTGGGCATTGCTCAGTGTGGTTGTTAGGAATATGTAATATTATTTCCCACCCCATTCCTACCTTGCCCATTATTTTATACTAGGTCAAGTCGTAGTTGTGACTCTTTAGGTCGCATAACGCTAGGTCACTGTCATTAGTGTGTTTAAATAGGTCACGCCCCGGGGTTGTGCGTCATTCGGTCGCCGTTTTGGCATGGGGTTGTGTTGGCATTGCTCAGGGTAGTAAGGTTGAGTGCTACCTTCCCTGTCGGATTTTCTCATACCTTTTTGTGACTTAGGATTTTTTCATTATATAAATAAATGCACGAACATTTGCCTTGACGGCGAGGATCGAGACGGATGTTCTTTTAATCGGACTTAACTGTTACTATTCTAGTAAATCAGGTAAGGCGGCATTGTTTTGTTTGATTTAAATCGTCATTTCTGATTTTACCGAACAACTGTCCAAACCAATACAATAACTAAAATAGCGTTCATGCAATAACGATCTAACAAAGTAAATATGTTTTACGTTACAGTTGTGTATTATTAGTACACATGTACGAGTACATACATTCTAAAGTTTGCTTCCTTGTCACTAGAATATGAGAGTCTCATTTACGATAAATATTGTAGATCATACATTATCATACCATACAATGGGTTTTAAACTTTGTAATACCATAGTTACCCATCAGCGTCTCAATCGTGACGAATCTTTTGTTTAAGGCTTAATTGTATTCTGTGTTATTCGTTATTTAACTGTGTTTGTTATATGTTTTGCAGGCGAAAAAAATGAAATGTCTACTTTCATCGTCATAGAATCTTGCAAATAACATCTCTTTTGGAATCTACAACCATACAACTCTATTTACTGCTGAAAGGAACGTCTAAACTCACAATGAACACATACTCACATGTTAAACAGAAATTGTTTCGTTAAATGTCAATGTGGAAATTATGATTGTTATAGTCGACAAAGAAAACAAACTGAAATACAAAATAGGAATAATTATGATCAAGTATCATGCTAGAGCACAATTGCTACTCCCAAACGTTGTTGACATACACGAATGCATACATTGCAAATAACAAATACTGGAAATAAATGTGTTTAATTCCAAAGAAAAATTCATAATTTTACAGAATATTCCAGGATTTAAACAATTTTGTCACTACTTATAAACTAGGTCATCCTTGGGGACTAGGTCGAATCGCAGCTGCGGTTATACGGTCACTTGGGGTCAAAGTTATTTTGCACATCTTTGTGATACTAAGTTATCCTGCCCTTTCAGCAGGGATCATTTTCGTTAGGTTATGTTTGGACTTTGTTCCGTATTATTGTGTTATGCTATGGTGTTAATATTTACTATGCTCGGTTGGTTATGTTGAGTGCTGCCTTCTCTGTCCGATTTGCTCATAAATTTATGTAGTTAGCCATCATGGCCATGAGCCGATTCAGAATAGTATAATGTACATTACACTTTGATTAAATAGCTTATTCAAAAAGTAACATGCTAGTCGAGTTTATTTGTATATGTCAAGTAAGAATTCGATTTTTGACTTGCGACTTGTGAGTTGTGACTTGTGAGTGGTGACTTGCGACTTGTGACTTGCGACTTGGAAGTTGTGGCATGTGACATGCAACTTGTGAAATGAGAAATACACAAAGTAATAACATGTTGTTATTTAAATATTTCACAATCTTAGTATTTATTTTCAAATAAACAAAAATCTGTCTTGTAAATAACATATATCTCCAAAATGACGTTTTATATTGAAGATATAAGAATAATATAAGTATAAGGCAGTTCTATTCAACATTTTCTGGCAAAGGGCAAAAAAGTGTTCGTTAGGAATAGTCCATACTTTACCGGTGAGAAAATCATTGAAACTGCAAAAAATGAGTAAGTACGGCCTGTCATGCCAGGGCATACACTTACGGACTTTGAAAACGTAACACTTATTCAAACCATGAAATTTAATAGCAAGCATTGTTTAACTGCATTAAAATGTTGTCTATAGATTGCTCATTCTATGTTTAAACATCAAGCAAAATTTCAAAACGACAGCTAACAATGTTACTAAGTCACGTGACATCCACGTGCTTAAGTCTCAAAACCAAATTCACAGTTAGGGAGAGTGCGAGTAAATTTATGTTTTTGGTGCGTTCACAATAGCGGGTACTCATTACAATTGCAATCCGCTTCTGGGGAATGTTTCTCTATTCATCAACAAAGGTTTGGACAACCTTGTAGGCAGATCTGGTTATGGAACTCATCCGTGTACTCATGTTTCAAAGGACCTGTCATATGTTTTCGGTGGGATCAAAATCTAGGACTTTCCATCACGCAAATATTGTTTTCTTCTAAGAAAAGTGACTGTCATTCGTTATTTATGCGCATGGGTATATTCCCAGTGCCGTTTGAGGTTAACACCCATGTCATCCGGAAATCGAAATACAAGAAGGAAGTGACTGCATGTTGAAGCACGTGTTCAATATTATATGAAACGCAAATTGGCAGGGTACTAAATAAAAATGTTGTATTTCATAAATAAATGCGTTTCCTATTTTCATTTGATGAATTAGCATATCTATCGCACACGGTATAACCGGATGCGTGGTCGGCCGAGTGATGCGTTACGGCCGAGGTAAATACTGATGACGGGTAAGTAGTGGGGTTATATTTCTTACCAGAACTTATCGATTTCGATACTTCTTTTGGATCTAGCGATTTGTGAATGACCACGAAGGTTTAAATGTACTATTCACACCGTCTCGCATGCTATCTTTGCGGAATAAATCTGATAGAGCCTGTTTATACACGACACGCAGAAAATAATGCTCAATTCTCACATTCATTGTCAGAAATTAAACAGTTTGTGCTAGTATTGAACTATTTAACATCACAGATCTAAGGAAAATTCATCTATGAACAATTCTGTAAAGTTACAACTCTGTCCGCGCCCTGAAACCAACGATTGACCCCTTCAAAGAGACCCTAGTATGCGCCAAAATGATGACGTTTACAGCCGAGGAGATTTTGTGATGATGAAGTTTACGGCCGAGGACGAAAAATATGGATGACGTTTACGGCCGAGGAAATAGTTACTATAAACTGTGATTTTTCGCAGTTTCAATGGTTTTCTCACCGGTAAAGTATGGACTATTCGCAAGTGTACATTCCAATGAACATTCCTTTAACGGAAAATGTTGGATAAGATTGTCTTACACTTATTTTGTTCCTATATATTTGATATAAACGTCATTTTAGAGATCCATGACTTTACAAGACAGGTATTTGGTTATTTGAAAAAGTATTTAACAGTCTTAGAAGAACAGTTACAAAGGACGTCAGTCAGCATACAGAAAATGACTCCCTGTCTTCACCGGGACGTGTCTTGCACACATTCTTCTGTTAATCATATTTTACAGAGTTGTGCACCAGTCAGTTGCAACCACGGTCCATATCCCCGGAGATGGGCAGTGGATAGGCGAGAAAAACCATGTTTTACCTTACAGCTTTCCTCGCCGGTGAAATGTGGAGGATTAAATGTCCGAACCAATATCCCGGGGACAACAGTAGCGTAGCTGCCGCTAGGCCATTAGGCCCGGGCCTACACATCATTTGGAGAAACAAATAATATATATATTTTTAAGTTTAACTTGAAATTTGATCTCCCTAAATATACGTCAAAATGCACCAGTACCTTTCAAGGAATAAAAAAAATCCGGGGGAGCATGCCCCGGACCCCCCTACTTCTTTCATCTTTGCCTACGGGCCTACACATTGCTAAGGTCCTAGCTACGCCCCTGGACAATGTTTAGCTGTCAGAGGTCGGGGAATGCTAGAGATTTTACCATCAGCTATCCCCTGCAGGGTGGGGGAATTGCGGTGGTTTTGACAACCCGAAAGTTAAATTCCACACCCATACCCAAGGGTGGAGACCGTGGAAGCAACTGACTGATGCATTATTTTAATGTTCGTATTTTCCTTTATTTGTTTTGGCGGTATGTTTTTATGCTTGAAGTAGGGAAAGAAAAATGTTCGTTCTGAACTGATGGTAAACGTTTTTTAACCCTATATATATCTTAACAGAAGGAAATGATTTAAATACCGTCACCGACTCTTCCTATCACGGGCTAGGACTGCTTCTGTTGTTAACAGTGGCAATGTCGTAGGTCTAGGACCGCTTTAGCTGTCAACGCACAATTTTTTGATGTCTAAATCCCCGCCCTACAGCCAGAGCTGACACTACAAATCTCCGGGGTCGGTACACGTAATCACTAAGTTAATCGCGGGTCTTGGAACAGAAAAAAGTATATTCACCGGGACTAGGAGTCGATTAGGTTGTCTTATTGTCGCACATTGTAAAGATGTGTCGGTCTAATTCTCCCTGGACTCTCGCCGGCGGTACCGGGACCTGCACCGGGACAGTGAGAACGGGGCTAAAGTTATTCTCGATATCTCACGTGTAAATTCTAATAATCTAAAAGATAGTTTTTCCAAAAAAATATTTTTCTCCAAATTACGCTATGAAGCCATGATTTGAAGCCAAGACATATGTTTTAAAACTAAAAATCTAATTAAAAAATGTCGGCTCCAGTGGGGTTTGAACCCACGATCTATAGGAAATTCGAATACCTATGTAATGAATTTTTTTATGAAAATTTTTCATCACACAATGACAAATTACATCATATGACAAACGGGCATCGTAATAATGACACATGTTCATCATATAATGACAAATGCACATAAAATGATATTAAGGATATCCGGGTCTAATAAAGAATCTCCTTTTGAAGAGTTCTCATGTTTGGTAATTTTATGACAAATTGACTGATTTCCTATAGGTCGTGGGTTCAACCCCCACCAGAGCCAAAATATTTTTATTCTTTTTTTCTTTATTTTTAGTTACAAGACAATGTTTTGGCTTCGTGGCATCTCTTAAAAGCGTAATTTGGAGAGAATTTTTTTTTTCTTTTTTTTCTTTAATTTTATAGGAATTAATAAGTGGTAAATAGATCAAAAACGGGTTACTATGGATTTCTGAAATGTATATTTTCAAAACCGCTCGGTAAAACTTTTCAAAATTTTGTTAAAACATTACGCACACATTGAAGTTATTATTGAAAAATATTCAATGGTGCCAATTGTTTAGTTCATATTTTATTGCCATTTATCTATAGGGTACTTATCGACAATATGCCAAAAAATGCCTTAATTTCAAGGAGGGTAGGGTTACATTTTTATTTTTATCTACTTTATAATTTCATCTAACATCATTTTTACACTTTTGATTGAAGAAATAATCATTATCATTACATTTAAACACTATCCTGTTTTTATTGTGTCATCTGTTGGGGACTTATTTTATTTATCATGCAGTTGACTGCATTTGTTTGTGCAGTACGTTCTTACGCTGGGTATAGGGAAATAAAAATAGTAATTACTCTCTTAAATGACAATAAAAGTGTTTTAAAATTCACATGCAGTTGTCTTAATGGGTATACAATACAATAAAAATGATTAAAATGCAGTCCTCAACATTAAAAAAAAAAGTTTTTACACCCGGACATCGTTAAAACAAACGGACGTCTTAAAATGCATAACATTGTCATGTCATGACAAATGGACATGATGATTTTTTATATCACGGTACAATAACATAATGCAACAGTTCTGCTTATCTTAAGACAGTTGTGGCGTTCCATAGAGCTAGTCTGAGTTCCATATGACCATATTTCACAATCTTAGTATTTACTTTCAAATAAACAAAAATCAGTCTTGTAAATAACATAGATCTCCAAAATGACGTTTTATATTGAAGATATAAGAATAATAGAAGTGTAAGGCGGTTCTTTTCAACCTTTTTCCTGGCAAATGGCAAATAAGTGTTCGTTGGATTGTACACTTGCGAATAATCCATACTTTCCCGGTCAGAAAACCATTGAAACTGCGAAAAAATCACAGTTTTTAGTAAGTATTTCCTCGGCCGTAAACGTCATCCATATTTTTCGTCCTCGGCCGTAAACGTCATCATCACAAAATCTCCTCGGCTGTAAACGTCATCATTTTGGCGCATACTAGGGTCTCTTTGAAGGGGTCAATCGTTGGTTTCGAGGCACGGACAGAGTTGTAACTTTACAGAGTTGTTCATAGATGAATTTTCGTTAGATTTGTGAGGTTAAATAGTTCAATATTAGCGCAACTGTTTAATTTCTGACAATGAATGTGAGAATTGAGCATTATTTTCTGCGTGCCGTGTAAAAACAGGCTATATCAGATTTATTCCGCAAAGATTGCATGCGGGGCTGAGTGAATAATACATTTAAACCTTCGTGGTCATTCACAAATCGCTAGAACCAAAAGAAGTATCGAAATCGATAAGTTCTGGTAAGAAATATAACCCCACTACTGACCCGTCATCAGCATTTACCTCGGCTGTAACGCATCACTCGGCCGACCACGCATCCGGTTATACCGTGTGTATCGACACCAAGCATTCTTTTGACAGGCACGGTTGCTGACAGAAAGTCGTTTGTTGGGCGGAGTATGTGCTTTAATTTATCCGAATTAGGTGTCTTTTTAGGCTTTTTATCCCTAATTGGAGTTCAATGGTGGTGTCAATTGGCATAAAACGCTATTGAAAACGAATATTTATTGTATCATGACAATATAATCGCGCAAAAACCGCGTGATGGCTACTTCCGGTATGTAACATGTCTTTACCTCCAGACACATTAGTTTCGGATTGACGTAAACTGAAAATGTGTTTTTCTTGGTATGCTAATAAATCGTTTACACATCGCCATTTACACAGTTCGGATATTTTCATTCGCACGAGAATCACGCGCGAAAAATGAGATTAGGCCACGTGCTCACTACAAGCCATTTGGTTGGTAAAAATGGATTAAAATATACTTTACTGACACCGTTCTAACCTAGGAACATTATTCCATTGGTAAAAAATATTCCTAAATAGTTCACACGAGTGGTGCGTTTTCAAAGTCCGTAACCGTAGTTTGATATTGACGATTTGCACATATTTTACATGTTTTTGAACAAGGCAAGCAAACAAGTGTTTGTGAAAACATTTTATGGAATAATAATAACGACTTTATTTAAAGAGGCAACACAGTTGGGCAAGCCCAGTCTTCCCTGTGAGCCTCTATGATAAATGATTTGTACATATTTTCAGGAGTATAACAAAGCATAAATTCAAACAATAGTAATAAAACTTCTGAAATGAAAATACGCATTTGTATGTAACAAATATGAAACATTATTTACAAAACAACAGAATAACAATGTATGTGACAATATTCACAGGCAAAAATAATACTAATTGTGGCAATATTCACAAAGACACATCCGTACATCCACCAGAGTAAAACCATGTGAGATATGTGGTTTTGAACGCATTTAGTGAACTTGACTGACGCATGTTTAGGGGTATTTTGTGCCAGATTCATGGAAGTCAAATCAATATACATGTACTTGTACTGGTGTATACTTTGCAGGACCTCATTGCTTCAAGCTATTTATTGACGTTGGTTACAGAAACAGATAACAAGTCGATCCGATCTGAAGTAGAAATCTCATCTCAAATTGAGATTTTGCTCAACCTAGAGTCTGCATTTGAGATAAATCTAAAGTTCAAGCTTTTACAATTTTACTGTAATAAACTAACGCTATTGCTCTGTGTTTTTATTAAGCAAATTTTGCGTCCAGCCTCTCAATGAAGATTTCTATATGACACATGGCAATATTTGAGATGAGATTTAACTCAGGCCCCGATCTCCCGAAGCATCAATCTGAGCAAAATTACATCTCAAATATTGGCATGTATCTTTATGTGAGTTTCTACTTGAGACTGGACTCAAAATTAGCATCCCTCAACAGAAGCAATATTACAGTATTATTACAGTCAAATTTCAAGAGCTGTTCAAAACGTCAGATGCATCAAATTTTAATTTGAGTTGAGATTTCTACTTGAATTGCTTCGGGAGATCGGGATCAGATTCTGATGTTCAGGGAGCTCTGGGCCAGTTCTTGCTGGGTTGTAACCGACAGGTGAAGCATTGGGGAGGGATAGATAATATACCTCTATCAGGGGAGATCACTGCGTCATGACAAGATATGATTATGGCATATAACGTTAAGTGTGAAATGGTGTGAAAATGATTGGGCTAATATAATGTAACCGTTTGACAACGTTTGGTCTACGCATTATGCCCCAGGGTACGACATATAACAATGAAAATATAAATATATATATTTAACAATTCTAATTGTGATTTATCTATTTAAATTTGAAGCCAATTGCAACGAAACTTAGACAACATAGAAAATAATTTATGCACAAGCGTTCACTCAAAGTTTACCTCATACAGAGCAGGATTCGAGTTGTTTGACATACTTTAACAATACTGTATTCACATATAGAGAAGTCTTAAGTTAGTGCCTTAGCAGTCATATACAAAGTTACTTTTGGGCATTGTGTGCATCCACTATCAAGCATTTGGCTATGTCTGCTTTGCTTGGCTTGCACTTCGGTTGTTACCCTACACCCCTTCTTTTCTCCTAGATAAGGAGGGCTAGATCAGAAGGGGTGGCCGAGGAGCTCGTCTCTGTCTTAGCGGACGTGCATTTGCACTTTTTATCCATTTGTTTCTAGTAAGTTAGAGACGAACAAACTACATGACGCGTGTATGTGGTCGCACGGTCATGATATGCTCCGAGGCCGAGTCCCAACAATTATCCATTTTCGTATAACATTATTTCAATTCTGTCTTATGGGCCGAGTAAGCGTTGTTTATACAAATTCACTTAATATATCAACATGATCAGTCTCTGTCTGCACCGTCAATATAATTATGGCTCCATGTCCGAATCTTACATTTTCAAATAGCATTTCTGTGTTAAGGACCGAGTGAACGTTGTTATATAATACTGATAAAATGTTCAAAATTTAAACACTTCCTCATTAAAATTTAAAATATGTTCAGATAGTATTAGCAACTTAAAAATGCTCATAAGCACAATTGAAGATAGAAACGAACCCGTCCTTCAGATCAAATTGAAATAATGTTTTGGTTAGTGTCCTGCCCTGGGGAAGGGTCCTGGGGAATAGCATCCTGCCCTGGGGGTAGGGTCCTGCCCTTGGGGTATGGTCCTGTCCTGGTGATAGGATCATGTCCTGGGGGTAGGATCCTGCCCTGGCGGGTAGAGTCCTGTCGTGGGGGGTATGGTCCTGCCCTGGCGGCAGGGCCTGTGGGGGTAGTGTCCTGCCCTGGCGGTAGGGTCCTGCCCTGGGGGTAAGGTCCTGCCCTGGGGTTAGGGATAGGGTCCTGTCCTGGGGGGTAGGTTCCCCCAAGGGGGTAGGGCCTGTGTAAGTTATGTTTATTCTATACAAAATTTAACAGTTATTTGACAGTTTGTTTTGTAAAGTTGGACAGTCTCTCTAAAAGAATAATTTGTAGAGTCCTTTTTAGTTCTCTGACATTTTGTTGTAGATGTTAGCGAAGTCTGTAAAATTTACGAAATTCATTTAAATATGATGTGATCAAGTTTCGAGTTTATGATTCTACATATAAAGTTATACGTCCCCGAATTGATGAATAATGCTAATTTTTTAATTTGAAAATGAACCGCCAATTTCTCACAGCGATGGTTACCAGTCTATGCAAACAAAACTTAATTAATCATTATGTAAATGCAAACATTCATCGCATTTAGTTGCTACATTAACAGCAACTAACAACAACAGCAACTCAACAACATCAACTGAACAATATCAACAACTCAACAAAATCAGCAACTAAACAACCGCAACTAAATAACATCAGCAACTAAACAACATCAACTGAACAATATCAACTCAACAAAATCAGCAACTAAACAACAGCAGCAACACAACAACAACAGCAACTCTTAATCAGCAACTCAACATCAGCAACTCAACATCGGCAACTAAAAAAACAGCAACTCAACAACAACAACAACAACAACAATGTCAGCAACTAAACAACAACAACGACAGCAACTCATCATCAGTAACTCAACAACAGCAACTAAATAACAACAACAATATCAGCAACTAAACAACAATAACACCTAAACATCAGCAACTCAACAACAGCTACTCAACATCAGCAACTCAACATGAGTTACTCAACAACAACAACAACAACTCAACAGCAGCAACTCAACAACAACAACAATATTGTGAGGCATGGCCTCAGGTCGTTAGAACATGAATATATTAGTCTAGTTTAACCCTCAGATCATTGAAACATGCCTCAGTATGTCTATTTTGGGCCTGAATGTTGTTGTTCTATTTTTAGAAACATGACCTACATGTACAATTTTAGTGTTTGGAGAGTGCTATTGTCTTTATTATACGATGTCATGCCATGATACTATAGATATACTTAGATATTTAGTAGATTTAACTATTTACCTCAACAATCACATGCTAGATCATTGCTGTTTTGTATTATTTCACTTAATGTTCGTAGCTTTTTGGAAAAATGTCACTTCCGTCCGCCATGTTGTTTTTGGTTGTCAACTTCCTGTTAAATGTAATCTCTAACCTTCAAAGTCAGGTCAAGTTGTATTTATTATTCTAGACGAAAGTTGCTGGTATAATTCATGTGGAAATTAATGTCTATGTATTTTAGGAATTTTGGTATTGCTAATTAGGTTACGTTCTTTCATGCGGCCCCAATCCCAAGCGTACCTTTGGTTCCGTTTATTTACATACCAAAAGCTCATTTGCATACCACAGCCTAATTAGCATACCAGAAATTTTAATGAGCGTTCGTCACATTGCCACTGTCCCCAGAGCTGGTCAGACGTGTTTCTGCCGCTCTTCATTTATTTTTGTTAGGCTCTGTCTGGTAACTTTTCATTCAACTTTAAACCTGAATTGCTTTTATTCGATTATTATTTTAGACTTTATTGAGGTCAGTATCGGTAACGTTATTTGACATTTGGCGGTTTTGTAACTTGAGTCGATTTTTAACTGTCTGTCGTCTGCTCTGGCTTCGAGCTAGTTTTACCGTTATTTAGACTTTAGATGAGTTAGTATTTGGTCTGATACCCCTCTTGTGTCTTTGTTAAGCCCTTTTACCTAATAAAGTTCACGTTAAGCCGAAAGGAATGTTGTCTGTAGTCTTTTACAATTTTGCTTTTTATCTTGTTCAGGGCAATTGTCACGCGTACAGTTGGTTGACGCAACCTGGTCTGTGTTATCAGGTAGCCTCCTCCAAGCTGTGATACACGTTTCCAGTGTATCATACCAGTTTACGACCCGGGTTATTGGTCCGAGTCTCAGTTAGACCTATGTCTATGCTGTAATTTCGTCGCAC
Source organism: Spisula subtruncata (assembly GCA_963678985.1). Classification (NCBI taxonomy): domain Eukaryota; kingdom Metazoa; phylum Mollusca; class Bivalvia; order Venerida; family Mactridae; genus Spisula; species Spisula subtruncata. Next base: position 5,447,057 of record OY787673.1, on the reverse strand, counting down.
AGTTGGTTGACGCTCTCCTGGTCATTATCAGGTTAGCCTCCTCCAGTCTGTGATCCACGCTACCATTGTATTTACATGTTTTTCGTCTTATTCGAGCATATCATTTAGTGATTGCTGATGTAGCACCACCGGTGTTTTAGAGTACCACCAGCGCGGGCGTTACAAAATTGGTGGCAGCGGTGCAGATCTTGTCTCTCCGAATTGTTAGTAGTTATTAGTGATAAGTTAGTACAAAATCAGACCAGTTGATGAGCTAAGCCGTTACCAGGCTTAGGTTTGAGTCGGTTCCAGACTCAAACAGCGTTATAAGCCGTTACCAGGCTTAGGTAAAAGGGTGTTAACTGTTATTGTTTTAATTGTTGTTGCTAGTTTGGCACGTTGAGCGGATTTGTTGTTCAGTGCCCAGCCTATTATTATAAATACGTCAGACTGCCATCCCTGAGGGTAAGAAAGCCGTTTCCAGGCTTTGGTTTAAGTCGCTACCAGACTTAAACGGTGAGCTAAGCCGTTACCAGGCTTAGGATTGAGTCATTTCCAGACTCAAAGAGCGTCATAAGCCGTTACCAGGCTTAGGTATAAAGGTGTTATTAATTGTTACCGTGGTTGTTATTGGCACATTGAGCGGATTTGTTGTTCTGTGCCCTGCCTATTCTTATAAATACGTTCAGACTGCCATCCCTTAGTTGAGAAAGCCGTTACCAGGCTTTGGTTTAAGTCGCTTCCAGACTAAAACAGTGAGGGAAAGCCGCTACCAGGCTTTCGAGGTAACTGTTTCCAAGTTACCATAGCAACTGCCGTTACCAGGCAAATAAGTATATGTTACATACTTGAGTATTTTGTGTTATTACAGTCAGTCTTTACCATCCATGGTGGGAGATAGTCATTACCAGACTATGATGTGCCAGAACCATATAGTCAGTGCCCGACTATATTAATTACACATTATTTCTTTACAGTACTGTCTAGTTGATACCAGACTGACAGTTGTTGCCAGATGTACATACGGGTAGTCGTGACCAGACCTACACAGTCGCTACCAGACTATATTAATTACACATTATTTCCTTACAGTACTGTCTAGTTGTTACCAGACTGACAGTTGTTGCAAGTTCTACATACAGGTAGTCGTTGCCAGACTATACCGTACCAGACTCATAGTTATTACCAGACTATACCGTGCCAAACGTGAAGTCGTTACCAGACTATACCGAACCAGACTTATAGTTGTTACCAGACTATATTAATTTAATAATTGTTTCCTTACAGTACTGTCTAGTCGTTACCAGACTATAAATCACATGCATGTAATTCAGTGAATTACTGTACCGTCTAACTGTTCCAGATTAGAGAAGCCCAGTGTATGCTAATATACACTGTATCGTTATTGTTGTTTAACATAAATCTAGTTTACAGTCCAAACCGGCAAGATGGAGTTTACCAGGGCTTCAGCTGATATACCAGAAACCCTGTTATTACCAGACACCAACCAGACCCAGAGTATGTATAGTGAACCCACTATACCACCACAACCTTCAAGTCAAGTCACAAAGATCATTAATACCGCCTTGGGGACAGAGGCAATGTCAAACCAAGTGTTGGTGAGCGATGATGATCATATGTCTGAAGGTGACCGAGAGATGACTTGGACAGATGACCAGTCGGTACAGGGTACCAGATTTGGAGAAGAATCCTGGCGCAGGCGTACAGGGATTGAGGAAGACTTTTGTACTAATCAGAGAATTATAGATCAAGGTGGTAGTTCTACACCATTATTCAGTGGATCCGTCGATGCCTCGGGGGTCTGTCAAAATTCCATGCATGGTGAGACGAATCAAGGGAAGGGATGGGACAGTAAATTCTCCATGAGGGCCGTGGCTGGTAGTCAGGCTACCGATGCTATAGATTGCAGCCAGGTTCCTACGGGTTTATGGGAAAACGATCCACTGGATGGAACGGGGTATAGGAGGGGAGGGTCGTGGGCTTTAGAGGCGAGCAGATACCGGCATCCTCGAGACTTCTTACCCTATGATTGGTGTAGAGCTGACGTGATTTCAGAGGATTATAAAGATGGCAGAGAACAGGGTATAGATAAACAACCGAAACATATACCTTCTCGTCGACAAGATGTAACCAATCCACACAGTAAAATTAAATCGCCAACATTTGATGGCACAACTGACATTCATGCATATTTGACACAATTCGAAATCACCAGTGAAATGAATGAATGGTGTTATGAGATGAAAGCCAGTCAGTTAGCCGTATCCTTGAGAAGTGGAGCTGCAGAAATATTAAATGAAATCCATACGGAGAGACGCAGAGATTACGATTTCATTGTTAAGAGCCTTATAGACAGATTTCAGCCACAAAATCGGAGACGTTACCATGTTGCAAAGTTAAGGACCAGAATTAGAAAGGAAGATGAAACCATAGATGACCTTGCCATAGACATCAAGAAGATGGTTAGGCTAGCGTACCCAGACTTAAACATGAAATGCAGAGAAGAGATGGCTCTTGACTGTTTTACTGAAGCCCTTAACGATGACCAACTATGCAGAGATTTAATAATAGGATGTCCAAGCACTCTTTCTGAGGCTGTAAGTCTAGCCACTGAAGCCGAACTTACTTATTCAAGAATAAAACAGGTTCATTCAAGAATGATACAAACTGGTGTCTCCGTTGATGACTTACTGAAGAGAATTGAAGAACTAGAGAAAGCAGACACTCAAGCCAATTACGCAATAGTCAGAATAGAAAAACGTTCTGGATTAGATCCAAATCATACTAAGCCACCTAAAAGAGTATGCTACTATTGTCATGCGCCTGGGCACATAAAAAAGTTTTGCCCTTCTCTACATAAATAATCTTCATCGGCAGATAAGAAATTCATGGACACAAAAGGACAATAAGAAGTACCAAAGTCATTGTGCACCTAACTTAACCAGTAGCAGTTGATTATAAGATTTGAAACTTTAGCATCTAGAAGGATCACAAGATGGAGAGTTTGAACCAACCCCAACCAAAACCAGTCATGTATGTTAGGTCAGTTGAAATAATGAGAACTTGAGGATGTTATAGATCGAAGACAGATTATCCTACCACGGCCGGGGAAGATAATCTGTATGTAAGGCGATTGAATGAGCGGGTTAGAATTCCAAAACGACTGGACCCCCTGAGGACTTCTGTTAGATGACTGATGACTGGTGGTAGTTGGATTAGGTCAACATCCGGACATCATTATAGAAATATAAATCTACATCCTGAAAATTATACATCACATACCCTGTTTGAATGCCATGTCACATTACAGCGACGTAAATTTTGTTTTCAGCGTCACATAGTTAGTGACGCATAGTCTAGTGCAGTAGCACATGTATATTTCGTTTTGGTGTCATGTTACCGGTGACACATTGTTGAAGTGAGGTGTCACATTACCAGTGACACATTGTCAAGTGCAGTAGCACATTTGTTTTTGGTGTCACAGTACCAGTGATTTGAAGTGCAGTGACACAAGAGAATATTGTTATAAGGGCACGTTGTAAGTGAATATTGCTATATTACAAGGTCACGTTTCCAGTGACATGTTTCAACAGAGATGTCACGTTTCCAGTGACATGTTTCAACAGTGATGTCACGTTTCCTGTGACATGTTTCAACAGTGATGTCACGCTTCCAGTGACATGTTTCAACAGAGATGTCACGTTTCCAGTGACATGTTCCAACAGAGATGTCACGTTTCCAGTGACATGTTCCAACAGAGATGTCACGTTTCCAGTGACATGTTTCAACAGAGATGTCACGTTTCCAGTGACATGTTTCAACAGTGATGTCACATTTCCAGTGACATGTTTCAACAGTGATGTCACGCTTCCAGTGACATGTTTCAACCGAGATGTCGCGCTTCCAGTGACATGTTCCATTATTACAAGTAGCAACCTTTGAGGTGGAGATTATCTCGCTCCCTGAGATAATGATCATTGTGCAGCTTCTGAAGTGAGATTTCAGAAATCGACTTCTACTTAATTTATACCGCGTGGAATTAATTAATATCGCGTGAATTTAACTTGAAGGACGACATAAACTATCATTTCGCTTTGGACAATTTCCTGGAGACAGATGAAGATTAAGGATATGTATAAATTGTAGTTTTCTATTGTAATATTTGTTTTATCTATGTATATTCATTGAACAATAGGACTGGCGTATTTAAGTTGTGAAAATAAGAGGTTCTGAATAAGTGTCTGTGCATACTGCCATACTCAGTATTGTTTGTTGAATTACTTTTAGGTTTTTATTTTAAGTAATTGCATTGTGTAAAGGACTGCCTATTAAGTTGTCTTAGACTGTCTGGATAGCAATAATTATTGAAGTATGTACATGTATAATGGTTTATATTCATATCATGAAGTCTGGTCATACCATGCTATTGGTTCTATATTTTAATGTCCGGCACTTGGACCCGTGATTGGTATTGTTACAGACGAGATATTTTAGGGCAAGTAAAAATTGCACTATAGTGAGAATGTTGTATTACTTTAAAGGGACTGTGTACTTTTGTGTATCAATTATTAGGATACTTGTTGATTTTAGAATACTAAGTTACATTGCAATATTTGAAATTCTATGTATTTTTGTGTGTATTCTTGTGTATGTTCATAATTAGTTTTGTGGAAATGTACTTATGAAACTTGGCAAAATTTAAGTCTGTCTGAATGCCGGTTGAACTATGAGATGGCAAAATCTCAGTCTCAGATGTGGTTACATCCGTTATTAATCCTCGCATGTGCTTAATTATTATTCCTTCCATTGTGTCCATATTTTATATTGTGACATATCATTAGGTTTGATGACATATTGTACTTATTGTTTTATGTCAGCATCATAGGTAAATTGTTAGCATTTTACATGTATTTGTGCTTAGTCTTAACTTATTTTTCATGGTAATCTGACTGCTTGCTCTGTTTTAAGTTATGCTATAAATGTATGAATATATAGAGGCAAAGTAATGAGGTTGGGTTGTTTCACTGCTATTCTTTGAAAATGTGAAATGTCTGTGCGTAATTTGTATTGTCTGTAGAAGATTGCTGCGTTTAATTTGTCCGGCTGCAAGCTGTCTCTTGTTCTAATATTGTAAGACAATTGTTATATTTAATTTAGAATTTTATGGTTTCTTAGGACTGTATTTTATTTATAATTCAGAAAACTGCTTAGTTTATTTTAGAGTCTATTGAATTGTATTATCATTTGATACATCAGTAATATGGTTGCTTGCAATGGCTATTCAAACTTGTTATGAATGTAATTTTTATTTTTGCTATTATTATCTTATGCAAAAGCAGTAATTGTACTATTACAGATACTTTTATTTGAATGAGTTTCCTAACAACTCATCGGCTGTCTGTTCGCAATTTCTTGAGCTAGAGGTCTGCAACTTAAGTGTATTTTTACCATTGGTGTCTGATTAATTAATGTTTAGGTTCATCAATTGCATTTGTATGACAAACTTGAAAAGTGATGTTTTGGTTTCATTTTACTCATATAACTTCTTTCAATTGAAATATTATTGCTGTTAGTAAGGTGTTAGAAATTATTGTTATGTTTAGATGAAAAGTGTAATTTTGATTGATGTTATATTGTTAATGTTTAAAGAAACTGGCCTTGCCTGTTATTAATGTTATATACCAGAGTGATGCTATTTAATAAGGAGTGTTTATAATGCATGTATGTTAGTAGCTAATATGAACTATGCACTCAGTTTGTATTTAAGTTGTCTAATTGTTAAAATAATTGTTAATTGTATTGTTACAACTTACAGTATATTGTTGAGAAATTTGGTTTAAAGGCGCTTGGTGTTATTTTGAATTTCGAGGGCGAAATTTTGTCCGGAGGGAAGGTAATGTGAGGCATGGCCTCAGGTCGTTAGAACATGAATATATTAGTCTAGTTTAACCCTCAGATCATTGAAACATGCCTCAGTATGTCTATTTTGGGCCTGAATGTTGTTGTTCTATTTTTAGAAACATGACCTACATGTACAATTTTAGTGTTTGGAGAGTGCTATTGTCTTTATTATACGATGTCATGCCATGATACTATAGATATACTTAGATATTTAGTAGATTTAACTATTTACCTCAACAATCACATGCTAGATCATTGCTGTTTTGTATTATTTCACTTAATGTTCGTAGCTTTTTGGAAAAATGTCACTTCCGTCCGCCATGTTGTTTTTGGTTGTCAACTTCCTGTTAAATGTAATCTCTAACCTTCAAAGTCAGGTCAAGTTGTATTTATTATTCTAGACGAAAGTTGCTGGTATAATTCATGTGGAAATTAATGTCTATGTATTTTAGGAATTTTGGTATTGCTAATTAGGTTACGTTCTTTCATGCGGCCCCAATCCCAAGCGTACCTTTGGTTCCGTTTATTTACATACCAAAAGCTCATTTGCATACCACAGCCTAATTAGCATACCAGAAATTTTAATGAGCGTTCGTCACATTGCCACTGTCCCCAGAGCTGGTCAGACGTGTTTCTGCCGCTCTTCATTTATTTTTGTTAGGCTCTGTCTGGTAACTTTTCATTCAACTTTAAACCTGAATTGCTTTTATTCGATTATTATTTTAGACTTTATTGAGGTCAGTATCGGTAACGTTATTTGACATTTGGCGGTTTTGTAACTTGAGTCGATTTTTAACTGTCTGTCGTCTGCTCTGGCTTCGAGCTAGTTTTACCGTTATTTAGACTTTAGATGAGTTAGTATTTGGTCTGATACCCCTCTTGTGTCTTTGTTAAGCCCTTTTACCTAATAAAGTTCACGTTAAGCCGAAAGGAATGTTGTCTGTAGTCTTTTACAATTTTGCTTTTTATCTTGTTCAGGGCAATTGTCACGCGTACAGTTGGTTGACGCAACCTGGTCTGTGTTATCAGGTAGCCTCCTCCAAGCTGTGATACACGTTTCCAGTGTATCATACCAGTTTACGACCCGGGTTATTGGTCCGAGTCTCAGTTAGACCTATGTCTATGCTGTAATTTCGTCGCACAGTTGGTTGACGCTCTCCTGGTCATTATCAGGTTAGCCTCCTCCAGTCTGTGATCCACGCTACCATTGTATTTACATGTTTTTCGTCTTATTCGAGCATATCATTTAGTGATTGCTGATGTAGCACCACCGGTGTTTTAGAGTACCACCAGCGCGGGCGTTACAATATTATACCATCAGGAATGATGTGTCCAGAGCGATTAATATATGTTGGAAGAACTTGTTTCTCAATCAACCTAAGACGAATTAGTATAAACTAGACGCGCAAACGGTAAATAATAATATAAATGAGGCAAACCCTAGTTATGTATGTACATGACTTGTATAATTTCAAGTTGCACAATGAAATATCATTTTTATTGGTACATGTATCCTATTACATGAACGGTATTCTAGATGTCAAAAATAACTGTTCGACGCCCGACAATATGAGTCCTTCAAAACCAATTAAATGCCAACTTACGAGACTTTCTAGAATAGCAACAGTTAAAATTCCGATTCAAAACACATCCGGCACCATACACGCCTTCCAATAAAATAAGCGTACATTTATTTATAAAATGAAACAAGTTCGAAGTCACAAGTCATAAGTTACAAGTTACAAGTCACAAGTCAAAAGTGCCCTCCAGTGCCTCCTCAAATCTCAAGTCGTAAGTCATAAGTCACATGTCACAAGTCACAAGTCAAAAGTCACAAGTCAAAAATGACCTCCAGGGCTTCCATACTCACACCGTTCAACCCGATACATAGAAAACAGTTGGCACTTAGAAGACAGTTGTCAGTGTTTATGTACGCAAAACTCGCGGAAGTAAGTATTGCTTGTTTTTATATTCCTTTTGCAGGGTCTGAACAAAACAATGTATGTACATTTATTCGCAGTTAAAAGAGGTATCAGTACACAAAATTCTGAGCAAAACCGTGAATTATTTAGGGAGAAATCATGAAAAATGTATGCGATTTTTTACAAAAAACGCGTTATTTGAAACTTTGATCCCCAAAAAGGTATTTTTTGACAAATCCTTACCCTTTGACTTATACCATGACGAAATAACATCCATCCCCCGTCTATATGCAGATTTACACACTTTTATTTGTCCTTTTCGCCGAGATATAAGAGTTTAAACATGACATGGTATCATATTTTTGAGAACAATGGAGACAGTTGATGATTAAAAAAGATCACATAGAAATCAGTCGCAAGGGTATAGACGATAACAATGAAGACAGTCTGAACGCAACGTTTTTGGAGCGCATTAACATTGAAATAATTGCGGTATACTTAAGTGCCAATGTGTATAACTGGATTTTTATAATGCGCTACCAAACTACCAATGGATTTTTTTTGATAAATCCCATTCACACTCTTCACGCATTCTCAAAATTTGAGCCAACTGCCTGTCACCACTATAATAATGTTTATAAAAACGAATTATCGAGTATGAGAAGGAAATGAACCCATAAATGCGCGAGAGTGCTATGAACTTGTTGCTTTGGTATATTTTAGACAGAGTTCGTGTCACCCACACGAGGTATTTTACGCAACACTGTTTCGTGGATGTGATAGCAACGCATACGCTTGTGGTAATTTATGAATTATTTGAACCAGTTTGTTTATTGATATAAACACTATTATATATATCGATAAATACTCATATTTTGTACCAAAATACACGAACAAAAACTATACGTCAGTCTATTTCAAGCCTGTACCTTACCGAGACATTTATGTTGTATTCTTACGTGACAGCCACAACTCGCTTATTTATTAAGTAATAGTCATTTATTCCTTGTAATATGTCTGGCACATGTCGGATTTAACTATATAGAAAAGTTCATCATCTGCAATAGACAATGAATGAAAAAAAATGCGTCTTAGTGCGAAAAAAGTTTTACGTTACTGTATACTTACGAGACGGTTTTTTAAAAAAACGTGATTACAACGATAAAAATGATAAGGAATATATCTTATTCTGTGCCATTGTGACACATTTGATGTTTGCAGTCAATAAATTATACATTAAAATACCACATAATTAGAATGACATTGAAATTTTACGGTACATATACCACGAATGGTCTATTATTTGCTCATCAACAGAAATGGTCAACCATTGACATACGGGGCATAATAAATATTTATTCTTGAAAGACATTGGTGTAAATCAATTTATATTCTAGAATTATTCCGATAGTGTATGTCTATTGCTTCGGCAGCATGATCTTGTTCGTCATGTAAAATACAATTTAGTGTCACGTAAAATTTAATTTCAATATTTTGATTTCTTTATTAACCTACGTTTGATTTTTTACATTTGATGACTTATAACATGGTTTTAGAGTGCATTACCTTTAAACAACTAGTATTTGTGCTATCTACATGTAAATCAAGCTAACTATTTGACATTTGATATTAGAAGAGTAAAAAGGTGTATAAGTTTTAGTCTGTGCAGTAACATAAAGTGTACTAAATTACTCCAATTATTGATTTTGATGAGAGGCAAAGCTATCTGTTACATTTATCAAATATAAATTAAGTTATTAGCTTTCACAACTTGGCAAAAGAGCGTAAATTATGACAGCAATCATGTGTTTGATAACCGTATAACTTTCGTCACGTAAAATACAAATAAAAATCCAGAGTTATTTGACCCAATATGACAATTGATTATTGGCATGTTGACAATGCTTTATTTAATATTTGCTCAAGTTTTTATCACTATATAATATTTTCTTTCATTTTATTTGAATAAAAACGAAATATTCACTATACAATTTGGAAGAGCTCGTGTCTCGTTGGAAACAAATGATTGTTTTCAAATTTCCAGACGACTGCACATGACTTTCATGGAAGCACAACAGCGAAATAACCATAATTAGTTACTGGATATATTTCAGAAATAATGTGTGATAAAACTAAGTTATGTGTACACAAGTTTTGCTTCCAGAATAAAGGCTATACGTTTGTTAATTGTTGTTGAAAAATATGTTTCAAGACTGGTATTTTACATGGTGAAGCTATAAGCCATGGTTAGCATTTTAAGCTGTAATTTTAACAGATAAATCGTTCTTAGATGCTTAAACAACCTTTAGTTAGCATTAGTTTTGTTCCAAATTAGTCTTTCATGCTATTTCACCCCTACAATAGTATTTTACGTGACAATATTTCATTCCAAACGTAATCTTATCCCTATAATCACTATATATATTGATTTTTTTTGTAAATTGTTTACCAAAAACTGTTATAACATGAGGTCAGAATTGTCTCTTCTGCACAGCTTGTAGCATTTTATTAATGTATTTATGGATAAGTTGCTTTCGTATTTTAGGTGACGAACACGTCAGTACAAAGCATGTACCAACATATGTATATTTTGCCGGGTTTTATTTAGATGCATCTCCCAAATTATAAAGTAGTGTCATAGGTTCGAAGTCAGATTGGTGAAAGTAACATTTATACCCACACGCTTTTCTACTTCTAATCAAAAAATGATTTAAGATACATGAAAGTAAAATATAGTATTAAGGAATTGCATGTTATGATGTACATACCGGTTTCATAAATGTATTGATAGTATATTGTTTTCAGAGAGTTGGTATGTGTAAATATGTAGTACTGGAGTTTAAAAAATAACACAACCATTAATTAACTTCTTTGTTGTGTTCTCTAGGGTAATACGTATGCTGTACATGCTTTCATAACGTAAAATACACAGGAGAAAACACAGGTTTCTTTCCAACAGCGACATAGAAAAACACACAATCTTGTTCATGGTGCCATGTATGAAAAATGTTCCTAAAAGGGTTCGACTTTCATGTCCGATAGACGTTTTTGATATATTTAAAGGTCAAATTTACATACGCTTCTACATAGATCTAAAAATGTCCAAATCATGACACATCGTTGTCAATCGGAGAGGATATTTGTGAACGTGGAAAAAACGTGAAGGAATTGCGTTGATCAGGAAGCTCTACGACCTTACCACGTTTATTTTAAACATGTTCAAAACAAGCATATATATTGCGTCCCGATTCATACTTTGAGTCAGGTCTGTGATGATGAACTTGGTCAGTAAGAGTATGAATGGGATTTATCAAAAAAAATCATTGGTAGTTTGGAAGCGCATTATAAAAATCCAGTTATACACATTGGCACTTAAGTATACCGTAATTATTTCAATGTTAATGCGCTCCAAAAACGTTGCGTTCAGACTGTCTTCATTGTTATCATCTATACCCTTGCGACTGATTTCTATGTGATCTTTTTTAATCATCAACTGTCTCCATTGTTCTCAAAAATATGATACCATGTCATGTTTAAACTCTTATATCTCGGCGAAAAGGACGAATAAAAGTGTGTAAATCTGCATATAGACGGGGGATGGATGTAATTTCGTCATGGTATAAGTCAAAGGGTAAGGATTTGTCAAAAAATACCTTTTTGGGGATCAAAGTTTCAAATAACGCGTTTTCTGTTAAAAATCGCATACATTTTTCATGATTTCTCCCTAAATAATTCACGGTTTTGCTCAGAATTTTGTGTACTGATACCTCTTTTAACTGCGAATAAATGTACATACATTGTTTTGTTCAGACCCTGCAAAAGGAATATAAAAACAAGCAATACGTACTTCCGCGAGTTTTGCGTACATAAACACTGACAACTGTCTTATAAGTGCCAACTGTTTTCTATGTATCGGGTTGAACGGTGTGATACTATTCAGTACAGTCGCAATTTTAAGACACGGGAAGATGCTGAAAAATCAATGTTAAGCTTTTTTGTACTATTTGATCTCGTTTATTAAACACATCTATACAGTACGCCTAAGTTACTGTGAATTTTAAACTTCCGTCCACCCAAAAAGTGGTGAGACACCTTAATATTCTACTGCACATGCATTCAGACACTTGCGATAAGCTTGTACTATTACATAAAAAGGGAAGATAAGGAACCTAGGTTCTATTCCGTTTTAACAGTGTCGGGAAAATGGCGATTTTATTCAATCTGTGTTTTCTGCTTGTTTTTATCAAGTTTTCTGGTAAGTAAACTTTTTCTCAATCTTCAATTTCACAAAACGATAGCTATTTGTGTCCCTCTCAAGCGGTCTATTAAACAAACTGTCCATGCCTGCAGTATGCAAAAAAATATCATGAAAAGAAACAAAAACTAATAAATGTGTTACCCCACTGGTACTATTTCTGAAGAATCGCGTGATTTATTAAACAGGATCTGATCACAGGCACACGGTGTCAAACTTGCATGACAAAAGAACGTAAATTTAGTAAATTCTAGTATTTTCGAGATCTACGTTCTTTTTACATGCAAGTTTATTAAATCGATGACACCGTGTGTCTGTGAATCTGGTATGACTTAATGCATTATATATACATTTTCCACGTTTCTTGTTGTTCTGATCACAACCGCCTTTCTTCATTGCATTGTTTATTTACGAAAGCAAACGGACATACTTGTAACTGACGTTCTACGATTTTGTTTGCAGAAGGTGTTTGTCCAAACGGTTGGGTTAGACATGATCAGATGTGCTATTTTTTCAGTCATGAAGTTGAAGATTGGACCGGTGCAAAGGTACAATATTTCATACTTATATATATACATGTACATAGTAACTGGGAGCGGGCCTATATGCAGTGCGGTGTCTTTGGAATCGAGTGGTCCGAGAACGATTACCGTACGTCTGCGCCATTGCTTGCAACGTGGTCTGCGATGGTTTATTGTGTCTGCCATTTTGATTTTGTTATGGTAAAAGTCCATCAAGAGCCACCATTAACACGTGACCCGCAGCTCCTCCCCCTACAGATACCGATTGTCGTATAGAAATTGGCCATTGCTTAATTTCTGAAAGCAAGAATAACTCACGTCCTTAATCTAGGTGTATGCATAGGTATCGGAGAGCGAACTTAAGTGCAATTGTGAACGCATTCCGTTAATTTCCGTTCGTCTCCGGTATACAGTATTTGCATTGCAAAAAGGCCGAGGTGATCAGAATGACAGAAGTGTTGTTGCTGCCGACGTGCGACTAAAACTAGATTGTACTATAGTTTGGCAAATTGCTTTTTTAAACAGTCAGAAATCAATCTAGAATTCGAATTTAAGACGTCTTACTTCATCAACAAAAAATTGGGCGGTCAAAATTTTGAAATGGACCTTAAAGCTAGATATTTTCAAAATGGTAGTTGGTAACTGAATGCTAAAAATAATGTAATACAAATGATCCATTGTTTTAGGTTATGTGTGATACAATAAAGGGCCAGTTGGTAGAGATAGAAACGGCTGAAGAAAACCACGTTCTTGGACAATATGCTACAACATATAAAAGTGAGTATAACAAGTCAAATTGCAACTTAAGGCAACCATGTAAAGTTTTTAAGCGCACAAACACAATGTGCTTAGTATATCGCTGTCGTAGAATTGAGAAGGTTGTAAAATTGTACTACTAAAGACATTTATGACTGATACATTTTAGATTCTGCACCACAAGGCGCTTCAAATGAGTCTATTTCCATGAAAATCAGAACTTGTCATGTTGGCCAAAATTAAGTTGAAACATCAAAATTACCATAAGTGAATAGTTATTTTCTGATTTTTTCTTGATTTGTACTTACGACCTTCTCAATCTAAGCCAGCGATATCCTGCATAAAAGGAAATATCACAAGGTAGGACAACGATTAAGTTTTTGCTTATCTTTTTCAAGAAGTAAACATTTTAGTATAAAAACTAAGTATCACTTTTAAAGAGCTTTTTCTCTGAATCTCTAATGTAGGAAATGCTATATTATCACAGGCTCTTTTTGTTATTCGTGTGTATGTTAACGAGACTAGGTGTGGTATTCAAAATTGATCTTATTCAATTGGAGAGTAAGGATAGCAAATCATATAGTCTGCTACTGACCAAGAGTTTAATAAATATAAGGTATGATCTGATTGGTTGTCCTTGTCCTAAGGCGAAGTAAGGTCAATGTTGAATATCTCACCCCTGATGGGCATATGCCCATATTGATGTGAACTAATTTACAGGACATTGAAGGAATGCTATGTGTTAAGCCTAACGAATAGTATTCATACAATATAAACATGATAACTTGAGTCTTTTTCTGTATAAAAAACCCAGTGTTGTTGTTGTTGTTGTTGTTGGTGTGCACCACTTTTGTTTTCCATCTTTTCCGTTTGACTATGGGAAACTAATACAAACACATCAAGCCATACTGTAATTTATAAATACATACGCGCATCGGTCAGTTTTTAATGTACGGTTAAAGTATGAACGGTGGTATATGAGTGCAATTACTTCAGTGCAGGATAATATCATACACTGTAGTTATTGCACTCATTCCTTTGAAAATGAAGACACCCCTCGATTTTCATTGGATTTAGCGCCACCTCTTCAGTTAATATCACATAACCATTGATATAATTGTGTTTTAGAAGTTTATTGGACAGCACTGACCGATATTGTTGAAGAGGATACGTGGGTATGGATAAACAGTCAAACGAAAGCGTCATACACTAATTGGGAATCCGGTGAACCCAATAATGGTGGCGGTAACACAGAAAGCTGTGTAGACCTATATCCTGGCGGTATATGGAATGATGCACCCTGTCGTGTATATCATTATTATATTTGTGAAAAGGCAGACCAGTAAGTACGTGAATACTGTTGGAGCCGACATGAGAACGAACTTTTGTATAAGTATAAAAGTACTCAGTTATAGACTTGTCTCACACATGTGTACCTTGAACCGATTGTATATCGATGGCTTAGAACAAGAAGGTCGTAACTACCAAATCGATATTTTGAGAAAACACGGAAAAACTGTCAGACATTTAATCTTTACGTATCGGTCAACATGGCAAGTTCAGATTTTTATGAAAATGGGCTCATTAGAAGCGCCTTGTGATGCTTATTCTAAATATGTATGAATCATAAAAAATCGTAAGTGACACTTACGACCTTCGAATTCTAAGCCATCGATATATCCTCCGATAATAGACTATACTCCAGAGCAGATATCGCTCATCCTTGTTGTTTGTCGAATGCTGCTTGGCGAAGGTTTTTAAGTTAATCCATTGGATCATATGATTACAATTTACCGTTAAAGTTGATTTAAAGGTTATTGGTTGACAGACAATAATTATTTCTCTATTCCAACATGACAACTATATTCATCGCCTGTACAGCTTATGGGTTTGATACCAATACGTGTATATAATACAGCCTTGTCTCATTCGATCCGAGCCTATTAACCCTTTTTTGAAGTGAATTTACTTTCAATTTCTTGAATCCAATTTTTGACGGCTGTTTTCAGCTGTTCAGCCACTCAACCACCCTTTGACATTTTAACTTCCCCTGGTCATTGTGCTACAAAATAAAACCTACATTAGAATTCTCTCCTCTGGGTGTGGCAGCCAACATTGATCTGTGGCACCCAGGATAAGACTCCCCTTACTAGTTCACACATTGACCTTAGTAGAATGGAGCATGTGGATTATTCTTGCTCAGAGAACTTAACGAGCGGCCAAGACGAGGGTTGAACCCGGGACTCTTGCTGGGTCGTTTTCCTTCGGTGTTTTGAAGATGTTTGTTACTTATGTAAATACTTATAATCACATTAACGAAATCGTTTAACCATAACCTAACCATAATTCTATGTTTTAAAAGGTTAGATCTATTACAAATGTACAAATTGAACATATTTTTTGCATTAAGATATTTTCAACAACAAAAAATGCAAAAGTTGATTCACAATAAATTCTGGGATCGCAATACTCTCTGGGAGCACAGTATTTAGTATAAACATTATATAATATAATATATCGATAACCCTGCTGCCATGGTTGTGGGAGATATAACGAATAGATAAGAAAACAATATGGCATTACTAAAGCCTAAAACTTCGAGTCTATACTGGTAAGACTGGTAGCTCTGTGATATTATATATTGAGTTATCTGTCCTTATTACTTTTAGAATCATCACTCATAGATGAGGGTACTATCAAGTATGTCGCATTTTTACGTTTACTAGTACTAAGCCCCAGTTCAAACTAATACCTGTGCTGGTATAGTGCGCCCGGGATAATGAGAAAGGCGGGGATTTTTTGTATAAGCAACTTGAGTGAAAAACAACCTAGCATGTACGATCTATCAGTATTATTTTAGTATACAACTGACAATACGTGTTCAATATTTAAGTAACCCATTTTGCAACAGTAGACCAATCCGGTCAATGTTGGTAAATATCACATTATCCTAGGCGCACTTTATTTAAATACGGAATGTAAATTTTCGTTTCAGGATTGAGGTTGTTGGGTAACGCAAATAAGGTGTGAAACAACACAGTCACCAACTACTCGTTTGGAACCTTTTAAATATAGTTTCAATGTGTTCAGTGAACCCAATATTACTATACATGAATAAGTAAAATAAAATGAGAAATGTGCAGTTACTTAACTCTTTTACTATTTGCATCGTTGCCATCGATAACAGCTTTTCGTGGATGCTACTACATTTCTTGTATGGTTACTAAGCGGGAAGTAATCATTGCAAAACGCTACGTAGCGCTTTTATTTAGACAAATGATTTCCTTTACCATTATGCAAAGTACGTATACTTTATATATGTAATTTTTACACAGGGTTGTCTTTCTTTTCGAATGTTTTCCCCTAGTGGCACTACATGAAAAAAGGTATGAGAAAATCCGACAGGGAAGATAGCACTCAACCTAACCAGCCGAGTACAGAATCAGAAACACCACAACTACCCTGAGCAATGCCCAAACATAAGCCTTAGAAACATGGCCCTACATGAAACCTGACGAAGTTCACGTTTGTTCTCAACCTGCGATATATATAGAAAACATGCGACATATTATGTACCCTGATACCAATTTATCTTTTATATGATACCTATTTCACACAAATCCGTGTTCACCGGATTAGACCTCAGATTGTTGTCTGGTTGTCGTCTATGGCACCTAGTTCAATCTCACTGCGCAAGCCAGATTGGTAATAAGTTATTGCTAATAAATATATACTCGTACGCGTACATCTGTTATGCTGTTATAATACCTATGTTTGGTATTCCAGAAATTATATGCGTGTGAATGGCAGACAAATGTCCGGTTATTACCAGAATATAACTGATGTAAGCAATATATCATTACATGACACGTTTTAAATACACGAATACCTTAGAATAATATACACTGGACCTATTTTGAACCTGCTATCTTAACAAGAACGGTTTATTTTGAAATTTCGCATAATTATTTCGCATAAGTGTCATCTGTGTGAAGCAAAACGTAAAAATAATTTAACGAATCTACAGTTGGCTTGGTAAACAAAGAGTTACCAATTTTCGACGGCTGTTTTTAGCTGTTCAGCCGCTCAACCACCCTTTGACATTTTAACTTCCCTCGGTCATTTGGCTACACATGGAAACCTACTTTAGAATCTCCCTGAGGATGCTACTTTTCTCCTGTTGGTGTGTCAGACAACATCGATCGGTGATACCTAGGATAAGAGGTACCCATTTATACCTTAGTAGAATGGAGCATGTGGGTTATTCTTGCTCAGAGAAATTAAACAGTTGCCCAGACGAGGGTTGAACCCGGGACCTCTCGATCCGGAAGCGCGTGCCCAACCTCTAGGCCATGGCTCCCATTATATGCCAAACAAGAACCCTCTACACTTAAACAGCTTTATTCTACGAGCTCGGGGACCATTTCACTCGGAATAATATACTTTCGTAGGTGTTCTGTGTGTTGTTCTAGGTCTAAACATCACGAAATTTTTGTTAATTTTGACATTCCTACACCACCTATCACCTTTGAAATATTTTCGGGAGGACAAACGCCTAGTCAACGCTTTCTGTCCGTTCGTCTGTCTGGACAAACGAATGGTAATTCATTACTAGCTAGAGCACAAAAGAAATACCCAAGTAAATGTCCATTCGTGAGTAAATTACGTCCGTCCATCTGTTCGATATATTTGCGCCCGGGTGATAACTTTTTTTTAAAAAACTACCGTAGTTCCCCGTTTATTGGTCGTGGTCGTGTATTGGACGCATGTAAAAAAACAAAAAAAGAAAGAAGTATCGAAGGAAAACAAATTGAAGAAAATCGAGCAAGAAATGACGGTATCAGTGCTACTAATTTGAAATTTAACAGGTACATACATCATATTGATTGGAAAGTGCAGTGACAAAGAAACAAAACCATACCTTGCACAACTTTGGAGTTACATGCCCTTTTTTTATTTTTTCATACTTAGTTCTTGTTCGCGCCACAACTCGTACATTATTGGCGGTAACAATTTGACACTTAAAAGGTGACTTATATATTTTAATTAATTATGTTCATTAAATACATGGGTAAATGTACAGTTGTTTCGGGTAATTCTGCGCACCAAGTAATTTTTTCTAATTCATACACACTTTGCTGGGTCTTTTTCATTCGGTCCTTTTGGTGTTTTGAAGATGTTTGTTACTTATGTAAATATTTATAATCATATTAACGAAAGTGGAAAAATATTTCTACGACAAATGGACCAAAATGAGTACCAACGTTAATTTGATGTACCACGTGACACATAAATTGAATAACTACACTTTTCTAATGGATGATGGCTTTTTCCATTTTTTGTCAACATAATCTTAATGACTTATTCTTTCGATACTGTGGTACATTTCTCATGAAACAAATGTTTGAAACAGACTATACAATTCACAATTCCATCTGAGCAGAATTAGCCGACACAATGTACATCATGAAAACCGGCAGACATCTTGTTTTGTGACGACATTTGACCTAGATTAGCGAAGGTATGGTGTTTTAAATTGTTTCCATTTGTCAATGAAGGTTGTGTCTATTCAAGCAGCACCATAATATATTCAACAAAATATTGATAATCTCAAATGTAGAAAGTAAACCCGTTAGGTGCGCAGAATTACCCGACAGCACTGTATGTCATTGAGGGAACGTTCGGTTAGTTAGGAAAAATTAATCAGAAAAAAGATACTCTATGCACCAGACTTCTTTAAATACATTATTTTTTGCAATGGTGTCTTAAAGCATTGCTGTTCTCTTAATGGTTCTTAAGAACTTATATATAGCGCAAAATATCTCCACAAATACCAACCTATTGAGACAAATTAATAGACTGTATATTCTATTGACATCAAATGTCATGATTTTTTTTATCTACACCTTAATTCCGCTACATACCATACACATATTACCCCAGGTTTTCTTAGTTTATTTGCTTAGAAATAAAGGCTTTGGCTCAACCTTGGCATTTGTAAAAATAAAAAAAACCACCAAAGATGATATTTATTTCCACCTACGTCAATATACGTTCACATATTTTGTGAACGTATATCTTCTATTCTATTCATTAGATCAAACGACAGTTGATTTGTAGTGATATTATTATCGTTTAAGAGAGTAAATAGTTATAGAATATAGATACTAAACGGAAATGGGAGGTTTAATATGGTATTGCGTGGATAGTGAAGCGAGTGCTAGTTCTGTATGTAACTTATATTATAGTTACAGAGGCCGTGATAAACCAGTCACAACCAGTGTAGTATTACATGTATATAGTAATTACGTAGGGCGTTCCAAAAGTTCCAGGAAAAGTGCTTTATATTATTTATCTTTTGATCAATATACTTCAAACTTTGCATTTACATAGAACAATTCATATTACATAGTTTGCTATTAATTAATTGCATGAGGGCGTGCCATACAAAACGACACGGCTGCCATAGTAACGTCACTTATTGCTACCCGGGGCAATGTTATATCTGACCGTACGTTATTAACATGTTTTGACTAAATCTACCCAAGTCAGTCAAAGGACACGCAAAATACACTTGCTTCAATAACAACAATGCTTTATATTCTTAAAGAATGCCTTGCTAGAAGGTATGCACTTCCATGGTCCGTTTAAGTATTCAAACGTGTCACAAAATCAAGCAGAAACGTCCAACGTGACGTCTAGCGTATGATTCACAACATGCCGTACCTTCCTATTATCATCAGCAGCAGTACCATTGGCAGTCAAGAAGCGTTCATACTATGCATACACCCTATCGAATGACAAACAACGTTCTTAAGTCAGTGTTTATCAATTTTATTTGTTTAAGTATTAATTTTCCTGCCAAAAGACAAAAACTGGTCAAATTTCAATGATTTACTGACATTTGACGGGTGATTCTAATATGGCGACAAATAAACCTGAACACAACAGTGGGACTATTTAAATTATGGCATAAATTGACCGAAATGATGTTATACCGCCCTTTGTAAATGTTCCATGCATTAATTTTAGGTCATTGTTTATTGGTTGCGATTTTGTTGGGAGCAATGTGTAGGTGAGTTTGACGATTTCTACGACGTGACGTCAAAATTGCCCCGGGTAGCCATTACTGACGTTACTATGGCAGCAGTGCCATTTTATACAGCACACCCTCATGTGTTGGATTCATGGTATAATTTGTATCATGAATTGTTCTATTTAAATGCAAAGTTTGAAGTCATTTGAACAAACGATAAACATTATAGAGCACTTTTCCTGGAACTTTTGAAACGCCCCTCGTACAAGCCTTAACGGTGTAGTATTGTAGTTATTTCACTGTTTATGATGAAAAATTGAATAAACACATCATTTGTGCTACATGCGCTATATAATTCTCGTTTCGAAAGATGTAAATGCCACACTGATTAACTTATACCATGACCATCAACTTCAAGGAACCTTTCGCATTATGGTTGCGAGGTTCCTAGGTTGACCCCATCTTTACAACTGCTCCATCAACCATAAAAGCTCGGTTAATTTCCGTTTGTCTCCGGTGAATATATTAGATAAAAACCGAGGTGATCAGAATGCTGCTCCATCTATCTATCAGCAAGAAAGGTCCATAATGCACCATTAAGCACCCACGTGTAATCATGATTAACCGGAAGAGTCAAAAGCCGATGTGATGTTGCTGCCATCGGTGCTCGGTGTTGCCACTGACCCAATGATCGGGGTAAAGGTAAGTACGAGTATAGGCGGCTTAACGAATCCAAACAGTTATACTTTAAATATGTGCTATACTGGAGCCACCTTAAAACATGAACACATGAGAATGAATACTTAAGGATAGTACATGTACTTGTAAATTAGCAAAGTCACGAACTGGGTTTGTGAACGTGACCTAAGTTCACACTTTCAAGCCAATATCGGTTGCTCCTTTGTTCTCAATGTGTTGTAAAGGTGTTGCAAGAATGACCCGTTTTATAAAGGATCATGTAGAGAACGCGCAGCAAAATAACACATTGAAAGAATAAGACTAGTTCACTTAGAACCCCATACCTGTACACCTTATAGAAAGACCATCCCTAAACATGAATAGGGACTACTCACGTATTGGCCGTGTAAGTGTGATTAATGTCAAACGTTCCTCGAAAATTTGAATGCAAGAGATGTCAGAATCCGTGAATGCGTGGTTTGGCTTCAATGGTATAATCCCCATCCTCTGTCAAGATCAAACTTGTCAAAAGAAAATGTGATTTCAGTAAATAATGCCATTGAATCGCTGATCAGCTGCTGTGTAATTGAGTCAGATATTTATTAATTGCAGTAGAAAAAGTAACATGTATTAAAGAGGCGTTCCTATAACTTTGATCTTTAAATCGATTCAGGAATATTATACATTAAATGAGAATCATTATTGTTTAAACTCCTCCAATTTTCAACAAAAAGCTCCAACTAATTACCGAGAAAAGAATGAAAACCTATTTCCGAAACGAGCCAAAATAGTCACGAGTTGTTTCCCTTTGACCACATAATAAAAAATCGCTGGAAGCGATAAATTATTATCGGTGATTGAAATATATTTCTGACATTATAGAGACATATTTGCGCACACTTTCTTCTGACAAATTATGATAATTGATAGTGCTTTGTACATTTAGCTCATTTAATGTGATAGTAGAGAAAAATATACTTGTTATAGGGAATGCCCCTCGTTTAACATGTAACATACGACTCGAGGACACAATGTCGCCAGTGTCTTAAATCACTGACGCTAGTGCATATCACACTAACGTTGTCAGACTATTTGATTTGCAAAACATATTATAGACACATCGTGGAGACGGTATTACCAGTACGGAACCACCACCAGAGACCAGTCCATGCGTGACATTATATATACGCCAATATACACACGGGGTGACGGGAACCACCACCAGAGACCAGTCTACGTGTAACGTCACGTATACACCAATATACACACGGGATGACGGGAACCCCCACCAGAGACAAGTCCACGCGTTACATTATATATACACCAATATACACACACAGACGACTCATGACGGCTAATTTGACGGTGATAGAAGTATTCCTAGTCGTAGAAGTTGTTACCGAACTGGATGTTATCAATTGCTTGAAACAAGGTCTGTACATCAATGACACCCAATCAGTTTTTCAGGTATCGTGTTTTGTCAGGTATACTCGAGACCTCCAAACAATGTGTTCTGTTCTCTGGTGAGTCCAGTAAAAATCGTAGTTTTCTCGTGAGCAACAACGTTCACAGGGTAGTGTCATGGTATGTGATGTCATCTTATCCAATGATAGAACATCTCTTGTCGGCAAACATCCTGTCGTTGGTATGTACTTGATATATTTGTACTGCTCCATAACGACAAGCAGTATCAGGAAAAAGTCAGGTGGTTGTCATTGACATCTTGGTTTAGTTTAATCATATTTTATTGCATGAATGTTTACAACATTTACAAAGGGCTTGTATATATACATTTAACTACAACAAATAGAAGTATATCATTAATGTAAACCATAGAAATTTTAACAATGTGGTTAATAGAAATTTAAAGGTTACTCACCTTGCTAACCGTGGGAGCGGCGGCCTAGAGGTAGGGCGCGCGCTTCGGGACCGAGAGGTCCTGGGTTCGATCCCCCTGGTTAATTTCTCTGAGCAAGACCCACATGCTCCACTACACCATGGTGTAAAATGGGCATTGAGGGCAGTGTCCATTCCTGGTCGCCGCAGATCGATGTTGGCTGCCACACCACAGGAGAGAAATAATGACCACAGGGAGACACGAATGTAGGTTTCCATATGTAGCCCAATGACCAGGGGAGTTAAAATGTCAAAGGGTGCTTGAGGGGCCTGAAAAGAGCTGAAAAGAGCCCTAGAAAATTGGTAACTTTTTTTTCTAACATATTTGATTTGTTTGGCGTGATGGCTTTTATGTTTATGTTGGAAGGGTACTTTTTGGAAAGAATTGTGGATATCCTAACCATATTTGGTACCGTTGGAAACTAGAAGTTATTCACTATTGAACTGTGTATCTTTTACTGCGTTAAGGTAACGAATGACGTTACTTTGACGTCGCAAACGTCATCACTAAAGCGTTAATTTTAAAATTAGGTCACTGTGCATGATGTTTGTTAACTTGGTCAAGTCGAAGTTATGCCTCTTTTGGTTGCTTGTGTCACCGTTTTATCATATTTGTTGGAGTTACATATAGCTAGAAATATGTTGGGTTATTTCCCCCTTTTACTGTTGAGGCTTGCTGGGGGGGGGGTAATATAATTAGTGCACGGTACTAGTTCGTGTTTGTTAACTAGATCAAGTTGTTGTTATGTCTCGTTTTGTTGTTTGGGTCACCGTTTTGGCATATTTTTGTGAAACTGGGTCGTCTTGCAGCGGGGAATATGGGAACTAGTTCGGGTCTTATTTATGTTTCCTTCTTTCAATTGGGATCACCGGTTGTTTGTTTCTAATCTGTCTTTATGAAAATGTGTCAACTTGCATTTTTGCGGCGAGGACTTGGGCTTTTAATCGGTTCATGGGGTGTGTGTGGGCATTGCTCCGTGTAGTTGTGTAGTTACTGTTTTCTGTGCTCGGCTGGTTTAGTTGAGTGCTAATATCTTTTTTGCACAAATCTTAAACATGATAATCGACCTTATATTGGCATATTTCAACAGTTAGGTTGTTTCTATTTATAATCACGTTCTTTGTTTTCATAAGCGGCGAGTATCACGAAGATGCTTGACATGCAATACAGGCTTGGTTTTGACGCTAACCATTGGTTTTCAATTGTAAAACTACGATCCAACTTTTGTTATTATTATTATTATTATTATTATTATCATACCCTATTATGCGATGGATACAAACATGTAAAAATAATATGGGTAACATATAGCCGAAAAATCGTCTCAAAAGGTATAACCGAAGCTACCTTTTAAGAGACCCCTATACCAGTCGATGTTCATTTTTCACAAAGCCATATACAGTATTACTCTCAACGTTCACTAAAGACATACGTGTTTAATAAGGTTTATCACATAACATGCGGTTCGGGAGTGCCGGAAATATCGTAATGCACTCCCAACCCATTCATTAAACATTCAAATTAGCTTGACGCTGATTGGGTTTTTGGTTCAGGATGACGTAACGTAAGCCATTCCGTGCCTTAAGGATATCCGGGTGTAAAGAAACTCCCCTTGAAGAGTTCTCGAGTTCAGTAATTTTATAACAAATTGACTGATTTCCTTTTAGAGGTCGTGGGTTCAACCCCCACTGGAGCCAAACTATTTTTATTATTTTTTTATTTAATTTTTAGTTATAAGACAATGTTTTGGCTTTGTTACATGACTTTATAGTGCAATTTGGAGATTTTTTTTTTCTTTAATTCTATAGGAATATTATGTGGTAAATAGATGAAAATCGGGTTACTGCGGATATCTGAAACGTATATTTTCAAAACCGCTCGGTAAAACTCAATGGTGCCAATTGTTTAGATCATATTTTATTGCCATTTATCTATAAGTTACTAATTGGCTTTATGCAAAAAAATGCATTGATTTCAAGGAGGGTAGGGTTACATTTTTATTTTTATCTACTTCATAATTAGACCAAACATCATTTTTACACTGTTGATTTAAGAAATAATCATTATAATTAGATTTAAACACACTCTTGTTTTTATTGTGTCATCTGTTGAATACTTATTTTATTTATCATGCAATTGACTCCATTTGTTTTTGAAGTACGTTCTTACGCTGGGTGTAGGGAAATAAAAATAGTAATTACTCTCTTAAATGACAATAAAAGTGTTGTAAAATTCACACGCAGTTGTCTTAATGGGTATACAATAGAATAAAAATGTTAAAAATGCAGTCCTCAACATTTTTAAAAAACTTTTTTACACCTGGACATCGTTAAATCCAACCGTAACGTCAGTATAATACGGACGTCGACATGACGTCGCACGCATTGTAACGCTAAATTTTGAATTAAACCTATGTAGTGTACATCAGCGTTACGAGCGTTCTCTAAGGCTATATGATAAATAGAATCTTACATTCGTGCTAATTATACGTCGACAAAAACAATATGACACCTGGCAAAGCCTCGTATCATATTGTTTTGTCCACTCATTTAATAAAACTCGTATGTAATGAGCACTCATGCAAGATCCTCTATATATTGGGCTTTTAGTAATACTGTGCCTTATTGAAACTATTCAACCGACAATGTTCGTGTTGGGGTCTCCAGAAACCACACACGCGCATGTCATCGAACCAGATTAGACTATTGTTCGCGTCAAAACCCAGCCAAATACAAATATCAAATCTCATCATTTTTTACTTTGCATACTGGCAGTTATTTTTTCTAGTTCATTGTTCAGGATCTTATGGAAGATTGAAACGTACAAATACATTTGTAATATTGTCACGTTTCCTCGAAAATAAAATCTTTACTATTATTATATCGTGACAAGACGCTTGTCTTACCAGTATTATATGATTACCCTAGATAATCATTAAGATACCAACCCATACAAACACCACAAGGTCATGCCGATTGGGTTTTATGTTTAGGGACTTCGTGGGCACAGGTAACTGTATCTATGAAAACGAAAACATTCTTTATAGAAAAATATTATTTAAAAATTTTTTTTTCTTTGTTTTCAACGATACAGTTACCTGTGATCGTGAGTCTTGGTTTTGAAAATATGTTTTGAAAAAAAGAGAACCCCCCCCCCCCCCCCAATAAATTATCTCGATCTGGATGCTCTACATACACTACTTTTATCGGTCTGGTAAGGTTGTACTCCATTTGAATATTAAAGCTGGCACCTACAATAATGTTACTAAGAAGAATGAATTTATTGACTTATTATAAACTACTCTTTTGGGAGGATATTGACCCTTCGATGTATAAAGGAAAATATCCAAATTTGATTTTTAATAAGAAGCTCGATTTCAGAAAGTCACACCTGACGCTAAACATATAAACCATATTTTACATGGCCTAATTGTTAGTCTGTTAGTTTAGCTCAGGTTAGAAACTAATCGTGTTCACCTACATTTACGACTTTCATAAAAATATCTTAAAATAACAATTATAACATCGTTTAATATCTGATAAAATTCTCCGTCTGAGGCACTCCTGACCCACATTGGAATACGTTGCCTATCCCAATCAACCGTTTAATGGCTTCCTTTCAAGATTACAAGAAATAATCTACGATATTTTTTTTTTACAATTTTCTGTCGTATACTTGACATAAAAAGAAGCGCAGCTGTAAAAATCGTTTCTATTTGTAAAATAGTTATGTTCGGTTCCTCTTCGGTGCCAGGGCGTTTGTCAGTCAAAAATGCATACAAGTGATATTCTATTGTTTATTTCTGTTCAAGTATTAAAAGTTTGAAAATTTTGTATTGTGTCACGCCGATTCTATCAAAAGAAATATCCAGTTGTTGTATTTTGGAAGTAAATGATACGGTTGCGTTTTAATTGACGATCAGTATAGTCTTCCATTGATATAAATACTGTATTTTGTTGGAATTTGATGAAGTATCGAAAAAGTGTGTTTTGTGCGTCTATGTCTGAAACTAACGTTAATTCGGCAATAATGGCTTATATTGGGATATATTCTGTTTTAAATTGTTCATTAATAACGGTATGTATGTTTTTATATTATTCCCTCATTCTGGTCACCTCGGCCTTTTACTGGAGACAAACGGAAATGGCCGAGCTTTAACGATTGATTATTCCCTGCGTCATCTGACGGCTACCACTTCTTGTGATATTAGGATAAAGTGAGAGGGAAGTAGTCGTTTATGTGTATACACACTATTAGACACATCAATGAAGTAACGGGTATCGGAAGATAATTAAGAGACAATATTCTACTTCCAAAATCATTGTTATTTGTCATAAGAATGGGGGGGGGGACGGGCATGTATGCGTTCCGTAAGAAAAAATAACTTTCAAATTACGACGTGAATCAAATACAAATGGGTGCTAATCTTGCATGACATTGTGACAGTTTTGAGACACTGGTTCTATTTCTCCTGGCGTAAAATGTCATACCACTTTCACTGTTTCCAGAATTTAGGCATTAAAACGGTGAAATGTTAATGAACATTTCATTATCTGTAGATTATGGATGAAAGGAATAAGCCAGGGTTTTATCGGCTATGCCAATTGTCTTAGAAACACTATGACAATTATATTTCTCCCAGAATAGTACTGCAAGGTCAAATTAAACTAAAGGAATACGTATCGAAATATTTGATGCAGTATAATGAAAGGTCTGAGGAGCGGTGGCTTAGAGGTTTGGCGTGCGCTTCGGGCTCGAAAAGTTCCGGTTGCATCCGCCGTCTGGACTTCTAGGTTATTTCTCTGATGAAGAATAACCCACATTCGCAACCCGACAAAGATGAACATTGGTACATGTTGAGGGCAGTGTCTATACATGTACGATATTTCTGTGTACCACAGATTGATGTTGGCTGCACACCCACCAGGACAGTAAAAACTCTTCTGTTGATAACAAGTCTCTAAAGCGCTTAACACGCGAAAGTCAGCTAGCTGATAGTTCATTAAAAGTCTAAAACAATTTCACTTGATTCACTGATTTTACTTTTAAACAGATGTGTTTTTAAAGTCTTTTTAAAGACTGTCAGAGAGTCAATGCGCCTGATTTCTACAGGAAGACCGTTCCATAAGGTGGCAGCACGTTTGTCGAACCGCCTTTCACCGTAATTCTTGGTTCTTACTTTAGGAATGTTTAATAGCATTGCAGTGTCTGATCTTAAATAGTTCCTTTGAAGAAAGTGTCAGTGTCATGATAATGTGAATGGGTTGAATTTTTCGCATGAATTTACTATTTTGCTTGAACAATCTCTTTAAAGTGTATAGAGCTATATCGGAAGATATTTTTTTTTAAAGTTTCAAAAACTGGAAAACAATTATGCTTTCGTATCCATTAGATCATTTTACGCTTCAGTTTTTACAGAAACTCTCTCAGTGATTTATTTGACATGTGAAATGTCCATTTTCATACGAAAGTGTTCTAGAACACCCTATGAAACTATAAGAATTGTCTATTTTTTGACTACTGAATCAAAGTACACGGAACCCATCCAAAGTTTTAATTTTCAATTAAGGTAGTCGAGTATCGTACTAAAAAGGATGCAAGTAATTATTTTGACATTGAATGACTGTTAGAATATAGCTCTATACACTTTAAGCCTTGATTATGACAAATGGAATCTTTCTTATAATGCTCCTAACAGTCTTTAAAGCTTTGACATGGTAGTGTTGTTTAATGAAGTGATGTTGTATATTCCCTTGACCTTTCTTAACAATGGGAACATTCTATAGATTTTTCAAATCACTTTAAACTGCCTTTCGGATTACTTCAAGTATTCTGGATGACATTTCATTTTCTTTGGATGCAGCTACAGTTAACTAACTTGACATTTAATATTAAGTATGCTGACAGAAATATCGCCCATCATTTTCTTAACGGCTAATTTCAAAACCTGTCAGGTGCAAACGTGAATGGTAATTGAAGCCAATTAAGACATTGGAGTTTTTAAGTTTTTAATATGTCATTCAATTTCGTATGATGTGCTTCACTTGAGTCTGTGTTGTCATGGTTGGAGTTTGTGAGGTTGAGTAATGGTCTGTGTTTACGTGATGTTGACGTGGGTGGCCCTGTGAGGTGTTGTCATGGTCTGTACATGTGAGGAGTTGGAATGGTCTGCCCGTGTGAGGTGTTACCATGGTCTGTAAGCGTTTCCATGGTTTTGGGTGGCCCTGTGAGGTGTCGCCATGGTCTGCCCGTGTGAGGTGTTGCCATGGTATGTGAGGCGCTGCCATGGTGTTCGGTGTTTCTGTTCCTCAGCAAAACAATATTTGAAAATAATACGTATTGCGTATACTTTTATTGTGTTCTAGTAGCCACATTACCATAAGAATGATTGTTGTAGGTATTTTTTTTTTGCAAGGTATGTATAAATAATTTAAGATAATTGAAAAATGATAAACTTAAACTTTGAGACTGGTTATTATAGGTTGATCTTAATTAATAAATACGACTGAATAGAGCCAATTACTAGTACATGTATGCGTGTTCGTGTGTGTGCGAGTGTGTATGTGCGTGCGTGCATGCGTGCATGCGCGTGTGTTTATGTGTGAATCTGATGGTGACACATGATATTTCGTGTTATCATATAGTATGCAGAGTCCCGAGGGACATTTGTACACACGCCCGTCATTTTGTTCCAAGTTACGTCATACCATTTTTTTTATTGTCGTCGACTTCCGGGATCGGCAAATTACAAGGAAACACTTTCAGGGGTTGTTTAAATTTATTATGACGTAACGTCAAAAGTTTGGGGCACGACCGTAACACTAGTAGAGACATAGAGTTTTCACAGGGAAACTCGAACGTTTGTTTTCTTAGGTAGTCTGATAACCAGGGGAAGTTAACATGTCAAAGGTTGCGGTGTCCCACCGTGTATTATCAGTTTTACTTTGCGGCAATTTTGTCGCATGAGTCATTCCTGTTATCATGGTTATCTTTTCTTTTCAAACGACTCCTATGAATTCGAAAACCCGCGACTATTTATCTATAAATAGTTTTTATTACTGTCATGCAGAACAAAGGTCTCAATTCAAATACTGAAGCCTTTTGTTCGCCAAAGGGGAGAAATTAGTTACAAATGTCGTTGGTGTGGGTGTTTTTGTCGCCTGGGTATTGGGGTTGATCGTACATGCTCTTCTTTCACCCTCCCTCGTGGTGATAGATTAGATGATTAGATATCGTGTGTGATAAAATCCAGTAGAATTGCCTTCACAAGCCACCTACAATCAATTAGTATCAATAATAAATCAGAGTAATTTTGTAATAATGTTATCTTCACATATTGTTGGCTGATGATGACATTAGCTGCCACCTGTGTATCGAGTGATACGTACATTCGCACTAAATTACGTTAAAAGTACATAGTACTACATGACGTATATAAATGTAGGGTTAACGCATGATTTTTCGTGCTATTACATCTGCAGAGTCCCGAGGGACGGTTGGTGCCCAAGCCCGTCAGGACAAGGGCATCAACACTGCCGAGGGACTCTGCAGATGTAATAGCACGAAAAAGCATGCGTAAATGCTATTATAGCATAAAAACAACACTTTATTCGTGTTTTTTTTTAAAATGATAACATTTTGGCGGGACATTTTGGGCGACGTCGGGAAAACAAACGCGACGTTGCTTAGCAAACGTTACGTCAAATCATCGTGACAAGTTTTTGTTATGAGCGTCGACTTCCGGTATCGGCAAATACCTAGAAAACAGTGACATTGGTGGTTTATTTACGTTTATTATTTTACTTTTACAGAAAATTGATTAGTAGTTACAATAATAATGTGAATTACAATTCATATAACACTGTAAATCATTTATTTTCGTCGGCTGGGTCCTGAAATGAGCATACTTAAAACTGAACACCAACAGCGCGTGTGCGCGAGATTCTTTACAATAACGTACCTTTTGTTCCCCGTAGTATGAGCAAAATCACCGTTTTTATGCTATAATTTACATTAAAGCGTCGTACAATGTATTCTGGTGTATCCATGCTATCTACGTGCAAAAACATGGGTTAAACTTGTTATTGGGAATCGGTACGTGGTAAATACTGCCTTCGTACGGAGTTGGGTGCACGCAGACACGACCTAGCAGTTTTTGTTTATGATGAACTATCGCAGCGTTCGGACTACGGTTGTTTCATGTACGCAGATGCGCATACATGTCATTGACTACAATTTACAACTAGTGTGAGAGTAAGAAACGTACCTGAGCAGTACATGTAAGTACGTACTGTCTCCGTTACGCTATGCATCAGTGTGTTGCATCCACGCCCCTACCCGGCCGGGTGCTTACCTTCGAGTTTCCCTCGCACTCTGAATCAATACCCCGGGGATAATACTAAGTTGTCAAGAGCTGGGGAAATACCGAAGAGTTCACCATCAGCGGTTTCCCGCAGGGCCGTGGAAGGACAGGGGTTTAACAACCCAAAAGTAAAAATCCCGACCCATCCCCGGGGGATGGTGCCGTGGTTGTAACTGACTGGTGCATTGGGTAGAAAGCGGTGTTGTTCGAGAGGAACAAAACATATCGGATCGGTATGACATATTATACCACAAAGAAATTCCGGGTCTTATTAATAAGTGATGCTACAGTCACAATGCTCGTACGATGTCCGTGCGGATTTACAAACTCGTATGAGTCTGAAATATTTCAATCCTAACGGTATTTGTAGGTTCTTAGCTTCTGGTCACAGCTCGTACGGATCTCGTACGAATTGTACAGAACGTATAGTTTTCACCGGATCACCGATTCCTTTACGAGTTGTGAAAATCCGTACGATGCTCGTACGCGTCTCGTTCTATCCGTACGGGTTCCGTGTTCAGAAAAATCAACTCGTACGGGGCTCGTAGGGCAAATGTGACTAGGGTATGGCCCTCAGGTTGATTAAAACTAAAAATCAATCTAAAATGAAAAATATGAATATCTTGATTTTGCGAAGATTATGTCCAAATTGAAACACAAACACACATTAGAAACGCACGTATTTTTTGTTCGCAATATACCTACTGGACGCTCGCAAGTATTAGCTAGAACTAAACTAACCCATCTCAAAAATCACCAACCTATAGTATTCAATTCCTGTGTTCTACAGAAAGTGGCCAATACGTCATATCCACTATATAAATACTATAGAATGAATGCCACACTGTCACATTTCGATATTTAACAGACGTTTAGGACTTCTTTCTTTCTCATTCAACGATAGGTTAACTTTGAAAGTTGTGCAATATTTAAATATAATATATATTATACATTTAATATATATTTAATAACAATTAGGTATTCCTACGGAACAATCATGACTTATTCAGTCCAATACATTACAACGGTGAGTGATTCGTGTATTTTTTTTGTATTTTTATGAAATTATTTGTTTTACTAATTAAATTTAACATTTATAAATATGTGATTCTATACTTAATACTTATTCTGTACATACTATTTGTAATAAAATAACGGTAAGCGATTTGTGTGTGCATTTTTTTGTATTATTGGGATATTAATAATTTAAGTTAAAACGTGTACCTTAGCAATTGACCGTTTATGGGATTAATTGTAGTAAATGTATATGATTTCTCTTCTAAACATTTTCGACGACATTAAAGACGACTTTAAAATGACTAAATTAGTTCAATATTATTCACTCAAACTCAATTATAGTACGATGTTGTAATAAACTGAGGCAAAATCGAATATAGTTCTACATGTATATATATATCAGTGAAAACATGTAAGGTCTCTAAGATTATATCGGCGTGCTGTCAAATCAGGTCTTTCATTTGAATCCTGAAACTGCATTTTGACTCTTGAATTTGACAAAAGTGCCTATTTTGACTTTTGTTAATTTAACACGAAGATTCAAATTTACTATACTTACATGTATAATACAAATTTTTGCAATATCTTGATGACTCTTGAAAATTGAGAGTCAGGAGTTATTTTGACTTTTCACTTTTGGAGGCTATATAGCGAAAGCCCTGTGTCTTGCAATATGAAGTTGTTTCATTTGAATGTTTATACAATGTACATGCATACATGTCTATTTTTATTTAATAATCACGTTGCTATATAAAATTAATGCAACTGTGTATAAACGTATCGCAATAAGGCATATACGTTGGATTGTATGATATCCCAATAAGTCATACAGTGATCGGAAATTACATGTATTTTTAATCGCAATAAGTCATGCAAGTTGAATTTTATAGTATCGCAATAAGTCATACTAATTGAATTTTATAGTATCGCAATAAGTCATACTAGTTGAATTTTGTGTAAACGCTTCTAGCATCAAGTTCTGCTAACAAACAGATACATGTTTATTGGAGGGGTGTATGTATTGAATAGTGTATACATTTTCTTTTTACGATATAATAGGATATCTACGTGATTGAACTAATAAGGAGTTCGTTGTTGTTAAAAGACTTCCTGTTTGCTTCTTGTTCTCAAGATTCCCACATGGTTTCACGGTTACATTCAGAAAACATATTAGGACCAACCAATTTATATCTTGGTTTATCGTCCTAGGGCGAGTAAGTTAAGGTAGTAGGTCGTCAGAATAGTATTTACTGTACGTACACAGTTAAATGATAACTGTGATAAAAATTGGCTCGTCCGTCTGGTAAGCAAGGTTTATCTAGGTTAAACGGTTGTCCTTGCTATTCCATCGAATGGGATAGTTCCCTCATTAGTATTACTTATTGAATCGACAGTATAACATATGAATGTGTTGTTGAGAAGTTACATGATCGGTCAATGATAAAACGATTCTGTTTTATCGACTCTACTTTTCAGACATATTAGTAAATAGTGTACACTGCACCATGAAAACACCACATGGATGCTATCTGCAATTTGGTACGGCATCATGAATAAAACGGTGTTCATTTTAATAGTTAAAATCAAGTTTAATTAAGTACATGTATAAAGAGCAAAGGCATGTATACATGTATGTGCTCCACATGTAATCCAGGGGTAGTAATTACATTCCCTGTTTCACTAAGAGTGCAATTGGCTACGAGTCCATGCGAGTCCCGTACGATCTCCGTAAGAAGAAAGATTACGATGTCCGTACGGACCTCGTACGAGACATTGTCTTTAACTCGTACGGAGCTAAGAACCTATAAATACCGTTAGGATTAATATTATTTTGGACATCGTACGAGCATTGTGACCGTATAACTGAAACTCTTACTAAAGCTAATTTTGAAAGACTGAACAAAAATCCGATTTCGTGGATGATGTTTAACGATGTTAGCCAGTGTTGCTTCTGGAACAGGGACACCTTTTATATTAAGGACTGTCCTTCTTAAATCTGATTGTACAACGTCATGCTACTTAGCCCGTTGTATTTTAGACAGCTTTGTTCAGATAGAATGCAGCGGAACATGTTTCTTTCAAAGTCAACGCATTGCAAAAACTTGTGTTAAAGGCAGAGAACTCATAAACCGTTTTAAAAAATTCTGTTTTTAACATAAAACGTTGGGTGCATTTGATTTGATTCAGCCTATCAGTTCGTAAACTTCGATATCAAGGTTTGCTAAAAGTTTCCTGAGGTTACTATGACTTTTATAACGGAAGCCGCACAAAACATCTGGCCAAACGTAGTATCTCGTTCACAGTGTACCGATTTCAACTTTGAACGTAAAACTGTCAGGTTATTTCGTACGACTTATTTCTTTTTCACACGAACGAATTTTAAACATGGCGCTGCTTCTCTTCTACTACTATAGGTTAAATAGACTAACCTACGAGGCGGATTAATTTTTACGCTCAATTAATAATTCATTGACCAATACGAAAGCATTGTTAGTATCAACTAACAATGTTTGTATCAACTGACAACAGCGTAGTAGTATTATAGTAGTATCTATTTAGAATATAAATATTTATTTTTCATGACAGAAGTTATTCTGCTTCAGAACACAGATAGGCAGTAAGGACAACAGATACTAGATTAGTGTGGGAGTGTTTTATTTTCATCATTTGGTATTTGTACAACGCGTTCGATTTATCTGTGAGGCCTAAATAAAGTATTGTTTGTTTCCTTGCAATCCACCTACCCAGCACAATTAACCATGTCCGAAAGTTATAGTGAGAAATGAATAAAAATAGATTGGGGGGGGGGGGGGAATTCATTAAATTACATAAACTACAAATACGAATTTTATCTTAAACTGTTCAGCTGTGTCAAATAGTTCGGCCGCACATTCCCGCATTTTAAACATATTCATATGACACCGATAGTTAATGTAGTCGTTATGAATAAAACTCTGTAACACAAATGATTGTAATGGATAGTGAATTAAAGTGAATGTGGTCCCCGTAGCTCAGTGGTTGGTGAGCTTTCCGCCTTATCCGGCGACCCCCGTTCAAATCCGAGTGGAGGCACACATATGTCTTCCATATTCAGCAGAAAGCTAATTGGCGACAAAAGGCTAAGCTCGCGGCATCTAAGGCAAATTTACTAAGCCTTGAGCTTCTTTGGCCTTGCTCTAAAATCGCCATTTCTTCATGCAAAGACATTCCCACTCTTCTCTACTTACCTCAAAATTACAGTAGGTCACGAAAGTGGAAACAAATGTTTTATTTAAGGTCAAGCAGCTTACTCAATGACGTACAAATCATACTAGTAACCAAATATTATTTCATTGATGTCTTCATAAGAAATTCTCTGTGGTCACAGTCAATGGGACAAATTCTTGTTGAACAATAGAATACTATGATATCTTAAACAATACCCTGACCGATTAAATATTAATATAATGCATAATGTCAGACGAGTGACGCCACTGTATTTATTTATAGTAGTGACTCTCTGTAATATAAACTGTTCAATGAATTAAGGCCTAAAAGTTTGTTTCTCGTAGAATTCTGGCCTATCTGACACATCGGCCCTAGACACTTTTTAAAGTGACCCACGCACACGAAATTTTTCTTCGAGTCAATGTTTAGAATTTATACTCACACCATATTGCGAATCATGATTAAACAAACATTCCCCAACGAAAATCTTTGCTCAAAAATACAATTTACTTCCATTCCGATCGACCTGATGCTTTAAGCTCGGGACCAGAAACTAACACTCATTTAGCCTAACCATGTCATGGGATTTGTCTTTGACACCCACACACCCATTTCATTAATCGGTTCGACATTTATATCATTCAGCAGTATGCTGATTAACGCCATGATTAAGTATTCCTTAGAGATTGTGTAACATGTTGCATTAAGACTTATTTATAACACAATAGAAATTGGGTTTCTGTGTTAGTTCCTGACACCGTCATTTCACCAACTTATGATATAAATCAAATACTAGTACATCTTCCTTAAAATTTATAATACCTAATGCCTAGGCCCCACTGATAATTTTTGTCTCGGCTAAATATATGGACATCGGAATGCAACAAGAAAAGGGCACTCGTTGACTAGAGACAGTTTTGAAGAAGTCATTAGAAACTTTGTGAAATCCCTGTTCCCGACGCCTTTGAGGCCGTCATTAGAAACTTTGTGAACTCCCTGTTCCCGACGCCTTTGATGCCGTCATTACAAACTTTGTGAACTCCCTGTTCCAGACGCCTTTGATGCCGTCATTAGAAACTTTGTGAACTCCCTGTTCCCGACGCCTTTGATGCCGTCATTAGAAACTTTGTGAACTCCCTGTTCCAGACGCCTTTGATGCCGTCATTACAAACTTTGTGAACTCCCTGTTCCCGGCGCCTTTGATGCCGTCATTAGAAACTTTGTGAACTCCCTGTTCCCGACGCCTTTGATGCCGTCATTAGAAACTTTGTGAACTCCCTGTTCCCGACGCCTTTGATGCCGTCATTAGAAACTTTGTGAAATCCCTCATATCCAACTATTTGTCCCATTTGTATTGGATGTGTTTTCGAGTCGACCACAGTTATCTTTCCTTGACTGGTGTTATACCGGTTTTAATCTGGCCGATCTTATCTCGATTGCGTAATCATGCTGTGCTAACTCCACGGGTAGTCGGAGCGCATTAATTTATGTTTATCCTTTGCTGGAGGGGTTTTGTTCTCTCAGCTACTCTTTGGATATTTTGGATATTTTGTGTACATGATGCATACCAGGGTCTTAATTAGGACAGGAAGAGCTCTGTCATTATGAAATGCTGTTTTGAAGATGTGTGTCATCAAGAGCATTTATACTTCCCAGGTATCATTCAGAATTAGTTGATCATAAGTGAAAAATCTAATATTATGCATTTGTTTAAACAAGTAACTGCAAGACACTAGATGATATGTAGTTCTATATAAGTATGCATGTTTTATGGATGATAACAAAAAATAAACGGTTACAAGTAACTGTACAATGCGCAAGTGTTCATTTTTACATCACCAAATTGTCACCGCTTCAGTATTGTGCAAATACCAAAGAGATGCAAAGACAGTAACAAATTAACTGTTTTAATTGATAACCTTCTACCGGTCTTTGTGGAGGGGATTCGTGTCTATATATTATGACGCATGTAGATATATGGAATACATGATAGTACGTGGCTGGTATTCACAAAGCATCTTAGTTAGAAACGTAAATCAACGTTTTCTTGGTGATCATTGAAAATAATCACTTGTTTATCTGACTCAAAATATGAAATTTTTGCTCGATTTGTAAGAAAGAATATATATAGGTATTTCACATGCTGACTGGTTTGAGTAATATTTCAATTTGGTATGAAATTTCTACCCGTGATGCTTCGGGAAACCGGGGCGTGGTTAGTACTATTTACTTGTTTCTACTTAATGGTAGATTTTTAACAAAAAAACAATTCACTGTTTCAATTAATTTTATTGCTGCATATCATATTAATTTATTTTAGACTAAACCAGGTATTTATAACTAGTACACAAATAAAGTAAATTGGATCAGAATTACAAGTGAAACACAGTTGTACAGTGTCACACTGTTTAGTAGGTTTTTTTACCTTTTTGACGGTTAAGATTCTTTTCTACAATTCGAATGTATTCAATTAGGTGGTACAAAGTGTCAATTAATCAGTATATTATACAAGTGTAATGTAATTCGTCATTTTCTATTTCTCACCTCAGTACGATTATTATAATGAATTAAGCGTGAGCTTATTATATACATTTCACTATATTTAAATACATGTATAACTTTCAGAATCGGCAATGATTTAATCAATTAAAGCCCTACATTCTCCCTTCTATGTTTCTGGTCCAGAACTTTATAGAGGGATCAGCATGATGCCAGCATTGTGCCAGCATGAGATCACTATCAGTGATTATCTGGGGTCATAAAACACTGTAACTGGTCAGTGTAAGGGATCAGAGGCCCATATAGCTACTGGTAATCAATAATGTGCTACTGTAATATATACCCTTGAAAATATGTGTTGCATTGTGTGTTTGTTTAATTTGTATAATTAGATATATTTCTTTGATTTTTGTTATCATCTGGTTTAAGTATGTAAAATCTATTTGTCAAAATATTTACTATTTTAGTTATTAATATTCCCTAAGAGTTATTTAAATAAATACACACCCAAACCAGATACAAATAAAACTAAGCAACTATACCAAAGAGGTGCACAATATCAATTCTGATTGTATGTCTGTGAATATACCTTTTTTTTATAAATATAAGATACCATAATACGCATAGATCTAGTTAACAAATTAAAAAAAATTAATTCAAAACATCAAAACAAAACCAACATCAAAAATAACATTTTTATATCTTATGAATAATATCAATTCACTCATTTCATTGAATACATTATTAAGAAATGTTAATCATGAGGCATACAGCTACCGGTATATAAGTTATATATGTTCAGATTTTTTAAACACTTATAATTGTGCATTAATTTGCATGCATTTGTGTCTAATCACACGACAGTCGTTTTCAAGCAACACAAACAAAATTATGTCAATCTTAATGGTTCAGGGTTTTTTTCACAATAAAATATTACAAAAACTCATATATCAATTTAATTTTACTATAGACCTATAGATATTTTATAACTTCCTGTCATAAAGGGAACTCTTGTTGTCTCTTATCTAATACTAGGGCCTCTTGTAAACTAATTAACATGCTGTGCAATGTTGCATAATATTATGTAATAGGGTACAATATGGTCAGATATCTCAAAAATCAGTAACCACATGCTGAGAAACCTATGACCAAATGTGGTTGGCCCAGTGCCAAAATCCAGGTCTTTAAGTCTAAGTTTCAAATCTCAAAAATCATAATTTAGCATGTATACAGGAAATATAGTGGTTTTATTACCCTTAAAGCGAATGTACCACTTTTATTACCCCACATGCTGTGACAATCGCAGCGGGACGCGTCATAAAACAATTAACAGTATGCCAATATTAGATGTGTGTATTAATTTTTTGCTTAAAAAAATACCTGCTTTTAAAAAAACGTAAAAATGGGGTAGATCTAATAATCGCATTTCTTATATCAAAACACCAATCTGACGGGAAGAAATTAAACTGTTATATAAGTTTGCACAAAATATATCCCCCGAGAAACGAAATAACTATAAGCAAGAAAGTAAACAAGTTTGATAGCAAATCCGTCCATTTCCTTCTTTGTTCAATGTGATTGATAGTCATGTTAAAAACCTTTAAAAAGGGGGTTGATCCCATAAAGATACAACTATGAAATTTAGTGCATTATTTTGCAGATATATCAAACTACAAAATATGTTTGCACATAAGAAATACCTCAAATAGTTATTATCATATGGACAATTTTACGTGGAGTCCCCATGCCTTCCAATGGTAAAAAAATTGTCACATGTGCGAATACAAATGGGACAAATAGTTGGATATGGTTCCCGATGCCTCTTGAAGCTTATTTATTTAAATCGGGAGTTCATATGGGGAGCGGTGGCCTAGAGGTATGGTGCGCGCTTCGGGATCGAGATGTCCCAGGCTCAACATACCCGTCTGGACCACTGGTTAATTTATCTGAGCAAGAATGACCCACATGCTCCACTCCACCAAGGTGTAAATTGGTACATGTGAGGGAAGTGTCTAATCCTTGGCGCCGCAGATTAGTGTCGCTTGCCACACCGACAGGGGAGACATATTCTCCCAAGGGAGACACGAACGTAGGTTACATAAGGTAGCTCAATGACCAGGGGAAGTTAAGTTGTCAAAAGGTGGTTGCACAGCTAAACTCCTAAAACAGCTATCGAACATGTAATAGTACACATCATTTAATAACAAAATGACTTAAATATGGTAGGGTAATGAGATTTTGAAGCATAACTTGAATTAAAGTGGGTGGGGTAAATTAACCGTCCATTTTTCTAATATCACCACTGTGCCATATTGAGTATATTGTAAGTACCAAATGTGCCTTATATCATGTTTTATGCAGTTTTCTTGTTAAAAACAAGTTGAAACGTAAATAGCATGCAAAAAAACATGAAATTTTTTAAAACCTTGCTTTTATAACGGAAAAATGACGAAAAAACGGCAAATTTTACAATATCATTGTTTGTTATAGTTTGTATACATGAAGAACTTTTTATCTAAAAATCGTTTTAAACTGTTGCTATATGATAGTAAAACACATCATTTAATATCAAAATGACTTAAATATGGTAGGGAAATGAGATTTTGAAGCATACTTTGTACTGAAGTGGGTGGGGTAAATTTGCCGCCAATCTTTTACAAGTTCACCTCTGTGACATAATACTCATACTATAAGTACCCATTCTGTCTTATATCTTGTTGTATTTGTTATTGTGATAGAAAACATGTTAAAATATACAAATTAAGCTCAAATCATGATATTTTGGTTTTGAATATTTAAAATTTATTTGTTTTATGACGAAAAAGTGACGAAAATAGGTAAAATATGGCATGTCTTTTATCTTACTCAGTATACATGTTGTAATTTTGGCCAAATGATTATTTCAAATAGTTCTAAAAATAGCAAGAGATACTATGTCTGGCTGGGAAAGGTACCACAGACACCCAGATATTGGCTGTATTCAGCTGTAATTTGGCTGTATCAGGATGTGGTAAGTACCTAAGAAATCAAGAAATGACTGCATGTTGAGGGGGGGATAATACCTTAGAAACCAATGATTGGCTTTGTCTGACTGTAGTATGTACCTTGAGGCCCAGAAATGACGGTGTCTAGCCTGTGTAAGTACATCAGAAACCCCAAAATGGTTGTGTCTGGTTGTGGAAGGTACTGGTACCTAAGAAACATATAAAGGGCCATCTCAGGCTGCGATAAGTACTTCAAAATCCAAGGTCAGGCTGTGTTTGGCTGTGGTAGTTACCTAAGAAACCCGTATAATGTTGTATCGGACTGCTGTATGTACCCCAGAAAGTCAGAAATAGCTATATTCAGTTGTGATAGGTACCTCAGACACCCAGAAATGGAGGTATTTTGCTGTGATAGGTACCACAGACACCCAGAAATAGATGTATCGAAATGTGATAAGTACCTCAGACACCCAGAAATGGAGGTATCTTGCTGTGATAGGTACCTCAGACACCCAGAAATGGAGGTATCTTGCTGTGATAGGTACCTCAGACACCCAGAAATGGAGGTATCTAGCTGTGATAGGTACCTCAGACACCCAGAAATGGAGGTATTTTGCTGTGATAGGTACCTCAGACACCCAGAAATGGAGGTATCTTGCTGTGATAGGTACCTCAGACACCCAGAAATGGAGGTATCTTGCTGTGATAGGTACCTCAGACACCCAGAAATGGAGGTATCTTGCTGTGATAGGTACCTCAGACACCCAGAAATGGAGGTATCTTGCTGTGATAGGTACCTCAGACACCCAGAAATGGAGGTATCAAGCTGTGATAGGTACCTCAGACACCCAGAAATGGAGGTATCAAGCTGTGATAGGTACCTCAGACACCCAGAAATGGAGGTATCTAGCTGTGATAGGTACCTCAGACACCCAGAAATGGAGGTATCTAGCTGTGATAGGTACCTCAGACACCCAGAAATGGAGGTATCAAGCTGTGATAGGTACCTCAGACACCCAGAAATGGAGGTATCTTGCTGTGATAGGTATCTCAGACACCAAGAAATAGCTGTATCTAGCTGTTATAGGTACCTCAGACACCCAGATATGGAGGTATCTTGCTGTTATAGGTACCTCAGACACCCAGAAATGGAGGTATCTTGCTGTTATAGGTACCTCAGACACCCAGAAATGGAGGTATCTTGCTGTGATAGGTACCTCAGACACCCAGAAATGGAGGTATCTTGCTGTTATAGGAACCTCAGACACCCAGAAATGGAGGTATCTTGCTGTGATAGGTACCTCAGACACCCAGAAATGGCTGTATCTAGCTGTCATAGGTACCTCAGACACCCAGAAATGGCTGTGATAGGTACCTCAGACACCCAGAAATGGCTGTGATAAGTACCTCAGACACCCAGAAATTGCAATATTTGCCTGTGATAGGTACCTTAGATGCTCAGAAATGGCTGTATCTAACGGTGATAGGTACCTCAGACAACCAGAAATGTCAGTATCCGGCTGTGATTGTTATCCCAGAAATGGCTGTATCTGAATATGATAGGTAGCTCAGACACCCAGAGATGACAATATCTGACTGTGGTAGGTACCTCATACACCCAGAAATGGCAGTATTAAGCTGTGATAGGTACCTTACACACCCAGAAATGGCAATATCTGAATATGATAGGTACCTCATACACCTAGAAATGTCAGTATCCAGCTGTGATAGGTACCTCATACACCCAGAAATGTCAGTATCCGGCTGTGATAGGTACCTCATACACCCAGAAATGGCAGTATCCAGCTGTGATAGGTACCTCAGACACCCAGAAATGTCAGTATCCGGCTGTGATAGGTACCTCATACACCCAGAAATGGCAGTATCCAGCTGTGATAGGTACCTCATACACCCAGAAATGGCAGTATCCAGCTGTGATAGGTACCTCATACACCCAGAAATGTCAGTATCGGAATATGATAGGTACCTCAGACACCCAGAAATGGCAGTATCCAGCTGTGATAGGTACCTCATACACCCAGAAATGTCAGTATCCGGCTGTGATAGGTACCTCATACACCCAGAAATGGCAGTATCCAGCTGTGGTAGGTACCTCATACACCCAGAAATGGCAGTATCCAGCTGTGATAGGTACCTCATACACCCAGAAATGGCAGTATCCAGCTGTGATAGGTACCTCATACACCCAGAAATGGCAGTATCCAGCTGTGGTAGGTACCTCAGACACCCAGAAATGGCTGTATCGGAATATGATAGGTACCTCAGACACCCAGAAATGACAATATCTGACTGTGATAGGTACCTCAGATACCCAGAGATGACGGTATCTGGATGTGATAGATACCTCAGATACCCAGAAATATCAGTATGCGGCTGTGATAGGTACCTCATACACCCAGAAATGGCTGTATCTGGCTGTGACAGGTACCTCATAAACCTTAAGAACCAAGAATTGGCTGCATCTGACTGTGGCGGGTACATTGGAGACAGAGGAATCTTTTATCTAGCTGTGGTAGGTACCTCAATATCCCAGAACTAGTCAAATCTGACTGTGACCAGCACCTCAGAAACACAGAAAGTGATACAAAACCCAGATATTGCTGTATCTGACTGTGACATGTACCTCAGTGGGTCAGAAAAGGCTGCATCTGACTGTGGTACGTACCACGTAAGTCTGAAATTTCTGTATCTAGATGTGGTAGTAACCACAGAGAGCAATATCTGACTGTACGTGGCAGTATCGAGGGTATTTGGTACGGTACCACAGAAACCAAGCTACATGTATTTGTGTACTA
The DNA here is from genome assembly GCA_963678985.1 of Spisula subtruncata. Lineage (NCBI taxonomy): Eukaryota > Metazoa > Mollusca > Bivalvia > Venerida > Mactridae > Spisula > Spisula subtruncata. The sequence continues at coordinate 5,403,206 of OY787673.1, read as the reverse complement.
GGCAGTTATATCTACTCTTTTTAACCATTTAACCAGAACATGAATAACGCAAAAGTGTTATGTATAGCATAGAGCCAGAAATACAAATACATGAGTATGAGTTTATTTTCAAATACAATGGATATATACAATCCATGAGTATAGAAAATTTTCACATATTCAATGCAATCATCAAAAGTGGTCAAAACACATGTTTTAAGTGTTTTAGGCAGGGATATAAGCAAATGTTGGTTTCCTTAGAAGATTTTATTCAGCAGTGTCGTGTACCGCAATGAGCACGAATTGTTTTCACATGTAATTTAATAATACGGGAATTAAGTAACCTGTAGGGTCAGAAAATGCAGTATTGGGCTACTGTTTGTTTCTCAAAGGCTTTGTTATGTAATCAATTATGATTTTCATGACAAACGTCCATATGAAGCGCCGTGCGATGCAGGTTTCCAATATGTATGATAGTATCACAGACACTCTTTTAATGGTGTTAGCAGCACTTATGACCTTTTCGTTTTAAACAAGCAATTATTGTGAATGAAACAAATTCAATATAAGAAACATTTGAAAAATACTATTTTGCCAATTTTTTTCGCCACATTCATGTCGAATTTAGCTCACTTAGTTATAAGAATACATTAAACTAAAAATTAAGTTGCATTTAGATATAGTATAACACAAATATTACCGTTGAATGTTATTCAAGTAAAATAATTCATCAAAAACATTTGTTTTTAATGTCAATACGAATTTCATTTTAGGGAGTCAATTTACCCCACCCACTTCAATACAAATTATGCTTCAAAATCTCATTAACATACCATATTTAAGTGATTTTGATATTAAATGATGAGTACTATTATCATAAGAACAATTTAGAATAATTTTTGCATGAACAATACTTTATGCATACAAATTATAACAAACGATAATGTATAATTTACCGTTTTTCGTCATTTTTTCGTCATAAAAGCATTTTTTTAAACAATGTATGTAAAAATGTCATGTTTTTGCATGATTTGTATCTTTCAACATGTTTATAGTAAGAAAACTGCATCAACCATGATATAAGGCACATGTGGCACTTACAGTATGCTCAATATGGCACAGTGGTGATATTTGAAATAAATGGCAGTCAATTTACCCCACCCACCGCAATACAAGTTATGCTTCAAAATATCACTACCATAACATATTTAAATGAGTTTGATGTTAGATAGTGTGTATTAATATCAGAACATCCGTTTAGAATGATTTTTGGACAAAAAGTACTTCATTTATACGTATTATAATAAACAATATTGTATTAATCGCAGTTTTTTCGTCATTTTTTCGTCATAAAAGCAAGATTTTAATAAAATATATGAAAAACCTTCATATTTTTTGTATGATTTGTATCTTTAAACATGTTTTCTATAAGAAAACCGCATAAAACATGTTATAAGACACATGTGGTACTTACAGTACGCTTAATGCAGTACTGTGGTGATATTTGAAAAATTGGCAGCCATCTTGGCGGCCATCTTGGATATCTCAGCATAGTGAAAGCAGAATTTTTTAAGAAATCACTTTTCTTAAACCGGACGCAATAAGCTTTAAATTGATACCAATTATAGATTTGGACAAGAATTGTAAATAAACGGCCCTTGGCTCTTGGACTAATGTATTTCCTAGACTGGTCGCTTCGATATCTATTTATAATTCATGTTGTATATTAATAATTCTATACGACAAAATACTGATTCCATAAATCTCCCATTATGCCGTGAATAGTTAGAAAATAAGAACCCTGACATTTAGGTAATTGCATATTTACTATGGGGACCAAAAATTATTAATGATAAATCCAATTTCTATAGAGCTTCGGTAAATTCTTCCACAATGGATTTCTACTGTTACACGAAGTTTTGATTTTCCTTCCTTCAGTCATAAACGTGTGGCTTTTAATGTCGCAATTGACAAAGACACCATTGAATATCAATATTAAAATTATTAATTAATTATTAACATAATTACTCCCAAGGGTATTCATTTTATTTCACGCGTACAACTGTAGTCATGATTTAATCATCGATGTACTTTTGTCACTTTATAAAGAGTTGGGGACGATTTATTCAAAATATTTGTAAAAATCTGTAAATTGCACCAAAGTTTACAGTCATAAGACCGATTATTCAGACAACAAACCAATTCTTACAAATTTACACCATTACAATGCTTCCGGTTTCAAGATGGCGTCAAACATGGCCGCAATTTTAATTCGAAGTTACGGTACACTCCCTACAAGAACACCTAATTCTCCCAGTGAAATCGCTGGCTTAGAATGAGAAGGTCGTAAGTACAAAATCGATAATTTTAGCAAACAAGGAAAAACTGTCCGAAAATTACTCTTGATGTATGGTCAACATGCCAAGTTCCGATGTTCACGAAAATAGGCTAATAAGAAGCGCCTTATGATGCTGATTTTAAATATGTCACCTTCTAATTCTAAGCCAGCGACTTGTACTGGTATTTCTCGAGAATGAGTTCATATTGTGATTTTATGTGTAAATGTAAATGTAGACACTAGATATACATTTATATGTGCATGCACATATGCATCTTGAGTGACATTCAGTATTGATCTTATTTGACTTATGGATAAAGACAACCAATCATATCACACCATATAACACTATTGTCAGTTACAAGCCATATGATTGGCCATCCTTATTCTCCAATTACTAGTAAATAAGATCAATATCGAATCCCACCGAGAGACGGAACGTAACGATAAGGTGACTTCCGGTTTCCATGAAGACATGTGCCCGTTGGCTAAGCAAAACGCTTCTTAGCGCTTTCCATAAGATGAAATCCATGCCTTCTTTATTCAATTGAACGGCAGGTGACTGAATGAAGACGATCAGTAGCGCTTTTCTGAGGCAACAGACAGCTGTACGTTTCCGCTCAATAACGAGTAACTTGAGATACTAGATACTGGTATCATAAAACATGTTTATAACGTATCATTACATCAGGGGCCTTATTCACCAACGTTCTAAGTCTAAAACATAGACTTAGACTTAACCTTTTCAAATGTTCTTTTCGCTCTCGTGTTGTTATAAATGTACCGATCTAGATATAAATTTGCATACATGTGAAATAGGGGACAACAAACAGTCATATTAAATTCCACATGGTTAAATATAATTTCAAAGAAATGACAGTGATAATGAATAATGACATTTTTAAGTCTAAGTCTGAGTTTTAGACTTACGACGTTGGTGAATAAGGCCCCAGATGTTAAGTGCCGTACGTGTGGCGGTTGTAAAATGTCTTTCTGTACCTTACTTCAGTGTAATTACCATTCATAACCCCACCCCTTTATGGTTAATTATGTATGAAATTCAAAGTCCACTGTGTGTCATTCATTGTGGAGTGAGCATATATGCTTGCTTGAAATACTGTATACCGGGTATATATTTCACGGTGTCCAATTTTCGCGTTAATTAGTATGCATTTTGAGACAGTTTGTTCTATTCCTATATCGCTTAGAATGAGAAGGTCGTAAGTACATATACGACTGATATATATTCAAAATCAACAGCACTAGTTTCTTCTGAGCATATGTTCATGGGCAACGAAACTTGTCATGTTGACCAACAGCTTGTTCTACCACAAGTAAAGAGTAATTTTTGGACAGTTTTTTTTTGTTTTCTCAAAATTTCAATTTTGTAGTTATGACCTTCTCATTCTAAGCCAGCGATATATCTATGCCATGGTGGCTAGACGATGGTGTCGTTTGGAGTGGCTTTGAATTGTTTGGGCGACAGAGTATTTAGTTTACTAACAAGACTGCGTTCATAAAAGCAGTATACCAATTCACAACCAATGGTATTTCAGACAGGACAGAGCTTATAGTCGTGCCGAAAAATACTCGATCGAGCTCGTTTTTCGGTCGATTTGACCCTGTCCAGTTCATATTACGGCCAATTTGACCCTGTCGAGTTCGCAGCCCGGTCGATTTGACACTGTTGAGTTCGTAGTCAGGCCGATTTGACACTGCCGAACTGGTATTCCGGCCGATTTGACCCTGTCGAACTCGTATTCCTGCAGATTTGACCCAGTCGAGCTCGTGTTCCGGTCGATTTGATCCTGTCGAGCTCGTGTTCCGGCCGATTTGATCCTGTCGAGCTCATGTTCCGGTCGATTTGATCCTGTCGAGCTCGTTTTCCGGCCGATTTGACCCTGTCGAGCTCGTTTTCCGGCCGATTTGATCCTGTCGAGCTCGTGTTCCTGCCGATTTGTGTTCCGGTCGATTTGATCCTGTCGAGCTCGTGTTCCTGCCGATTTGTGTTCCGGCAGATTTGACCCTGTCGAGCTCGCATTCCGGCCGATTTGACCCTGTATCACAATGCCATAAAACTGACGACAAATGTATCATCATGTGAAATATGACATCGGATAATAACTTGGATGTTGGGTATGATTTATTATTTGTCTATTTTCAGGTTCTACTCGGGTGTTTAGCCTACGTAAAGTCAGAAATATGTGTAAGTATAATCGTTATCACTTACCACACAGGGACCCAAAAACGTAAAGCCGACCCTTTCTATCAGAAATGGATTTCATTCCAAAAGATATTCCAAAAGTCCCTAAATAAGACTAATTAAAATCGGAACGTAGGAATATTAATTGGTGTTAGTCTAGTTTTCTATTATACTAGAATTCCAAAAGATATATAATAATTTTACAGTATACACTCTCCAGAGCGACCCTCTGTAGAGCAACAATCTCTACACAGCAACATCTTCATAATTCCCCCTTAGTTGATATTTATTCTCAAGTTAACCTCTGTTTGTAAATATTGTTTTGTATCTACTAAACGCCAGTGAATAACACCTTTTTTATTTTATTTTGGAAACATATATCTGGTAGACATTATGTATTAAACATAGCTTGTCATTTAATTAAGTTGAAACAATGGCGTATACCTCAACTTAAAAACAATAATTTAATGTAATATTTGTTTCGGTGTTTTGTAGGATTTAGACTGTGGTCCAGGCTATGTGTGTGCATTACGACGTAGTACGTGCGACTACCCACCGTGTCCAGTATTCCCTACATGTGCAGGTAACGTAAATTTCTCACGCGTGTATGCAAGTAACGTAAATTTCTCACACATTTTTTATTTATGCAGGTTTCTTAATTGTCTTACACATGCCATTTACGCAATTTTACTCTTACGTAACGTAAATTGCTGATATTTGTGAGTAACGTAAATTACTCTTTTATACAGATAATGTATATAACTCTTACGTAACGTAAATTACTGATACGTGTAAGTAATTGTAAACTGCTCTTACTTGCACATAGGCGGGTAACGTAAATTACATTTGGTGACGTATAATACAAAAAATGCAGGAGTAAGATAAATTATACATGCAAGAAACGTTCTATACATTCAGGTAGCAATTGATAATGACATAATTATGAGTTATAGTCAACTTAATAAGCTCCTCCGACTGTATTTTGTGTTACTAAAGTGATGTTTGTTTTTATTTCCCTTGCTTATACATGCATTATATAAGTAGATTTAATGTAAAATATGCGCTTCAAAAATGGTCTTAAAGCATCCTTAATGAATTGCATGGCTTTTACTTTCAATGCTCGTATTCTTTTTCGATCCTTGTACAATGGTTGCACGTCTTTGTATTATATTTGCATGCTCAAAAAATGCCATGTTAATTATCTTTATTGTCCTCCATAGTTTATTTTATAATACTTGCATGGTATTTATAAAGCATCTTAAGTGAAAACTTAAATATTTTGACTTAAGTTAAAATATTGAGATGTCCATCTTTTGCAAGAAATGAAATATAGCCCATGTTTTCCATATGAGTACTGTAGCTATTTACATAATGCTTCTAAACAATGAACATAGCTGTTACTATTAGTATTCATATTTAGATTATGCACTTAAAGAAAATTTGAAATTTTAAGAAAATTCTAAGTTTTCACTTAAGTGCTTTATACATACCGGCCCTTGTACAAACGTTACGAACAATATGTTATTCAAGTAAAGCTAACCTTAAACTTCAGACAAACAACCTTTTCATGGGATTTCCATCCAATGAACATTTGCATTTTAAATACAGAGCTTCCAACAATTACAATGACATACAGATAATATTGTTAATTACTATTCGATTATTTGAACCCCAAATTGTTTCATTTCAGCTGCTCTTGGGACTCGGATGCACTTTTGTAAATGTACTGAAATTATTCAATTATGCTAATATGTAAACCAATATTTTGCGTGTTATTTTGGCCTTCACTTGCACTGCCTTTTGTGGTCATCTAGCGGTCAGTTTGTGCAGCTTGTAAGACAATACAAACAGCCAGCAAAGGTCATACCACGTGTTCACCGACACAGGTCTATAAATAATATTATACCAGTAGGGGCGTTTTCTAAGTTTCAGGAAAAGTACTCTATAAGATTTAGTTAAGGTTCGAACTTTACAGATACATGTATATAACAATGTTATTTATTCGTTGCATACTATCGAGGAATATGTATTGGAAAACGTTCCGTTGACTCGAAGTCAAAAGGAATTTAGTTAGTAAACTGACAATTCAGAGAAACTATTTCTGGAACTTAAAACACGTCCCTCATTGGGGAAAAAGTCATCTTTCTGGTATACATAGTGAAATTACACACAGCAACACATTATATAAGAAGCGAATTTGCTAAATTAAGAGTGGAGCATAAATACCCGTTTTGTATTGAAAACGATATTTGATATGGTTCGGTTTTTAATCGAAACAAAATCCTTCAACTCGCGAGGTGAATGTAAATTCTTACCTGTAGAGAAACCGGAAGCGGAAGTGGAAGCGGAAGCGGAAGCGGAAGCAGAAATCATTGCCATTTCGATTCAAATTACTATCATCTTTATTCTAGTGATAAACTCTGCAGAAAAGCAAGTTGACAACAGACGTCACGTGGGAAAGATACTTTCTAAGGACAACACTAGACATTCCTTACTTAGTGCCTCGTTATTGTGTAAGCTTTCTATTTTCTGTTGCAATGTAACTCAAAGGTGACGTGGTTATTTTCGTGGTTTTAAACATGATCATGGAACATATGTTGGGAGTCACATTTCTTGTCCGATCACCTGTAGACAAAGACAAAATTGTGCGCGCTATTTCTCAGATACCATTTGCCAGATGTCCTTCGGTGTTTTTATTTGTCATTATTAACTGTGTAAGGACATCATCTGTAGTTTCACTTTCAGGGAGAACTACAGTTTTATGTTTTATAACCACGTCACTGTTGGTTTCCGCTACTCTGCATGCATCTTAAATCTTTGTTCTTATTGTAAACATGACACTTCCTATTCTTAAATCAACGGAGCCTTTGTCCCTAACAGACACAGGATAACAGACCATTTATTCTTTCCGAAAAGAACATTTGTTTTCTTCTTGCAGGGGTAAAATTTCTTCTTATTATATTCGTATGTAACGTATTTTCATTGTCTTTCTGACTCGCTTCATTTTGTTCTGCTTAATATATTCTTGTCTGTTATCATTTGCTTTTCTATTCTTACGCACACATATTACCGGATCTGTTACTCGTTTATGCTAATTGGAACCCAATTTCTGCCCGGCAACTTCAACTATATGAAACCAGGCCCGGATCTCCTGAAGCACCTCAAATGTGAACCTCAGCTCAAATTGAGATTTTGCTAAAACCAGAGTATATATAAAGTTTGATTTGGTACAATAAAACCAGAACAGTGTTTCTGTTTTTGGTGTTAATTGCGAACACCGTACCTCATATTATTTACCTCAAGGACCAGTGACAATAACTGAGATGAGATTTAGCTCAATTTGACATGCTTCGGGAGATCGGGGCCAGGTTACACATTTTGTGTTGCATTGTAATTACTGGTTAGTTACTTTATTTTTTATATTATTTTTCCGAAGCATCAAGTGACCGACCAGTTTGGTCGATTGGTAGATATTCCCGGCCTGGTCAATGCCCTGCACCAGTGTTAACCGGATCATGTATAAACACATGCACAGCTGATATCGATTGCCCACAACAACAGAAGTGTTGCCCAAGTCGATGTGGAAGGACATGCCGCAATGTAGCAAATGGTGCGTATACCATATCTTATTTCTACTAGTTCATTCAGACATTTTATGTTGTTTCTTTGTGAAACTATGTCATCCTGCTCTTTTGCAGCGGTTTGTGAAACCATGTCATCCTGCTCTTTTGTAGCGGTTTGTGAAACTATGTCATCCTGCTCTTTTGTAGCGGTTTGTGAAACCATGTCATCCTGCTCTTTTGTAGCGGTTTGTGAAACTATGTCATCCTGCTCTTTTGTAGCGGTTTGTGAAACCATGTCATCCTGCTCTTTTGTAGCGGTTTGTGAAACCATGTCATCCTGCTCTTTTGTAGCAGTTTGTGAAACTATGTCATCCTGCTCTTTTGTAGCGGTTTGTGAAACTATGTCATCCTGCTCTTTTGTAGCAGTTTGTGAAACTATGTCATCCTGCTCTTTTGCAGCGGTTTGTGAAACTATGTCATCCTGCTCTTTTGCAGCTGATTGTAAAACTAGGTCATCCTGCTCTTTTGTAGCAGTTTGTGAAACTGTGTCATCCTGCTCTTTTGTAGCGGTTTGTGAAACTTTGTCATCCTGCTCTTTTGCAGCTGATTGTAAAACTAGGTCATCCCGCTCTTTTGTAGCAGTTTGTGAAACTGTGTCATCCTGCTCTTTTGCAGCTGTTTGTAAAACTAGGTCATCCCGCTCTTTTGCAGCGGTTTGTGAAACTAGGTCATCCCGCTCTTTTGCAGCGGTTTGTGAAACTATGCAATTCCGCTCTTTTGCAGCGGTTTGTGAAACTAGGTCATCCTGCTCTTTTGTAGCAGTTTGTGAAACTATGTCATCCTGCTCTTTTGTAGCAGTTTGTGAAACTATGTCATCCTGCTCTTTTGTAGCAGTTTGTGAAACTGTGTCATCCTGCTCTTTTGTAGCAGTTTGTGAAACTATGTCATCCTGCTCTTTTGTAGCAGTTTGTGAAACTGTGTCATCCTGCTCTTTTGCAGCTGTTTGTAAAACTAGGTCATCCCGCTCTTTTGTAGCAGTTTGTAAAACCATGTCATCCTGCTCTTTTGTAGCAGTTTGTGAAACCATGTCATCCTGCTCTTTTGTAGCAGTTTGTGAAACTATGTCATCCTGCTCTTTTGTAGCAGTTTGTAAAACTATGTCATCCTGCTCTTTTGTAGCAGTTTGTGAAACTATGTCATCCCGCTCTTTTGCAGCGGTTTGTGAAACTAGGTCATCCCGCTCTTTTGCAGCGGTTTGTGAAACTATGCAATTCCGCTCTTTTGCAGCGGTTTGTGAAACTAGGTCATCCTGCTCTTTTGTAGCAGTTTGTGAAACTATGTCATCCTGCTCTTTTGTAGCAGTTTGTGAAACTATGTCATCCTGCTCTTTTGTAGCAGTTTGTAAAACTAGGTCATCCCGCTCTTTTGTAGCAGTTTGTAAAACCATGTCATCCTGCTCTTTTGTAGCAGTTTGTGAAACTATGTCATCCTGCTCTTTTGTAGCAGTTTGTAAAACTATGTCATCCTGCTCTTTTGTAGCAGTTTGTAAAACCATGTCATCCTGCTCTTTTGTAGCAGTTTGTGAAACTATGTCATCCTGCTCTTTTGTAGCAGTTTGTGAAACTATGTCATCCTGCTCTTTTGTAGCAGTTTGTGAAACTGTGTCATCCTGCTCTTTTGCAGCTGTTTGTAAAACTAGGTCATCCCGCTCTTTTGCAGCGGTTTGTGAAACTATGTCATCCTGCTCTTTTGCAGCGGTTTGTGAAACTATGCAATTCCGCTCTTTTGCAGCGGTTTGTGAAACCATGTCATCCTGCTCTTTTGCAGCGGTTTGTGAAACTATGTCATCCTGCTCTTTTGCAGCGGTTTGTGAAACCATGTCATCCTGCTCTTTTGCAGCGGTTTGTGAAACTATGTCATCCTGCTCTTTTGCAGCGGTTTGTGAAACTATGTCATCCTGCTCTTTTGCAGCGGTTTGTGAAACTATGCAATTCCGCTCTTTTGCAGCGGTTTGTGAAACTATGTCATCCTGCTCTTTTGCAGCGGTTTGTGAAACTATGCAATTCCGCTCTTTTGCAGCGGTTTGTGAAACTAGGTCATCCCGCACTTTTGCAGCGGTTTGTGAAACTAGGTCATCTAGCTTTTTTGATTGCTTCGTTGGGTCACTTGTAGACATTGTTCCAAGTGGTTGTGTCGTGTTGAAACTGTTTTTTGTGCTGCAGTCCCCGGCCATTTTCCTTATACCGTTTTATATTGAAAAAAAATCACCAGTAGAGTGATTTGTGATGTTTCAATTGGTTTGAATGTTACCACGGCATGCGTCAAAATCCAGCGTTTCATGAAATTCGATCTTGCATAGAAAAATGTGCATATCATAATGTAATTCAAAATTACATTTGATAAATTAAGGAAGTCCTAACTAAAATATGACTTTGATTAAGGTCTCTTGATGTCATACTAGAGTGATCTATAAAGTTGAATATTTTGTGTTAATTACTTCTTGCAGTTGCCGTAGAGAAGTTTGGAACATGCGCTCGTAGTTTGGGAAGTTATGTCGGATCATGTCAGCGAGATTGTTTCGTGGATTCAGACTGCGTCGGTCACCAGAAGTGTTGTACAACCAGCTGCGGGGCCGTCTGTTCTTCTCCTTGCTATTATTGGCTCGAACCTAACCAACGGGCAAGCAGAAAATCTGTCATCTGGAAATTACCGTTTATTTGCAGAATCTGATATATGAAAATCGAAAGAAAATCACATATATTTTTAGAAAAAATATCCGTTTCATAAATTTTGTTTGGTGCATATTAAGTTAAAGCATTTGAAATCACGCGGATAATTGCAACCAAAGTCTTATATTAAGTGCAAGTTTTACAGTTTCATTGGTATTATCGGCATATGAAATGCCTTTGACCAATTAAAACTGTATTACATTTAAGAACAAGAAGGACCGTTATTAACACCGGTTTGTTCTATTTACTACCTATTTGATCGGTCTAAATAGTACTAATAATTACTATATTTTTGATAAGTCCAAATGAACTGAACTTTCAAAACCTTAAAGTAAAACACAGTCCTTGATATCCTTAAAGATAAGATGACCAATTTATATAAAAATAAGACAGGCCTATACAATGACCCATGGTTAAATGAGACAATTATAGCTACAAGGGACATGGTCTCTGCATCGATTCTTGGTTCGACGAATTGTCATTTTGACATGAGTAGATAGTTATATATGGATACCCAGTATACTGTGTACTGTTTGATGTAACGATGCTGTAAAATGTTTCTGTTAACAAGTATTACATAATGTTGTCAAAGTTTAACCACGTAAATTACAATCACTCTGAAAATATCCCGCCAAATCGTTAAGTCAAACATAGTTTGGTATACAAAACAGCTTTCTCTTTAGTTTAATTGTGGTATCTTATTCCGAAGTTATGACCTTACCGCTATTCCTTTTATTACTACTATTTGCAGACGATATGGTTTTATTTTCAAATTAACTAAGTCCCATTCGTTATTATAATTATAAAAAACATGTCACATATTATGGTTCGTGTCAAAGGATTTACACCCTACGTTCACAAAATCACAAATTATCAATTGTACTTTTTGAACGTCGCTCGTACTAACAATTATTTTCATTGTTTAGGAGCATTGTGTAAAGAGCTACAATAATCATACAGAAAACATGGACTATTTTTCATTTATTGTGAAATATGGGCAGCTCAATATTTTAACTTAAGTCAAAATATTTAAGTTTCACTTAAGATGTTTGATACATACCATCCCTAGTTACTTTACAGCACCCACGGCTATCATTGACAAGGGAAAACTACCAATTTACGGCAAGTTGAAATCTAAATGTTTGATAGAAAAGTCCTTTCAGATCTCGTTAATTTCGCTTTATTGATAGTTTAAGATATTTAATTCTCAACATCGCTAGGCTAAATGAATGAAAAATATTTCGATTTGAAGAAACATAAACGGTTCTGAAAATACCCACGCACTATCCACGTAGTAAATTATACTCCTTTACAAAAGATAAAAATCGCAATGGTAATGAATGTCGCTGGAAAAAAATAATTAAATTAAACTTATGCGTTGTTTGTATTTTTTGTGTCATTTTGTTTGCATCTAAAATGTCATATTTTTTCAGAGCAAAAGAAATATCTAGGCAACGGTAGATCATTATGTGCGTGCCACAACGTCACATTTGTTTTCTTGTGACGTCACACGCGTATGTGATTTTTGTTCTCTCAAATTGGTGTTAAATTTAATATTCCGTTTATTCAGGTCAACTAAAACACTATTATAATATCTTCATAGTATTTTATTGCATTTATCAAGATCTCTATCTTCTTTTCGAAGCCTAATGCGAATCCATACACTACAGTAAAACTTCGTTATCTCGAGGAGTGATCGGAACAGCTAAAATGTTCGAGATAAACCGGGTGCTCGAAATGACCAAATGACATGTATTGATGATACAAATGGATTCTGGTTTAAAACTTGCTCGAGATATGCCGAGTGCTCGTGATATCGATGCTCGTCATAATGAAGTTTTTCTGTATTTGTTGAAATTGAGAAAGTTATGAAAGCAACTTTTGTTTGTATACATACTGGCTTGTAAACATGACATGAATAAGCGTGTTAATATATACATGTATAATGTTATATTTTATTGACAATTACTATTTTAGTGACAGATGGCCGTATCTAATTTTACAATTTGAATACTAAGTAAAATTGTAAACTGCCATACCACCATCTGTGACTTTAGGTAATGATACTTAGTTAGAGAATTATTAATTGTGCTACAAATTATAAACTGTGCAATATGATATAATTATTTATTTTATTTTAGAAGTTAAACAAAACAATGATATTGATTCTATTAACCATTTCCGTGTTAAACTGTTTCATGGAAAAAAATAAAACATGTTATATTGACGACTTGTGTTTGATGCGTTATTTATTTTGACACTAGTATAGTTTATAACTTTCATGTCAGGTAAAGCACACAGGTAACTGAGTCGTTGAAAAAAACAACAACGAAAAAATGTTGTTTTTTTTTGAAAATTTATATTTTAGAAAAATGTTTTTTTTTTCGTTTTCTACGATACCGTTACCTGTTGTAAATCAAAGACGTAACGTCAAAAGGTGAGGTGCACGCTTAAACTGCTCTTTAACGAAGAATATAATTCCTGTTTAAAAAAGCACATGCTAGCTTATGTGTACTTATGTAGATACAACCTTTTAGACAATTTCAATTTAAAGAGGCATTCCCTACAATTTTGATCGTTTAAATCGATTCAGGAATATCATACATTGAATGATAATTCTTATTGCTAAAACTCCTCAAATTTTCAACAAAAAGCTCCAACTAATTACTGAGAAAAGAATGAGAACATATTTCCGTAACGAGTCAAAATAGTCACGAGTTGTTTCCCTTTGACCACATGATAATAAATCGATGGAAGAGAACATTATTATTGGTGATTTAAGTATATTTTTGACATGATAGAGACATATTTGCACACTCTTTCTTCTGACAAATTATGATAATTGATAATACTTTGAACATTTTAAAGCGGGTCCTTATCACTCGCAATTGAGTTTGCTAACAACATGCATTTCGACGTCGAAACGTTACACTTGTGTGTCTCACCTTTTGACGTTACGTCATAACCTTTATTTGCCAGTAAGCTTTCTGCTGAAACATGGCGACCACGGTAATCAGATCTATCGATGGCTTAAAATAAGAAGGTCGTAACTAAAAAATTGATATATTGAGAAAACAAGAGAAAACTGTCTGTAATTTACTCTTTACCTATTGGAAAACAAGTTTTTAAAACTTTATTTTGGTCAACATGACATTTTCCGATTTTTCTGAAAATATGCTCATAAGAAGGTCCTTGTGATGCAGATTTCAAGTCTTATAAGGTCGTAAGTAGTAGTTACGACCTTCTCATTCTAAGCCAGCGATGTATAAGGTTTTGATGAAAACAAAATAATTAGCGAAATGAACCTGACCTACGTGAATTTGGGGTTATCGAAAACCATTTTGCAGTTTGCTGCACCTTTTGGTGCAAACATTCATGAAAAACGACATAGTTTGAAAACTTATTTTACATGTTAAAATAAGAATTATAAACAACAACCAGGTCGCGGTGTATGCTTTCAAGTTATCTGTCTTGCAAATCTGATGAAAGATATAGTGTACCTGTGGAAAGGGCGGATATAACTCTTAAATATTCATCATGACCACAAATTTGTTTTGCGGTATTTTATTCCCAAATATAGACATGGATAAACTCAATTGTCATTATGCAACTACATGGTATTATTGAATTCCTCTCCGTGTTACAATGTTTTGCATCTAATACGACATGTTCATCTTCGTGATTAAAACGAAAACTGCTGTTGAGAGTTGTTTGCCAACACTCTTCAGACTACAGAATACATGTATATATACATAGTACCATGCAGCACTTTCAATATTTCGCTCCCTTCTTCTTCTTTGATCGACATAATTCTTTCGATATGGCAAATGATGCAATACTTATTTTGGAGGCGATGAAACAAAAGGTATTATGCACGTATACTATAAGACGTCACGTCCGGTTTAAATGATACGTCCCCGTCAACACAATATAATATCCAAATATAGACTTGGAGAAAGGAAACAAATACCAATTTAAATTACAGCTCTTGAAACCTGGAAACTGTCCAATGATGTACGGCTTCTATTGTCTTTCACGCCAAGCATTATATGGTTAAAGTATCAAGTTAAATGTCATGTCTTCTTTCGGGAAGTATAGTGTCTTTTGAAGACAAGTTGGACCAATCATAACACAAAGCGACATCAACAAAGATATTGTTATACCGGAAACATGCTTCATTTCAAGCGTTCTATTTTAACGGGAAATGGTTGAATTACACAAAGACTTCTATTAAGAACAACTTATTCTAAAATAGAACATTATTCACGAGACCAAACATCCAGCAATGGCCAAATGGCACACACAACAATTCAAAACGTTTCAATACAATACGTTTATTATTTTGTTAGTCCACCAGCCGATCACATGGCATACGTGTATAGATTGGCGAATATTTGACCTGACCCTGACCTTTATGTATGAATATATTACAAGGATCTTGCTTTTAATACATTTGTATATCAATTTCCGCAAGCAAATCGTGCAATATCGGTATTTCGAATTCGTGTATGTATTTCATCTCGAGCGTCTTCGTGACACTCACAGACTGTGAAAACATACAACCGAGGTTATAAATACAGACAATATATCGACTGTTAAACAATGATAATCAAAATGTCAGGATCGTGTCAAATTCGCTAATATACATACGTACACATTTCAATACAAACGCGATTTACATAAACATAAAGCATTCTAATCACCTCGGACTTTATGTTACCGGAGACAAACGGAAATGGCCGAGCTTTTTACGATTGAAACATAAAGTACATTCTCAGTTCTGGATACCAGATGCGTTGTAATGTGAACAAACACCGCATCACACATCCACAAGGTATAAAATATCTATAGGACACGTGGTATAACACAGACAGTGTCAATATTTACGCTGCCACCAACAAAGCAACAAACACCAACACAACAGATATGGCTTGTGAAGGTGAAACTGACGTCAACCAGTCAGGTGAGTTGTTGAAATAACTTGAACTTTCTGTGATAGATACAAATATTACCGGGCACCATGAAGCCATGCAGCCATGCAGCATACTAGAGTACCGGTAGCATTTATTATAAAATGTTGTAACACAGATGCCGTTCATCGCACAGGTATAGCCCTACCAGATTAAACTGAGACTCCTTGCATAATTCGTAAAAGTCCGGAGATAACGGTATACTAGTATAGTAAATTAACATACAAGTCGAATACAACCGAGCATGGCCGGCCGAGCTTTACCCACTTGATGAGTGTCAATTAAATCTAAAAAGTCGAAACAAATTTTTTTGGCCAATTTATATTTTCTTTATCAAATATACAGTTATCTGAGGTCACCTGTGGTTTTCCAGTAAAGGTGCTTTGATTGTATGGAAATTGTACACTTAATAAATTCAATTACAATTGGTGAACGTACGTACAATTGCTTTCAAACTGTAGGGATAGTGGTAAATATTTTGACCGGAAGTGTTGTCATAAAGCATCTATATGGTACCATCATGTTCACGTGCTTGTAACGTTACCCTACCTGTCGCCGACAATCCGCTAGCTTAGAATGGCAAGGTCGTACCCTATAAGACTCAAAAACAGATACATATTTGAAATATGCAACATCAGGCGCTTAATTCTTATGAGCCTATTGTCGTGAAAATCGGAACTTTACATGTTGACCAAAAAATGGAGTTAAGTTAAGTTAAGTTAAGTTACCAATTTGCTAGGGCTCTTTTCAGCTGTTAGGCCGCTCAAGCATCCTTTGACAGTTTAACTCCCCTGGTCATTGGGCTACATATGGAAACCTACACTCGTGTCTCTCTGGGGAGACTATTTCTCTCCTGTGACGTGGCAGTCAACATCGATCTGCGGCGCCGAGGAATAGAAACTGCCCTCACAGGTACCATTTTACACCATGATGGAGTGGAGCATGTGGGTCTTGCTCAGAGAAATTAACCAGTGGCCTAAGAGAGGGATCGAACCCGGGATCTCTCGATCCCGAAGCGCGCGACCTACCTCTAGGCCACCGCTCACCACGGTTGGAAAAGTTTCTTTTTCGCAAGCAAAGAGGAACATTTCAGAGTCTTTTCTTGTTTAGTCAAAATATTGATTTCGTACTTATGACCTTCTCCTTCTAAGCCAGCGAATTGTTGTTGTAATTGTTTTCTTGAAAAGTACCTGTTATTTTAAAAAAATAACATTACAGACAGCTATAGACACATTAGTGTTATTGTGTGATATTGACAACTAGGTGTCTGACCTTGCTATAGCGTAGGTTGGATGTTTTATTTGTAGTCGATAGTCAATATGTGCATCAGAAAAAATACAACATTTGACAAAACTATATAAGAAGCAACAAACGAAAAATACGTGAATAAATGACAATATTTACATGTCGATTCATGTATCAAAAGAGATAAATATCTTAATAAGAAAACTTACGTAGTGACGTCACCATACAGCATTTCTGCTTGTAAAGTTTATTGTTATTTGTTATGAATGTCGGCATCAAATAACCCGTGCTGCTGTAAAACAATCTATTTTCGCGAGAAATAACTTTTACACAAATTCGATAAAAAGGTTATGAGGAAATCGGACAGGGAAGGCAGCAATTAACTTAACCTGTCAACCACAGAAAAAACAACAACACGGCACATCACGGCACAACACATCACGGCACAACACATCACGGCACAACACATCACGGCACAACACAACACATCACGGCACAACACATCACAACACATCACGGCACAACACAACACATCACGGCACAACACAACACATCACGGCACAACACAACACAACACAACACAACACATCACGGCACAACACAACACAACACATCACGGCGCAACACAACACATCACGGTACAACACAACACAACACATCACGGCACAACACAACACATCAGGGCACAACACAACACAACACAACACAACACGGCACAACACAACACATCACGGCACAACACATCACAACACATCACGGCACAACACAACACAACACAACACATCACGGCACAACACATCACGGCACAACACAACACATCACGGCACAACACATCACAACACATCACGGCACAACACATCACGGCACAACACATCACGGCACAACACATCACGGCACAACACATCACGGCACAACACATCATGGCACAACACATCACGGCACAACACAACACATCACGGCACAACACATCACAACACATCACGGCACAACACATCACGGCACGACACATCACGGCACGACACATCACGGCACGACACATCACGGCACGACACATCACGGCACGACACGACACGACACGACACGACACGACACGACACAACACAACTACACGGACCAATACCCACACAAAGCCAAAGAAAACTATAAAAAGCCCTTGTCAGCTCCGCAAAAATGCAGGATGACCCAATTTCACAAAGAAATGACAAAAACAACGGTTATCCCAAGTGACCGAATGAAAGGCAGCTACTACCCGACATAATTCCCCAAGAAAAGGCTCTGCTGCAGGATGACCTAGTTTCACAAATATGTACAAAATGAGGCATAACTGTGATTTCACAGTTTTAACAAACACCATGACCAAAACAGCGAAGCCCTTTCACAAAATGCCCCCATCGACCAGATTTCAAACACGCGGCATACTGTCACCTCCAGTGACCTTACATGTTCCTTCAAACATTTTACCTCTTGACCAAGTTATAAATATCGCGAGATTGTATGCTATAATGCGATTGTTATGCATAACACATTTCTATCTAACGCGTAAAAATCGAGAAATTTACCATACATAAATGTAAAATTAGTGAAATTTGGACCAAACGAAAATACGTGATTGTACATAACTCCAGGATCAGCTAAATGAAGCATGTTTTGAAAAGGTCATATCTATATTTGTCTGTTGCAAAAGTATGTTTTATATAATAGGTATTTAATTTATTTATCGAGTCATTATAACATTACGAAGAGGATGTTTAAGACACACAATTGTGAAACGTTTTGCTGGAAATAGTAAATGATGTTAGTTAGCTTGTTTTATTTTCTATTTGAAAGGTCACGAGACAAAAATGACAAGAGGTTGTTAGTTAAGAAAATAATGTATATTTATGTGCATCCGACTCAGTGTATTAAAAAAGGAAATGTTCATGTTTTTGAAGGAACATATCTGTTGCAAGTTTGTCTAATAGGACAGTAAAAACCACGCACCAACGATAAATCATAGGAGTTTAGTCCAAAATTAAGATAAAAACATTTCGCTGGTTTAGAATGAGAAGGTCGTAACTACAAAATAAATTTTTTGAGAAAACAATATAAACTGTCTGACAATCACTCATTACTTATAGTAAAACAAGGGTTTTCAACTTCAGTTTGGTCAACATGACAAGTCCGATTTTCACGTAACTAGGCTCTTATGAAGCGTCTTATATATGATGTAGATTAGTACCTTCTCATTCTAACCCAGCGATTTCTTTAATATACTGTAATATATGAATTTTTCGCGAATATTAAAAGTTTCACCTTTTTCGAGAAATCGATAAAGCTCGCAATAAATATTCGCGTGAATTTATTATTCAAGTGAAGTAAAACAGATATGATGCGATTGATCAGGAAAGACGTACCCAGAAAACAGCCACAACACAACCACGCGGAGCAATGCCCACATACAACCCGAAGAAATGACCAAAAGCCCAAGCCCCGCAGCAAAAATATAGGATGACACAAAGAAACAACAAAAACCCGGCGACACCAAGTCCCTGCTGCAGGATGACCCAGTTTCACAAGCATATGCCAAAACGCTGACCCAATCGATCAAATGAGGCACAACCGCGACCGTAATTACGAAAGTTATTTTCTGAAGTTTAAAAAAAATTAAACATTCAACTTCGCAAAAACCCAACAATTTCGCGAAGCCTTCATACAGTACAAACATGGTTTCATCAAATTAAATCAGGACATGTTTAATAAAGGCAAAAACCTTATTCAAATAGTATTCATCTTAATCAAAATTAACCCGTGATAAGCCGGTTCAATAACGTAGATACAAGTCTAGTTGTCAAATTTATTGAACAAATCATTAATTCAATAGTGCAATAAAGAATGCAATCAAAGTACTGAAAGTACTGACAGGCTGGCGAACTGCTAAGGAACAATAGCTTTTCAAGTAATATAACATCAAGTGGTTTTCTAAGTCGAAAGAGAGGTAAGTGCTGGACTTAACAAAAAATAAAAAAATAAAAATTAAAAAATATGAAAAATTTGGAGCCGCCGTGATTCGATCGCTGGACTTTAGCATCAGAAAATTACTAAGCGAGTTGCTCAACCACTCGACCACGATCTCGTTGGAGAATGTTGACCTAAATAATTTAACATAATAAAATCATTGATGCGCCGCGCTATATCGCGTTCGTAACGCGTAGTAATAATTATCAACGCCTTTAAACACCTTTTCTTTTAATTTCATACAATTTCCTTCCATTTCAAGAAGAAACTAATATATTACAATCGAACAGAATAAATGAAACAAGGAAAGTTGAATGTTCTTATCTTGCAAAACTGGTTAATGAGGAGGAACTATTTGCATTGAGTGTATAGATTCTGTGTTGTCAGTTTCGGGAGTAAATTCATCTTAGTGGATTTCATTTTTTAGGATTGTAATAGTCTGGCGCGAAATCGCCAGCTTAAAAACAACAACAATTGATAGACTCTATTTATGATTATAAATAAGTGTGGGGAACTATTAACATTCTACCAATGTAAGGGAGACTACTGCTACATGAGTATCGGCGTTTATATGTTGAAGTACTCTTTTGTATTCGGTAGCAATCGACAATTTAATTGCTTCAAATTTGAACATACAACCAACGTTAACCAGTCTCTGAAAACAATGCAAAACAAAGACTTCTATAGTGTATTTATAAAACAAAAGTCCGAGCTTCCCTACATTCATAAATTTGGGGAAAATCAATTAGACAAAGGACATTTCTATTGGACTTTTTTCTATAATTGCAGGAAAGCAAATTGTTTAGATAATAGAGTTAAGCAATTCAAATACATATCGATACACAATATCATTGCCACAAATGAAAACCTCATGAAATGGAGAATTTGTAATTCGATCACTAGCATGTCTTCACTGTAATGCTATTGAAAACTATGCACATTTTTTCATTGAATACCCTTACGCAACATCATTGTGGACACAGGTTAATACAGCCTTTAGAAATGTTGGCTTCGATCATAATTTTAGGTGCTTAAAATGCATAGTGTTTGGATACAAACCAGAACTAAGACAATATAGCAATATCAATATCACCATCAACATAATAGCTTTCAGTATTTATAAAACATATCTTATATCTGAAAGAAGAACAAAACACTGCAGTAAAATCTGCATCCTCAAAAATGGGCTAAAACAGGCAATATTCGTACTTAAAGCAATAAAATAAAACAAACACATTAATCAGACATTTCCTAGACCAAATAACTATTAGCATATATGTATTAGTATATTATTTTAGTTAATACAACCGAATACTTATATTTGTTTAAAATTATATTGGTGAAAACTACTTGTTCTCTTCCATAATATACTTTTGAATACATATACCAACAGTTTTTGTTGATTTTAATGTAAGATTCACTCGTGATCACATGAAACTATATTTTCACGAGTGGCTACGTAGTTTCTTTGTTAGATATGATGTTCTTCTATATCCAATAGCTTCAATCTTTCTACTTGTGTTCGTATAACCTTTGGACGCTTAGGGAGGGTCTTTGGTTTAGCACTCGGAATAGCTAAGTCACATACTATCAGTATGAAACCCACAGAGATAAGAACTGTCACTCCAATATATCCAACTATTTTAGAACTATATCTTTTATCATCAGCACATCTGAGCGTTCTGTTGTAACGACTTGTCATATTTCTGGCTACTGTCAACTCCTTTATCATGTTAGCAAACTCTTCATCAGTTCTATTGTGGTATCGGTGCTGCATACTCGTGTTACATTGACAACAATTCGAGGAAATGTGATGTACACTGGTACTTGGAAACCGCCCCAGATGTACGGAACTATTATAGTGTTCTATTGTTTTACATGTGATATTAGCATGTTTTATATTTGTCGGTATTTGTGTAATGGTATAGTTCATATCAAGACTGAAGCTTGTTGTGTTTTTCCTCAGTGCACAAGAACTGATGGCCATACCGCTCTTGTGCCTGTACGGAAAACCGGGACACATTCGTGTTGTATTGTTACAATATATACCGCAATGTTTTAACACGGGCTGATGTTCCCTTGCCGACGAGACAGCAGCAGTATTTAAATCCTTGTTCTGTTCAGTTGCAGCGGTATACGTGGTACTATATACGCCATTCTTGAAGCAGAAGAAGGTATGGAGCCTAGTGCAGTTTTCGAAACTAAATATGGGACCATTTGCATGACTTGTCTTTTTCACCGCCAAGCACTCGCCTTCATTCTGTTTTACTTCTAGTGTAGGAACTTTGCGGTTGTCAATAGTGATTGAATAGTTTCCCTTAGAAACGAACCATTTGTTGTCAGAACGGTATATACCAGTCCAAAATGCAAATCCAGGACGACCAATCAGCCTAACAAAACTTTCAGGAGATATTG
Organism: Spisula subtruncata; assembly: GCA_963678985.1. Classification (NCBI taxonomy): domain Eukaryota; kingdom Metazoa; phylum Mollusca; class Bivalvia; order Venerida; family Mactridae; genus Spisula; species Spisula subtruncata. The sequence continues at coordinate 5,380,770 of OY787673.1, read as the reverse complement.
TTTTCGCAGATTGTAACGAGTCTGAAAATCCCATCCAATTTGAACCGGCCTGTGTACATATTGCATTCGCTTCAAACCACGTGGCTTTATACTCCTTTGATAAAGTTTGTAATTCATCTTCACAGAATGTTACATTGTGTGTCATAGTCTTGTCACTTGATTTGACCGAACCAAACATCACAAGGGTGGTGAACACGATTATTTTATTCATAGTACAGTCCGTTCAAAGTTAAACGAGAACGGTTATAAACATAAGCTCGTCTATGAGTATTTAATTTTAAATGGGTGTCACTAAATTATAACTGTGATACTTCCAGTTCTTTCAAATGAGTAAGTTCCCTCATTGGTATTACTTATGGAATCCACAGTAGTGTCCAATAAATATAAAATCTATACAATGTAAACTTCTTCAAATCGTAAATACAAATACACCTCTTCCATCAAGTTGGGGAAAAAGTAATGTCTTATTAAAACACTGTCTAAGTACATGTACATGTAATCCATATTACGTTTCGTATTTTCCATAGTTTCGTACACTGATCATTCTACTTAAATAACGCAGCATGCAGCCCCAAAACATCTAATAATCTACAATTTAAAGGTATACGCCACAAATAAATAAATACAATCAGGTTTGGGCACGGTTTTGACAGTTCAACTGAGAAAGGCTGTATTAATGTTTATGCTACTTTCGAATGCCAACAATCAAAACTGCGTAATTCGTATAAAAATAGCATTCTTATAGACGCAAAATATTTATTTCATTTGAATCTGCTTATTATAAAAAAGAATAGCGCTATATCTTTGTCAGACATCTACGTGGATAGCTAAATACAACTGAAGACGTCATAGTGACGTCATGGATTTTTAAAGTCTAAGAATAGAAAACCGGAAAAGAACCAGCATTATATCGGAAATAAATACAATCAATTTTGTCAGACCAATAATTAAGATGTTACATAAGATGAAACATAATGATGCTAATTGTAACAATTGCTATTGGGACGAACGTGTTCAAAGTTTCCGGCAGAGATATCATAACTTGACGCTTTTTTTGAACGAAGAAAATTTCGACTTAGAAAGCTGCACCATTTTTATTATCATGTTATAATATATGAAAGGTACTATCGCAAAAATTGGTTTAATTTTGAGCAAACGATACCAGGCAATACCACTTGTGACAAAGAAATCACAATGACGCCATTGAAAATACATCATTCGAATCCGTGGGGATTTCCGGTCACGACCTTCTAGCAATCGTAAAAGCTCGGCCATTTCCGTTTGTCTCCGGTAAGTATTTTCCATTGGATAAAAACCGAGGTGATCAAAATGGACCGTCTAGATCAAACCAATACCACTCTTTCGCGCGAATTTATAATATTGCTATCAGTAATGTGGGGAAGTTATGGCATGTCCCTTTAAGTGACCACGTCCTGGTTGTATGTAGCCAATCTTTGTTTAACGATTCCAAACAGGACGAGACTAATACAAATGGATTAGGCTTTATTAAATATTTGAAAGTGAGGCGTATTTCAGTTTAATTAAATACTGCATTAAGTTTTGCATACCTATTAAATGTGCAGAAACTAGTGAAAATGATCCGGTTCGAAATATTGGCAAACAAAATTTAATCATTTTGTCATTCGATTATTTTAAAATTTTAGGAAACGACTCTGGAACATTATAAAAAATACTGCGCACTCTTGAAAGTCGTGATATATAAGATAAGCTTGGTGGGACTATGATACAGTGAAACATACACGTATGTAGACCTACACAGCCAGAAATATTTAGAAAATTTAACAACATGGGTTCCTTTCTATAAAAACACTGGTCAATGCCCTATTTTGAGCTTTGCTGTTTTGATTTAGCAAGATGTTTTCTATTACTTCTGACGAATTATGATTTCCTGCTGCTCCCTATTTAAAAATGTGCCCCGGAGAAAGATTTCTGCCTTTGTTAATCACTATATGTAAATTTGATTGCATTTAAAAGCGTATTGCTCGTCATACAAAAAGTTTGATACATTACAAAGATATCACACAAACAAGCCATGCAATTGGAATCAGTCCAATTTACGGACTGCTGGTCGGGACTTGTCTCCGGAGTGGCCACAACAAGACGCGACACTATAATTATAAAACACAACTGTTTGTCAAGAACGCGGTGTTAAAATAAAATCGATACGTTTGAGCGAAACGGGCTTTGTTTTGTTTGTTTTTAAAAATGTTTCCTTGTAATGTGTCCGGGAACTAAACAGCACACGCAATCTGATTGGTGTATTTTATATTATGGATTGGCACCATGAACTGTTGTATGGTTAACTCACTTATTCCTGGTTCATTTCCTGGAATATCAGAATTGTCTGACATTATATTATATTTGTTTGTCTGCCTCCTGTTATTTATACTGGAACTTGTCCGCATACCTTCAAACGCCCCTCATATTGCTGTTGTACATACTTTAAAATAATTTAATTTCGTTGAGTCGAAGTTCATGGTTTTTGGTAAAAAAGACCAGTTCGATTGGACGTTAATTCGTGTATTTGCATTTTACGTAAAAAATCCAAGGGTCAAAATTATTGTTCGATGGAATTTGATTTTTTGGTTAAGGTACCACGAAATTCATGAAATATAATCCCCCACGAAAAGTAAGGATTTCACAGTATGATGTCATCACCATAACTTTAAGCCTACGGACATTGTTTGATTAAATGTCAACTATCATATCTCGTAAATAGTAAATACCTTACTCATACCCGGAATAACAGAGAATTCCTTAATACGAATACTATTAAAACAAGGACATTTAACACAATTCGCACTTCAGTAAAATAAAGTTATTAAACGTCGGAACATTAATTCCGTTTAGTTAAAACAAATTGTTACAAGAAAACAGTCAGTTACTATGAATGAAATTATCGTGTTCATCATCCTCATGATGTTTAGTGCAGTCGATTCAAGTGATAATGATATGACAAACAATGTAACATTATGTAAAGATGAATTACTAACGTTATCAAAGGAGTATAAAGCCACGTGGTTTGAAGCGAATGCCATGTGCACACAGGCTGGCTCACATTGGATGGGATTTTCAGACGCATTACAATCTGCGGAAACAATATCTCCTGAAAGTTTTGCGACGCTGATTGGTCGTTCCGACTTTGCATTTTGGACCGGTATATACCGGTTTGACAAGAAATGGTTCATTTCTAAAGGTAACTATGCAATTCCGTTTGGTGACCATAGAATTCGTAAAATAGGAGTGAAACAGAACGGAGGGGATTGCTTAGCAGTGAAAATGTCAAACAATGCAGTTAATCCTATATTCAACTTTGATAACTGTATTCAAAGATATAACTTTTTCTGCTACAAGGGAGACATATATAGTACAACATATAACGTCACAATAGGACAGAAAACGGATTTAAATACAAAAGATGACTTGGACGTAAAGCAGCACCAATCAATGTTAAAACATTGCGATATGCAATGTAACAATACGGCTAAAATGTGTCCCGGCCTTCCATACAGGCAACATATCGATATGTCCATCAGATCTTGTACACTGAGGGGAAATAACACACACACCAGCCTTCATATGAATTATACCATTACGCAAACACAGACAGATATAAAACGTGCGAATATCACATGTGAAACAATAGAACACTATTATAATAGTTCCGTACATCAGGAACGGTTTCCTAGTACCAGTGTCCATGAAATTTCTCCGAACTGTTGTCAATGTAACACGAGTATGCAGCACATATACCACAATAGAACTGATGAAGAGTTTGCTAACATGATAAAGGAGTTGACGGTAGCCAGAAATATGACAAGTCGTTACAACAGAACGCTCAGATGTGCTATTGATAAAAGATATAGTTCTAAAATAGTTGGATGGATTGGAGCGACAGTTCTTGTCTCTGTCGGTTTCATACTGATAGTATGTGACTTAGCTATTCCGAGTGCTAAACCAAAGGCCAAACGTAAACGTCCAAAGGTCAAACGAACACACGTAGAAAGAGTGCAGCCAATGGACATAGAAGAACATCACCTGTAACCTAGCATAATTTACGCGCATGTTTTAAACGACTGTGCACTTGTAGAGCAAGAACACATGTGGGTTAGCTGTTTCAGAGGTACAATGTACGAAAGTTCCTGAACGATACCATTGGACGATACCATTGAATGATACCATTGTGGTTGATTGGCTTCTACATATATCTGTGATTGCCTCAAACAATATTTAATCCATCCGATACTCGAACTGCGGAGAATCAAAAGGATGTGTATGCGTAAAGTGGTCAATGAATTGGCCAACATGGATTATTTATACATGTGTTTACTTTTGTGGCTGTACTTGTGGTTTGTTATTTATAATCTTGTTTTGGGTGTGTTGCTTTTTTGGTATTTCCTGTCTAGATGTGTCTATTGAGTGATGTCTCACCTGTCTGGTGTCTAACGCTTACTATCATGTTTTATGTGGTTTAACTTTTATGCTTAATTTACATGTAGTTGCAATATATCCACATTTCAAAGGAAGTATCACTATTCCTTTAAGGGTTAAGGACATGTGGTAATGTTACTTGACGTTATCCTTGTTTTTGTTGAGGTTCACTTTCAGTTAATACCCATACAGATAATCAAATCGTTGTACACCACTATTTTATTGTAGAAAAGTATTTCTTTATACCATGTCTCCTACGTTTTATCTTGCATTTCGTTTCGGCAATATGATACTGATGGAAGATTAAATAGATTTGATATAAAAATGTATATTTTATGTACATTATATATTGTTTTAACCATGTATTAGTCAGGACTGTACAGCACTTTTGAACGTGTGTATACATTAAAAAAGGCTATATAAATATGGTATAATAATAATTATAATAATATATACTCGTATGTACATATTAATTTAATATTTTAGTTATTCAGAATGATTATGTAGATAGTTCAACAAGATAAATATAGTAGTGCATGTACAAGGGGATTTTATTTTTAAGGTTAGTTCAATGATCGTAAGTTCGTAATCAAGAATTACGAGGAAAAAATAAACAAGAATTGAGAAAAAAGGTCTACTTTTCAGTGCTATTCAAACTTATCCTTCACAAAAGTTAGATCATTCTTTCTAATCTTTTTCTGTCGGATATATGTTTTTAAAACCTATCATGTTTATGGATGGAAGAAATTAAGTAGGGTGGTAAAAACTTTGTTGATTAAGTCAGAGAAAGGCAATGTAATGCCTGTAGATCACTTTGAGATTTTACTTACGATTTATGAATATAGTATTATACTAGTATTTACTATTTGCGCTATAACAATGTATTGTATTTGCATTTGTATATAAAATGAAGTATGTTTGCAGAATACACGATCGCTTGTAATGACTGTTGTTTTACTTGTTATAGAAAATTAGCATACAACAATAAAAAGCTAGCACATGAAACAACATTAATTCAGGCGTTAACGAAAATAATAAGAATTCTCATCAGAGTAGCAAACGTTATCTACAAATGTACCAAGTTGCAATGATGCAATGACAAGAGCGACTACACTTCTCGTGAAGGAATGTTGTTTGTACAATTAAGTTATTCCCCTTCGCATAACACATTATAATCCGCTATCAGAGACAGCCTTTCGTTTTTATTGAGTTTTAAAGCAATAACAAGTCTTACACGCGACCATATGACCTTACCAATTTCCTGGAGTTAAATGCCGTATGAACGTGCTAGTCTGCAGCAACATACCACTTTACATAGATATACGATATAAAGGACAGAACAGGGAAGCTGACTATGACGAAGACGCAGAATATTCTGACATAATATTATCTCCGATGAACAAATACCAAAACCTGACAAATTCCACCTCAATCACTCAATAAAAACAAAAAACATCTTTTATATGTTCAGGATATATCGCTAACATGCCTGGAACAAACACTTAAAATCGCCCTGTAGGTGAATCAGAGCAAAAGGAAGTAACGACTTTATAGTATATAATATATTTGATGATATACTAGCACATATTCCAATCTTCAATATGGTTTGCATATTTATTGTAGCTCTAACGTTCTACACATACATGATATATATGTTTACAAGTATGAACTTTCGGCCACATAACATGGTATTTTACTAATTCAAGTTATCTATATCTTGCATACACGACAGTTACGTACACGTTCAAATTACACCACATTTAAACAATACAGGCTAGTTTAGGTGTTCAATGTTTTTTGTCATATTGACATTAACAAGAATTCTGATGGTGATCACTGAAAATTAAATTTTCACTCTTGGCAACGCCACTGGCTTAGAACGAGAAGGTCATACGTACATAATCGATATTTTGAGAAAACAAGAAAAAAAGTGTCTGAAAATTACTCTTTACTTATGAAAACAAGCTTTTTGAAACTTCAGTTTGGTCAACATGACAAGTTCCGATTTTCATGAAAATACGCTCATAAGCGACATTTGATGCTGATTTCAAATACGTTTCAGTCTTATAAGATCGTACGTACTACTTACAACCTTCCCATTCTAAGCCAGCAAAATACATTCGACGAAACATTGAATTTTGTTTCAAATTAAATGTCTAAACACATGTTGGTTAATACTGTATATAAATCTATGAATCTACATATTCGGTTTAATCACCAAGGATGATGGACATCGACCTGGGTCAATGATTGAAGACAAACGAGAAAAACATATCACGTAGTGTGATTGTTATTGCATCCTAGCTGACATATTGGCATTCTGATAGTATATCTTCTGATAGAATGTCAGTCAGTATACGATGCTTAATTATACAAATAATACAAACTGACGCTTCTTATCCTAGCGTATCAATCATTATAGTAAAAGCAATAGAATGATCGTCGATGTATTTCGTATAGTAAATGACAGACGAAATAACTGTAACATGTGTGTTTGAAGTATTCTGTCTGCATATGAGAAGGCGAGCAATCGTTCGTACTTGACTTCCATGGGTAACAGCCATGGTCCACCGTCCTGGAGTTTAACCTGGTGATCCGTTGTGATTTTCCTCCACTTGTTGAGAAGTTGCTAGTTCCGTTTGGAAGGGTGAGTTAGTACTGGTTAAAATACAAAACGAACGAACGTGATATTCATCATCTTGTTGATCAGAAATCGAACACGTCATTTTTGAGTACAATAGTAAAAGTGGCATTCCCTATGTCTAGTATGTTTTCTCTACTATCACATTGAATGAACTAAATGTCATTATTTGTCAGAAGAACGTGTGCGCAAATGAGTCTCTATAATATTAAAATTATATTTGAATCACCAATAATAATTTATCGCTTCCCGCCATTTATTATTATGTGTTCAAAGGGAAACAACTCGTGACTATATCTTTTAATATAAGTGAGATTGGGTATCAATAAAAAAAAAACTGGGAAACGCAAATCGGACTTAGGCTGGTATCATTGAATTACACTGTGTAGAAAATATTTGCACCACAATTGTTTAATTTAAGTAAAAAAGGTTTGAGTTTACCACCAACTGAAGATTTTTTTGTGAATACCAGCCCTAAATTTTGATGTGAACATATCAATAATATGATCATTAGATAGTGTTTTATAGTAACTTCCCTTGTCATACCATGCTCTGATTCGGTAAAACGATGGAAAGCAAACAAAATGCGGAAAGACTAAATATTGTGCAACGTTTTATGTTCATTTAACCAGTCTAAACTCGTTAAACACCGAATTTAAAACCGTACATTTCAGGAGCACAACCGTAATTTACCATCGTCATAGCAAGTTGGCTTTCCGTTTGACACTTTTATAGTGATTTAAAACTTTGCGAGACGATTTATCGCTCGTTGTCGTGACATTACAGTATTTAGTACGGATATAGTGCCATCGATGTCTCCTGGATTGTCTTATGTTAGCGAAAGATAGCGACGGTGGTAATTAATGCAGCAGTCAAATTGTAATGGCTTTTACTGGCTAAATGTTCGGTTGTGAAAGAAGAACTGACTGAAGGAAATGTTCATAGCAATTGGTTTGCGTGAAGTTAACAGTACAAACGCTATTGAACATTGTTCATTCAATATATTGCATGTAGTTAATAAATGTTTAAATGTAGTTATACCAGATAGACATGTGCCTCATTTGGTCGCCGTTTTGGAATGGGTTTCTGTTGGCATTGCTCGGGGTAGTTGTGTCGTGGTCTGATTTCTGTGCTCGGCTGGTTGGGTTGTGAGCTACCTTCCCTGTCGGATTTTCTCATACTTTTATTGAACATTCAAGAGTCCGAATGCAGTTTTACCATATTTATGACGTTTCCTTGTACAGTATTCAGCCGTGAGAAAATGTGCTGACTGCCGATTGGGGGGGGATATACATGTATAATGTTCATAGCAATCAGGTTAAAGATAGAGAAAAAATACATGAGGACACGGAATTAAATAAGACGTATGCTTTATGATTTGGCAGTTGTATCGGTACATTCGGCGTGTCTATGTACTATGTCCGGTATTAAAACACCTTGTTACATGTGATCGTTCGTCCGTCAACATTTTGTGTTGACTCTAGAGGATTTAAATTTGGTCTTACATTTCTTTTTATTAAACTGGGACACAATGATAATCTAGACGAAACCAATATTATGGTCGCCGCTTGGTATGGGGTTGTGCGGTTGGTTCGCCGTGCAGTGGGGCCTTGGGGAACTTAGTCGAGTATTGACCGCGTTTCATTCGGCAATAACCGCTATTATATAATTTCTTTGTGAATGTGGGTCATCCTGGATTTTGTCGGCGGGGATTTTTAATTGTTTCTTCGGCTTATGTGTGGGCATTGCTCAGTGTAGTTGCTAGGAATATTAAATATTATTTCCCACTCCATTCCCATTTTGCCCATTATTTTAACAAGGCCAAGTCGTAGTTGTGCCGCTTTAGGTAGCATAACATTAGGTAAAAGTCCTTTAAGTTAGTGTTTTAAACAATGTCATGCTCCGGGGTTGTTGTGCCTCATTTGGTCGCCGTTTTGGCATGGGTTTGTGTGGGCATTGTTCAGGGTAGTTGTGTCGTGGTGTTTCTGATTTCTGTGCTCGGCTGGTTAGGTTGCGTGCTACCTCCCCTGTCGGATTTTTTCACACCTTTTTTATAGATATTATATCATCTTGGTAACAAAGCTAAGTCTTTGTGTCAAATCATAAAACATATTGTATAATTTGACACAATGCTTTTGAAACTTTTTAACTATTATCATCTTAAAAAATCAAAGTTAATGTCATTATTGGGATATAATGGCTCCAAATGTAATATTATCATAGAAACATGTTGTGTTGACACACACGATTAATAATTCGATAATAAAACTTTGTACATTTGATCATCAGAACAAAAAATGTTGAAATGCGATTTTAAGTCGTTCGGAATCAACAAAGGTCAGTACATTGTATAATGGTTGAAGATTCTCTTATTTTGTGGTTTAGTTCTGACAGGTTCTGTGATGTGTTAAGTCTCGCATTGTTGGCTTAGGGCTGCTACCGTTTCGATATGGCTTTGAATTGTAGTATTGTAACTATGCAAATTTGATACACAGACCAACGCCTTCTGGAATACGTAGTACTACGCAATTTATGATTCTTGAAGAATTTGAAAATTAATATCAAAACTAATAAGATGTGTTACATACTTTGTTCATTAATTTCCAAGCAGCTGAGCCACAATTGTGGAGGCTTCGATATGCAATGTTTTATTTCTCAATATACAGGGTGTTAAAAAAGTTCGTAGACATTTTCATTTTATCTGTCATTTTATTTTCAACCAACATTTTAACATTTATCTGACACATCAGTAACTACAATGACCTCCTTTGCTTATTTTAATCTAATTTAAGTCGACCTGATATGTGATGTATGAGATATGTTAGGGTTTAATAGACTTATGTTACGACTCAAAATATGGAAGACGTCATAGCTGTAGGTACTCGATCTTTGCAAATGTAAGAGTCCATTATACTCAAGAGGTTTTCAATTTTATTTAGGTTGATTGAGTTGGCTAGTCTTTCGTCTTTATGCATAAGGTGGTAAACATTATCACGAATGTATTACCGGGTCCTCTCAGGGGTACGCAATAGACAACATCCTGCACAAAATCAGTCCAATTTGTGTACCGGATGAGACGCATGTTTGTAATATCTCCATGGTAACCACTTCTGACCAGGGAACTTTTTAGCGGTATTTCATTATGTATTAGTCCTCACTATAGTCAGATGTTACAATTTTACCAACAGAAAGGATATTGAGCTTTTTAGGCCACATTTGTAAATTGCTCCCAAACCCAGCGTTTTGCACACTTGTTGGCGTTGATTAATTATGGAACGTGATATTCCGAAGATCCCCATACAAATTCATTTTGCTTAGTTGGCTCATGAAATAAATATTGAATATACTTACCTTAGAAGACAAATTTCGTCCAGGCATTTGCAGAAAGGTTCTTATATTTTCAAGCAAAAGCTAGTTTTTTCTTATAATATCTCACAGTCAGATACGTGTAGGTGGGGTATTTAAGAGAATACCATTTCTGTGTCTTTGCGCTAGTAACTCCATACAAAACATGACTTAATTAGTTTCAAGCGTTTGTCGGTGCTTTTGCAACACTTTAGATAAATTTACATCGCTTATATTTATAATTGGTAGTCATGTTATACCCCCTTGCTTAGTTCCCGTTAGAACGTCCAGAGTGCGTACCTCTCGAAGAGCTACCATCGTTCCTATATTTAGCCTTTTACTTAAGAATCCAACGGCAATAATCACATGGAATGCGTCATGACGCCACGCGCAGATATTCTTGCAGATAATAACATCTAATTCACACAACATAAAGATAATTTCTTGTGCTACATTCCTACGAAGTTTTAAAACAGTATGTTGAATGGTTTTGGATATATTGAACAAATTCAAGTGTCTACGAACTTTTTTAACACCCTGTATATTAAAACATATTTAATAAATATGAATATATGCATTACAAATTGTTTACAATATAGGACAGGGGAACAAACTAGGTGAAAATGTCAATACAGTATCATGCTTTTTTAGATTCCTTGGAAAAAGGGGTATGCTGTTTTCAAAATGCTGGGCGGTCGGCGTTTACTGTTTCCCGTAATTATTTCAAGAACGGATGAGAACAGGTTATGAGGGACAGATATACTGATATACCCTCATATTCAATCTTCCGTTTGACGGGTAATGAATCGAACCAACGGCTCCCAAAACCCAAAAGCGCACAATGTACCAATATGTTATCGAGACGGTTCATTATAAAGCAAGATTCGGTATATAAATGTGCTTAAAACCGTCACAATCCTTTTTTTAAAAACTATTTCTCTCCTGAATTGCAAATAAACATTTAAAACACGATCGTGTACATGTACTTCAATACTGAAATTCTACATTAACAGACGGCCGAATTCTCCACTTCTCCACTACTTATGTTCTTTTCTAATGCAAGTTAAATGCCATTATTCGTCAACAACTTCTTACTAATGAATCAGTCTGTCAGGGGACTTATAGGCCAATCAAGTATTTATTCATTGAAGTACATGTAATTGCTTAGTTAGAAAACGGAAATTTAAATGTTAAGTCGTCTGTTGCAATATCGATATTTGCATAATTATGTTACTTCACAGTAAGTTTGTTTGGTTATTTGCATAATGTAGCACCGGTGTAACACCACATCTATGAAAGTAGTTCCATTGTAACAACTCTGCTGCAAAATTGACCTATCACGAAATGTGTTTCATTGAAAAAGCTAGTCTGGACACCCGACTAGATGACATATTCTTTCAATCAAATAGCATAACTTTTTTCAGTATTAGCTAGATTTTATTCTTGGCTTGATTATCTATGTTTGAGGGTGCAAAAGGAAATAATTTCATGAAAAAATAGTAGATTGAGGAGTTGCCTTTCTAAACATAGGGTATGTTAGACAGACTACGAAATAGCGGGAACCTAAACGTGTATTTTGTACGAGCTTAATGTCAAATTAGTCATTAAACTTGTGATATGTATTTCCTATCATATGAATTATTTTCTGACCTTTCTTGATATTGGATATCTTAAAAGCAAAATAGACATTCAATGTACGAGGAAGGTTCAAAACACACATCTCAACGGAACCGACATCCCGAACATTTGGATTTTAACGAAATATTAACGACCTTGTTTAGTTTGTTTGAAGAGAACGATGTTGTATTTGGGAAGTGGGAAAAGTTCACTATTGTATGATTTCTTCTTTCTAAAAAAAACAAGGCAAAGTATAGAGAACTAAAACTGTTCCAACATTAGTATTTTTATTACTATTATTTAATGTGCTTGAGACAACCGATCCCACAAATATCTCGGACAAAAAAAACCCACTTGAAATAGCATATTCTCAAAATCTTACTTGGAGTCTATTAGTTCACTTTAGCGTGTGATCATCTACCAGTTTTAAATCTAACTTAGGCATCTAATCTTCTCGTTAGGTTATGCGTGAACATTAGATATGCATTTATGTTACCGGTATGTGATGTTGTTTATGTTTTTGTTGCTCGGCTGTATAAGCTGAATGTTGTCATATCCCTTTTATACAAAATGTACAAGTAGGGGAGACTGGTGTTACTCTGGGGCACAAATCACATTTTCCCGTCTCCATACTAACATTTATACAGGAAGGAATAGTTGTTTGTAAAGAAACATACGTGTTAGATGATATAGTATCGCTATCTCATATAATGAACATTTCTTATATACATTATTCATGAAGTAGACAAGTTATGAATATTATTATTATTATCTATGATAGTTAACGTATAGATACTATCGAATAATTACGCATACTGTCATTGTAAACAGCAGTGCGTTCATTAACAAAAGCGCTCGCCAACGTTCGCGAACAATACGCGAGTTCGCGTTAATGAACGATAAGTTCACCACGAACATGTTAGCCAATCGCGAACGACCTTTACACATAGCTCGCCAAGCGAACAAAGATGGCGGATAGATAAATATTTGATTTAATGTAATATCATCTTAGCGATTTAAACTTTAATTGTAGATTGTATGTGTTTTGAGTTTGTGATACAGTATCTCCGCCATCTTGAAATTGTTTGCGGCTAACGATTATAATCGTTTAATAAGTTGTTCGCGTGACGAACTTATTCTCGCTGTAGACGTTTTCGTTAATGAACGTAAGGCAGGTTGGCATATAAACAAGAACTTATTCCCGAATTATTTAGTCTTAGAGTTCATTCACCAGTCACATCGGGGTGAGAAGATATAAACCCCGGTCACGTGCACGATTGTACGTATATATCCAAAATATGAAATTTAATGAAATCATTCCAAAGGTTTCGAAATTGTTATCGTTCATCGCATTTTCCCCATTAAAAATGATACGCCCCACTGGGGCACGCGTGTGCCTCGGTTACAATGTTAGTTTTTATAAGCATCGCACTAAACGTAAGCTTAAGTTCTTGTATACATTTATTCTTAACAGCACAAATATATGGGAAAAAACATTCAAATATTTTCTTAAAATCTTATGCCATAATGATACTTTGTTGGGAATAGATAGTGGGTACCCCATACGAGAATCCGTACGATAACAGGAAAGGGTAAGATTGGTATTACAATAAATAAATCACTTCAAAGTTCAGTTTTCTGTATGGAATCAATCAAGAGATCGGTATGGTGATTTTCGAATGTGTATTTTGCTTCACCGCTGACGTCAGCAAAACACTCACGTGACTCACTTCCAACAATGAACACGTGCTGTTGTCTTATGACCCTCACCTTGTCTGCACAACGATATACGGTTGTCAATATAAACACAACAACAACAAATCCGGCTATAGCCAATGCAGTAATGATTAGTGTGTTATGATGGATACCCCGCGTTTCATTCTGAGGTTTCTGTGTCATTGTCCGGACACATGTCCGATCACTGTCGTCTGTCAATGTTGAGATACAAATCTCATATTCCGTGGAAGGTTTCAATGAACTTACCATGAACACTTTCCAGTATCCACTTAGAGTTTGTTTCGTGTAGCTAGACACGGTTTCGTAAGCTCGATACCTCACAGCATAACGCGCCATGTGGTGTGTCCGGTTCCAGGTTATAAGCACGGAGTGAGAATTACTCGTCAATACTTTCAAACCAATATCTGTGTGTTTTACAGCGATATTGAACTTCCTAAAGTCAGTATGATTATTTGTCTCAGCAACGCATCTGTACTCTCCTGACATACTCAGTGATCGGATAGCTAAATTCAGAAAATAACCCTTAACTAGTACTTCCGTCGTAAATAAATGGTTCACTCCTAGGGACACAATGCGTTCCCAGTAAACATGAGGTTTCGGAGAACCTATTGCAAAACATTCAAGATTCAATCGGTGTCCGATATACATGGAATACACAGGTTTGAAATTCGTTAAAATTCTTGGAAAACAGTTGAAGTCGTATTCGGTATTATCAATCGTTGAATTGTCACCAGAAAATGAATAATTCGTCGACGCAAATTGCGATTCTGTCATGTTGTCGCATGAGAGGGTGTCATTATGAGGCATGATGAATCTACATTTTTGTGAATATATTTTCACTGAACCGTCCATAATAGGAATCGTTTTCAACCGAGTATTGCTGACGTTTATGCGTTCTAAATGTGGTGTTTTCTGAAACGCTCCATCTTCTATGAATATTAAATTAAGGTTGTCACTTAAATCTATTTCTTGAAGATAATTGCTTTTCCTGAATGCACCTTCTAAAATGTATCGTAGATTTGCTAAACCAGACATGATCAGCTTTCTGACGTTAAAATTATTCAATGTATCTTTTGGAAAATGTGTATATAGGTTTCCACTTAGGTTAAGTTCGGTAATGTTCAAAGTTTGTTTAATAAAATCCAAATTCGACCGAGACAATTTATTCCCAGATAAATTGATATTAATAAGACTGATGAGATTTTGAAAGGCAAGGCTATCTACAAACACTATTCTGTTAAACGATAAATCAATCATTTCCAAATTATTCAAACTCAGGAATACATCCTTAGTGATACTGTTCAATTCATTAAATGACAAATTCAGTTCTCTGAGATTTAATGCTCCATCAAACGAGTTTAATGGAATATCCTGAAGCAAGTTTCTCGATAAATCAAGTAATTCTAACTTTTCCAGGCCAGCGAAAACTCCTTCCTTCAGTTGACAAATGCTATTTTGCGCCAGGACAATACGTCGTGCCGATTGGAAGAAAATTAACGAGTTGGCTTCAAGCAGGGTGAGTTGATTATTAGACAGATCTATGTCTAGGATCCCAGAACAATTGCATTCCACGTTTCTCAACTGTTTGATTTTATTCAAGGACACGTTTACAAGAACATTTTGATGAAATTCACATATTTGACACAGTGTCTGCTGGAATGATACAGATGAACAGTTTGTCAGGCTTACATATATCGTGTCCCGCTCCGGAATCTTCGGCTCATCAATTTGTAAACTACATTCTGAATCCGGGGTTGTTTCCAAATTGGCACACGTGCCATGTCCCGAAGATAATAATATGATCATCCCTACATGCAACATCAGTGACGCCACGCGCATTGTCATGGCGGCCGCTCAAATTGGCATCTGCGCACTAATGATTTAAACTTTCTGTTTTCTTCAAATCCATATTATTTACGCAAGTGTACTATTTAAAAGCAGACAGTTCAAAACACAACACATCCTATTAGAATAAATGTTGCTTGTTTTAAATCACTTAGGTTAAACTTGTGTTTAGAAATATTTCATTTAAGTACGATCTCTGGTATTCCGTTGATGTGTTATGAATATTGTCTCGTGGTAGAATTCTTTCAGTGGCAATAGTTCAGTGTCTTCTGTGACCGTATTAATAAACCTAGAAGAGAAATAATAAAAGTCATAAGGTAGTTGTTAGAAACTGAATTTCTATAATAATACGAACGAACTAATATTTGTCTTAAAACAAATGAACATTTTTAATTTATCTATTACACATACATGTACACGTAATAATAACACCAACATTTCCCTATCTAAAAATAATATCCATTATATATACGTACATACGAAATAGTAATATCTTTAATTTATTTTGTTTTTGTTATTTCCTCCATTACGGAGATTACAAAACATGATATAAAAAACGTGCAATATATTCAGTTCCTTATATAAAGACAACCTCAAACACAAAACTACCTCTATACTAAGACCACCTTAATATTAAGATCACATCAACATTAAGCCTTCAATTTTTATCCGTTTGCTTATTGTGCAAATTCACTTGTAATACCAACTCAATATTGATGCCACTATTTAAAGGATGGAAAACATATCGTCTTATCTTTGAGGTGTTACCGTATATGAATTGATAAAATACCTATCATATGTTACACATGATAACTATTAGTATTAGCTAAGCTTTCTATTCCATCCTTGATTCGTTTAACAAAGCGACCAAGTTATGAAATAAGACAGTGTTTTAACAAACGAGTATCCACATTATGAAGTTGTAATAAATCAGCATAATCATAATCGACGTGGTGAGCCTTTGTGGGATGTTTTGTTTCAAATAAAGACTTATTAGAATAACCCCTAACATGTCTATGATAATTAAAGATACACATTGACTTAATTTAGACACTATCCTTCCAGTTTATGTTGTGTTCGATGTCATTGTTGCAAATTAAGACACCAGCGGAGCAATTTATTTTATTACACCAATGCTGACGTACATCTATCTGACGTTTAAATATTGCAAAAAAATTACTTTATAAGTTACAGACGACACAAGCAAAAGGTCGTCAAATTTTAAACTTTCAATGACAATGACTCTATTTATTCGTAAAAGACGACATAGTTTTTGGGACAAAAGTATAGACAGATAGACGGACAGATATGCTCAAATATATCCCCTTAATATTTGGTGGGGACATAAAATGAAGAAGGGGATCAATCCGGCTGGAGGACGCAACAGACACGGCAGAGGATGAAGTAGTCATAATACTCGATGAAGTGGCTCAGTTGTAATTGACGAACGAGTGTCAAGGAAGATTGACAGGTATCACTCAACGATATCTGGATTGCAGGTTTCCATAAGTAAAAACGATGCTAAAATTCAACTATCTACTTTTGTACGACTCTAAGCGTCTCATAACATCATAAATATGGCAGCTACCAAACTAACTTTATTGTATACAAACTATTATGTTAACGAGTGCTAGCTCAATGACACGCGGCTTATATAAATGAGATTCCAATTAAGGGACGCAATTATCATTGAATTTTATCAAGAAGTGTTCAAATAATTATAGTACAAAGTGGAAATGATAGCAATTTGTGTGTGTTTTCCGTTTATTTGCTGTAAATAATTGTTATTACATTGTGTGGAATTATAGCGGTGATGAGTAAAGACGCGGTCTATATGGTTTCGGTCATTATAGAAATATTCAGTATATCACAAACTGGTCCTATTTATCATTAGTTTATTTCTAGTTTATAACATTTTCCTCAGTAATGGTACCTTGTTATGGCTTCTATGGAATAACAAAGACAAGTTACGTGCAGTCTATGGTTACTGTATCATGCCACTTTGTCAATTCGTAAGACTGATACCCCATTCACAATTTGACTTACGTCGCAAAATCGGATAGTTTTGATATTCAGACAGGAACCAGTGTATCAATTCCAGGGGTGTCAACAAACTCAAACAGAGTATATGGCCGAACTTTCTTGTCAATCACGAGGCCTTATTGACATTATAGCATAAAAACGGTGATTTTTATCATACTTAAACGAGGAAAAAGGAACAGTATTGTAAAGATTCTCGCGCGCACGCCCTGTTGGTGTTCAGTTTTAAGTATGCTCATTTCAGGACCTAGCCGACGAAAATAAATATTTTACAGCGTTATATGAAATGTACTTCACATTCTTATTAAAACTACTAATCATTTTTCTATAATAGTAAAAAAAAAAATCGTTAACAACACCCCAATGTCACTGTTTTCTTGGTATTTGCCCATACCGGAAGTCGACGCTCATAAAAAAAACTTGTATGTGACGTAACGTTTGCTAAGCGACGTCGCGTAAGTTTTCCCGACGTCGCCCAAAATGTCCCGCCAAAATGTCATAATTTTGAAAAACATACTAATAAAGTCGCTGCAGATGTAATAACACGAAAAGCATGCGTTAACCCATCATAATTGCAATAATGAACTCAATGTTCCGGACTAATTACCAAATTGACACCCCTGCAATTCCCTTTTTATGCATTCAGGTCCATTAACCTAAATAAATGAATATGGAAATATACGTATATGAGCCGGGCTTAGTGACAAAATTGTGAAATGGTGATAATATATTGCTAGGAAGAGGAATAGTTTCTGCAAATTTGAACACATTATTCCATAAACTTACAAAGTTAAAGACTTTTTAAACCAACCACTACCACCTACTTTATCAGTGACGTCGCGAACGTCATTTTCTATATCTTTGACGTAACGTAAACTTGCATTTTAATGATTCAGTATCATTTAAATGTTTGACGTAAACTTTTTAAAAATTGTGTCACATTTTAATTTTAATAAAAAGTGTCAAATTTGTGAGTGTTTGTTTACAGGAAAAAAGCAAGTGTTTTAGCCACCTAACCCTTGGTTTCCTTGATATGAGTACTTATTAGAAACCGATCACCATAGCAACGACAGAAGTATTTTTAACACATTTTTAAAGACAAATTGAAGCTTATGGATAGTACTATACTATCCAACTGCTTAAATATGAAATCAAAGGACACGAGTTTTTTTATCTCGTTTTGGACATTTTTCTAAGTCTTATTGCATAATCACAATACAATGTCATTAAACATAACATGAATCGGTCAGTCTGTATTTGAAGTGATCGTTTCAGTTGGCAATTTGTCCAACTAATGGTATTAATACATGTATTCATGAAAATATAATTACACATTGGACGGGACAGGGAGGGCAGAGACACAGATCACGAAATATATGAAAAGAATAATCACTGATTCACAGAGTCTACGGGTACAAAGCACAATCGACATGAACAAGAAAACACTGAAGTGATCAGCTACAAAACACAAGACCCAAGTCCAACATCCCGAAGCATTAATCAGTCAAACATATATGGGCCGTCTACCGAGAATAACTCGGCTTAGAGTGAAATTATGAAAGTCATAGTGTGTTAATAGGCAAAACTGTTATGAACATTTCTGAAAGTCTGAGCAAAATATAACATTCAATTACCAAGTGACTTCCTAAAAGTTACCATTTTAAATGCTAGCCCTTCGTTGTTGTTCTCAGTTCGGTACTTTGAAAATTAGTCACCATTGCAGCCATTGTCCAAGTACTGAAATTAAAATCAAAGATCGTGATTTGTTTCCCCATTTAAGAGCCTTTTCTAAACCTAATTACCCCCACCGTCATTTGTGTGGGAGAATATTGCTTTGACATGGTGGTTGTCGATCTTCTATCGGTAGACCGTTGAATAACTCAAGCTGAATTGTCACAGGATCTTCAAACGATATGTGGAGTTTGACCAGCCGCAGAAGACTAGTGAGTCGTATTGTATACATTCCTGTCAAAGTTAAATGAGAACAGTTGTAAATAAAATATCGTTCGTATATTTATCCAGGTTTAACTGGGTATACCCGAGTTAACGGTATTCACCACTTTTCTTTTCGAATGCGATAGTTCCCTAATTAGTATTACTGATTGAATCCACTATAAACATTGTAATTTCTATTATGAATTAAGCAGATGTTGTATAGATGAACATATGGCTTGACGCATGTGCTATTGTTTTTAACTGTCGGTTTATTCGCTAAAATGGTATAGAAAATAACTGTTCAACACAGAAAATTATAGGTGGAATTAATGATTTGATTTATACCTATATTTGACGAAATTTCGTGGAGTACATCAATAGTTTATACTCGTACATTTAATTATATATTTTATATTGGTGGTGTACCGCAAATGTATATTACATACAGTACTAGTTTTTTTAATCAAAAGTGTCCTTTACATGCGGTATAGTATTGTTTTGCAAGGACAAACAAGAAATTGTCCGTGGCGACATTAACACTAATCATTTAAACCGTGAAAAATATCAACTCATTTATTTGTCAAATAATTTTGGCTAATTTTTATATACACCTTAATTAAGCAGATAACGATCTTAACTAAACACTAATACAAAATCACAAATCGGCCATTTTATTAATAAAAAACCTTATAACCGGTATATATATTTAATATTCACCTACATTTCACCAACTACCCTTTGATGTTCCTAAGCATGCCATGCATTGATATGGCAGGACTACTTAAACTTTATTTGAAGAAAATCTATTTAAAATAATTAAAAAAACAGTTATAACTTATACTTACAATTCAAAACGTTCATTTTTCCCTAAAGTCATCAACGCGTCATCCCGTGCTCTACTCCAATTTATTAATTCACTAGCAGAAACTATTGTCCACATAAAATTATAACACTCGCCAAACTGCGCCTTATAATCACAACCATCCAGCGTTCTACTATGTTTCCGCTTTCATCACCCGATTGCTAGATATTGCTTTCCAATGTTCCACTCCTACAGACCTTGGCTTTATAATGGTATCGGAGTATAGTATATTGCTTCCAGTTATGCCCCTCCTGCAGTATGTTGCTCTATCATGGTATTGGAGAACACGACTATTATGTTTATTGGAGATTTTAGAGGATTTGGTGAGTTTGTCTTTGTGTTTTTTAATAATAATTATAATGGAAAATTTCGGACAGAGAACTGCAGCTGTTTTGACGAATATGTTTGTCGAAGGAGTTAGTCGAAGTTGTTTGTCGAAGCAATTTCCTACGCAACACGATACTATTACAGTTTTACAGTTTATTTCAAGATTTTAGGCCATTGGCCCATGAATCACATATAATATAATTACAAGTAATAATTACAAACAATTATAAACATGTTACAAGTAACATAGTATGTCAGAATAAAATATTATATATGTACATAGTACAAATAGTATCGTATTGCACGGGTTGCTTAAGCGGTACCCACACAACTCTTTAATATATATTTAAATTGGTGTTTTAGCCATATATACTATACTTAAAATAAGTATTGAAACCCGTACATACAGAGATAAGTGGGTATTAGGTAAGCAATCCAGCACAATACTACAATGTATTGATAAATATGGTTGATATGTTCCGGTCAGTGTAATAATTAATAAGACAATATTAACATAGTATAGCAAGGATATTGACATAAACTGTCATTGGTCAATAATTAGTTTATTTATTTACGTATGTAAACATCGGCTAATAGTAAAATTAATTGTAGGGATTGTTCCGCCATAAAATGTATCGAAGGTTCTTGATAAAAAAGTTTCGTATTCAGCATTGATTTATTTGACCATGTTTTGTAATTCACTAGAAACCATTATTTACAAAATATAGACCTATATATCGCAAACCAGTCATATCAGAACGCACTGCTACCTCCATAATAACTGCTTATTGCACATTTTAAGCCCGGCCCACTACTATACAGATTCAGACTCTCGTACGAAAATTATAAAGCTAAGTACAGCGCTCACGCAATATGATTGGCTATCCTTAAACTACATGTACTATTATTTAAGTATTTAAGAACAATATTGAATGCAGCTTTTGTGAGAGCGGGATCAGGTTCGTGGGCTATGTTACAGCAGACATTTTACTTGTTACATAAAAAACATAAATGTTAATTAAAGTTTACACGTCAGACAATGTTTTGGCTAACATATGAAAATTTCTGATGTAAGAGATATTTTAGGGAAAAATGTTTGTCTCTGAATTGCCGCATTAATTTGTGTCAGGTAATTGATAATGGTCTTGTATCACGATATAGGTATGTACGTACATACAATCATTTCCTTAAGTGTTGTTACATGTATATCACGATGTGTTATAAATAATACCTGGACAGCTTAGTTTCGTATTAACTTATTTACAGTTTCATGCATTACAAAAATAATTTTAATGTATTGTCAAATTTAACATCGAAGTTACCAAAATACACAGAGCGGCAATGAAAACGCAACATTTTAAAACTTGAATATTTCCGTAATCCGTTAACGTATAAACCTGAAATTTTGTATGCTCTCTTCGATATATATTATCTACATAATTCAGCTTTTCCCGTGAAAATGCTTTAAGAATCACTTTTTCATAGCGGATTATCCGCATTTTCCCGAGTGATGACGGGTGGCTTGATATTTGCTCGCATTGTTGGCTGTATTTGCTGTATTATTATTTGTTACCAACAAAACATATAAAGTTAATTAAAGTTTACACGTCAGACGATGTTTTGGCTAAAATAAAGAATATTATATTTCTGATGTAAGAGATATTTTGAGGAAATATGTTTGTCTGATTTGCCGCATTAGTTTGTGTTAGGTAATTGATAATGGCCTTGTATCACGGTATGTGTATGTACGTACATACTATCATTTCCTATAGTATTGTTTCGAGTATATTGCGTTATATTAATATTATAATTAACACGTAGGTAGGGCAGTTTTTATGAACTTATTTACAAGTCCATGTACTACATGTATTTTCATATTTACTCGTAACATATAAGTTGCCAAAAATTTTCATTGTGACGATTAATTGGAGACAAAAACTTTTTATTGTTTTAGTTGTTGTAGATGATTTTTACTGTGATGTTGTTATATTTTAAAGAATAATGCTTCGGTCCCCCCGCAGTGACAGTTCCGTGTGGAATTGAAATAACTGTTCTTGACATGTTCATATTACAAACATCAGTTTATATGATTTTCCAATATCGTCTGATTCTGATGCTTCGTCAAAAGTATTTAAACTATAGCAAAACACAACACCGCGAAGCAATTTTGTGACCAGGCAGGATATGCCTCTAGTATCAAAAAAGCAAGTCGTTGGTAAAGGCCTTACCACAACCAACTTGCATGTTTTTTATTTGTACGTTTTTAGCTACTTAAACAACCGCTTCGTTTTCTTGAAACGTGGGGACCCAGTACGTCATCGCACGTCGATTGTACGGTTGTGCCTTACCGTGAGTGGATGCGTTCTTCGTATGGTCTTTAGGTGTTAGGTAAGATGTACGATGTACTGACAACGTACGATCTCTGTGTCACATTATCGAACGGAGAGGGTCATCACACGTGCAGCTCACTTACGTTGTAACAATACAGAAGAGGTTGTCAAACGCGGATTCAACCGTAGCCCGAACACATCTCGGACACAGCGAAATTTCCTAATACGCTTCACCCATGTTTAAGCAATTCGACAACAATTACTGGCAAAAAATACGCTTCCGTGTCAATTTATCATGCTACAGTTATGACTTCTTTATCTATTAATAATGCCACAATATCATTCGTTATCCGAGTACAATTAAATACTTGACGAGTATCACACGCCATCGAGAATAAAAAGGTAACGTTAGACTATCGACAGGAAAGATAGGATTCAGTCATGCATGTAAGGCTAAAGGACTGGAGGGAGAATATTTTTTCAAATGAAAAATAAATATTACCTTACATATACACATGTAATATGTACACACTCCATTCATATATCAGTTTCCTATTCAGCAAAGGTTTCTCAACATAAAATTTCAATTTAATGTATCACTTCTTAATACATTTGTAGTTATTTATTCTCAACGTACAGAGCGTGTATTTATCATATAAAGTTCAATATATTTTCTATATAAATAAAAAAATACACGAGGTATCATGTGACTTAAATATACAGACGTCGCGTCACAAGTTGGAGCTATTTTCAATTTCGCGTAATTTATTTGCCAAATGGTGCAAATGTAATTATGTTTGTTTCAATAAATATCATATGTTATATATCAATCGAACGAAGAAAATCAGCACAATCGTCCTGAATGTATATGTTTTGATTTTATTACAAAATCCCACATTTTCAGGGTTCGAAATAACCAGAATACGGTGAAATATCACTGTAGAGATGTAACATCCAATCTCGTGGGGCTTGAGAAAAGTGTGTGGAGAGCAAAAACCATACGCAAAATTTCTATATTTTTTTCGCAAAAATGATTCTTAAACGTAAAAAGTTGATGCCATTTACGTAAAAGAAAGTGACATCATCATAAAGTCAAATATTTTTATTCTGTGTTGAGGGAACAGTTGTGTAGAGATTTCAAAACTACGGGAAAATAAGTTGTTATTACACTGATAAAATTGTTCTGCAATATTTATTTTTAATAATTTCTCTTTGAAATTTCCTATAAAAAATACGTTTTTCATATATTATTAAATACGGTAATCATTTTAGATTTTGATTCAAGAGATCAAAAATAATTTCAAATTTTCTTTGTCTACCTAAAATGTCCCACCCGGTGCTTAAAACTAAAAACTGAATTGAACATGAAATTCGATTTGATCGAACGTGAAAATTTCTGTAAAAAATTATTCGTCACTGCAATGATAAAATACGTTTTTTCCACGCTGTTGAATAGTATATTGTTTATCAAAATCGTTCAATATACGGTGAAGTTATTAGTATTTTTCAATGTCGCCACAAAATGTCCCATCAGCAAAATTACGTACTAAGTAACGTCAAAATATATTAGTGTTTATGTTGTAGCTTCGATAATTCAATGCAAAATTGAAATTGAAATTTCATAGATTTTTATGAAATTGTTTTTTATATACTAGGAAATGTATACAGTACTTTATTCATAAAGGGATTTTTATCTAGCATTTTGTGTTCATTGGGGTTCCACCAAGCAGGTATAAACTGTAGAAAGAGCAAATGGATAAATGTACACATTACAGCAATATGGTTAATTACAAGTTATTTTGCCTAAATCTAAGTTCTGTAGTTCCTAAGGTTGCTGAATATACCCCCTTTACACATAGTTACACAATTTATGTGTTTATGGTTGTTGTACGCCCATAATTTAGTTATTCTGTCAATTGCACGCCTTATATCCGTCATATTTAGCTAAAATAACGGCGTTTTTGACGTTACGCAAAATAGCTCCAACTTGTGACGCGACGTCACAGTATTTTATTTCACGTATATTGATCATACTAAATTCGTTTGTTTAAGTACGAGCTATACTATCATTCACTAACTACACAACACATTATTTTACTGGGAATGTGTCTTTCTTGTTGAGATTTTCTCATTTGTCTCACCAGCATCTTATTTCCACAATTTGCCTTTATTGTTTTTTTATGTTATTATTTCTGATATTAATTGGTCACGTGTGCTGCCGAGTCGAGTCGAGCACATCCTTTATTTGCCAGTCAGCTTTCTGCTTAAATATGGCAGGTATATGAATAACTCCACCCTTGAATCCGGGTCGCCAGATTAGGCGACAAGCGTATTCACCACTGAACTAAGGAGGCGCACTGATAATGCTTGCAGGGGCAATTTGTGTATCAGGTAAATCATTACTCGCACTCGTGTTAGGAGGGCGCCGTGTTAGAATAGGTATATCATCAAGGCCGGATGTATGTAGATGGATGTATTACTGAAATTAAATAGTTCAACATGTTAAAAATCCAAGAATGCTTAGAAACAGATTGTCTGGATTACCTCTCCTAGATAAATACTTTAACTAGCTCAGGTTGACATCAGTTATGTCAGCGGCCAACCGTGCTTTACAATGCAATATCGTCAAACAATACAAAACGACAGGAAACATGTGGTCACACAGGTATGCATAGCGCAAGGGAAATTCCAGATTATTTTGCAGTACTGATTTTCTGAGATTTATTTAAACCTCAGCTGATCAAACGCTTATTGCGTAATGTCTGATATGAACATTCTTGTTCAACCAGACTAACTTGACTAACCGCTGATATATGAGGATGTATCTATCAGGGTGACTGAATACCAGACGAAAAAGTACGATTAAACACAACACGTTAAATAAAACATAAGTCATATAATCAGCTATAAGAGACAAATAATTTAATTTAAAGTATACATTCATACATGCATCGGTTTGTCGACTGTACATCCCCGAGTATTGGGCTGCACTCGATAAGTAACAATATGAGCCATATCACATTAGCCTATGTTCCTGCAGCGCCTTCAAGTTGGTAAAGTGGACCATTGTGGGTTATTTTTCTCACAGATCTCCCTATCCCAATTTACGCAGCCTACCTCTAAGCAAGCGCTCCCCCATCAGATTTTACTGCATTCGATCAAATTATATGTACTGTATCAAAAACAACATCGGAACAGTAAAAATGCTACTACACATTTAGCCGGACATAAAATCAGCTTGAGACGAAAAATCCTTGGCAAACATCGAACAAACGTAAGTAGATAATTTAGTGAAATAATTATTTCCCAAACTAGGAATTGATAACCCATTTGTTTATCATCAGTAAGACAGACAAATTGGGCATATAAAATACACAACTTCATGTGACGCATTAGAAAATAGCAAGAAAAGCAATATTGTAAATCTAACATAAAAAATTATTACTTGTAAGCTGCTAGTACGTAAACATGTAGTTCTAGTTCTAATAAAGAGGGGAATATGGGAATATAGATATATCTTTCGAAGCCGTATGATTTATGTAAGAATAATATAGAAAATACCATATATACTTGTCATAGCTATTGATGTCTTGTATGTATAGGGATCAATTCCCATGGCCTCTGAAATAAGTTTTTATAATCATAACACTTATGATACACTTATACCCCGTGAATTATTGTTTAAGTTCTTTGACAATGTCATCAACATCCATTATCTAGAATATTCCACTGTGTGTAGCTATTGTTTGGTTGGCGTCTGGTATTTACTGCGAAAAACTTGGCAACTACTCAACGACTGTAATTTTGATACAAATGGTCTTTAATTGCCACAAAATAAGTCTACTCGTTTGTTGTCACCCAATTAAGCGCCCGTATTATCACGAATGAATCATTCAGTGTTTTCAAAGACATGAAGCCTTCAAAGGTAAAATTTTGTCACCAGTGGCCTAGATTCTGATCTTGGAAAATGGTAAAGCAAAAATGAAATATAAGTAATATGGTTCAACGTTTAATGCTAATTCAACCCGTGTAACCTCGTAAAAACACCGATTTTACACCATGCATTTCATGAACATACCAATAATGTGCCCCCGCCATTGCAAGTTGGTTCTTTGATGGACTCCTTTATAGAGACTTAAAACTTTGCGAGACGATTTATTGCTCGTTGCCGTGACATAACAGAATTTAGTGCGGATATAGTGTCATTGATGTCTCATAGATTGTCTTATGTTAGGAAAGAATGCAGTGGTGGTAATTTAAGCAGCAGCCTCATATTTATGGCTTTTTCTCGCACTCGGTTAATGTCGATATTGGGTTATGTTTCGTCCAAATTTAGTTTTATCATAGAAAGCTGTTATGTTGATTCATAATCTGATATTGAAACTTTATGCAAATGATCATCAGAACAAAATATTGTTGAAATTCGATATTGAGTCAACCGGGATCAACCAAGGTCAGTACATTGTATATTGGTTGTTGACTGACTACTGACATGTTCTGTGATGTGTCAAGTCTCGCATTGTTGGCTTAGCTCTGCTACCATTTCTGTATTGCTTTGAATTGTAGTATGTATTGAAAGTATTGTAACTAAACAAAGTCAATACACAGACCAAAGCCTCATGCAGTACGTAGTACTACGCAATTTAACTAGTTTCATAATGCTTGTAGAATACGCAAATTAATATCAAACCTAGCAAAATGTGTTACATATTTTGTTCATAAATTTCCAAGCAGTTGAGCCACAATTGTCGAGGCTACAATATGCAATGTTTAATTTCTCCATACATATTAATATATGAATAAACGCATTACATTACAGGACACGGGAACAAAATATGTGAAATGCCAAGGTAGTATCATGCTTATTTAAATTCCTTGGAAAAAGGGAAATATTGTTTGTCAAAATGCTGGTCGGTCGGCGTTTACTGTTTCCCGTATTTATTTCAAGAACGGATGAGAACAGATTGTGAAAGACAGACAAACTTATATTCCATCTTCCGTTTGACGGGTAATGGATCGAATTAACGGCTCCCAAAAACAAAAATTCACAATGTACCAATAGGTCATCGAGACGGCTCATTATATAGCAAGATTCGGTATATAAATGTGCCAAAAACCACTTCTCCACTACTTCCTTTCTAATGCAAGTTAAATGACATTATTCGTCAACAACTTCTTACTAATGACTCAGACTGTCAGGGGACTTATAGGCCAATCAAGTATTTATTCATTGAAGTACATGTAATTGCTTAGTTAAAAAACGGAAATTTAAATGTTAAGTCGTCTGTTGCAATATCGATATTTGCATAATTATGTTACTTCACAGTAAGTTTGTTTGGTTATTTGCATAATACTTTCAAACCAATATCTGTGTGTTTTACAGCGATATTGAACTTCCTAAAGTCAGTGTGATTATTTGTCTTAGCAACGCACCTGTACTCTCCTGACATACTCAGTGATCGGATAGCTAAATTCAGAAAATAACCCTTAACTAGTACTTCCGTCGTAAATAAATGGTTCACTCCTAAGGGCACAATGCGTTCCCAGTAAACATGAGGTTTCGGAGAACCTATTGCAAAACATTCAAGATTCAATCGGTGTCCGATATACATGGAATACACAGGTTTGAAATTCGTTAAAATTCTTGGAAAACAGTTGAAGTCGTATTCGGTATTATCAGTCGTTGAATTGTCACCAGA
Source organism: Spisula subtruncata (assembly GCA_963678985.1). Classification (NCBI taxonomy): domain Eukaryota; kingdom Metazoa; phylum Mollusca; class Bivalvia; order Venerida; family Mactridae; genus Spisula; species Spisula subtruncata. Next base: position 5,351,940 of record OY787673.1, on the reverse strand, counting down.
AAATGAATAATTCGTCGACGCAAATTGCGATTCTGTCATGTTGTCGCATGAGAGGGTGTCATTATGAGGCATGATGAAGCTACATTTTTGTGAATATATTTTCACTGAACCGTTCATAATCAGAATCGTTTTCAACTGAGTATTGCTGACGTTTATGCGTTCTAAATGTGGTATTTTCTGAAACGCTCCATCTTCTATGAATATTAAATTAAGGTTGTCACTTAAATCTATTTCTTGAAGATAATTGCTTTTTCTGAATGCACCTTCTAAAATGTATCGTAGATTTGCTAAACCAGACATGATCAGCTTTCTGACGTTAAAATTATTCAATGTATCTTTTCGAAAATGTGTATTTAGGTTTCCACTTAGGTTAAGTTCGGTAATGTTCAAAGTTTGTTTAATAAAATCCAAATTCGGCCGAGACAATTTATTCCCAGATAAATTGATATTAATAAGACTGATGAGATTTTGAAAGGCAAGGCTATCTACAAACGCTATTCTGTTAAACGATAAATCAATCATTTCCAAATTATTCAAACTCAGGAATACATCCTTAGTGATACTGTTCAATTCATTAAATGACAAATTCAGTTCTCTGAGATTTAATGCTCCATCAAACGAGTTTAATGGAATATCCTGAAGCAAGTTTCTCGATAAATCAAGTAGTTCTAACATTTCCAGGCCAGCGAAAACTCCTTCCTTCAGTTGACAAATGCTATTTTGCGCCAGGACAATACGTCGTGCCGACTGGAAGAAAATTAACGAGTTGGCTTTAAGCAGAGTGAGTTGATTATTAGACAGATCTATGTCTAGGATCCCAGAACAATTGCATTCCACGTTTCTCAACTGTTTGATTTTATTCAAGGACACGTTTACAAGAACATTTTGATGAAATTCACATATTTGACACAGCGTCTGCTGGAATGATACAGATGAACAGTTTGTCAGGCTTACATATATCGTGTCCCGCTCCGGAATCTTCGGCTCATCAATTTGTATACTACATTCTGAATCCGGGGTTGTTTCCAAATTGGCACACGTGCCATGTCCTGGGGATAATAATATGAACATCCCTACATGCAACATCAGTGACGCCACGCGCATTGTCATGGCGGCCGCTCAAAGTGGCATCTGCGCACTAATGATTTAAATTTTCTGTTTTCAAATCCATATTATTTACGCAAGTGTACTATTTTAAAGCAGACAGTTCAAAACACAACATACTCTAATAGAATAAATGGTGCTGGTTTAAAATCACCTTGGTTTAGAAATATTTCATTTAATTACGATCTCAGGTATTCCGTTGATGTGTTATGAATATTGTCTCGTGGTAGAATTCTTTCAGTGGAAATAGTTCAGTGTCTTCTGTGACCGTATTAATAAACCTAGAAGAAAAATAATAAAAGTCATAAGGTAGTTGTTAGAAACTGAATTTCTATAATAATATGAACGAACTAATATTTGTCTTAAAACAAAGGAATATTTTTCAATGATCTATTACACATACACGTAGTAATAAGACCAACGTTTCCCTATTCAAAAATAATATTCATTATATATACGTAACATAAGAAATAGTAATATCTTTAATTAATTTTGTTTGTGTTATTTCCTCCATAACGGAGAGTACGATAGTTGAACAAACATAATATAAAAACGTGCAATACATTCAGTTCCTCAAAACTAAAACTACCTCAATAATAAGACTACCTTAATATTGAGATCACATCAACATTAAACCTTCAATTTTATCCGTTTGCTAATTGTTCGAATTCACTTGTAATACCAACTCAATGTTGAAGCCACTCTTTAAAGGATGGAAAAACATATCGTCTTATCTTTTAGGTGTTACTGTATATGAATTTATAAAATACTTATGATATTTTACACATGATAACCATTAGTATTAGCTAAGCTTTCTACTCAATCCTTGGTTTGTTTAATAAATGTTGATCATGTTATAGATTTTTAACAAATGAGTATCCACAATGTGAAGTTGTAACAAAGCAACATAATCATAATCGACGTGGTATGCCTTTGTGGGATGTTTTGTTTCAAATAAAGACTTATTAGAATAACGCTTATATGTCTATGACAATTAAAGATACACATGGACTTAATTTAGTCACTATCCTTTCAGTTTATGTTGTGTTCGATGTCATTGTTGCAAATTAAGACACCAGCGGATTATTACACCAATGCTAACGTATATTTATCTGAAGTTTAAATATTGCAAATACTTTTCAAGTCACAGACGTCACAAGCAAAAGGTCGTCAAATTTTAAACTTTCATTGACAATGACTCTATTTATTCGTAAAAGACGACACAGTTTTTGGGACAAAAGTATAGACAGATAGACGGACAGATATACTCAAATCTATCCCCCAATATTTGGTGGGGACATTAAATGAAGAAAGGGATCAATCCGACTGCCGTATCCAACAGACACGGCAGAGGATGAAGACTCAATGAAGTGGCTCAGTCGTAATTGACGAACGAGTGGCATGGAAGATCGACGATGGATGCTAAAATTCCACTATCTACTTTTGTACGACTCTAAGCTCCTATAACATTATAAATATGGCAACTACCAGACAAACTTAATTGTATACAAACTATTATGTTAACGAGTGCTAGCCCAATGACACGCGGCTTATATAAATGAGATTCCAATTAAGGGATTCAATTATCATTGACATTTATCAAGAAGTGTTCAAATAATTATAGTACAAAGTGAAAATGATAGCAATTTGTCTGTGTTTTCCGTTTATTTGCTGTAAGTAATTGTTTTTACATTGTGTGGAATTATAGCGGTAATGAGTAAAGACGCGGTCTATATGGTTTCGATCATTATTGAAATGTTCGGTATATCATAAACCGGTCCTATTTACCATTAGTTTATTTCTACTTTATAACATTTTCCTCAGTAATGGTACCTTGATATGGCTTCTATGGAATAACAAAAACAAGTTACATGCAGTCTATGGTTACTGTATCATGCAACTTTGTCAATTCGTAAGACTGATACCCCATTCACAATTTGACTTACGTCGCAAAATCGGATAGTTTTGATATTCAGACAGGAACCAGTGTATAAATTCCAGGGATGTCAACTAGTTCAAATTAAAGACAATGAACAGAGTATATGGCCGAATTTTTTCGTCAATCAAGAGGCCTTTATTGACATAAGTGCAATACCTAACTAAATTTTCCGGAATAATTAGCAAAATTGACACCCCTGCAATTCCCTTTTTATGCATTCTAGTCCAATAACCTGAATAAATGAATATGGAAATATACGTATATGAGCCGGGCTTAGTGACAAAATTGTGAAAATGGTGATTATATAATGCTAGGAAGAGGAAACTCTTGTAAATAGTTTCTGAAAATTTGAACAAATTATGCCAAAGTTAAGGTATAAGACTGGTGACAAAATAGGAGGTGTTCCGAAGGATACAATGTAAAAAACGTCCGCGATGTTGCAAATAACAAAAAAGTAAAAAATACACCTCTTTCACCCTTGGTGTGATAACGATCATTTCAAATCGTAAATTTGTAGAAAATTATCGTAATCTTTTCGCCTTTTACTATACTTTTCGTGATTTAAAGTTTACGACATTACGCAGTTACCTCCCTTAGTGCATGACCGATTTCTGGTAATCAACAAACGACCAGACAATTTCAATCATTTTTGGCGGTAAAAGTTATAAGGTAAGCGTTTGAATCCCCAATTGTCTAAAAGGTAAGCGCTAGAATTCCTCGGTGTACTAGAAATCAGATGGTCGTTAAACGGCAAAACTGTCGTAAAATTGATACCGTACGATGCGATAACTTATAGTATGGTAGTATTTAGTGACTATCTTATACGTTTAAAACGAAAACGAGTATACGGCGGTCCGTATATGGTAGGTCTTAAGGGCTAGATTATCTAAAACTTTCATGTAGATATCTATACTGTATGCATTGCTAAATATCGATGAAAATTGTACAAAGAAATAAAGATACAGAACGATTGTCTAAAGGGTAAGGGTTAGAAGAGAGTAACCATCCCATATACGATAAAGTGTAAAGGGTAAGGGCCAGGGTAGCTTCCATATATCTTGATGGTAAGTGTCAGGGTAGGTCCCAACATGAATTGTCTAAAAGGTAAGCGCCATGGTAGCTCCCAACATGACAAGTCTAAAAGGTAAGCGCCAGGGTAGCTCCCAACATGACAAGTCTAAAAGGTAAGCGTCAGGGTGGCTCCCAACATGAAAAGTCTCAAAGGTAAGCGTTAGGGTAGGTCCCAACATGAATTGTCTAAAAGGTAAGCGCCAGGGTAGCTCCCAACATGACAAGTCTAAAAGGTAAGCGTCAGGGTAGCTCCTAACATCAAAAGTCTAAAAGGTAGGCGTCAGAGTAGGTCCCGATATGAAAAGTCTAAAAGGTAAGCGCCAGGGTAGCTCCCAACATGACAAGTCTAAAAGGTAAGCGTCAGGGTAGGTCCCGATATGAAAAGTCTAAAAGGTAAGCGTCAGGGTAGCTCCTAACATCAAAAGTCTAAAAGGTAAGCGCCAGGGTAGCTCCCAACATGACAAGTCTAAAAGGTAAGCGTCAGGGTGGCTCCCAACATGACAAGTCTAAAAGGTAAGCGTCAGGGTGGCTCCCAACATGAAAAGTCTGTAAGGTAAGCGTCAGGGTAGCTCCTAACATCAAAAGTCTAAAAGGTAGGCGTCAGAGTAGGTCCCGATATGAAAAGTCTAAAAGGTAAGCGCCAGGGTAGCTCCCAACATGACAAGTCTAAAAGGTAAGCGTCAGGGTAGGTCCCGATATGAAAAGTCTAAAAGGTAAGCGTCAGGGTAGCTCCTAACATCAAAAGTCTAAAAGGTAAGCGTCAGGGTAGCTCCCAACATGAAAAAGTCTAAAAGGTAAGCGCCATGGTAGCTCCCAACATGAAAAGTCTAAAAGGTAAGCGTCAGGGTAGCTCCTAACATCAAAAGTCTAAAAGGTAAGCGTTAGGGTAGGTCCCGATATGAAAAGTCTAAAAGGTAAGCGCCAGGGTAGCTCCCAACATGAAAAAGTCTAAAAGGTAAGCGCCATGGTAGCTCCTAACATGAAAAGTCTAAAAGGTAAGCGTTAGGGTAGGTCCCGATATGAAAAGGCTAAAAGATAAGCACCAGGGTAGCTCACAACATGAAAAAGTCTAAAAGATAAGCGCCATGGTAGCTCCCAACATGAAAAGTCTAAAAGGTAAGCGTCAGGGTAGCTCCTAACATCAAAAGTCTAAAAGGTAAGCGTTAGGGTAGGTCCCGATATGAAAAGTATAAAAGGTAAGCGCCAGGGTAGCTCCCAACATAAAAAAGTCTAAAAGGTAAGCGCCATGGTAGCTCCCAACATGACAAGTCTAAAAGGTAAGCGCCAGGGTAGGTCCCGATATGAAAAGTCTAAAAGATAAGCGCCAGGGTAGCTCCCAACATGAAAAAGTCTAAAAGGTAAGCGCCATGGTAGCTCCCAACATGAAAAGTCTAAAAGGTAAGCGTCAGGGTAGCTCCTAACATCAAAAGTCTAAAAGGTAAGCGTTAGGGTAGGTCCCGATATGAAAAGTCTAAAAGGTAAGCGCGAGGGTAGCTCCCAACATAAAAAATTATAAAAGGTAAGCGCCAGGATGGCTCCCAACATGAAAAGTCTAAAGGGTAAGTGCCAGGATAGGTCCCAACATAAAGGTCTAAAAGGTAAGCGCCAGGGTACATGTACTTCCTCTCATAAATGGTCTAAAACGGTAAGGGTCAGGGTACCTTGAAATTGTCTCAAGGGTGAATGTTAGCAAAATTATAATGTTCAACATTGTAAATTACTTATTTAATGACATACAAGTATAATATGTAATTTTGATGAAAACATATCAACACACTTTTACGACTTAGAACGCAAAAATCGATGACGAGGAATTCTAACGCTTACCCTCCGAGACATTTTCCCGCAAACACTTACCTTATAACCCTAACCATTTTTTGCGCGTAATTTTGACATTTTTGTAAGAATCTGGTGTTGTAAGAATGTTTGTAATAAGTTAAGGGATGGATCGAAAGCTGAAGAAAACTAAGCGGGTCAAATCCAGCGGTGGCGTGCGACAGAAGATCATAACAAAGTAATTATTTTAATTTTCATTTTCCAAAAACAACTGCAAAATACAAGAATAATAATTTTACATTTCCAAATATGTTGGATGCAAAATGTGAGAGTTATGATTACTGTTTGGACTATCCATTATGAGTGTGCACTGGCTCGTAAATTGAAACTAATGCACCCCCACCCAGTTGAACAATTTTTTTATACAACGCTACACTGTACACAGTGAACAAAGTACAAATTGGTAGAATACCACAGAGAACAGCAAGCATATCTTGACCCCCGGCCTTAGACAAACCTGTCGCCTTTTATGAGTTTCTTTCAAATTTCCGCTGTTCTGGACTATTCCCGACTAATGTTTCACCCCGACAAGTGACTACAGTCCCCCGTAGTACCGAGTCAAGTTGTTTGACTACGGTGATAGCCTGCTTTCCTGTGATTTCGTGAACATAAGACTTGTTTTTGGAGACTGCTCAATTGTTTGTTTATTTATAAACATTTTTCTACGATGAAACTAATGACTGAACCCCTCTACAAGTTAAAAACAAAACATTATGAGAAAGCATCGTATTTTCCAAGTAGCAGCCATCTTACAGAGTGGACTCCAACTCTTCAATCAGAAGACAAGTTTCCTAAAGATTCGTGAATTCTGATTGGCTGGTCAGTAAAATTTATTCTGGAACTCTGTTTTTATTGGTTCACAGCTGAATTCCATTGGGGGTTCTTCTAGCATGTGTATTCACAAAATGGTGGCTACAGGTGTGATGATTCTGACGCACATAAATGATGAAATTATAGACAAAGGGTCATCTGCTTCTCTGTCAAACTGAATTTTAGGGGTATTTTATAATTTTTCCATTAAAATTTGTTTTAAAGAGATTTATGCTCAAAATGTTTATGGAAAATCATTTTTTTAACTTCTTCAATCATTTGTCAATAATTTTGGACATGCACGTTTATCAGAAATGTGTCAAACAGGGTTCACGAAACCATAGGAATTCACGAAATTATAGGAAAGAAGGATATAGACTATAGTCGGGACAATCATTTGTTTCGGCACAATCTCACTATGCCGGGACAATGTTCCCGCACTTACACTGTAGATCTAAATGATGCACTTTCAACCATGCCCCCACTCTCGGACTCAGTCTGAGATTTTGTCTATTCACTCTGCAAGACCCACTGCCAGTACTCGTACATGGCTGGGATCCCGCAATCTAATAGCTTTATTAAGTAATATTTTCCTTGGGGCTTTTTGCATGAGGACAAATCTCCAGCAGTTCCCTCGGCCCTGGCAGTGGGGGAAATCTAGACCTTGGAAGGTAAAAGCATGGCTCTCTCAGCACAATACAATAAGAATACTGGCCAGCTGTGTACATCTCTCTGTCTGCGAATTTGCAGGAAACTTTCAAACTATGGCATTTATTTATGTCAAATGATTTCTCTTGTCTGTATACTGATACATGTTTATAATAAATGTTTTCAGGTGTCATGGTTATAGACCTATATGTCCAATTATGAAATCACCAATCAACACCTGACCTGCTGTCTGGATTTCTAGTGAAGTGATAAATGTATGATCCGACCAACTAATCATTGACTGATGATTGACGAAATTGAGTGGAACACGGATAAACAAAAAGAGAAATGATCATGACGCACATTGAGGCATGTTCAAAATGTGGATTAACGGACCCAAACTTGTGGCTCAGTATATCTAGAGGTTGTTTCTGACTTATTCACTGTACTGCATGACTATTGTTATAATTCGGGTTGTGCTGGGTTCCTTTATGCCAAAATTATGGGCAAACTTTAGAGCCAGATAATAGAAGGGTTGACCATTGGGGTAAATTTTCACTATTGCAATACTTCAAAAGTTTTTGCTATTGCGATACAATACTATTGCTATATTGCAGGTTACTGTGTTATACTAATGCAATGGTTATTGCTATGTTTTGACTGCCACAGTTCATCTAAGTATGAAAAGACTAATTATTCAATAAAAAATGAAACATTTGGCAATACTGCACATTTATAGTGCTATTGATTGTTGACAGTTATATAGGTAAATAATGATGTGCTTAACAGCTATACTGTAATACTTTGCTTGATATACTAATTTTACTGGTAGCCTATTGCTGCTTGAATATTATATTTTTTGTTGGGCTGGGTTTAATGCTTAAATTTAAAACCCAATTTTTTGTCAACCCTGCCATAAACCAGTGGTAAATCAGAGCACCTTTGTACAACGTCTCACAATTAATTTTATAATAAAACCCGGTTTTGTCCCATGATGTTGATAGAATATATGTCCCCAAGAGCAAACTTAGGATTTTCTATAATTCAGACATGCATGCTAATAGTAATACATTTTCAATAATTATTTCTCTTATGCTTGCAGTACATTGTTTTGGCTCTTGGAAATGCCATCATGAAATTAATGGAGAGCTGTTTACATCCGGCAAAATGCTCTCTACTCCATGAGATGTGAATCCAATAGATACAAAGTGTAATCAAGACTCCTTGCTGCAGAAAGAAGTCAAAGAACAACTACCACTGGTAATTAGCAATTTCACTTATGATATGATTTTGATTTACTTGTACGCAAGTTGTTACCAATAAATCTTGATTCCTTGCTTGAAATGGGTACATCCTATAATTCCTTACAGAGGTACAGCAGATGCAGTGACCAAGAACCATTACTCTATGTAGTGCAATTTTTAGCTCGTCTGATTTTTCGGTGTTGGCGTTGCATGGTTAAGTTTTGTGTTTAGGTAAACTTTTTCATAAACCATCAAAGCTATTGCAACACTTGTTCACCATCAATACCTGAGCTGGTAAAGCAAGACCCATAACTCTGATCTGCATTTTGTAAGAATTATTGCCCCTTTTTGGACTTAGACAATAAAATGCCTTGGTTAAGTTTTGTGTATAGGTCCATTTTTCTCCTAAACTGTCAGAGTTGTTGCTTTGAAACTTTCAACACATGTTCACCATCAATACCTGACCATGTCAAGCAAGAACCATAACTCGGACCTGCATTTTGCCCGAGTTATTGCCCCTTTGTGGACTTAGAAAATTTCTTGGTTAAGTTTTGTGTTTAGGTAAAGCAGGACACATAACTCTGTCCTACTTCATGCTTAGGTTGTCTGCCTTTTGACAGTGACAGATATCAGATGAGCGTCTGCACCCGCAAGGCGGTGCTCTTGTTAACTTATCTCTCCTTAATTAATTTTATTATATTCTTTGTTCAGAATATAACTCTAAAACTTTTTGAGATTTTGATTTGAATAAGTGCAACTAACAGAAGTGGTTCAAGAACTATTACTTTAGTCATGAAATTATCTCCCTTTATTTGATTGAAAATAGCGCAAGTTAAAAAGTATTGAGTTGATTGAAGTGAATGAATACTACTGTAATTATATCATGACCTGTTTTGAGAAAACACTTACCATATTACAAGCAAACATTTGTTACTCAGCAACATATGAAGCGGGGATGGTCATGGCTCCTGTTATCTTGTTTTTATTGTCATTTGTTATATTATTATGAATTTGATATGTTTGCATATATTTATATCATTGCAGATTAGATGATCATGTCAAGCAAGTGTGACCTGCCTATTGAAGTGGAGAAATGAACCAGTTGATCATAAAAGCGCCTTTAGATCATGCATAGTTACAAGTGTACAAACAATTAGTGTAGAAAATAGTATTTTCTAAAGTCTCAGATAGTTTACAGACATCTGAAAATCACTTAATATTTTTGTGATTATTATTTTCCAAATTTCAGTAGGAGATGAATTAATTCACAATCAAAGGTTCCACTGTGTTTTCCAGTTTTGAAAGTATATATAAATGGACTTTCGGATTCCCTAGAAACTATGAAAAAATAAAAACATTGCAAATATTAACTAACATACTGTACTTACTTTTGTTGATATTGTTATAATCTATTGCTACATGTATTCTTACCCTTAGCATGCATTGTAAATCTATTGAATACTATCATTTGTTTGCAAATAAATACATGTATTGATGAATTTATAATTATTTTAACATATTTTAAAGGTTCCCCTTTTTTTCTTCCCGCTATATTTGATGAAGGGGTAAGGTATATTGCTTTGCATGTGTCAGTCGATAGGTTAGTCGCTAAACCATGTGGTTTCTGTTCAACAACGCTTTCTTACCTGCCACAGATTTAGGGGCTTATGATCAACTCCTACAGGTATCAAATTTGTATCATGGTGTACCAAATTCTTAGAAATTGTTTTGTTATCTCCAATATGTAAACACAATAGATCAACTTGTCAAAACAAAAGAAGTAACTATTGGCTTTGCTAAAAAGAGCATTGACCCCCCCATCGTTGATGAGGAGGTATATTGCTGTGATCATGTCTGTCGGTCGATAATAGACCAAATAGTTTCCATTCAATAACTCAAGAATGGTTTTCCCTATGATCGTCAGACTTTCCGTGGAGGTTGGGCGGCACCAGTAGATTACCCCTATTGATTTTGAGGTCAGAAGGTCAAGGTGACAGTGACCTTAACCGTTTCGACTATTGGACTGCCATGAGGACATATAAGTTTTACACACATCTCTTGTTTTTATAGTGTCTTTGAATGACAGAAACAAGTATCAATGAGGATAAAATTGTTAAATTTATTGAGATATTTGACACCCAAGTCCAACATCTCGAAGCATTAATCAGTCAAACATATATGGGCCGTCTTCCGAGAATAACCTGGCTTAGATCGAAATTATGAAAGTCATAGTGTGTTAATAGGCAAAACTGTTATGAACATTTCTGAAAGTGGGAGCAAAATATAGCATTCAATTACCAAGTGACTTCCTAAAAGTTACCATTTTAAATGCTAGCCCTTCGTTGTTGTTCTCAGTTCGGTACTTTGAAAATTAGTCACCATTGCAGCCATTGTCCAAGTACTGAAATTAAAATCAAAGATCGTGATTTGTTTCCCCATTTAAGAGCCTTTTCTAAACCTAATTACCCCCACCGTCATCTGTGTGGGAGAATATTGCTCTGACATGGCGGTTGGCGATCTTCTATCGGTAGACCGTTGAATAACTCAAGCACAATTGTCACAGGATATTCAAACGTGATGTGGAGTTTGGCCAGCCACAGAAGACTAGTGAGTCGTATTGTATACATTCCTGTCAAAGTTAAATGAGAACAGTTGTAAATAAAATATCGTTCGTATATTTATCCAGGTTTAACTGGGTATACCCGAGTTAACGGTATTCACCACTTTTCTTTTCGAATGTGATAGTTCCCTAATTAGTATTACTGATTGAATCGACTATAAACATTGTAATTTCTATTATGAATTAAGCAGATGTTGTATAGATGAACATATGGCTTGACGCATGTGCTATTGTTTTTAACTGTCGGTTTATTCGCTAAAATGATATAGAAAATAACTGTTCAACACAGACAATTATAGGTGGAATTAATAATTTGATTTATACCTATATTTGACGAAATTTCGTGGAGTACATCAATAGTTTATACTCGTACATTTAATTATATATTTTATATTGGTGGTGTACCGCAAATGTATATTACATACATTACTAGTTTTTTTAATCAAAAGTGTCCTTTACATGCGGTATAGTATTGTTTTGCAAGGACAAACAAGAAATTGTCCGAGGCGACATTAACACTAATCCTTTAAACCATGAAAAATATCAACTCATTTATTTGTCAAATAATTTTGGCTAATGTTTATATACACCTTAATTAAACAGATAACGATCTTAACTAAACACTAATACAAAATCACAAATCGGCCATTTTATTAATATAAAACCTTATAACCGGTATATATATTTAATATTCACCTACATTTCACCAACTACCCTTTGATGTTCCTAAGCATGCCATGCATTGATATGGCAGGACTACTTAAACTTTATTTGAAGAAAATCTATTTAAAATAATTAAAAAAACAGTTATAACTTATACTTACAATTCAAAACGTTCATTTTCCCCTAAAGTCATCAACGCGTCATCCCGTGCTCTACTCCAATTTATTAATTCACTATCAGAAACTATTGTCCACATAAAATTATAACACTCGCCAAACTGCGCCTTATAATCACAACCATCCAGCGTTCTACTATGTTTCCGCTTTCACCACCCGATTGCTAGATATTGCTTTCCAGTTATTTCACTTCTACAGAACGTGGCTTTATAATGGTATCGGAGTATAGTATGTTGCTTCCAGTTATGCCCCTCCTGCAGAATGTTGCTCTATCATGGTATTGGAGAACACGACTATTGTGTTTATTGGAGATTTTAGAGGATTTGGTTAGTTTGTCTTTGTGTTTTTTAATAATAATTATAATGGAAAATTTCGGACTGAGAGCTGCAGCTGTTTTGACGAATATTTTTGTCGAAGGAGTTAGTCGAAGTTGTTTGTCGAAGGTATCTGGACAATGGACATTGACACAATCTCCTATGCAGCACGACAATAATATACTTTCATTGGTCAATAATTAGTTTATTTATTTACAAATGTTAACATCGGACTAATAATAAAATTAATTGTAGGGATTGTTCCGCCAGAAAATGTATCAAAGGTCTTGGTAAAAAAGTTTCGTATTCAGCATTGATTTATTTGACCATGTTTTGTACTCCACTAGAAACCATTATTTACAAATTATAGACCTATATATCGCAAACCAGTCATATCAGAACGCACTGCTACCTTCCTAATAAATATTTATTACACATTTTAAGCCCGACCATCTCCTATACAAATTCAGACTCACGTACGAAAATTATAAAGCTAAGCACAGCGCTCACACAATATGATTGGCTATCCTTAAACTACTATTATTTAAGTATTTAAGAACAATACTGAATACAGCTTTTGTGAGAGTGGGGTCAGGTTCGTGGGCTATGTTACAGCAGACATTTTGCTTGTTACATACAAAACATCAATGTTAATTAAAGTTTACACGTCAGACAATGTTTTGGCTAACATATGGATATTTCTGATGTAAGCGATATCTTGGGGAAATATGTTTGTCTCTGTATTGCCGCATTAGTTTGTGTCAGGTGATTGATAATGGTCTTGTATCACGATATGTGTATGTACGTACATATAATCATTTCTTTTAGGACATATGATGTGTTATAATTGATACATGGACAGCGTAGTTTCGTATTAACGTATTTACAGTTCCAATCACAATTATTACCAGATTAAACATTTAAGTTGCTAAGATATTTTACTAGCGATGATTTATTGATGAACAAATAAGTTTGATTGTTTTTGCTATTGTTATGTTCTAAAGAATATTTTTTCCGTCCCACGCAGTGACAGTTTAGTACGGAATTGAAATAACTGCTCTTGATATGTTCATATTACGACCATCAGTTTATATGATTTTCCAATATTGTCAGATTTTGTCAAATTTATTTTTAACTATAGCAACACACAATACCGCGAATCAACATTGTGCACCGGACAATATACGTCTTCAGTACTAAAAATAAAGCAAGTCGTAGGTAAAGGCCCGATCACAACCCTATTTGCGATCGTTTTACGGATTGTGTTTGAACGTCATCGCACGTCACTTTTACGTCTGTGCCAAACCGTGCGTTGTTTCGTTCTTCGTACGACGTAGACGTGTAAGGTCAGATGTACGACGTGCTTTCAGCGTACAATCTCTGTGTCAAATTAGCGGACGGAGATGGTTATTGCACGTGCTGCTAACCTACGTTGTCCTTACTTACACACACGTTGAACGATGACAGTAGAAATTGTCATGCGCGGATTCAACCGTAGCCCGAATACATCTCAGACGCAGCGAAAGTTCCTCATACACGCAACGTGCTTCATCGTGTATTTGTGCTCCCCAATCCACAAGAATTGAGATCTACCTTTAGCCACGTTTAATGAATCTAATAACAATGCCACAAAATCATTTGGTATCCGAGTACAATTGTCTATTAGACGAATATCACGCGACTCCGAGTATAAAGGGTAACGTTAGTACACTAACTACAGGAAATATTTCGATGCAATTAAGTCATGCTTGTAAGCCTAAGGATTTGAAGGAGAGTATCATTTCAAATAAAAAATAACTTACATGTACTTATGTATTATGAACTGTCCATTACTTCATTAGTTTCATATACAGGATTGTTTCTCGACACATATGTACGTGTTATTATACGTATATATTCTTAATACAATTTGTAGTTATCCATTCTCACGATACAAAGCGTGTAATTCAACAAGTGTCATATGATATGTCGTATTGCTTTTTAATATATTTTCTATACTCATAGTTTTTTATGTATTAGGTTTCACCGAAGACTTCAATATACAGTATTTGATTTCATGTAGAGTGATGAAACTAGTCGTTTGCTCAAATACATGTAAGAGGTTTAATATCACAGACTCACATACATTTTTGTATTGGGAATGGGTCTTTCTTGTTGAGATTTTCTCATTTGTTTCACCGCATCTGTCAATTATTTCCGCAATTTGACTTAAATTGTACTTTTTTGTATTATTATTTGTGATATTAATTGGCCCCGTGTGCTGCCGAACGCCGAGCAATATAGGCTTAATTTGCCAGACAGCTTTCTGCTGACATATGACAGGCATACTAATAACTTCACCCATACTTGAAACCGGGTCGCCGGGTTAGACGACAAGAGTACTTATCACTGAGCTACGGAGTCGCACTGCTGATACTTGCATGGGGTAAATTTATGTCAAAGGTAAAACATTACTTGTACTCGTGTTAGAATAGGTACCTCGCCAAGCCCGATAATACGGATATATTTTGGACCTATTTATGACTGCCGTTAAATAGCTTAATATGTTGAAAATCCAGGAATTCATACAAATAGTCTGGATTACCTTACATTGACTACGTAAACTAGGTCAGGTTGACGTCAGTAATGACAGCTGCGAGCGATCGACTTACACCGTGGTTTACAATGCAATCTCATTATAACGATACAGTACGACAGGGAACCCGCCTAACATACAAATAGTTACAGAATCGATGTATCTGAAATAACATAACGTACATCCACCACTTTGATTTGACCACGGTAGTGATCGATTAATCCGATGTTGCCAGACCCAAACTATTGTAAGATTTAGGACGGAAACCAGACAAATTCAAATCAAGATTTTAAATTAATAAGCAAATCGGCTTTTACAGAATATTTTGTAATTAACAATACTAATTGGTAAACTATCTTGTCGCGCAAAACCTAATGTTTTATAAAAAATATTGCATCAGTCAGACAATACTTTATATCATGTACAGATACTGGAATTGTCCACCAGGCTTTCGGAATTGTTGCTTTATATAATGCCAAATGTATAGACCATTGAACACAATAAATACCAAGCATGGTTCAAATGCGATGTAATATTATCAAACTCTAGAACGAATATGTTAGTGACATATATTCCAGAAACAGAGAAATGATAGAGTTGCAATGGTATGTCATTTTAAACACGTATGAGTTTCCCGAAATCAAGCCTGTTGACAACTCATGTAGATGATTTGAATGGCAGGCGTACCTCCTGTTGTATTTTGACAACCAATAAAATCACAACCTTTTTAACCCATGATCATGAAAGAATGTCACGCCCCGGGGTTGTTGTTCCTCGTTTGATCGCCGTTTTGGCATGGATTTGTGTGGGCATTGCTCACGGTAATTATGTTGTAGTGTTTCTGATTTCTGGGCTCGGCTGGTTAGGTTGAGTGCTACCGTCCATGTCGTATTTTCTCATACCCTTTTTACCAGTCCGACTAACTATTGCCGCTGTTTCAATCGTGATTTAACGGCGAAAAAACCTTTATCATGCTACAAAACGTCTACCTCGTAATGTTTGATATGACTATTCCCGTTCAACCAGCATAATCTTCTTCCGAAACATAGTCTGGGAACTTGAATGACTGCTGATATGTGAGGATGTATATAAAAGTGTGGCCGAAACCCGTCGAAAATACGACTTAATATGTAAAAAGCAACACACATATTCTGCTATACAAGACAAAGAGTCTACATTCAGAAATGTTTCAGTTTATCGACTGTACATCCCGATCGTTTAGCTGAACTCGATCGGTAACAATAGTAACATATCACATTTGCTTTTGGTCCTCTCAGTTATCCGATTCATGCAGCGCCTTCAAATTGGAAAAGTGAAGCATTAAGGGGTATTCCTACCCCAGAATTCCACACCCAAACCGTTAGAAAAGCGCTCCCCTAAAAGTCTTGCGCCTTTTGATCGAATTACATGTATTGTAGAAAAAACAGATTTGGACAAGTAATCATTCTACTACACATTTAGCCTGACATAAAACCAAATTGAGACAAATAAATATAGTCCGGACGAGGATTGGGGATTTTTCGCTTAACCTTGCTATATAGTATTAAGTTTTTTTTATTGTTGTTCTGTGTTGTCAAGGTATTGAAGGTCTCAAAACCGTTTGATGACACTCTGTCATCATTGGGGAACTTTTTTTATTTGGGGTTAAAGATGGCCTCCATAATGGCGATTTTAACAATTAAATACGGACTATAATTCTATATAACATTTGTACTACCGTCAAAGTATCAGCACAATCATGTTTCAGTTGAAATGGAATAAACATGATTAATAAAGGAACTGTATACATAAGCTGGGTTTAAAAAAAATACTCATTTTCAACAGTTTACGTGTAATTTACGTGACCAAAATGATAAATACAAGAATAATCGGTACTAATAACTGTTTCGTGTAATATCAAACATGAACATTACAAGAAAGTAGGTTTAAAGGAATGGTAAGTGATAAACAATGTACATAGCATCGTTGCATGTAGAACAGTATGTGTAATATACGTTACCATTAAATTTTTATATGCAAAGTATGTTCTACTATGTTTTTCTATTCATTCTGGGTTATGAAACTGATATGATTAATGTTTTCTCTTGTTAGGCATCTTTTAAAAATAATTTGACATGTAATTGAACTTCTTACACAAAATGTGATTTACGTGACCATAATTATGTTACCACATAGAAAATACATTGAACATACATAGTATAATGTAATATATGTTTCCATCGAAGTGTTTAAGTAATTTAAGTCTGGAATGTTATACTCTTACTCATTCTGAATTTGAGTGAGATGATCGATGCTTTATTTCGATAGATCTGTTTTAAACTATCGCATAGCAATTCTGTAAAAAAAATTGAAATACAAATATAGTGATTTACGTGACATCATGAAAAACTCCGATGTTCACTGTATAATCAAGAAGAATCAATCAAGAATGTCAACGACATCATATCAATACCAAACTTAATGTATATCGGAACTTCTTATAATTGTAGTAATTAATATTTGCAAAACGTAACCACATGTTTTATTTCCATATACATGTTTGGCTATATATACATGACACAAATCACCACAGTTTGACTAGTTATTTGAATCAATATATATCTGAACTAAAAAAATTTCAAGCATCTAGCTGTTTAACTACACCTTAGGTTCGAAATTATTACAAGTGATAGACCCCATACATGTGCGAAATAATATGCAGTAGATTCGAGCACGACAATATCTACAATGACCAGTTAGACATGACTGTACTGTCACAACCACACTTGATCAGCTCGAGTCTGGTAGTAACATTGTCTGCTTTCATCTCTAGTGCTTTCCTTCATAATTGCATCAAAATTGACTGTAGGGTAGCCTAATGTGGTTAACCTGACTGTAATACATTAAGAGCAGTAATTCTTACTGTAGATTTAGATCTCTCAATTGGCGCTAGATGATCTCTAATTATGACTGCATTCTGTAATGCTGTTTCTCTAATGTCAACTGAAGCGCGATCTCTGACTAGGGAGTTAGTTATTTGTGTTTATAATACTTTAAAGGCAATGTAATACGTATTATCATATTTTAGTCAGTTTTCCCCTCATGTGCACCAGAAGCCATATATTGTTAAAAACGTGTGTCTCGTCGTTCTTGTCGAATTTAATCGGTCTATGGTTTTGTGCAGTTACATCAAATCATGATGTAGTGCTTCATTTGACAGTTTGTGTACTTCTAACTCTTCAACAATTGTTTCTTGTTGCCATAAACAGTCATGGTTGCTTTTTGTTTGGTAGTAGCATTGTTATTAACAGCAGATGCATTTACCTTTGTATATGTTTCGCCCTATTACTACGCGTCGCTTCCAAGTCAAAGATAGTGCTTCAGTCGACGTAAGAGAAACAGCATTACAAAATGAAGTCATATTTTTAAACTCCAGATATGCTAGCGCCACATGCTTTGTTAAGTTGGGACACCAATGCTTCCTATTTATGGTTAGGTAAAGCTACTTCTCTAAAAGTATTACGGTCTGTGTCTGCTCCGTTACATTTTGAAACCACGCTAGGCAACCGTACTGTATGTCGTTTTTGATACCATGACAAGATATATGGAAATGGTGGTGATACTTCAACCGCCCGCCAGCGTGTTTGGGGAACAAATGTTTGCTACCACGCTAAGAATTTCAAAATCACCCCACAGATGAGATATTTGAATAGAATGTATTAAAGCGGGCACACATACAGACAGGTATGTGGGAAAGCTAATAAGAACCATGTCCGAAAGGATCTAGAAATGTGTAAAGGTAGAATCAGCAAGGTCCTTCTGTCTAGTCATGATAGCTGACAATGTTACTATGGCATCAATATAAAACACTTGAACTGCCTCCTCGATAGCCATGTCGTAGGGCGTTCGCCTATATACCAAAGACGAAACAAAAATGGTACCTACTGTAATTCCCTTTCTTGACGCAGAGCATTAAAGGAAATCTGACTTCTATTCTCTCGTACTCTCGTTGCAATAAACACCAGTAATTAGGTGTTGAGAATGATTGATGTAAGTTAGAAAACTTTTTACATAAAATGTGGTTGTGACAATAATAATTTAGTGTACCTTTGTTTGTGCGTGCATGTACTAGTATTCTATTACAGTACTTATTATAATCCTGATACGAAGATGTATGTAAACGGGTACATGCATGAAAATTACTAGTATCTAGTCAAACTGTGGAGATGTATATGTGATTATTTTTTTAAAGCATAATTATAATTTTAATTTTTTTTGACAGGTATTGATTTAAATAGCTCGTCAACCCGTGGTGATTTGTGTCAAGTCTATAATATGTAAACATGTTCCGGTACGGGGGATAGAAACATGTGGTAATTGATTTCAAATATTTCTTGCTGTAATGATAAGTTCAGACCTACATCTAGTTTGTCATTAACATGATGTCATTGTAAATTTTAAAATATCGACAAACTGGATGGATACATCTTCATTATACAGTGAACTGTGAAGTTTTGCATTATGTCACGTAAATCACTATTTCAATCAGAAAGCAATTTACAATAATGCTTTGTGATAGTTTAAAACAGATTTAGCCAAAGAAAACTTATAACACAGAATGAGTAAGAGTATAAAATTCCAGACTTAAATTGCTTAACTACTTTGATGGTAACATATAGTACGCATTTTTCTTTTTGGTAACATATGGTCACGTAAATCAACGTTTGATTAAGAAGTTAAATTACCTGCCCAATGTAAAAGATTTGTTTCAAGAAAACATCAATCTTATCAGTTTGATAACACAGAACAAGCAGGAAACATAATAGTTCATACCTTGCATAAAATAATTTTAAGGTAACGTATATTACACATACTGTTCTACATGCAATGATGTCTTGCGCATGGTTTTAGGTTGTAAATAACTTAAAACTCCTTAAAACCTACTTCATTGCAAGGTTCATGTTTGATATCACATTATAAACAGTTATTCACACCGATTGTTCTGTTATTTTATCATTTTGGTCACGTAAATTACACATAAACAGTTGAAAATGTGTATTTTATTGAAACCCAGCAAATCTATATAGTTCCTTTATTAATCATGTTTAAATTCTTTCAATATAAACACGCATGTGCTGATATTTTGAAGGTAACTTACAAATGCTATATGAAATTATTGTCCGTATTTAATCGTTATAATAGCCATTTCGGAGGCCATCTTTAACCCCAAATAAAAAAGTTCCCCAATGATGACAGAGTGTCATCAAACGGTTTTGAGACCTTCAATATCTGAACAACTCAGAACAACAATAAAAATAACTTAATACTATATAGCAAGGTTTAGGTGACTCTCGTCTGGACTAATACTCGGGAAACATCGAACAAACGCCAGTCGATAATAATTATTACAGTGAAATACTTATTTCCCAAACTAGGAATTGATAACCCAGTTGTTTATCACCATGACGCCAGACAAATTGGGCTTATAAAAGACACAACTTCGTGTGACGCATTAGGAAATTGCAAGAAAAACAAAGTTGTAAATCTAACATAAAAACGTATATATCGTACGCTACTATTACGGAAAAAAGTAGTTCCAATAAAGAGGGAATGTAGGAATATAGATATTTCTATCGAAGCCGTATGATTTATTTAAGAATGATATAGAAAATCAAGTATAGTTGTCATCAGCTCGCGTACATTATACACACAGTTTATAAAATTAATATCTTGCTTTTAGTCAGGAATCTAATTCACTTGCCTCTTGCTTTAAACTGAATTTTGTTTCAATGTCATAAAACTAACGATAAATATTTACCTCAGGATATTTTCTTAACTTATCTGACAATGTCACAAACTTTAGTTCCGCCATCTTGAATATTCCACTGTGTGTAGCCATTGTTGGGTTGACGCCTGACATATACTGAGAAGAACAAGGCATACATTTGGATACAAATGGTCTTGTCTTACCACAAAAGCGTTCAATGTTTTCACCAAATTAATCAACATTACCCGTATTGTTCTCAAAGAAGTAAATTCATCAAAGGGACCATTTGGACTGGTTCATATTGTCAGCAAAGGCTCAACAGTGTCACTATATGCCATTTATTGTCACAACATTTCCGCAAATAATTGTGTAGCTTCACAAAAGGGTCTGCAATACCGAGAGAATCTTTCTAGATCAAGTATAAAATAAGTTTCGAAAACATCATTACTTCATCATCTCAATAAAATAATAATCATACATTTTATCAAGACCAAAGTCAATATGGCATCTTTGTATCTGTTACGGACTTGTCTGAGACGTTGAACAAACAAATACTAGTATTTATACGGCATTAATTATTTTCACCTGGAGAATTATCATATTTTTATTTTTCCGGAATACGATACATTGATACCTTTCCACATTAACGATCCTTAGCGAATCAAATTTTCAAAACGTGTATTGATTTGATACAATTTAGAAATATTTGTTTGTTGCTAGGATACGGTAATAACAGAAAATTATTATATTTTGTGACTTGAAATATCATATTGCTTAATGTTTGTACTGCTTGTCGCAAATTCAGAACATAATAGTATTAATAAAAATTTAGAAGGCTTCATTTTCCCTATCAAACCATAAGAATACACACTTCCTACAATATGAATGGATGATAAGTGTTTTCCAATTATATTTATTAATATATTTTTTTTATTAAAAATATAATATTCTGCAAAAAAGTGTTTTTCAGACATAATTATTTTGTAACTATTTGTATGTACTGTAAAATCATTAATTTTCGTGGGGGATTAAATTTCGTGGATTTCGTGGTTCACCTCAACCACGGACTTTAACCCCAACGAACATCAATTTTGACCCTTGTTTATTACCTGAAATGCAAAATCAACGAATTCAAGTTCCACCGAAATTGTCTTTTTTTACCAAAACCACGAAATTTCGTCACAACGAAATTAAATGGTTTTACAGTATGTTGTATTGGATTTTCAACACGCTGATCTATTTAAATGTATTCATTGTTTAGTCATACATGGGTCACATACAACCGTACTTCGGTCTTATATTAGTACATGTACAGGTAACATTTTACATGAGATAAAAAAAATACCCAAATAATGAGATGCGTTCGACTCCGCAGGACACGTGACCAATTAATATCAGAAAAAAAAAATTAAAGGCAAATTGTTTGAAATAATTGACAGATGCTGGTGAAACAAATGAGAAAATCTCAACCAAAATGAAACATTCACCTTACAAGAATGTGTTATGTAGTGTGTGGATGATTTGTTAGCTCATATTTAAACAATCGACTATAACATGATCATTCTACGTGAAATCAAATTCTGCAAATTTAAGTCTTCTGTGAAACCTTATACATGACAACCCGTGTTGTGTTGCTTATATAGAAAATACAAATGTATATTAACAAGCAACAGGATAAATCATATGAAACGTGTTGAAATACACGCTTAGTATCTTGAGAATAGATAACTACAAAATGTATTATGAATGGATACATTTATGTCGAGAAATAAATGCTGGCTGAATAGGAAAACGATGTATTAATGGGCTGTGTTTATAATACTATAAAGTAAGGTAATATTGTTTTTAGATTGTTTTGTTTGGAATGATATTCGCCTTCAAATATTTTATTATAACATGCATGACTTAATTCTATACTTCCTGTCGATAGTTTAACGTTACCATTTTATGCTCGATGTCGCGTTATACTCGTGTAATATACAATTGTACCCGGATAACAAATGATATTGTGGCATTGATAATATATACAGTAATCATAACTGTATTACTGTACTTGCTCTATTTGTAGTGCTAAAGATATATACTGTCTGATGCACAATTTTGCTTCGCGGTATTGTGTGTTGCTATAGTATGTTTAAATACATTTACAAAACAACAAAATCAGACGATATTGGAAGAACACACCAACTGGTGCTCGTAATAAACATGTCAATATCAGTTATTTTAATTCCGTACTAAACTATCACTCCTGGAGACAGAAGTTATACTCGTAAACAATTAACAACAACAACAAAACAATCAAAACGATTTTTTTTCACCAAGGAATCGTCACAATGAAACTACACTGAGCGGCAATAAAAACGCAACACTTACATAAAATAGCAGAACACATTTAATAAGTGTCTAAGCATCGCGGAATTTTGTCATAGAATAGATATATGCATGTGCCACATGAATATAACTTCGAATCAGAAAATGTGGTTGAGCTACATAGTTTAGTACCAGTTGTCTTTAGGTCAGTGTAAAATAGAAAGTCGCATTTTTTAATCTTTTAAAACCATCATCTGGAGAGGTGCATTGTGTGAATCTACATGTACGACGTATTAATCGTATGAAACGTTCATGGAATGCTTGTGAGATGCTGTTCCGTTCTTGCAGAAGGGCTATAAGAAGTTCATGTACTTTAAGGGACCTGTACATTGTTTCGCGCTCGAAAACTAAATGCATCAAAACATGCTGTATTAGAGCCATGCTGTATTTGTTATGGTCAAAGGGAGGTAATCATGGAGTAATGAATTGAGTAAATAGTGAACTTGCCAGTTTCTTTATAACACTGTCTCAAAGTAAGCGGCTCAAAACGCATTTTCCAAACTGCTCGTTTTGAGATTAATATAATTGTATTATACTTGTCTTAAGGGCGTTGAAAGTATCACCATTTGTTACTGGAAATGAATTACATGAACGCTATAGGTATGCTTTTAAGACTAATTATTGCACACAATGGAGAAAATATCCGCTTTCAAAATGCGTGTTTCATTTTCAAAACAAACTTTAAGTCTAACTATCAATGAACATCTTAACTTGAGCAAGAAGACAAGTTCAGTAATACCCGATAATGCAATTTAGTGTAAAAGTTTGATGATTGGTCTTAAAAAATGAGGATAATTATCCAAGAGTTATTGCACTTGAATTAACATTTTTCATCAATCCTGCGATTTCTAATGCATTTTTATAGTTCTTAAAGTGTACAGAGCTATATCGGAAGATATTTTTAAAAAAGTTTCAAAACTGAAAAACAATTATGCTTTCATATTCATTAGATCATTCTTCGTTTCAGTTTTAACAGAAACTGCCTCTGTGATTTATTTGACATGCGAACTGTCCATTGTCATACAAAAGTGTTCTAGAACACACTATGAAACTATAAGAATCGTCTATTTTTCGACGATTGAATAAAAGTACACGGAACCCATCCAAAGTTTTAATTTGCAATTAAGGTAGTCTAGTATCATACTTAAAACGATGCAAGTAATAATTTTGACATCGAATGATTGTTGGAATATAGCTCTATACACTTTAACAGGTGTATATGTATTCAAACTTGTGTTAAATAATGAAATAATTACTTCAGTGATTTAAATCAACGAAACTTTGATTTTTAGTACGGATACCACACATTTGAGCATACCGACCGATCTTTCGGAGTCGTCCTTTGACATACACACAATGTTTTCTACTAGATATTTTATTTTTCCGACTAATCCATCCATATTCATTAAACCGTTTGCCAACAATGCAAGCAAATCTCAAACCATCCATCATCACGCGGGAAAATGCGGATTAAGGCTAATCCGCTTGGGAAAGTGATTCTCAAAGCATTTTCACGGGAAAAGCTGAATTCTGTAGATAATATATATCGAAGAGAGCATCCAAAATTTCAGGTTTATACGTTAACGGATTGCGGAAATATTCAAGTTAAAAAAATGTTGCGTTTTCATTGCCGCTCTGTGTATTTTGGTAACTTCGATGTTAAATCTGACAATACATTAAAATTATTTTTGTAATGCATGAAACAGTAAATAAGTTAATACGAAACTAAGCTGTCCAGGTATTAATTATAACACATCGTGATATACACGTAACAACACTATAGGAAATTATTGTATGTACGTATATACATATACCGTGATATAAGACCATTATCAATTACCTGACACAAACTAATGCGGCAATTCAGACACAAACATATTTCCCCAAAATATCTCTTACATCAGAAATATCCATATTTCAGCCAACACATTGTTCGACATGTAAACACTAATTAGCTTTTATGTTTTGTTGGTAACACAACATAATACAGCAAATAGTATGTTGCAACATAATTATTCTAAGAACCTGGCCCCGCGTTCAGAAAACCTTTTCCCCAAAGGTGGTATTTAATATTGTTACATGCTATACTTAATTGGAGTCTAAGGATAGCCAATCATATTGTGTGAGCGCTTTGCTTGGCTTTATAAATTTCGTACGTGAGTTTGAATTTGTGAACTTAAATGGGCAGTAAACAAATATTAGGATGGTAGCAGTCCGTTCTTATATGACTGGTTTGCAGTAGAAGATCTATTTTATGAAACATAGTCAAAGTAATAACTGTCGTCCGCTTTAGTTTATGTATCATAATTATTATTCAAAGGCACACTCGCTGAATCCTCTAAAATCTCCAATAAACATACTAGACTACTAGTATTGTTCTCCAATACCACGAAAGAGTAACATCTTGTACTCCGATACCATTATAAGGTTCTGTAGGCGGAAAATAACTGGAAAGCAATATCTAGCAATCGTGTTGTGAAAACGGAAACACAGTAGAACGCTCGATGGAAGTGATCACAAGGAGCTGTATGGAGAGTGTTATATGTGTACATGAGTGTTCTGATAGTGAATAAATATATTTTAGAGAAAAATGGCTGTGTTTGGAGTGTAAGTATAATTTATGTAATCATGATTAATTAATAGTTAAATGCAGATGCATGATAAACACATATCAGTTAGTAAAACGACCATTGCTTAGTCAAAGAGTCTCCAGGAATACTTGCTACATTTGAATTATGACAAGAATATGTTTGAAATGTTCCATAGTTAAAACATGTTATTGAAGCAAAATGCAATAATAGTGTAAATATAATGTATCTCGAGTTTTGATGACGTTACTTGGTACGGCCGTTCCTGTCGAGTACCTTGAGCTTTTTTATGACGGCGCTTTTCGGTGCAACTGTTACTTACAAGTATTCCATAATTACACAAATTGATCAATACCTGACAAAAATAGTATCACGTTTTAAAATTATGATATCAATATAGATTAAATAAGTATGTACACCACGAATATTTATCATACAGGGTGATAATCAAGTTATGTTAACATAAATAACTTTAATAACTTTGTCATTTTTTACGATGACATTTGTTTTGCATGCCATTGTTTACCAACTACTTGTTAGTATTATTCAGGACATAAATCATTTTCAAAAGTTACATGTTCTTTTTACAGCAGATGTTTGAAGCGTTTCCCTTAATTCTGAAAACTTCCAATATTGGCAGCAAATGACGTTGTTAATTAATAAAGATCCACCTTTTGTAAAAACTTGGGTTCATCAGCTTTGAAAAATGGGCCAAACCCACTTCTCTATCATTAAATCTGACGAATTTATTAGAGTTATTTACATGTGTGTTACCATCAATTAATGATCACCATTAATAGTGTATATACTTTGTAAATATAAATTGTATACGGTTCATATATGTTTGACTGGACAATGATTCGGGATGTCGAACTTAGCTGTCATATGTTTTGTAGCGGTTCAGTAAAATTTGTTTTGTTAGCTATTTACTAACTTTGTACCTGTAGACTCGGCTTACAATCAGTGATTGTTCTTTTGTCTACCTTTCGTGCTCTTCTTTTTCTTCTGAACCCGTCTTTATCCTTAGTGTTTTAAACTAGGTCACGTCCGGGGTTGTTGTGACTCGTTTTGGCATGGAATGGTGTGGGTATTGCTCAGGGCAGTTGTGTTGTGGTCTTTCTGATTTCTGCTGGTTTGGTTGAGGGCTACCTTCCCTGTCAGATTTTCTCATACCTTTTTTGTTCAATGTGTTAATGTATTTTTATGAAAGATTAAAACCACTAGTTAAACAGATGCCCAACTGATACATGAAACGAGCAATTCCAATACAGATTGACCGGTTTCTACCATGCTTAGTAAGGTGTGACATACTGGCCAAAAGTCACACTAGTTGTTAAACCGTATACCGTATGTTTTCGGGAAACATGTCATTGAAGGTTTCTTAATTTTCGAAAATCTCATATTTAAGTTCCTGATTTTGTATTTTACCCTGTTAACACCCCTGTAATTGATACACTGGTTCATGTCCGATTATAACAAATATCCTGTATTTTGCATCATAACTCATCAACAGGCCGAGGAATCAGTCTAAAGAAGGAAATTATTGACAAAGTAGACCAATACGGTCACCATATAATGCATGTAATTGTTTTATATATTTATTCTATAGAAGCCACAACAAAGAACCATTAATGATGCCTTCGAGGAAAATGGTATAAACTAGAAATGTAATCAATTGGACCGCTGTATTTCCAAAACATTAAATATCCATTACTTACAACAAATAAATGAAAAATACAAAAAAATGCTATCATTTTCACTTTACTTTTTCGTTATTGGAACACTTCTTGATAAAAGGAAATAACCAAGGGTATCATAACCGGAATCTCATGTATAACAACCTTGTTTCAGACACTCGAAATAGTATGTATACAATCAGATTAGCCTGTTAGTGTTAGATGCCAAATTGATGGTGTAATGGGACGCTTGTGGTCGTTCAAAAGAAGATATATTGGAAATTTAGCATCGTCCTTACTAAGAGAATCCTGCAATCTAGACAAGGTTGGGTAATACCTATCACTCTTTCATAACACACTGTGTTCCTGATTTACACATGAGTCACATTCATTCGTGTATTTTCATGTGATGTTTCTGCTGGGTACAGCCTTCGGATTTTCTTTTCCCTTTTTATAGTCTGCAGGGGTAAAGGTACTCCTACAGTTTGCTAAGCCGGTAAAACAATAACAAACAGGTAGCGGAGTTGAAAATGGGCTTTTATTAAAGCCGTAAAACATATAAACACATAAAAACAAATTGTAAAGTATGTACACCAAAGTAATAGCAAAGATTTTCAAGTCATCTACCAAAATTCAAACTAATGAAAATATTATATTTGTTTATCTGGGCAAAAATAGCGCCCATATTGTTGAAAATGGGCTTTTATTAAAGCCGTTAAATATATTAACACATAAAACAAATGGTAAAAAGCAAATGGTAAAGTATGTACGACAAATTAATAGCTAGCATACCGGCAGTAGCCTCGAGAGGCTTGGGGGTATTGGGAGGAGGAGGTAAAGTCTCGAGAAAAGCGTAAAATTTAAAAAAAAAATCAAAATCAATCGATTGTTTTTGTTCTACAAGCGGAAGTCCCTTTGTTTATCTAATTAAGTTTGCGCATGCGCAAAAAAAGGTTATGGGACAATAAATCTTGTAACTGCTGGTTAACAAATACGATAGACAATAGTACAGATATAAATCCTAAAAAGGCCCCCTAGACCATAAAATATTTTACTTTAATAAAATACATTTATTGTCTGCAGGGGTAAAGTTACTCCTATAGAGTTTGCGACACTAATTAAACAATAACAAACAGGAAGCGGAGTTGCAAATGGGCTTTTATTAAAGCCGTAAAACATATAAACACATAACAAAATGGTAAAGTATGTACATCAATTTGAAAGTAATAGCAAAGAATTTCAAGTCATCTACCAACACTCAAACTAATGAAAGTATTATATTTATATTTTATTTTATCTGGGCAAAAATAGCGCCACAACATAAAGATCAGGAACCGGGCTTTATGGCTGCCCAGAAAATTTATAGTCCCAACAATTGTCAAACTTTGCAACAATGACACAGAAAAAAACTGTAAAACATTTTCTCTAAGTTACGTATTTTTGTATCTTCAATTGTCATAGCCATGTAAGGAATTGTTCTAATTAGTCTTTATTTGAAACAAAACATAACACCACGTCTGTCTTATTTTCATTATTCTCCACTTTATTTTGACTTATGGTGACAGTCGCATGATGCAGATTCTATTATTTGACGTATCTTACGTATAGTTGTATTGAGTTTTTCAAATATGCTTTATGTGGAAATAAGTATATTATGATTTTACGAGTCAAACCTTCTAATGTATTTATACTCGTTGATGCTAGTTATTATGTGTTATGTGTAAATATATCATAAGTGTTTTACAAATTCAAAATACATTTACACCTTAATGATAAGCGATACTGTGGCTCTTAAAAATGACACCAATGTTGATTTGGTCTTACCAATGAGTTTAAAAAATAAGTGAACTGTTGAAAGTGGAAGTATTTTGAGGAAGTTTTATTATTTGACGTTCTTAATATAAGGGCCTGAATAATTTCAAAGCATTTCAAAATAGTGAAACGTAGGTCTGCTTTTCATTATTATTATAAGAATCTGTAACATACATAAAAGGATTTCTTGTTTTAAGACATATTTTGTTTTTCTGTATTAATCAATAGCCTCCATGACCATGCATGTGTAATAAATGAAAGAACTTCTCTGACGAATAGTTCTTTGTTCTTTATTATAGAAATATATAACCTTCACGACAATTCAATTTCCAACAAATTTCTTATGACTTTAATTTCTATTGTAGGTTTATTAAACCAGACGAAACCAGAAAATACTGAACTATTTCCACTGGAAGAAATTTACAACGAGATAAGATTCATAACACGTCAACCGAATACCTGAGATCGTACTTTAAACAAAGTATTCCTTAACACCAGCACAGAAAGGTTATTTTAAGACAACACAGTTTACTCCAATGGATAGTGTTGTGCTAGGGACGCAGCGGAGTTAACGTTTAAAATGTCGCAATGCGTGAATAATATGGATATGAGAACAGAACATTTTTTATCATTAGATCACAAACGACACTTTTGAGCGGCCGCCATGACAATGCGAGTGACGTTACTGAGGGTTTTGCATGCTGGGATGTTCATTTTACTTTATTCCAAAAATGTAACGTGTTTGAATTCGGAAACAACTCCGGATACAGAATGTTTTTTACAAATTGATGAGCCGAAGATTTCACAGCGTGACACGATTTCTGTAAGCCTGACAAACTGTTCATCTGTATCATTCCAACAGACGTTGTGTCAAATATGTGAATTTCATCAGAATGTTCTTGTAAACGTGTCCTGGAATAATATTAAACATCTGAGAAACGTGGAATGCAATTGTTCTGGGATCCTAGATATAGATCTGTCTAATAATCAACTCTCCCTGCTTGGAGCCAACTCGTTAATTTTCTTTCCATCGGCACGCCGTATTGTCCTGGCGCAAAATGACATTAATCAGCTGAAGGAACGAGTTTTCGTTGGCCTGGAAATGTTAGAATTACTTGATTTATCGAGAAACTTGCTTTAAGATATTCCATTAAACTCGTTTGACGGAGCATTAAATCTCAGAGTACTGAATTTGTCATTTAATGAATTGAACAGTATCGCTAAGGATGTGTTCATGGGTTTGCCTTATTTGGAAATAATAGATTTATCGTTTAACAGATTAGCGTTTGTTGATAGTCGTGCCTTTCAAAATCTTATCAGTCTCAATAATGTCAATTTATCTGGGAATAAATTGTCTCGATCGAATTTGGATTTTGTTAAACCAACTTTAAACTTAACCGAACTTAACTTAAGTGCAAACCTATATACACATTTTCTAAAAGATACGTTGGATAATTTTAAAGTCAGAAAGCTGATCATGTCTGGTTTAACAAATCTAAAATACATTTTAAAAGGTGCATTCAGGAATAGCAATTATCTTCAAGAAATAGACTTAAGTGACAACCTTAATTTAATATATATAGAAGATGGAGCGTTTCAGAACACCCCAGGTTTAGAACGCATAGACATTATCAATACGCAGTTAAAAACATTTCCAATTTTGGACGGTTCAGTGAAAATATATGCACACAATGGTAGCTTCAGCTTGCCTCGTAATGAGACACAATCATGCGACAACATGACAGAATCGCAACTTACGACGACAAATTATTCATCTTCCCGCGACAATTCAACGACTGATAATACCGTAAATGCCGAATACGTCTTCAACTGTTTCCCAAGAATTGTAACGAATTTAAAATCTGTTTATTCCTCGTATATCGGTCAAAGTTTGAAGCTAGAATGTTTTGCGATAGGATATCCAAAACCTACCGTTTACTGGGAACGCGTTGTGTCGTTTGGAGACAGCCATTTAACTACGAAGGAAATATTAGTTAACGGATATTTCCTAAATTTACCTATAAGATCGTTGAGTATGTCAGGACAGTACAGATGCGTTGCTGAGACAAATAATCATACTGACTTTAGGAAGTTTGATATCGCTGTACAACACACTGATATTGGTTTGAAAGTATTGGCGAGTAATTCTCACTCCGTGCTAATAACCTGGAACCGGACACACCACATGGCGCGTTATGTTGTGATGTATCGTGCTTACGAAACCGTGTCCAGTTACATGAAACAAACTCTAAGTGGTTACTTGAAAGTGTTTATGGTAAGTTCATTGAAACCTTCCACGGAATATAAGATTTGTATCTCCACATTGACAGACGACAGTGATCGGACATGTGTCCGGACAATTACCCAGAAACCTCAGAATGAGACGCGGGGTATCCATCATAACACACTCATCATAACTGCATTGGCTATAGCCGGATTTATTGTTGTTGTGTTTATATTGATCACCGTTTATCGCTGTGCAGACAAAGTTAGGGTCATAAGAAAACAGCACGTGTTTATTGTTGGAAGTGAGTCACGTGAGTGTTTTGCTGACGTCAGCGGTGAAGCAAACTATACGTTTGAAAATCACCATACCGATCTCTTGTTTGATTCCATACAGAAAACTGAACTTTGAAGTTATATATAAGTTATTATACCAATCTTACCTTTGTCCTGTTAGTGTACGGTTCCCCGTTTGGAACACCCGCCATCATTTCCAACGTAATATAGTTAACTCATAGGTGTCACTGAGCATTCCTTGCCTCAGCAATGTACTCTCTGCTGCCATCTGATGGTCATTGATCAAATCGGGATGGTATCGCGGGCATATAAAGTGCATAGCTTTACTGGTTGGTTTTTACTAAATAACAAACATTATTTTGTGACAAGTGTTGTTGATCCCATAACTTATCTATTATGTTCGACCAGTTTGTGATCACATTATTATAAAATAAATTGAATGTTTTGCCTCATATTGAGACCGAGTTGTTAAGGGCAAATATATACGAGGGTCATTCAATAAATTCGTGGACTGGACTCGTCATTTTAATACACAAACTAATTATATCACGCCTTTCTGGCACAAGTGCAGAAATATTTTGCACGAAACGACGCATTTTTACAGAAAATATAGCTAAAGCAAAAATGCTACTTTACCGCAACCACCACACAAAGCAAATATATTCTGACGTCA
The DNA here is from genome assembly GCA_963678985.1 of Spisula subtruncata. Classification (NCBI taxonomy): domain Eukaryota; kingdom Metazoa; phylum Mollusca; class Bivalvia; order Venerida; family Mactridae; genus Spisula; species Spisula subtruncata. The sequence goes on along the minus strand of OY787673.1, from coordinate 5,319,555 downwards.
GCGACGTTATTGACGTTTTGCTATTTCTAAAATGGTAAACCCGAAAATGAATTATGTCATTTATATGGAATTCAACACAAGTGTTTAAGTTGTATATTACTAAATAGATCTACCACAACACTTTGTGTATTCTAATTTAAGGATTAAGCTGGGCGTAATGGTTTTATGCTAAATTGAAACGCCTCGCATATTTTGACTGGCGTTTCATCAAACGCCCCTACGTTTTAAAATTTCATTCGATCCCTGTATCATTTTTAATACCATGCTGCTCTTCAGAACTTAAATTTTGACACTAAAACTCGGGGACACTGAATACTACATGTTTTCCGTTTGCTCTCTTTAGCAGCTTATGTGTGTTTGTTGTGTATTCCCAAGACAAGTGCACGATTTAATTCTTGCATGAGTTTCCTTGCGTAAATTCATCGGCATTTTCACGTAAATGAAAACATGACAGACATAGATCAAATACTTTTAAATACAAACAACAACGTCCAAACAACTTAATAATTTCACAAAATGTTATGACAATATATTGCAATAATCTGGCAAACATACGGGAATGTGAGTTAGTTAATTTGGAATTCATGACTTCTTGAACTAGTGAAAAGGTAACGTTACGTCGGTCAGGTGGTAGCGCGTTACTATGGTAGTACATCGGCTGATGGCATGCTACTGTGTTGCATAATCAAAAATAAATTTGTATCTATGGTTGGTAATAGATCAACGTTTATTATGATATAAGAAATTATTATTTAAACATAAATTTATTAAAATGAGAACGATTGTCTACGAATATATTGAATGACCCTCGTATGTACAATATCTGCAAAAATAAGCTTATAGAGATTATTTCCCCCATCTATAGTTTTCACTATATGTAGAATTGCAAACCAACAATAGTTTTGAAAACATTGAATGTTTATGTGTATATAGGCTATACATTGAATTGTACCCTATGCGTAAAATAGTTTCTTTGTCCCACTTGAAACGTAACTTGGTCAGGTAAGGATTGCAAACTTCCACCTATTGGATCATACGGTTATTCAAACATTTACCTTTGATCTAGTTTTGTACTTCAGCATGGAAGTATAGTATGATAACCTGATATGCGGACATTGACTAATTTTACCAAGTTTTATTTTGCAACTGTATTACTTATTTTTGGTGGGCACTTTGCATGAATGTATGCTCACAAAATGTGTAAAGTGTTATAATTGTGCCTAATGCATATAACTAGTATTGTATCCATGGGATACGGGTATCTCATACAAGGCATATTTCATTTTAAATGAGAAGGTAGAGGCGATGCCGGGGTAGGTACTGATTTATATCATTAAGTATTAAATTGCGGACTATACAAAATGTTTTTGAAGGATATCAGAGGTCCATAATTCTGGTAAAAATTGACACACGTGATTTTTTTATAATGGTGGGATATAAAAGTAATGAAGAACTATAAGTATGTTAAAATTTGACGGAACGAAAAGTCCACTCTTTGATGTTATCACTCTTTTAGGCTGTTAACTTGTGTAAACTTGTCAAAGAATGTCTATTTCACCTCAATATACCCAACAGCAAAAAAGTTAGAAAATAATTAATATGATAGGAAATACATGTATATATCACAATTCTATGACTGTTTTTACATAAAGCTCGCACAAAATACACGTTTATGTTCCTGCTGTTGTAATAAAACACATTTAATGATATGACCATTTTGCAGCATTGGTATTTTAATGGAACTACTCCCATAGCGCTTTTGTAACACTGGTGTTACATTATGCAAATAATCAAACAAACTTACTGTGAAGTAACATTATTATGCAAATATTGGTATTGTAACAGACGACTTAACACTATATTTCCATATTCTAACTAAGCAATTAGATGTACTTCCAGAAATAAGGAATACATCGGCAAAGAAATCCCCTAATAGAAAGTAGGCTGTTGACGAATAATGACATTACAACTTCTATAAGAAGAGTACAGAAGAAGTGGAAAAGTGGAGAATGTTTGTACCACAGTTTTATTAGTTTTGATATTAATTTGCGAATTCTACTAGAATTATAAATTGCTTAGTACTAAATATAGTAGAAGGCTTTGGTCTGTATATTGACTTTGCATAGTTACAATACTTTCAATAATTACTACAATTCAAAGCAATACAGAAACGGTAGCCCCCCTAAGCCAACAATGGGAGACTTGACACGTCACAGAACCTGTAAGTAGTAACCCACACAATACAAAATCTTCAGTCATTATACTGATCTTTGTTGATCCCGGAGGACCCAATATCGAATTTCAACAGTATTTTGTTCTGATGATCAATTGTACAAAGTTTTATTTTTAAATTATGAATCCAGTCTGTCAATACACCATTTTTCTACATCGACATTAACTTTGACTTTGTGAAGATGTATTCATGCTCTACAACTTAGTTGCTACATGTATTAGTGTCTCCTCCAAGAGACAGTCATTATTTATTTCACGACTGATTGCGAGAAAAAGCCATAAATACGTGGCTGCTCCATAAATTACCACCATTGCTATCTTTCGCTAACATAAGACAATCCAGGAGACATCAATGCCCTATATCCGTACTAAATACTGTTATGTCACGGCAACGAGCGATAAATCGTCTCGCAAAGTTTTAAATCACTATAAAAGTGTCAAACGAAAAGCCAATGGCGGGGGCACATTACTGGTAGGGACGTGAAATGTATGGTTTTAAATCGGTGTTTAATGAGTTTAGACTGGTTGAATGAGCATTAAACGTTGAACTATATTACTTTGACATTAAGCGTTTTTGTTCATTTTTGCTTTAGTCTTTTCCAAGATCAGAATCTAGGCCATTTGTGACAAAACGTTTCCTTTTCAAGACTTTACTTCTTTGAGAACATTACAGTTTTCATTCGTGATAATACTGGCGCTTAATTGGGTGGAAACAAACGAGTAGACCTCATGTGTTGCAAGTTGAGACCAATCGTATCCAAATTACTATCGTTGAGTAGGTGTCTGGGGTTTTAACAGTAAATTCCAGACGTCAACCAAACAATGGCTATACAAGTGGAAGATTCAAGATGGCGGAACTAGTTTTTGTGACATGTTCACAGAACTTAAGAAATAAACCGTGAGGAAAACAAACATTTATCATTTGTGTCAAGATATAGTAAAATATTTCAGTATGGAGCGTGATGCCGCGGAATCAGATACATGTCCAATAGCAATACATCCATTTTCTGCGTGGCAGTATAATAAACGTGCGCTAATGACAATCACATATGATTTCTATATCATTCTTACATAAATCATACGGCTTCGATAGATATATCCATATTACCACATTCACTCTTTATTGGGAACTACATATTTCTATCCTACAATTCATAAGTCTTTGTGTACGGTTTACAATATGGTTTTTCATGCTATTTTCTACTGCGTCACATGGAGTTGTGTATTATAAAAGCACAATTTGTCTGGCTTACTGGTAAGAAACAAATTGGTTATCAATTCCTAGTTTGAGAAATAATTATTTCACTATATTATCTACTGACGTTTGTTCGATGTTTGCCGAGGATTTATTTGTTTCAAGCTGGTTTTATGTCAGGCTAAATGTATAGGAGACTAATTACTGACGATGATTCCATACTTCATATGTATTTGTTACAGGAAACAATGTACTGATGAGCTGGGTCCGATATCCGTCTACCCCATTGCTTATTTTCTCTGAGCAAGAATAATCCAGAATGTTCAATTGTAACCTGGTGTATGGGTGTGTAATAAGATGACCAAAAGCCATTGTGATATGACTACCATCGGTTCTGATCGAGCGCATATTGGACTTTTGGCTCCTTAAACAGAGGGTTTTATCTTTTAACGTTTTCATTCCTGTTTTACGTTGTTTTTGGTTATTCTGTCGTCATGGACTTCACGCAATAGACGTTTGATAACATGAGAACACGGAAATAGCGGGTATATGGTAGTAACAGTGAGTCGGACTGGTAATGGACGGGTAGTATTTAGAATTGATCTTACTTGACTTAATGATAAAGATAACCTATCAGATCACACTATTGTTAACTCTTAGACAATAACAGGCACTATTCAATCTTGATCTTATTTGACTGAATGATAGGGATAACGAATCAGATCACACCATATTAAATTCTTCGTCAGTAAAAGGTGATATGATTGGCTATTCTTAACCTTCAGTACAAATGAATTCAATATTGAATATCGCCTGTTACGGAACAAGAATATATTCAACTCTCGATCAATAAAGGGTGCTCTGATTGGTTGTTCTTATCTTTACATAAAGTAAGATCAATATTGAAGACTAACCGGTCTATTCCTTCCGACAGTTATTTTTGTATCGAATTTAATTGCACGTGAAACCCACAATTCCTCAATCAGGTGACCCTTCTGTCGATTCAATAAGTAATACCAATGAGGGAACTATCTCATTTGAAAGAATAGCAATGATTATAGTTAAATCAGTTACACCCAGATAAACCTAGATAAACATTATTTTATATGCCCTGAAAAAAGCCTCTATTAGAGCCGAAACGTCATTTTAATAAAAGAAAGAAAAACAAACACGTTGTCCAGTTGTTAGTTTCACATATTTATTTATTGGGTTCAACTTGATAAACATAGTTAACTTGAAGGGCGAGTCAATGTTTAAAAACGTTACTATTTAACTTTGAACGAACTGTATCGGTAAACTAATCGGAAGTGGAGTTATATATACACTGTGGTTATGATATCATTGATCACATTATTAATCAGTTTATCAGTCCCGACTATCAGATGATATTGTAACATTGTTACAAACATATAAAACTAAATATCACCGTTTTTATGAAACAATAGGTAGATCTTCTTGTCACAGTCAAAAGGAACCCACTTTTACATCTACTTACAAATATATAAAAAGGTTAATCACCTTTCATTAGAGTAGCGGGGAGCAAGGTATGTAGATCTACATGTTGAATCCACAGGTAACTGTATCATTGATAACGAAAATGTTTTTATTTTTCTTCATAACTATAATAGAAAAAAAATAGAAAAAAATATTTTACATTTTGTTTTGTTTTACTCTTTATCAATGATACAGTTACCTGTTATGGAATCTATGTTTAGAACACAATAAAATAACACGTGACATTTACATTACAAATAGCAAACTCTGACAGGGACATTGGTATATTATAGAAAATCCAATAAACAGGTCCATATCAATATACTATGATATACGAATGTCAAAAGATCTAGGTATGCCACCACGTGATTAATTCAAAACGATATAGATCCCCGGGAGGTATCACTTATGCACCTACAACAAACAATGATAATGTAATAAGTTCAAATAAAACTAAAAAATGCATTCGGATCATATATGGTAAAAAGTCGGTAGGTGGATGTAAACATTAATGGATTGAGCTAAAAAATGGTCTTGAGCTATTGTTTATACTGGAGAACAGTTGGTTCAATTATGTAAGTGATCAAAGAAAAAGTTAAAAAATGAAACACCCTAGGCTTAAGCTCCAATGCACCCCACTGGCAACAGGACTTGACAAAGTAAAAAAACCGAATTATCAATCACAGTACATGTATATCACTATCAAAGTCGATCATAAACGAACAAACTAACTAACCAATCAACGGTCTACGTGCGCAAATACAGGAAGTGAATATCAGAGTAGATATACTAGTACTTCCTGTATGCCAGATACTGGTCATTGTTAGCATACAGTATCAGCAATACATGTACACATGTTTCTTATTGTTCTTTTCTGATGACAATGGTCGTTTTGATGTTCGTCTGGGCGATTAACATGTTCATCTTCCATTGTTCAAAATTAAGTGATGTAAGCCAGATGTATATATAAAGGAAAACATTGCCCCAAGTTTCTATATTCTAAAACAATATTGTTTTGAATTACGCTTCAACATTTATTTCATATTTCGGATGGTTAATTTTGTTGGAACTATGTCTGTTAAACCACTATGTCTGGTGTTGGTTCTGAAGTGTGTTCTGTTAGGACAAGTTGTTAATTGCAGAAACACACCTGATCTCGCGATAGGTCTACCTGAAGAACATGACATGACTTATAGGAGATATGAATCCCTCCCTATTGGACATCCGGACCGCTGCGTGTACCAGCTAACTGGCAAGCTATCTGGAGTCGGCATACGTAGGCTTGAACTGCTACCTGGTGTTGGTTGGGATAATCTTCAAAACCAAGAAATGAGTGAAGTCATTGAACACGAGTATAAACACTGTAGAACAACTTCAGACGGGCGTATGTTGATTCCAGATGGTGTGACCGTTACAGCCATCAAGGATAGCCATTTTGAAACAGTTGCTGAGGCCTTTGACCATTGGGACGAATATAAAAGTACGACATCTTGGTCTATAAATGTCCAGGCCAAAGTTGGAGGCTTCCTTGGAACTGGAATTGGTGGAATCAGTGGGAAATATTCACATGAATATGAGCATACAAAAACTCAACAATATTCTACAAAGAGCAAAGTTTTCAGAAATCAGGTATTTGGCTTATTTCAATGTTTAATTTTGATTCAAAATCATAACCTCTGATATTCTTCAAATTTATTTCTAATACTGATAGGTAAACATGTATAGCTTGCCCACATTGACATGAGCTTGACCTTTTGATTATCATTATTTAACAGTCGATATATTGTCTACGTTTATAACACCGATTGTATGTTTTCATAATCGGGGAGTATCACGAAGAAGCTTGACTTGTAATATATACACAAATCTGAAATACCGATATTGCACGATTTGCTTGCGGAAATTGATATATTCAACGCAAGAACCTTGTAATATATTATTGCATAAAGGTCAGGCTCAGGTCAAAATAGCCAAGCTATACAATGTATAAAAGATTAAATGCTTTATTAACTAGACGCATTGCTTTGTGCTGGCTGGATAGATAATGCATATACGTTTTCCCGCTCTAGTTCTCCTTACAGCCATTGGTCAGTCAATACTTGGTACAAAACTTAGCTGTAAATTATGTCTGTAATCTCTGGAAGGTTGGTGATTTCTTCAGAGCTAAGTCTCTCATGTGAAACGCGCTTTAAGCCAGACTGCCTTCTAGTTGTGTACTTTTGTTGAGTACATGTGATGGTAACCAGATGTAACAACTAGTTCTATCTTAATTAAGCATCCTTCTGACCTCATTTAGTAAACTATGCACTATTCATCATTCTGACGCGATAGTTGCTACCTTATTTCTAGAACTTTCGGTCAAAACGTCGTAATACTTATTGACAAAAATGACACGTTTCTTCAAATTGTATTTACAGCTTCGATATATGAGATATAGAGCACAGATTGAAACTGGGGCACACTGAGGAAGGGAGTTCCGTGACCGGTTGCGATTAATTGCGGCACACATGATACAGAATCGAACTCGTCTTGCCACATACGAAAGTCAGTTGCTAGTTAGAGACTATGGCTCACATGTTGTTAACCGTGTCGATTTAGGGGCCGTGCTAGTGAAGGTAATTTTTGATAACGACTACTATTAGACCAGAGTGACGTTATATTTTATAGGAGAACATTAAAGAACTATTTGCTGGAAAAGTTTACACTGGTATACAAGAAGGAAATGCCGAATTTGACAATTTGACTGGTTCCCATCAATGCTCGTATCACATATAACCCGTTAACTGTTTAAAATCTAGTCTACTTGTTTGTTATATTGAATGAACGTTTTTTTAGTTTGTAACTGGAAAATCCAAATTCCAGATTTCCATGGTCAAATCGTTGCGTTGTGGTAAATGTTTTTGATGGCCGACAGTGGGAAAAGGGTCCCATCGAACCCTTTCTTGTGTTATCTTTGACAGTTAATGTTGATAACACATGGCTGTTTTATAAATGCATGCTTACACATATATCAATTTACTGTATGTGAATGATACACTACTAGTATTATGATTGCCATGTAAATATTCAATTTATGGCGTACTAGGTATATTTTCTATCTATGATGAGATTGCTTGAATTTCTATTTTGCGAAAAATGTCCATTTACAGACTGATCACATGAAAGACACAGCTAGTAGTGGGACAGATGAACAATCGAAACAAGATATGGCTGAACTATCTGCTCGTGGATTCTTTGAGGAGTTCTCGTTTGGAGCGGGTGTCAAGTATACATCTTCGTCTTCTTCGTCGAGTGCAAGTTCCAGCAATGTTGTTACAATGTCTTCAACAATTTCATCACTCGGTGGTAAAGCTTTCAAGTAAGTATATGAGGTGGTCAATTTTAACCGCAATTTACCAGACAATAGAACCTATTACCATACGTATGTTTACTACCGACTATTTGTTTTAGCCAGGTTTACTTTTCCTGACTAAATCCAGTTAATGCTAACTTTGAATATAATATGTCAAACTATGCTACGTACTGACCATGTATCTTTGTAGCGCACCATATCAAATATTAGTTTACAGACATTCGATATCTGAAACAATGAAAGTTAATACAGTTTGCTTATATGGTAACTTCGTGTACATGTAGTTATAAAATAAGATTGTTTTATTATCTTTGTTTTGTGTCACTCCTACATTGAATAGCATCGATTGCATTCTTCTCTCTTTTCATTCTTAGTATTTTATTGTATGTCATTAAATGTACTATGTTATGATTTAATTTCTATGAACAGCCCAGCAAAGTTTTCGGCAGAAGAATGGATAGATTCCATAGATGAGAACCTAGTAGCTTTAGACAGATCAGGGGAGCCTCTTCATTACTTCGTCAACTACAATACCCTACACGACCTCCCTGATTCCATTGTGCAAACAGTTCACAATGAAGTCAAACTAGCTGTTACACATTATTATCTACACAATACATATAATGGCTGCACAAACCCAGACAGCCCAAACTTCAGTTTCAAAGCTAATCGAAACGACAGTTCATGCAAACCTGACATCAAAACTTTTAAATTTGGCGGTGTTTATCAAGAATGTTCCAATAGTGGAATCAAAGATTTATGCCAAGGCATCACAACGAAAAATCCGATCACTGGAGAATTCAGTTGTCCCCAGGACTACCAGAAGGTTTTGCTCAATATTGGGTCTAAATCTAGTACAGATACAAAGCGCAACCGTATAAATGTGGTCATTGGTGGCATCACAAAACGTGTCACCGAATTGTTTACGAACAATCCCAAGCCGACTATGCCGCATATTGGTGTGCCGCCCTGGAAGGAGAGGGAACCGAGGAATCTGGAATGCTGTTTGGTGGAGTATTCACGCAAATTTTGCCCAATATATTGACGGGGTCCAGTTCATGTCCGAAGGAGTTTATTCCATTGACTATTCTGGATGATTTTACTGTCTGTGTGAGCCAAGATTATGAAGCTGGTAAACCATATTTATTGCCCTTCGCGGGATTCCATAGTTGTTCCACAGGAAACCCTTTAACACTTAGGTCAAACTCCACGTTCGATGGCGTGCCGGCTCCTAGAGATTGTCCCGTTGGATACAGTCAGCACCTAGCGCTCGTTGACGACGGTTGTGAGATTAACTATTGCATAAAAACTGGAATAATGGTTGATATGGACCTACCTATAATCAAGATGCCACCGTACATCTCCATGCCGCTAGATAAACATGTGGACAATAGTGATAATGACAATTCTACGGTGTTTGTAGTCAACGCAAATGGTAGTGAATGGTCAACACTAGAAGATGCAATGACAGCCATGAAAGTTCAATCAGCAAAAGAGGCGGATCAACAGTATATGCTTAAAAACATGCCACTTGAGCTCAAAGAAAGCAATCAACAACATCCAAACATGACGCAACTAGCTATGGAAGTCGTAAACGTGAACAAAGTCAATAAAGACCAGCCTAATTCAACACAAGTCGACTTAAAACATTCGTCTTCATCAGTTGAAATCCTTGACTTGACACCAGTAAAGAAAAGCAGAAGTTCAAGTTCTAATGCTGGTCAACACAACACAAGAGCATCGAGTGGCAGTAATGAGAATGTCAGCGAATTATCGGACGGTCTGATTGTCATGTGTTCCGTTGTCGGTACATTGCTCTTTGTCTTGGTCGGTCTCCTGACAGCGATGTTGATCAAACGACGATCAACTACCTATCAGAAAATATAACTGACCGTGTTAGGTGAACAATTTGTGAAACACTTGAAATTTGATATTAATTAAAGTCTTATAATCTTTCCAATAAAATTAAAATTTCCGATCATCCAGTAAATAATTAATAAATATATACAATAAATTAGGCCATACTACATCCACTGGTAACTGTACTATTGATAAAGAGTATAACGAAAAACTATTTTTTTTTGTAAAATCATATTTTTCTACAAACTGTTCTTTTTCATATTTTTTGGTATCAATGATACTGTTACCTGTTGTCGACTTTAGTAAAGTGTACATATGGAAGATAAAATACTTATTTTGCAAGATTTGCGTCCTTTCGTATACAAATCATGTAAAAAGTTACCAATTTTCGAGGGTTGTAGTCAGTAGTTCAGGCACTCAACCACACTTTGACATCTTGAAATCTGTGTTAAACAAAGACAAAGCTATGTGTGTTGTATGCAGTAGATGCTAAATTTTCCAGAGATATTTATCTAAAATGAACATTATTTTGTGAAAAAAACCTTGAATATTGCTATTAAATGAATATTTTATTTCACAAAACTTGAATATACATGTATAATGTTGTTGTAATTAGTGTTGTTAAATGATTATTATAGATGACAAAATGTAAAATTGCTGTGGAATGAACAGTATTTGAACAATATAGATTGAATTATGCAGTTAAAATATACTAGTATGCAAATCTTATTAAAACTTCTTTTCGACTAGTGATTCCATTACATTATGCAAATATTTTCTAAAACTGAATTAAAGAATAGTGGGAAAACTGTAATGTTGTTATTCATTCTGCAATGTGTAAGAGAACATGGTACACACGTTCATTTGGCCAGTACAAAGTGGCAAGTATTTGTTAAAGGGTGTTTGCCATGGCTTATATTCAATACACATCTTATCTGGTTGAAGGATAAGGGCAACCAATAAGATTGCACCATATTAACCTCTTGGTCGGTAACAGGGGATACAATTGACTATCCTTATTCTCAAATTAGGTAAGGTAATATTGAATACCACCCCTGAAGCATTTAAGTAACTGCATTGTATTATGCAACAATGTACTAAATAAAAATAAAAGCCCTTTTATTGGTCAAATAGATGGACAAGTGGCCTAGTGATGAGCGCCACTAATTACTGATCCGCATGTTGTCGGTTCGATTCCGCTCTCAGTCGGATAAATACAGAAAGCTTTTTCAGTGTTTCTTTTTTTTAAATGGCAAACATAACCTTAATTTGCCAGTCAACTTTCTGCGAAATAAAGCAGGCATATGAGTGCCTCCAACTGGATTTGAACCAGGGTTGTCATATTTGGCAGCAAGTGCACAAAGCACTGATCTACAGAGACACCTAACACCAATAAGTTCACTATCAGTTCATCGAGTGATACTAAAAAAAAACATATTCCCTTGTATGATGCTTTACACCAGACGTGTAAATAACCAGGGATGCTTCTGGAACTTGTGCATCTTCTGTATCATTCAACATCACCTTAATATTGAAATAATTAACCTCTCTTGGTGGGGGTAGCTAGACCATATGAGTAGTAGCCATTGGTGATCAGATTTATGTATAAAGCATATAAACAAAACAAGACAAATGATCAGATCTATTTATAAAAGCATATAAACAAAACAAGACAAATGATCCGACTTATTTATTAAGCATATAAACAAAACAAGACAAATGATCAGATTTATTTATAAAAGCATATAAACAAAACAAGACAAATGATCAGATTTATTTATAAAAGCATATAAACAAAACAAGACAAATGATCAGATTTATTTATAAAAGCATATAAACAAAACAAGACAAATGATCAGATTTATTTATAAAAGCATATAAACAAAACAAGACAAATGATCAGATTTATACATAAAAGCATATAAACAAAACAGGACAAATGATCAGATTTATACATAAAAGCATATAAACAAAACAAGACAAATGATCAGATTTATACATAAAAGCATATAAACAAAACAAGACAAATGCACAAATGAAAACTTGATTTACAACTGTCATAATGCACATAGAGCATTAGACATTCCGATTATATACCAGTCTGATTGTTATTACCATTTCAATACCGACAATGTATGATATCTGGTGATTTTCATCATCGACATTCCTGCTTTAAAATATGGTAAATGTACCTATACATTGAAGCATCAAATATATGTTCAAAGAGCAAATAGGCTTAAATATGCAACTTCCACCACATCAGCCTTGCAAAAACATTATTTGAGAACGTCAAACAGAGTCTTGAAATATAAAAAGGAGGAAATCAGCACAAAAGAGCGGAAATCAAAGGCCGGTGGCTTCACATATGTATAGTATAATTATTATATCAGAGGTGGTTCGGTCCACAGTGGGTATTGCTAAAATAAAACTTTTAGGATGACGGGGAAAAATACGCATTATGGAAAATAAAAGTTAGAAAATGCGCCATATTATTTTGAGCCTCGAAATGTTGCTATTGTGAGAAGCCCAGTGTGGACCATTTTTCAAATATGCAATCAAACACGTTGGGAAACATTATTTCGTGATTTGTTCTCACATGGAAAAAAGCTAAAACAACAGTTCCGGCAAGCTAAATATGGAATGAAGACTTAAATATGAGACATACATTTTCACTAAGATTTATTCATGATTCGTACGAAAGTATATAAGACAAAATGATGTAGTACTGTACAGTCCAGGCAAGCTAAATATTGAATGAAGACATAGATATGAGACATTTTTACTAAGATCTATTCATGATTCATGAAAAAAGTATGTAAGACAAAATGATGCAATACTGTACAGGGAAAGTAATTAAATGTATAGGAAAAAGCAATTTCGCGGGCATAGAATGAGAAGTACAAAATCAATATTTTAGAAAACAAGAATAAAAGCTGTCCGAAAATAATTATTCTTTACTTTCGGCAAAACAAGCTGTTTCAACTTCAGTTTGGTCAACATGACATAATAATTTTCTCAAAATATTGATTTATTTCTCACAATCTTCTCATTCTAAGCCAGCAATATAAGGGGCATTTGGGAATTTACCAAGCAAACAAGAATGCTGTAAATCATATCAAAAGTTACTGGGAAGTACCGCAGACAGACCTTACATAAAGTACTTTCTGTGCTACTATACGGGGGTTGTTTATATAATGTTCCATGTTTTACATTCTTTTATTACCTGCAATTGTGGCCTTTTTGTTAGGAGATATTGAATTGCGGGAAACTTTTATTTACGCTGTCCTGTTCTATAAGGTTGTCGATGAGGTAAGCGTGAGGTTTGGTGCACCATAAACTAGTTTAAACCCCCAGTGACATTGTCGCTGTCCGTTCCAAGGCGGAAGACTCATTGACAACCTTGCTTTATGTATGTATTGTCCACTTTATAGAAAACTACACAAAAAATGGCTTAGGGATTTCCTTTCTGTAACTGTGTTATTATTGTACATGTTCTGCTGCAATTTCGCTGTCCAGCGTAAGGCTGCCTTGTATCTTTCAATAGTACATGTATATTGTGTCATTTTGATGTGTGTTGTCCCTTATTCTAGTCTTGTCACTTGGTTCTTGCCCTGCGGAGTTTACTGACTGATGCGGCAAACGCACGGGGTGGGATTTCGGGTTTGGGTAATTTGTATACCTGTTGTCTTCAAGTTGTACTCGGTTATAGCAGTGTCTATGGTCCCCTCCCTTTTACAGCACTGTGCTGTGTCGGTGTATTTTTGTTTTGCTTTTCATCATTCATCATTTGTATCTTGCGGAGATGCTGGATGAGATACATTTTCATTAGGTCACGTACGTATATTGGTTTCCACTTGTCCCTGGAAGTTAATTTTCTCTGCCATTTGTTTTTAAGTCAATTGCCCACTACCCCCCCCCCGCCCTCTTTTCATCATTTGTATCTTGCGGAGATGCTGGATGAAATACTTTTTCATTAGGTCAGTGTGATGTTTGGTCACTGTAAGATACGTTTTTAGCATGTATAATTTCGCTCTCGTTTTGCCAATTGTTGTAAACTAAGTCAAGTCCGAAAATGTCTCTTTATCATGTATTAACGTTGTGTCACTGTCCTTGGTGTTTTTAACTAGGTCAGTGAGTGGTTGTGCCTTACTAGTATTTAGTCGCTGTTTTGGCATGAGTCTGTGCGATTGGTTCGCCGTGCGGTGGGGCCTTTGGGAACTTGGTCGAGTGTTGGCTTCGTTTCATTCGGCAATGACCGCTATTATATAATTTCCTTGTGAATGTGGGTCATCCTGCATTGTATCGGCGGGGACTTGGATATTTGGTTGTTTCTTCGACTTATGTGTGGGCATTGCTCATTGTAGTTGCTAGGAATATGTAAATTATTTCCCGCCCCGTTCCTACCTTGCCTATATTTTAACTAGGTCAAGTCGTAGTTGTGCCGCTTTAGGTTGCAAAACGTTAGATCACTGTCCTTAGTGTTTTAACCTAGGTCACGCCCCGGAGTTGTTGTGCCTCATTTAGTCGCTATTTTGGCATGGGTTTCTGTGGGCACTGCTCAGGGTAGTTGTGTCGTGGTGTTTCTGATTTCTGTGCTCGGCTGGTTGGGTTGAGTGCTACATTCCCTATCGGATTTTCTTATACCTTTTTGTCTATTAATGACTGATCCAACCAAAGCGTGACTAAAAGTATAGCTACTTCGTTATATTAATGAATGGTTAAAGTATGTCCATTAAGACTGAAAATTTAAATATAAAAAATTATTGTCCGCTCAAAACATTGTCATGTATGACTTTCACCAAACAAGAGGCAATCACAGACAGCCATATGAATTTAACAGTCAAACTCATCATTCTGCATGGATTCATTCAGTGGTTGATGTTGCAGCAAAGCGTTGGATGACTGTGCAGAAAACTGGTAATAGTTGGATGATGTTGCTCTATGCTGGCCCATTATCTCTTGACAGGGGTATCTGAAATTAATAATAGGAAATTAGTATCCATTTAAGTACCAGTATATAAAATTTTATATCTCCCCAAAAAACATTTGTTATGGGTAAAAACAAGTATCTTTTCAACCGGATTTAACTTTTCACTTAGGCAAATTAAGTCACTACTGAAATCCCCAGCAAACCAGGTGTATTTAACAACTATCTATTTATATTTATTTCACCAAACACAAAGTGTGCTATTTGACTATTCAAGTGATATAATAAACAGTGAATATGATAAATCTAACTAATTACAATGACTTAATGGATTCTACTAGAGGGAATGTACAGTCATATTATTATCAATAGGCCAACCATTACTTTTTAAAGCTATAAATTTACAAAATAAAAATCCTCATCTTACAAAAAAGTCCTAAGTCGAAACGTTACTGTATATCAATATCTGTATTGACAATGCGAAATGACTTCATAACTGAAGTTCGCTACCTTGTGGATTCTCCGAGAGAGCAGGAATCCGAAATCAATCGAACGTGGCGTTGTATGTGTTATTGTTTCATTCTGCAGAGCACAAACATATAACCGAACATGATAATGAATTGCCCAAGTCACAGCTGTCAAAAAGCTGGGAAACCTAGTTTTAGCAATAGAACAGTTTAATGCTCTAGCTGAATGACTATCACTGTCTACAAAGAGATGAATGCCATAGACGAATTAACTAGTTTTAATAGACTGAATACCTTAGTTGAAAGACCTAGTTTTAATAAGCTGACTGCCCTTGCTGAATGACTCAGCCAGAATACCCTACGACCCTGCTAACATCAAATAATAATGTGACATTTCCATGCTGCTGTCAATCGTGATTCTAAATAACAACTTCAAACCATGTTATTAGTTTGATGTTTCCAAGGATAAATTCTAACTATTTATGAACAGTATTTATTGAAATGTTGTTACAATTTATGATAATGTCAGTTGCAACAGGCAGATGAAAGCACTGTTAAATTATAAACGATTGTAAATTATGCGATAGTAGAACGTTATTCATGGACAAAGTTTATTAATTCTATATGATCCGTTCTCCGGGAAAACCGGGCTTAGTGACACAATTATGAAAATGTTGATAATATATAGTTAGAAAGAGGAGACTCTTATGAACAGTTTCTGAAAACTTGAACAAATTATTCCATAAACGTACAAAGTTAAAGACTTTTTAAACCAACCACTTCCACCTACTTTATAAGTGACGTCGCGAACGTCTTCTCTACGTTTTTGACGTAACGTAAACTGGGATTTCAAAGATCCGGTATCTGATCAATTGTACTAAATGTAGCATATTTTTAATCATATTCTTATTTTAATGAAACGTGGACAGTTTGCTTACAGTGAAAAATAGCATGTGTTTTAGTCACTTAACCCTTGTTTACCTCGATATGAGTACTTTTAAGAAACCGATCACTATAGCAACGACAGAAGTAATTTTACCACAGTTTTAAAAAAAACTTGAAGCTAATGGATTGTACTATACTATCCAATTACTTAAATATGAAATCAAAGGACACGAGTTTATTTCCCATTTTAGACATTTTTCTTATTGCATAATTATAATAGAATCTACAATGTTATTAAGCCCGGTTTTCCTGGAGAACGGCCCATATATATGTAACAAATAAAGAGAACGCACGATGGTTTATAACAAACTTGTTAATTAAATTGACATCTCCATTGCATAATTTACAACAAGCTTAGTCATCGGATATTTAGGTCCCAATTTCGCAAATGATTAACGGATTGTTTGTACGGAGAGTTTGTCTACGTTTGTATGTTTAATCACAATAAGCCTTAAACTGCTATTTTAAATAAGCTATAACATGTAACCTCTCTGCAGTATCATGCAATGTAAGCACTTAACTTGATTCCCAAATTAATGTGAACAATACCATAAGATAGAGGAAAATGTAATAAAACATCCAGATGGTTCATTGACAAAATTAATGAATATAGTAAGTAAGTAAGTAAGTAAGTAAAGTCTTTAGTTTACGAGGCTAACATATTTACAATAATGCAATCTTCCATATGGGCCTCAAATGCATTATCTAAAGTCTAAGGGAAGAAACTCTTGAAGAATTAGAAATTTGTTCACTATACATTTTACTAAATCAATGTTTAGCCAACTATTTCGACAGCTATAACATCGTCCACTATTAGCCATTTGTTAAAAACCTTTTTTAAGTGGTTCCGAAATTCATTGTATTTAAAAGATGATCGTGGCTTTTATGTGCCTCCCCGTGCGAGTTGCAACCAGGAGTGATATTGAAATGTTTGTAATGATAAATAAGGCATCATATTTTAGGAAAATGTGTATCGTATCAGTACTGAGATCAATATAACGTACTTGAAATTATGCAAACATTTAGAGTATATGGAAGCGACAGCATAGCCTTGTTGTAACACTTTGTTCCTAAAGCACATTTTTAAAGATTGTGAGAATGTAAATCTTCTATCTGAGAACAAGCTCTTGCTAATGGATCAATGAGCAAAGTAAATGTCATAATGAAGTTTTGAACACAAGAATATTCTAAATGTCATCAAGGTACCGGGACGTATGCGTGTGTTAAACACTCTAATTGGATTGAGTCACTAAGACCATACAATTGCATTCATAAATTGTAACATTACAATTTGTTCCCATAGAAATACATTTGAACAGAACTTGTGAATAGTCAGTACATATTTTATTACACAATTGGTTATATAAACATTAAATCACCCCTCATAACGAATGAATTATAGTCTAAGCGACGTTTGCCGTATCGATTGATATCATTTCAATCGGGAAAATGTTGTGTCATTATTATCAAATATTATCAATTTTGCATGGTATTTCTTCATTAAACATTCAATTCTGACAGCTCTAGTCTGGCAAACTAAACCATAGTCAATCGTAAAAAAATCATCAAAGCGTTACTGGCTTTTGCAGCAAAATATCATTCTTCAACGGAACAGAAGGATCATACACATGTACCAACTATGGCTAACGTGAATGTTATGGTATTTGCTACATTTTGGCTTTACCAGATTGTAAGTTCGCATTTGGTGATACAAGAACCAAGTTTAGAACTGACGTATGATGTCACAGAGTATAACTATTGTTTGGTGGACGAATTTAAACTGCAGCAGTATGTTGGACGCCAGCTGGATGACTGTGTCACGGAATGTGCAATCAGGCCTCATTGTAAGGCATTGACTTACCATCCACTCGGCGGCGCTTCATCTTTGTGCGAGCTTTTCCAATCTGCAGGCAGTGAAAATAACGTCAGACCAACAGGCTGCGTATACATTGGGAGAAAGGATATAACCATTGAAAAGGTAGGGTTTGAGAAAAAACGATCTAAACCTTAATACAAGTAACGTGTTTCAACAACATTGACATTTTTTAATAATTAAAAATATGCTATTTAGCATGTGCTATATCACAAATGGTATCTCCCCAACGTTTAACTGAATGAAAATATTCATTCCCAATCACACATATATGTGTCTTGGTTCCTTGCCCATTGTCCTGTGAGTATTGTCCGCATTGTGAGGGTTCTGTGTCAGATGGAATTGTGATCACATTATTTCTTTTATTTATATATTTCAAACATCTAGGATTGCATACACTATAAAAACTTACTTTTGTCTAAGATGTACGTATTTTTGTTCAATTTCAGATGTCTTGTGATGCTGAATGTGAATATGGAACTACATGTAACATGACCAATGCAACATGTGAACACACAGGTAGGTACTCGTGATTTTATATCTAAAGTCATGGTGAATATAATGCACGCAAACCAAATGCTAATAATATATTTGTCTCGGCCCTACTGAGCATTATAGACAAAATTGTAATTTACTAGTATGAGTTTTGAAAGGTGCCGTGATCAGTAAGTTTAATTTATCAAGGGGTGTTTCAGGGGAGAGGTGTCGTGAGGCTGTTGGTGACATCCACAGAGTGTGACAGAATATTGTGCTTTATGAATGTATTAAACAATTACTCATTACAGAATGTGCTAACCTTCCAAACATTACCAATGGAAAAATCCTTGGCAATATCTGTGCCGTTGGAAAGAAAATACAGTTTAAATGTGACACAGGAGTCAGAACAGACAAGGACGCTGTTTGTCAACCAGATGGAAACTGGAGTGTTAGTACTGTAGACTGTATCACCCGTAAGTGTTTATTTCAACTAGTTAAAATCTCTCACTTTCAAATTGTTAAATTGTAGTTCTTTCGTATATATGACTGGGACGGCTAAATAATGTGAAAGTCCAATCAGCCAAATAATATAAAATACAGAGTACGATGTACTCGTCTAAATCATTATTGCCTATAAGTTGTCATCATTTATTGAATTAATTCTGCATCGGTTATATATCGGGCAACTTTTAATTTTAAACGTGTTTGTCAATTACCTTTCTTTGTTTCACTCGATTACATCTGATTAAAGTGGTAAAAACAATAAAACAACACCTGAGCAAGGGAACTAAACTCGCTTATAACGAAATGCCAGGGGGTATAAAAATTATTTCGCTGTTACCGAGTTTCATTGTAACCGAGCACACGCTTATAGTGAAATTTCACTGTAAGCTGCTCACATATAACGAACTTCGTTATAACCTGTATCGGAGGTATAATTCTTCTAGATCTATGTAAATATATGTCATGCAATAAATGAATAGAAAACCTTGATGCATATGTATTATATTCGTGTATTGCATTTGATATTGTGAGAAATGTATTTAATTTGAATAAATAAATAAACAACTGTGAGTCAAGTATTCAGTTTATTATGTTTTGTATTTAAATGTATTTCTAATCTCTTGTTTCACTACGCACAAAGAAATCCTTTATTGTCTTCTGTTTAATATCGCTAGTACATAAGTATGAAGCACAATGTTTTCCAGAGACTGCAACATAAATATTTCCTGACTGACTAACGCAAACAAAATGAGACTTTTAAAATGTATGCAATTTTATTTTGTAAATCCTTTTCACTCAATAAACATGAAATAATTGACCGCGAAAACATTGAGAACTTACTCAAACAAAATAATTTGAATTGATACACTCCGGTAATCGGTATTTATCACCCGTGATAACGCTATTGAATTTCATAACAATGGAAAGCTACGGGTCAAAATAATATCCAATACGTAATTATCACGGTCAATAAAAGTTTTTGCTTTGATGTTTGAAAAAAATTAGTTTCATTGTAACCAAGCATATTTCCTCTAAAACATGGTTCTGGGGCCATAAAAATCGTTTCACTGTAACCGAGTTTTCACTGTAACCGAGTTCGCTGTAAGTGAGTTTTACTGTACAACGACATTGGCATGAAGATAATGCATGCACAAAAGAACCCAAATATGTTATAAGAACTACAGTTCCAGCGCGTTTGTTTCTTAAAGTTCCAGTCGCATTTGTTTCTTACAGTTTTAGGCGCGTTTGTTTCTTAAAATGTGTATCTTACCGTCATTCGGAACTGTGTATACACATACCTATACATACAAAGAACAATCATTACGTTTGATATTCCGTAGAAAGTTACGCGACATCTTGTTTTACGATGCAATGCAGGGAAATAAACGAGTCAAAGAAACTACATTCCTTTGCAAAGTACCACTGGTAATTATAAGAATCAAAATAAGATATGAGTAGCCTTAGTAAACCCTAAGTTATACAATGGTTTGAATTACTTTAGCAATTTGTTATACATATATTTTGCTATTTCTTAATATAGCACCCGGAGATTGCAAAGACTTATATGATAATGGAAATCATGACTCGGGCGTGTATCGCATCTTCCCAGCTCGTTCAGGTACCGAGGGAATAGAAGTAAGATGTGACATGACCACACCACCCTGTGGCTGGACAATCATACAACGTAGAATAGATGGCAGTGATTTCTACAAAACATGGTCTGAATACAGACAGGGTTTTGGTGATTTGTCTGGCAGTTATTGGCTTGGAAATGATTATATCTGGAAGCTTACTAGCAGCAAACCGTATCGTTTAAGGATTGACCTCACAACACAAGACGGGGAGACTGGATACGCCGAGTATGATGACTTCTCTATTGAAGATGAAACATTACAATACGCTCTCAACATCGGTGGTTTCCATGGTGACGTGGGCGATAGTTTAGCAAATCAAAATGGAATGAAATTTACCACAAAGGACAGGGACAATGACTATTATGGCACAAATTGCGCGGTTGAATATCATGGGGCATGGTGGTATAACAGATGTCACGAGTCAAATTTGAACGGAGACTATATGAATACCGCATATGCAATGGGTCTAAACTGGTTTACTTGGAAGGGGATTTATGAATCAATGATGGAGACAGAAATGAAAATATATCCTGCATAACAAAGTAATATTTTTAAATGTAAATTTTGTATGTCAGAGATGAAAATCTGATATTTTAATACTAACAAAATTCTACTGAACAATCAAGTACCAGGTAACACATGCACTCACTGTATGTTTTATATATGATGGTGAGTCAAACGAAACACTTGCTGAAAAATGTGCTGACTTTTTTATGGAGAAAATATCAAAAATCCGAGTTTCACTTAGTGAATATAAACACTTCGAACCAAAATCAAAAGATGTTCCTCGTTTTGACCGCTTTATTCCATTGAATGAAACTGAAATAAAGAAACTAATCAGTGATCTTAACACTACATCCTCAGAACTGGGTGCATTACCAACGTCTCTTCTCAAATGCCATGTAGATGTTTTACTGCCAAACCTTACTCAACTAGTAAATTTATCTTTAGAGCAAGGAATCGTCCCAACGAAATATAAACAAGCAATAGTTAGACCCCTACTTAAGAAAGCTGGCCTTGAACTTTCATTGTCAAACTATCGCCCAGTG
Organism: Spisula subtruncata; assembly: GCA_963678985.1. Classification (NCBI taxonomy): domain Eukaryota; kingdom Metazoa; phylum Mollusca; class Bivalvia; order Venerida; family Mactridae; genus Spisula; species Spisula subtruncata. The sequence continues at coordinate 5,297,546 of OY787673.1, read as the reverse complement.
AGCAATTTGTCTTTTCTGTCAAAGCTTATCGAAAAAGCCGTGCTATACAGATTAAATAGCCACGTTGACACCCATAGCATGTTGCCTAAAAACCAATCTGCATACAGGAAGTTCCATTCATGTGAGTCTGCACTTCTTCGGCTGGTAAATGACCTACTTTCAGGAATGGAAAACAAGAAAGTCACAGCACTTATCGCTATCGACTTAAGTGCTGTATTCGATACTGTCGACCACGGCATTCTGCTGGATGTTCTTAACAAACAATATGGTATTTGCGATACAGCACTTAAGTGGGTTGATTCCTACTTGAGGCCGCGAACTTGTAAAGTGAGTGTCAATTCTGCTGTATCAGCAGATCGTCAACTGGTATGCAGTGTACCTCAAGGAAGTTGTCTTGGTCCCTGGTTATACTTAACATACGCTGGGACCCTATTTGATGTTATTCCACAATCAATCTTAGTATATGGATTTGCTGATTACCACATTGCTAGTAAACAGTTTTGTCCAATATCTGATACGGCAGAGTTGGAAGCAATTGGCGAAATTGAACAATGTGCCTTAAATATAAATGACTGGATGAACCAAAATAAACTCAAAATGAACTCTTCTAAAACTGAATTTATTATATTTGGTAGCAAGTCACTATTGAAAAAGTGTTCAACAAAATCTGTGAACGTTGCTGGTGACAATATTAAACGTGAGCCTACTATCAGATACCTTGGTGCTTTCCTTGACGAATCATTGAACTTTAAAGAACATGTTAAGCGCAAATGCCGCACAGCCATGTTGAATTATTTGAGAATAAAGAATATCAGAAAATACTTAACTAGAGCTGCAACTGAGATACTAGTATTATCTTTGGTCATTTCTCACCTTGATTATTGCAATTTAATTTTATATGGGATAGCTGAAAGTGAAATTCAAAAGATGCAGCGTATTCAAAATATGTGTGCCAAACTTGTTCTCTTTTGGAATAAACATGCACTGTTTGAACTGCATTGGTGGCCGGTGAAAGCCAGGATTCAATTCAAAATATTATGCTTCATGTACAACTGTCATGTAGGGAACGCACCATCGTATCTGTCAGAGCTTTTAAATCAACAAGTTCCAGGAAGGCAAGGGTTGAGATCGTCTATTGTGCCTGACTGTAGTTATGCTATTCCTTTTAACAAATATAAGACTTTTAACGATAGAAGCTTTGGTACCATTGGTCTAAAATTGTGGAACATTTTACCTGTAGAAATTAGACAATCTGAGTCCATTGCCCTGTTCAAGAAAAAGCTGAAAACTCTTTTTTATGAACTGTTTTAAGCATTTTATAATTATTGTACACTGATGCATGTAACTCGTTTATTACTGTGATAATATGCTTTTTAATTGAATCGCTTTTACATCATTATTTAATTCTGTCAAATGAATTGTATTTTATGATCAGCTTTATTTTAATTTTATTATTGTCAATAGTATTTATTTTAATACCTTTATATATATGTTATTGTTATAAAATGTTATATTATGTTGTACAACGCCATTGAATATATATTTATGTATAAAAATAGGCGTTATATCAAATAAAATAAACTTTAACTTAAACTTATATATGTGATATTAGTCATAAGAAGAGTTTTTGCGTTCTGTTGGTCTTTTTAGTGAAATGACATAAATATTAAACCTGCTAAAATAACAAAGCCTTTAATATAACAATGTCAAGTGGTCGATGAAAATTCAACCAAATGCAATAGCTCAACGAATTATAAGGACAACTGGTTTCCGTCTGATTTATCAGGCTTTTCGGTGCACCAGTTAAATGCAAAAATATAATGGACTAAATTGGCATTAATTGTATTATGATTCAACTAAACACTAATTGTATTTTTCATTTCTTATTTTATTTCATACTGGTATAAAGGAATTAATTAAACATTATGGGACTGAAGTGAGCTCGTATTCTACTGTACTTTGTAATACATATTTAGAAACACACAGATTTAAATATAAGACTCATTTTGAACGAACTGATTTTGACATTTAATAATGATAAGTCTAGACAGTTTGTTTTGAAGTTTACCAAATTGATATATCGCATTGAGATTAGTCAAAGCCTTAGAGCATGTCTGCAATACTTCAAATTACTTGTTAACACTTTCTGCTAATACAAAAACTAATTCCTTGAGTAATGCACGTTCTAGATGTATCAAACCACGTTGACGTAACCATCTTCCAAGAGTATCCATCATGTGTTGTAATACGTGAACATGATTGCACTCCAATAAATGGTGTATTATTAATACTTGTGACACTCAGATACCTTAAAACACTTTTCAGAGAGTCTGAGCGCGAAAATGATCAAAGGGGTTAGATAAATGTATTTAAATGTATAATAGTTTCCCTGTACCAGCACCAACAATAATTGTTAGTAGTCAACAAAAAGAAAAGACGAATGGGAGATGATTGATCGCAAAATAAAGAAAAATGCATGTAAAAAGCTACACGTCCTTAATGCTGACCGGATGGTAATATACATACCATACTACATGCCCAAACTTGAAAACGTCTTATAGATTTTTGCTTCTAAATCAACACCAACACCAACATGTAGCAAATGATCTAATTAAGAAAATGAACACCATATGATAGGTTTTCATTCAGTAATAAGGAAGTTACATCAGTTTTTGTAACTAAGAACATGCGCGAATTGGAGTACGGAGCATGAGTTGGAGCATGGAGTACGTTCTTCAATTTTTTATAATCACGGGGCCAGGTATCTGAATGTTCTACATTGTAAAAAGGCCAATCCTGCAGCTGCTAAAATGATTTTGGAAAGTCGTCAACAAAATGAAGATTTGGCGAAAAAAACATTAGAAAACTACAAAAGCTAACAATTATTTACTTAGTTAACTCTAGCAGCGCAGTTTTCGAGACTATATTTCTGTTTATTTATCATTACGGGTTTGCGGTGTATCTAGCTAATAAAATATTGTCTATTTTAAAAGACATGACTTGTTCTGTTTTAAGCATCGTAAATTGTATTAAATGCTTAATTAAGTTGAATGCTTGCCTTATTGTGCTATATATGGAAACATAAGGAACAAGAAAATACGCAAATAACCAGACACAAGAATACGACACTCACACTGACAACGTTTCATCTCAGCCAATCATTACTATCCGATGCAGGGGCTAACATACAAGATCAACGACATGGTCGACAACACATTCCACAGACAACCCATAAACAACACTTAACATTTTAGCAACACATTTTAGAAAAAAAACATTTATGCTAAACTTCACTGCAAAAGGAATTGTATCATTGAAATAGTTTAGTACTTATCATCATTATTTGAATTATGAAATGGGCAAGACGAACATGAAAGAAGGTTGGCTGTATGATGCCCACCTTTCTACATTGCAGATATTCCTCATGATGTTTTGGACCACTCTATATCACAAGGACAAAACTTATAGCTCCATAAAACTACAAACATGTACACTACCTCACAAAAGAACCGAAGCCGCTTTGCTTGTGCTTGACCATGAATTCCAAGGAGACCAACGTTGCACCGTACAACAAACATTACAAGACATTAATTGTTACATGTTTGTATAACGATATTTGTTATTTTTAACCATTAAGTAAATTATACATAAATATCTACATAGAAGCAGGTTGAATTTATTGTTCCTACAGGGTACGATCAGTTACAAATACCACTGGGGAAAACATTTTGCAGTGTACCAAACTCATAATTATATTGCCTACATACAGTTATAAATCACGTGACAGTGTCCATAAAAAATTCCCGACCGTTGTAATAACTATGACTTCATATCCACTGTACACATGATTGTTATTCTAGTCAAGTTCCACTGACAATCGCGTCAGGCACCTGTAATAATGTACATAAAAATAACACACCACTCTTGTTCACAATGTTACACAATGTATTATAAAATCGTTCATCGTTTGATACAAAGTGTATAGAAAAAGTGCGAATTGTTTATTTTGAACATTGTCAACATTTGCTCAAACAGAACTGAATAGCATACTTTCACAAAAACTTAATTATTCACACGTACCCGGTGTATTCCTTTTACAAGTCTGGCGTTGTGTTATCTTTGAATGATAAAGAAAAGTAAAAGCATGTTTTATTTTAGCTTGAATGTGTCTCTACACCATTATTAACATTTAAATTGTATGAGCAAGTTCAATATACTTGGAAGACAATAAATGTGCATTTAAATCAACGGGTCGGTGGAAACACGTGATACATGATGTAATATTTATGACAATCTGTATTACTAGTATATTATTTCGCAGAAATACAACAAGTCAGCGGGAGCATGTGTGTGTTCTGAAAATAAACCAAGCTACTTCCCTGGACATGATTGGGGGCACAAATCTCTTGGTACTTTAAGATTTGATAAACACATGTTTACGAAACAAAAGAATGAAGTTAACTCAAATGAAATTAGATTTATTTCGAAACAGTAAGTGCAAGATGGTAACCTTTGTGCCATCTGTATTAGAAATCTCCGAAGGTAGTTTTTATAATGTCTGTCCCCATTACAAACAAATACCATGAGTTTGTGTATGATTTCATCTGATATCTTCGCCTTACATTTCAAAATTTTATTTAATATAAAACATGACAATGTTAGTATCAAGGCAACTCTGGAAAAATCATTTTTGAAAAATGACATTATTTTGATGATTGTCAAAAGGACGTTCAAAATGATTTTTATCCCAATGTGATAGCATAACTTGGAAAGTATTGAATGATAAAACAAGTTAAATAATGTATATAAACAAAATTACATACTGATTTGAAAGTTTTAAAGTAAACAACATGTTCAAAATGAATAAATGTTACGGTTACGTTGGTGTCTAGTTGCTAGGCAACGACAGAACATAGCCACTAATACATTCTCGCTTGTAGTGAAGTAAACGGGTGACTAGTTTTTCTATTTTTTCCAAATGAATGTTAAAATTTACAAATAGACGTATATAGTCTACAATACTACCACCATTAGAATTGATGACTTTCAAAGAATGATTTAGATAGAAAGCAAGCCAAGATCAGCCACTTGTTTACTTGATATAAAAGCGAGCGAGTAATATGCTGTGTTATATTATTTCGTCGCAACTGCTAACCAAAACAACTGTATCGCTCATCAGTTTTTAGATTATCACAAATGGACGGAACTAAACCGATATAATATATTTGTTTATAAAAAACTTTAAAACGGGCATTAGTTCGCAATGGGGACAGATATTAGGAAACACACTGTATGGGTGATAGACAAATGATTGTGCACTTGTTTTCAAGTTGCTATTTTTTAAAAATGAAACCGTAAAACTTTGTTGAGTAGTTGAATGGCATAATTTTAGCAGGTTGAAAACCTTAATTGAATGGCATAGTTTCAACAGGCATAATACTTTAGCTGAACGACCTAGTCTTAAAAACACACTGAATAACCCTTGCTGAATGACTCAGCTTCAACAAGCCAATTAGAATACCCGTACTTCCAGCTAGCATCAATTAATAATGTGACACTTCTATGCTGCTGCCAAAAGTTATTTCATTTATTTTTGCTGTTTCCAATGATATCTTTTAACTATTTATGAACAGAGTTTATTGAACTATTGTTACGATTTATGACAATGTCATTAGCAACAGGCAGATGAAAGCGCCGTTAAATTCTAATTGATCGTAAATTATGGACAACATTTATCAATTTTATATACCCCCGGTAGATGTAACAAACGAAGAGAAAGCACAATGGTTTATAACAAACTGGTTAATTCAATTGAAACATCCATTGCATAATTAACAACAAGCGTAGTTATCGGATACTTCGGTCTCAATTTCACATATGATTAACGGATTGTTTGTACGGAGAGTTTGTCTACGTTTGTATGTTTAGTCACAATAAGCCATAAACTGATATTTTCAATAAGCTATAATGTGTAACCTCTCTCCAGAAAGATGCAATGTGAGCACCTAACTTGATTCCAAAATGTGGAAAACACCATAAGATGGACAAAAACGTGATAAAACATCCAGATGGTTTGTTGACAAAATGACAGCTTGTAATTAATAAATGCACGATCTAAAGTCTAAGGGAAGAAACTCTTGCAAATCTAGGAATTTGTTCACCATACATTTTACTAAATACGATGTTTGACCTACTATTTCAACAGCTATAGTAAACATTACATCGTCCACTGTTAGCCATTAGTTAAAAAAACCTCTTTTAAATGGTTCCTAAATTCATTGTATTTAAAAGATGATCGAAAAATACTTGTGGGGGCGATAATGTGGCTTCTATTTGTCTCCCGTGCAAGTTGCAACCTTGTGTGATATTGGAATGTTTGTAATGATTTATAAGACATCTTATTTTGAGAAAATATGTATCGTATCAGAACTGAGATCAATATAACGTACATGAAATTGTGCAAACATTTTAAATATATGAAAGTGATAGCATAGCATTGTTGTAACACTTTATTCCTGAAGCAGATATTTAAAGATTGCAAGAATGTCAACCTTCTATCCGAGAAAAATGGTAAAAGTAAATGCCATATGAAGTTTTACAGCGAACATAATCATACAGACAGATGTTGGTAGATTACTGTTTCAAAATAAACAAAATTTAAAATCTGTTTTGTCGAACATTTTACTAACAAATAGAACAGTTTCAATGACAAACCTAAATTTTGAAAGATATGTATATATCAGATGATTTAGGTTGTTAAGTATTCGTTCGTTATGATAAATTACCTTGATCATGTTTGAAAGAAATAATGATCAGTATTCAAAATGTCATCGAGGTACCAGGACGTATTTGTGCATTAAATGTTCTAATTGGATTCCATTCGTTTCAAGAGTCACTTTTAGAATACAATCTCGTTCATATAGTGTACCAGTATAATGTCATATCTACGACGTGTCGTGTGCATGTACAATATGATCCCATAGGATTACATTAAAAGCACTTTTGAATAGTCAGCAAATATCTTATTACACAATAGGTTACATTAAATCACCCCACGTATCGAATGAACTTCAGTCTAAACGATGTTTGCCGTATCGATGACATAATTTCAAAGGGAAAATGTGGTACAATTATTCTCAAACATAATAAAGTTTTCATGATATTTCTTTATTCAGCATTCAATTCTGTTGTTCCAGCCTGAAAAACTACTATAAATAAGTAAGTCACAATCCATGCATATCTGACCTCTGTAACAAAAATCATTCTACAGCGGAATAGAAGGATCGCAGAGTTCTTATCATACACCTATACCAACTATGGCATACGTGCGTGTTACGATCTTTGCTATATTTTGGCTTTACCAGATTGTTAGTTCATATTTGGTGATACAAAAACCAGGTTTAGAACTGACATATGATGTCACAGAGTACAACCATTGTTTGGTGGACGAATTCAAACTGCAGCAGTATATTGGACGCCAACTTGATGACTGTGTCACGGAATGTGCAATAAGGCCTCATTGTAAGGCATTGACTTACCATCCTCTCGGCGGTGCTTCGTCTTTGTGCGAGCTTTTCCAAACTGAAGGCAGCGAAAACGTCAGACCAACAGGCTGTGTGTACATTGAGAGAAAGGATGTAACAATTGAAAAGGTAGGATTTGAAAAATTAAAACTAATATAGAAATCGCGTTTCAACAACATTGACATGTTTAATAATAAATAAAACTGTGCTATGTCTGTTTAAATTAATTGATCATACCTCCAAGATTGGTCAATATTTTCATGTTATTTCAGAAATAACTTGTTGCGGACTAGGATCTTCATTTTAGTCATTACAAAGGTGGTGGACAACATAACAACACAACTAAACCATTTATTTTGTCTTACAATCAAATCATATTTTTCACATCACAATTGAACTGAAATAAACATTAATTGTAAGTCCAACAATATTTATTGAAACAGACAAAATAATGATTATTCTAAAGCCACAAGTCCAAATTATACGAATGTGATTTTTATTTATTTCTATCCTAGTTCAATGTCACATCGTCAACGTCGGTATCATTTAATGCTGAATATGAAAAACATGGACCATGTGACAGGTTCGTTCAAGGAGCAATTTTTGGGGGCAGACAGTACACTAAGAACGGTTAGGTCAAGCAAAGTCACAATATGAAATAAATGCTACTAGATTTGGATAAGGAGGTCCAAAGGAATGTTGTAAAAACATGCATTATAAGAAGTTAACAGATAGACACATCCGCGAGAGTCGAATAACATTTAACCTCAAATTCAACCGACATATTAATTCTGATCAAACCATTAAAAGAATACATACATACAAATCAATACAATTTACAAATTAGATATTCGCATATTCTAATATAAAAATAGATATAAAATTAAACTCCTAGCATATAATGAGTGTTAATGCTTTCCCGAAACCATGAGCTCGATAGCGCTATGTGGAACAATGTACCTATCGTTTTGGTCAGGCAGCGGGCGCCTGATTAATCACATGTTTGTCAAATTTATTGTTTCATTATTGCTTTTGATATACATGTGCATGACTTGTGTGTTGCAGCTCTTTTGCGTCCTGACATACATGATGTATTTTGTTTTGTCTTTTAGCATGTGCTTTATCACAAATGTTATCTCCCAAACGTTTAGCTGAATGAAAATATTCATTCCTAATCACACATATATGTGTCTTGGTTCCTGCCAATTGTCCTGTGAGTATTGTCCTGTGTGTGAGGGTTCCGTTTCAGAGGGGGTATGATTATTTTTGATTAATTTATCTTTTTCAAACATCTACGATTACATGGACTATCAAAACATCATCCAGTGAGTCTTTTCCTGTGCGGGTTCCGTACCAAAGGTAGGTGTGGTTAGTTTACCGATTTTTCTTGTTAAAAACATTCTACTAATACATACATTATAAAAACTTGTCTGAGGGGCAACAATGACTTTTGTTCATTTCAGATGTCTTGTGATCATGAATGTGAATATGGAAGGACATGCAATATGACCACTGCAATATGTGAACACACAGGTAGGTACTAGTGATTTTATATCTAAAGCCATGACGACCATAATGCACGCAACCGAAATGCTAATAATGTGTTTGCCTCAGCCCTACTGAGCACTACATTTGTATACACAAAATGGAAATTAATGAGTTTTGAGAGGTTTCGTGAGCAGATGGTTTAATTTATCAAGGGTTGGGTGTCGTGTGGCTGTTTGTGACATCCAGAGAGTGCGACAATATATTCTGTTGTTTACATATAATTACTCATTACAGAATGCGCAAGCCTTCCGAACATTACCAATGGAAGAATCCTAGGCAATCTCGGTGCTGTTGGAAAGAAAATACAGTTTAAATGTGATACAGGAAATAGAACAGACAAGGACGCTGTTTGTCAACCAGATGGCAACTGGAGTGTTAGCACTGTAAACTGTATCCAAGGTAAGTTTTATTTCACCTTGTTAAAAATTCTCCAACTCTCAAATTGCTATATTGTAGTCTACTTGCCATTCGTATATATGACTGCGACGGCGAAATAATGTGAAAGTCCAATCAATAAAATAATACAAAATACAGGGTACAATGTACTCGTCTAAATTATCATTGCCAATAAGTTGTTAACATTCATTGAATGAATTCTGCATCGGTTATATATCGCACAACTTTTAACGTTAATTTTAAACGTTTATGTCACTTACCTTTCTTTGTTTTACTCGATAACTTCTGATTTTAATGGTAAACACAATACAACAACACCTGGGCAAGGAGAATAAAGTACAGGTGATAATGCATATACTCGTACACGAAAAAGAAGCCCATTATATTATAAGAACTACAGTTCAAGGCGCGTTTGTTTCTTACAGTTCCAGGCACGTTTGTTTCTAACAGTTCCTGGTGCGTTCGTTTCTTACGGTTCCGGGCATATTTGTTTCTTACAGTTCCGGGCATGTTTGTTTCTTACGGTTCCGGGCATGTTTGTTTCTTGCAGTTCCGGGCATGTTTGTTTCTTACAGTTCCAGGCATGTTTGTTACTAACAGTTCCTGGCATGTTTGTTACTAACAGTTCCTGGTGCGTTTGTTTCTTACAGTTCCGGGCATGTTTGTTTCTTACAGTTCCGGGCATGTTTGTTTCTTACAGTTCCAGGCATGTTTGTTTCTTACAGTTCCAGGCATGTTTGTTACTAACAGTTCCAGGCATGTTTGTTTCTTACGGTTCCGGGCATGTTTGTTTCTTACGGTTCCGGGCATGTTTGTTTCTTACGGTTCCGGGCATGTTTGTTTCTTACGGTTCCGGGCATGTTTGTTTCTTACGGTTCCGGGCATGTTTGTTTCTTACGGTTCCGGGAATGTTTGTTTCTTACGGTTCCGGGCATGTTTGTTTCTTACGGTTCCGGGCATGTTTGTTTCTTACGGTTCCGGGCATGTTTGTATCTTACGGTTCCGGGCATGTTTGTTTCTTACGGTTCCGGGCATGTTTGTTTCTTACGGTTCCGGGCATGTTTGTTTCTTACGGTTCCGGGCATGTTTGTTTCTTACGGTTCCGGGCATGTTTGTTTCTTACGGTTCCGGGCATGTTTGTTTCTTACAGTTCCGGGCATGTTTGTTTCTTACGGTTCCGGGCATGTTTGTTTCTTACGGTTCCGGGCATGTTTGTTTCTTACGGTTCCGGGCATGTTTGTTTCTTACGGTTCCGGGCATGTTTGTTTCTTGCGGTTCCGGGCATGTTTGTTTCTTACGGTTCCGGGCATGTTTGTTTCTTACGGTTCCGGGCATGTTTGTTTCTTACGGTTCCGGGCATGTTTGTTTCTTACGGTTCCGGGCATGTTTGTTTCTTACGGTTCCGGGCATGTTTGTTACTAACAGTTCAAGGCGCGTTTATTTCTTACGGTTCCGGGCATGTTTGTTACTAACAGTTCAAGGCGCGTTTGTTTCTTACGGTTCCGGGCATGTTTGTTTCTTACGGTTCCGGGCATGTTTGTTTCTTACGGTTCCGGGCATGTTTGTTTCTTACGGTTCCGGGCATGTTTGTTTCTTACGGTTCCGGGCATGTTTGTTTCTTACGGTTCCGGGCATGTTTGTTACTAACAGTTCAAGGCGCGTTTATTTCTTACAGTTCCAGGCGCGTTTATTTCTTACAGTTCCAGGCATGCTTGTTACTAACAGTTCAAGGCGCGTTTGTTTCTTACAGTTCCGGGCATGTTTGTTACTAACAGTTCATGGCGCGTTTGTTTCTTACAGTTCCAGGCGCGTTTGTTTCTTACAGTTCCATGCGCGATTGTTTCTTACAGTTCCAGGCGCGTTAATTTCTTACAGTTTCAGGCATGTTTGTTACTAACAGTTCAAGGCGCGTTTGTTTCTTACAGTTCCGGGCATGTTTGTTACTAACAGCTCATGGCGCGTTTGTTTCGTACAGTTCCAGGCGCGTTTGTTTCTTAAAGTTCCGGGCATGTTTGTTACTAACAGCTCATGGCGCGTTTGTTTCGTACAGTTCCAGGCGCGTTTGTTTCTTACAGTTCCATGCGCGTTTGTTTCTTAAAGTTCCGGGCATGTTTGTTACTAACAGTTCATGGCGCGTTTGTTTCTTACAGTTCCAGGCGCGTTTGTTTCTTAAAGGCCCGTGCATGTTTGTTACTAACAGTTCCAGGCGTGTTTGTTTCTTACAGTTCCAGGCGCGTTTGTGTCTTACAGTTCCAGGCGCGTTTGTTTCTTACAGTTCCAGGCGCGTTTATTTTTTACAGTTTCAGACGCGTTTATTTCTTACAGTTCCGGACGCGTTTATTTCTTACAGTTCCGGACGCGTTTGTTTCTTACAGTTCTGGACGCGTTTGTTTCTTACAGTTCCAAGCCTGCTTGTTACTTACAGTTCAAACGCGTTTGTTTCTTAAAGTTCCTGGTGCATTTTATCTTACCGTCATTCGAAACTGTGTATACACATACTTTAACATGGCCGAAAATTTTACCTCTACAGACAAAGTACGATAATTACGTTTGATATTTCCTAGAAAGTAACGTGACATCTAAGTTAACAATGCAATGCAGGTAAATAAACGAATCAAAGAAACTACATTCCTTTACAAAGTACCACTGGTAATTGTAAGAAACAAAATACGATATGAGTAGCCTTAGTATACCCTTAGTTATACAATGGTTTGTCATTCTGGTTTGTCAACTATTTCCTATTTAGTAACGACACAATACGCATATTACGCAGCTTCCTAACGGAGGCACTTGAGAGTTTAATATTTCATAATATTGAATTACTTTAGCAATGTGTTATATATTTCTATTTCTTTATATAGCACCCGGAGATTGCAAAGACTTGTATGATAATGGAAATCAGAAGTCGGGCGTGTATCGCATCTCCCCAGCTGGTTCAGGTACCGAGGGAATAGAAGTAAGATGTGACATGACCACACCACCCGGTGGCTGGACAATCATTCAACGTAGAATAGATGACAGTGATTTCTATAAAACATGGTCTGAATACAGAGAGGGTTTTGGTGATTTGTCTGGCAGTTATTGGCTTGGAAATGACCATATCTGGAAGCTCAATAGCAACAAACCGTATCGACTTAGGATTGACCTCACAGCACAAGACGGGGAGACTGGATACGCCGAATATGAACACTTCTTTATCAATGATGAAACATTACAATACACTCTAAACATCGGTGGATTCCATGGTAACGTGGGCGATAGTTTAGCAAGGCAAGATAGAATGAAATTTACAACAAAGGACAGGGACAATGACTATTATGGCACAAATTGCGCGGTTAGATATCATGGGGCATGGTGGTATGACAGATGCCATTCGTCAAATTTGAACGGAGACTATATGAATACCGAACGTGGAATGGGTCTGAACTGGTTTACTTGGAAGGGGTTTCATGAATCAATGATGGAGACAGAAATGAAAATATATCCTGCATAACAAAGTTATATTTTTAAATGCAAATTTTGTATATCAGAGATGAAAATCTGATATTCTAATACTAACACAATTCTACTGAACAACCTCTGTTAGAACCTGTATAAAGTATACATGTCCCAATATACCAGGTAACATATGCACTCACTGTATGTTTCATAAGCAATATCGTTAGAGCATAAATCAACAATTTTGGAACGGGTGAGGTGTTTGGGGGTTGAAGTTCAAATACTTACATAGATATTTTATAAATGTATTTGTAGTGTATTCATTGATTAACCATTTCTGTAAAGGCGTTTAGTGATATTGGTCACAAGAAGGTTTTTTGCGTTCTGTTGGTCTTTTAAGTGAAATGACATAAAATATTAAAACCTGCTAAAAATTACAAAGCCTTTAATATAACAATGTCAAGTGGTCATATGATATCGATGAAAATTCAACCAAATGTAATAGCTCAACGAATTATAAGGACTACTGCGATCCGTCTGATTTATCAGGCTTTTCGGTGCACCAGTTAAATGCAAAAATATAATGGACTAAATTGGCATTAATAGTATTATGATTCAACTAAACACTAATTGTATTTTTCATTTCTTATTTTATTTAATACTGGTATAATGGAATTAATTAAACATTATGGGACTGAAGTGAGCTCGTATTCTACTGTACTTTAGAAACAAACAGATTTAAATATAAGACTCATTTTGAACGAACTGATTTTGACATTTAATAATAATAAGTCTAGACAGTTTGTTTCGAAGTATACCAACTTGATATATCGCATTGAGAATAGTCAAAGCCTCAGAGCATGTTCGCAATACTTGAAATTACTTGTTAACACTTTCTGCTAATACAAAAACTAATTTCGTAACCATCTTCCAAGGTTAGCCATCATGTGTTGTAATACGTGACGTTTCCGGTGAACAAGATTGCACATCAATGAATGGTGTGTTATAAATACTTGTGATACTGAGAAAGTCTGAGCGCGAACATGATCATAGCGGTTACGTCGTTCTCAAGGATCAATGTATTTTAATGTATAATAGTTTCCCTGCACCAGCACAAATAATGATTGTTGGTAGTCAACAAAAAGAAAAGACGAATGGCAGATGATTGATCGCAAAATAAAGAAAAAAGCATGTAAAAAGCTACGAGTCCTTAATTCTGGCCAATGATAATAAACATGTCCTAACGCCATATTAGATGCCAAAACTTGAAAACGTCTTCAAAATCAACACCAACACCAACATGTAGCAAATGATCTAATTGAGAAAATGAACCCCATATGATTGATTTCCATTCAGTTATATAGAAGTTACATCAGTTTTTGTAACTAAGAACATGCTCGAATTGGAGTATGGAGCATGAGTTGGAGCATGGAGTACGTTCTTCAATTTTTGATAATCACGGGGCCAGGTATCAGAATGTTCTACATTCTAAAAAGGCCAATCCTGCAGCTGCTAAAATGATTTTAGAAAGTCGTCAACAAAATGAAAATTGGGCGAAATAAAACATTAGATAGAAAACTACAAAAGCTAACAATTATTTACTTAGTTAACTCTAGCAGCGCAGTTTTCGAGACTTTATTTCTGTTTATTTATCATTACGTGTCTGCGGTGTATATAAATAATAAAATACTGTGTATTTTAAAAGACATGACTTGTTCTGTTTTAAGCATCGTTAATTGTATTAAATGCTTAATTAAGTTGAATGCATGCCTTATTGTGTTATATATGGACATATGAGGAACAAAACAATACGCAAATAAACAGACACAAAAATACGACACTCACACTGACAGCGTTTCATCTCAGCCACTCATTGCTATCCGGAGCAGGAGCTAACTTACATGTACAAGATCATCGACATAGTCGACAACACATTCCACAGACAACCCATAAACAACACTTAACATTTTAGCAACAGATTTTAGAAAAAAACGTTTATGCTAAACTTCACTGCAAAAAAAATAGTATAATTGAAATAGTTTAGTACTTTTCATCATTATTTGGTTTATGAAATGGACAAGACGAGCATGAAAGAAGGTTGGCTGAAGGATGTCTAACTTTCTACATGGACCACCCCATATCCCAAGGACAAACCCAATAGCTCCATCGAATTGAAACTGCAAATATGTACTATACCTTACAAAGAACCGAAGCCGCTTTGCTTGTGCTTCACCATGAATTCCAAGGAGGACAAGTGAATTATGAACACCGTACAACAAACATTACAATACATGAATGGTTACATGTTTCGATAACGATATTTGTTATTTTTAACTATTAAGTGAATTATACATAAATGTCTTCATAGAAGCAGGTTGAATTTATTGTTCCTACATGGTACGATTGGTGACACATACCACTGGGGAAAACATTTTGCAGTGTACCAAACTCATATAATCCCTACGGACAGTTATAAATCACGTGGCAGTGTAAATAAATGCTTCCCGACCGTTTTATGACTACATATCCATTGTACATACGAGTGTTATTCCATTCAATGCACACTGACAATCGTCAGGTACGGTAATAATGTATACAATAAAAGATCACACCACTCTGGTTCACAATGTAACAACATTAATTATAAATTGGTTCATCGTTTGATACAAAGTAGGTAGAATAATTGCGAATTGTTTTTTGAACATTGTCAACATCGGCTTATACGGAACTTTACAGAAAACTTTCACAAATGGTAAATTATTCACACATACCAGGTGTATTCCTTCTTCAAGTATGAAGTTGTGTCATCTTTTAATGGTTAAGAAAAAAAAATCATGAATTATTTTAGCATGCTTGTTTGTCTACACATTTTAAGTAACATGTAATTGTTAGAATCATTCCATTTCACTCGGTAAACTATAAACACATGCATTTAAATCAACCATGGAAACACACGATACACTGTGCTATATTTATGGCGTTTTTGCGACACCGGCCTCGTGGTAATTTAAGATTTGACACATATTACCGAAGTCTTGTTAAAAATGCGTCAATAATATATTTAAAGTATAAAAAAGGGATGAGAGCTGAATTGAAATTATATTGATTCAGCAACAGTACGCCAGCATATTTGCGTGGAAACAGTAAGTGTAACTTGATTACCTTTGTGCAAGCAGTATTTCAAATATCTGAATGTATTTACTGTAGACTTTTAAATTTAAGATATGGCCATATATATTTGTGGAAGACAATTTTAATGATTGTGCTCTTGTTTTCAAATCCGTATATTTCGTAAATCTTTTAAAATTAAACTGTAAAATTGTCGTTTGTCATAGTTTGGTGAACAAACACTAGAACATGCACCAGAAGAAAGTAACAGTATTTTTGTGTAGTTACGTTTTTTTCTCGGGAGGATATTTTTCAACCAAAAATACAAAATGCTATTACGACGTTTTCTCGCATGCTCGAAACTCCTACTAATTGACATACAGATACGGCATTTCGGTAAAAGACGCGGGAAGGTTTGATATGTGTATTGCGAGAAATCTTTTTTTAAATGTACTTACGTAGTTTGCCCGCGAGGCCGACGAATATTGTTAACATGCATAACTGGTTATGTTTTGAGCATCGCTAATTGTATCAAATGTTAAATTGCTTGAAATGTATTTTTATAGTGCTATATATGGACATACCGCTGGCTTAGAATGAGGAAGTCGTAAGTGCCACTTACGATCTTATAAGAATAATGCATATTTGAAATCTACACCATAAGGCACTTCTTGTGAGCCCATTTCTGGAAAATCGGAATTTGTCATGTTGACCAAACTGAAGTTGAAAATGCTTGTTTTATTTATAGTAAAGAGTGATTGTCAGACAGTTATTCTTATTTTCTCAAAATATTGAATTTGTAGTTACGACCCATTCTAAGTCAGCGATGTAAATAAGGAAGAATAAAATACACAAATGAATAGACACAACAACACGACAATCACATAGACAGCTTTTCACCTTAGTCACTCAGTCATATCCGGAACAGGAGCTAACAGACAAGAACAACGACATGGACGACCAACCATCATACAGGCAAGCAACAAACAACATTCAACATTTTAACAACATAGTACAGAACATTGTACAAAGAAATATTTATGCTCCACTTCACGGCAACAGGAATCATATCAATCTTTTTATTATGATCTTCATTATTTTAATTATAAAATGGACAATACAAGCATAAAATAATGTTGGCTGTATGATTTCAACATTTCTGCAAGGCAGATATTACTCGAGATGTCTTGTACCACCCCATATACCAAGGACAACACTCAAAGCAACATCAAACTGAAACATGTACTACTCTTTAACGATTGCAAGAGTGTAAATCTCCTACCTGAGAACAAAATCTTGCCAACTGATAAGTTGAGCATAGTAAACGCCATGTGAAGTTTTACAGGAAACAGAATCATACAGACAGATGTGGACAGTTTACAGTTTCAAAATAACGGTTAAAGCCCCCTAAACATCTCTTTGGTCGTAACTCTTATTAACAATTTGACTTATCAATGACAATTCTAGATTAAGACAGAGACGTATACATTACATGAATTTGATTTGCTTAATATGTGTACGTCGTGATAAATTGTCGTGATCATAATTAAAAAGAAAGGATTATCAATGGTCTAAATGTCATCTGGGTACCGGGACGTATTTGTGTATTAAATACTCTAATTGGATTCGATTCGTTTCAAGAGTCACTTTGAGCATGAATTATCGCGTTCATGAATTGTACCAGTACGTACAATGTCAGATGTGCGACGAGTCGTGTACAAATTGTTCCCTTAGGAATACATTGAAATAAACTTGTATAGATTCAGTAAATACTAGTATGTTATTACACAATGGGTTACATTAACTGTGTGTCATTATTATCAAACATTGTAAATTTTGCATGGTATTTCTTTATTCAACATTCAATTCTGACTTCTCTAGAATGATAAACTATACTACAGTCTATCGTTAATCATTATTCATGCGTAACTGGCTTTTGCAGCAAAATATCATTCTACAACGGAATAGAAGGATCGCAGAGTTATTATCACACACAGGTACCAAATATGGCAAACGTGCATGTTACGATCTTTGCTATATTTTGGCTTTATCAGATTGTGAGTTCGCATTTGGTGATACAACAACCAAGTTTAGAACTGACGTATGATGTCACAGAGTATAATCATTGTTTGGTGGACGAATTCAAACTGCAGCAGTATATTGGACGCCAGCTGGATGACTGTGTCACGGAATGTGCAATTAGGCCTCATTGTAAGGCATTGACTTACCATCCACTTGGTGGCGCTTCATCTTTGTGTGAGCTTTTCCAATCTGAAGGCAGCGAAAACGTCAGACCAACAGGCTGTGTATACATTGAGAGAAAGGATATAACGATTGAAAAGGTAGGAGTGGCATAATATTTGAATACCTAAAACATAATATAAGTAACGTATTTCATTAACAATTACAAATAAACAATGTTAAAAAATGCTAAGTCTGATTAAAAGCATTTGATATACATGTATATACATACACGAGAGGTGTACCAGAATAGACTTTGGAATAACTTTTTTATTTAGGCATGTTTCATCACCAACTTTGCCGTAACAAATACTGCAAACCTTTTTCAAGAGAATCTGTAAACATATTTTACAGAGTATTAGAAAGCTTTTTAATCTGTCGCCAGAGTAACCAAGAGTTGAATAGGCGTGGCAGCGAATTTTAAAAACATTTTTTGGCATTATTCGTCTACATATAACCCAAGTGCAATATCCTTGGATCGTACAGCGTAAATTTTAACTGTGAACATACGACGGAATCGGAATACGCTAGAAATCGCATGAACATCAAGTTTTGTGTGAACATCGGGAAGACGCCAGAACAAACGCTTTAAATGCTGGAACCTTCTTACTCTAAATCTCTTGTATTCAGTTAGCTGAATTTCAAACGACACAAACGCATCAATCGTGATAGAGACCAGATCAAACGACATGGACCGACGGCGAAAACCACCGATGAATGCGACGTCACTAAGCTTTTGTTAGGACAACATCGACCTGGATCGACGTTCTATTATTAGAGTTATGTGTGACATTAATGGTAATATCTTGGAACAGTTAATCACGTTAAAGCTAGTAAATAAGCATTCGTAAGTTTTTATACAATTGGGTACATCTTCATAGCTACACTGTTCACTACTCCTGGAAGTTTCGTCGACGTCGTGACGTTCCATTGACGTTCCCCGCATAACGTAACCCTATATATTCCCGAAAGCTGCAGTATTTGATCCAAATGAGATACGGCTTTGTAATTTCGCACACCTACGGAGTAAATATTATTCGCACTCCACACAAAATTATTTGTTTGCATGATAAATAGTATGGAATTTATGACAAAGTCTACGTAATTCTGGTACACCCCTCGTATATGAAAGATGGATAATATGTTCTTGTACATTCAGAAATAAGTGTTTGAGTACGCAAACGGTGAATATAGACATCAAAATTACTCTTTTTGTAATACTGGTAGAATACCGTTGTCCCGACGTGCTATCTATGGTCTCGATAGTACTATGTTGTAGCGTTTTGGTTAGGCAACCGGCTTCTGATACCAATAATCAGTTTGTCAAAATTATTGTTTAATTATTTGTCATGATATAAATGTTCTCTTTTTACTCGCCCTGTAGTTTCCGTTTTTACTCCCCACGTTATAACAGAGTATCTATAACTTTTAGAATGAGAAGGTGGTAAATTTAAAAATCAGTATTTTGATAAAACTGTCTAAAAACTACTCATTACTTAACCAAATGTTTGGACTTCCGTTTGGTCAACATGTCAAGTCCCATTTTCAAAAACTAGGCTCAATAGAAGCGCCTTTCAATTCATATTTCAAATATCTTTGTCTTATACCTGTTAGGACGTCAGAAATACTTACGACCTTCTCATTCTAATCCAGCGATATCATAGCAATGTCATGCAATATCCAATAAAGAAATGATACAGTTACTAACTCCAATTATTATCTGGTTTGGTGGATTTCAAATAAGTTTTAATGTCAAATTTGTATTTTCAAGGCATTGTTCTCAATATTTACCAAGGTATATAATTTTTTATGTATTGTTCTCGTTGTCCTTGTAGACTTAACATCCTCATCATGCAGTGTGTCTTTTGCTTCATGTAATGTGAAGTTGTTCTTCTTTCACATTTCCCTTCTAACAATGTTGTTCAAAACATTCTACGATTACATTAACTCTTTCATGTGCAATTATATCATTGACATATGTATTAAGGATATTTGGACATTCTCATTTCAGATGGCTTGTGCTGCTCAATGTGAAAATGGAACCACGTGTAATATGGACACGACAGTGTGTGAATACACAGGTAGGTAAACGTGTGGTATATATAAACAAATGTTACACATAGTAAACGCTTGGCAAATACTGATACAATATTCGTCTCGGCTCCACAGAGCACTGTACGCCTAGCTTTGAGAGGTTTCGGAAACAGGTTTGATTTATCAGTGAGCGTTGAGTGTGTAGTAGTGAGGTTGTTTATGACATCGGGGGACATCGTAAGAAAGATATGTAATGTGATTATAACTAGTATTTCTTGCTAGGTTTGTTGGAATAGACAAGGGTTGTCTTTATACCTATGTATATTTGGGATAGGTGTATCTGCAATAAATCCTGTGGACCATAATGAAAATTGGTTTACCAATTATGTTATACACTGAAAATAAAGACGTTACTATTATTATTAGTATTATTATTATAAATCCAACATGTGACTTTGGTAGACGTTTCTGCGTACCAAAAATATATGAGAAAATTGGACAGGGAAGGCAGCACCCAACTGAACCAGCCGAGCACAGAAAACTGTTACAACACAACCTAACACAATTACATGGAACAATGCCAACACATAACCTAACGAAAAAAAGGAACAACATAAAAATGTACATTGTATAATATTTTGTGATTGATGATGTAGTATTGGACGATCCAATTGTTTTCAAGCATGCATGTAGGAATATTCATATTTGGTACAAATTAATAAATTAGTATAAGCGACTAAGTATTAAATAACGATGTCTCATTACAGAATGTGCTAACCTTCCAAACATTACCAATGGAAGGATCCTAGGCAAGCTCGGTTCTGTTGGAAAGAAAATACGGTTTAAATGTGATACAGGAATTAGAACAGACAAGGGTGCTGTTTGTCAACCAGATGGCAATTGGAGTGTTAGTACTGTTAATTGTATCCACAGTAAGTGTTTATTGCACCTCGTTAAAAATTCTCCAACTCTCAAATTGCTTTATTGTAGTCTGCTTGCCATTTGTATATATGACTGCGACTGCAAAATAATGTCAAATACTGGGTACACGTCTACATAGATATTTTCATTGCCAATACGTTGTTATCATTCATTGAATGAATTCTGCATCGGTTATATATCCGGAAACTTTTAAATTTAAACGTTTTTGTCAATAGCCTTTCTTTGTTGTACTCGATAACTTCTGATTAAAATGGTTAACACAATTAAACAACACCTGAATAAGGGGACTAAAGTACAAAGACATTGGCGTGGAGATAATGCATATGAGCCGTTCTTCAGGAAAACCGGGCTTATTGACAAAATTACGAGCATCATGATGATACATCGCTAAAAAGACGAAACTTCTATGAACACTTTCTGGAAATTTGAACGAATTGTTACAAAAATTACCGAAGTTATAGACTTTTGAAACTAACCACACCCGCCAAGTTTTTGAGTGACGCCGCAAACGTCATTCAAGCGTTATTTGACGTAACGTTCCCTACCATTTCATAAACAGTATTTGAATAATTATTGACGTAAACTTTTCAAATTTTCGTCACATTTTAGAATAATATTCTTATTTAATAAAACACAACAAAATTGTGAGTGTTTGCTTAAAAGGAAAAGTAGCTGCTATTTTTGACCACTAACATCTTGTTTTTCTCAATTCGGGTAGTTTTCGGAAATTGGTCACCATAGCAACGAAGGAAGTAATTTTATCATAATTTACCAGAAAAAATAAATCTCTAAGATAGTACAATGTTATCCAACTACTTACGATTAAATCGGTGAACATGATTTTTTTCTCATTTAAGACCTATTTCTGAACATTATTACATAATTACTATTGTTATGTCAATAAGCCCGGTTTTCCTGGAGAACGGCTCATATATATAGAAAGAAGCCCAATATATCATTGAATAAAATATCAGGGTACCGTTTTATCGACGTACTTACGGAAATCGTAAACTTACGACTAAATTTTAATTCTTTATAGTACTTTTACATCTATTAAATATGGTAAAATGAGCTGAAATACTAATTAAGCTAATTAACTCCCACAAACAAAATATGTCCTCAATGTGCAGTTGTTAAATATTTATACTGAATCTAAATCTGAACGTAAGTTTACGATTTTCGTAAATACGTTGATAAAATAATACCCTGAAGCCTAAGTATACCCTTAGTTATACAATGGTTTGTCTTTCCGGTTTGTCAACTATTTCCTATTTAGTAACAACACAATACGCATAGTACGCAGCTTCATAATGGAGACACTTGAGATTTTTTTTTAAAATTGAACTAATTTAATAATGTTTTATATATTTTCATATTTCTTTATATCGCTCCAGGAGATTGCAAAGAATTATATGAAAATGGAAATCATGACTCGGGCGTGTATCGTATCTTTCCTGTTGGTTCGGGTACCGAGGGAATACAAGTAAGATGTGATATGACCACACCACCTGGTGGCTGGACGGTAATACAACGTAGGATAGATGGCAGTGATTTCTACAAAACATGGTCTGAATACAGAGAGGGTTTTGGTGATTTGTCCGGCAGTTATTGGCTTGGAAATGATTATATCTGGAAGCTCACTAGCAGCACACCGTATCGTTTAAGAATAGACCTCACAGCACAAAACGGGGAAACTGGATACGCCGAGTACGATGACTTCTCTATTGAAGATGAAACATTACATTACGCTCTAAACATCGGTGGTTTCCATGGTGACGTTGGTGATAGTTTAGCGTATCATGATCAAATGAACTTTACCACTAAGGACAGGGACAATGACAATGTTGACACAACAAATTGCGCGGTTAGATATCATGGGGCATGGTGGTTCAACAAATGCCATTTGTCCCATTTGAACGGAGAATATATGGATACCGCGAATGCAATGGGTCTAAACTGGTATACATGGAAAGGCCATGATGAAACAATGAACGAGTCTGAAATGAAAATATATCCAGCTTAAACAAAGTAATATTTAATGTATATTTGGTATATGTTGGTTACTGTTTACGCGTCGGTTACATACTTGTAACACTATTATGTGAGGTACTTCGTGTATACTAGTACTAGAACAGAGAACATCCAATTGTTTATGCTTACACGATTCTTATGAAAATTGCGTTGAAACATGTATATATTATAACAATGTAGCAGGTAACATATGCACACACTGCATGTTTATTTTCTATATGGTTGGATCATAAGTAAACCATTTTGGAAATAGCTTGATGTATGATTTCTGTCCCATAGAAGCTTCAAAAAGGTAATAGTGATTTAAAATTTCTGTTAAGACGATTAGTAATATTAGTCACAAGAAGTTGATTTGCAATTCTTTCTCTTAAATGAAGATATACAAACTATGAAAACTCAGGAAAAGAAATGGTTTGATGCGAAATATTGGGACAATAAAAAACTTTTCCCATACTCCCTCTTGAAATGTTGGAAAGAACACTTACATACTTGCATATCGTAATACATGCTTGTATATTTTAAGTTCAAACGTACTTCTAAACCCCTCAATAAAAGTGCACAAATACATTTCCGTCGTCTTACATGTTTCCATACGTATGTTAAGTTGACGAATCCAGTAGCTATCCGATTCGCAAGTAGTTGAATATCGAGGGCGATAAAAAACGCTAAATTAACAACATAATACACACATTTTACAAAGAAATAATATGAACTAAGGCATTGCCTATATGGGTATTTAATAAATATTAGATAACCGCTAGGCTATATTTGTAGATATAGACATGGGCCCCAGTTGCTATGCATTATCCAAGGGAGATAACAAATGCATGCAATCATTGTGAATTGTAATCTTTATACAACACACAAGTCAATCAATCAAATTGTCATAATTTGATTCCAATTCAATAAAATCAAACACATACCTTGTTGTACTGTACTGTAGTATACTAGTATTGTAGGCCTACTGTAAGATGGTTTATTTATATTCCGAATATAGATAATTTGCAGCCTTCGATGTTTGTCTTTCGTCCTTATCCGCTTGGAAAATCGAAGATATTACATAAGCGCCAACGCATGGACCCTCCTAATACACAAGTTTGTCCACCACAAATAAATAATGCACCAGTCAGTTGCATCCCCAGTTCCCCGGACCACAGGGATCCATGGCGGATAGCCGGGGAGACAGCCATGTTTTTACCATCCAGCTTCCCCCGCAAGGCAGTGGAAATTTAGGATTTATTCTGCGAAAACCAATAGCCTATAGACAATATTTACCGGTAGATGTCAGGGGAAATGCGTGAGATTTTACCATCAGCTTCCCCCGCTGGCCGTAGAAGGGCTGTTGATTTTGACAACTCAAAATTCCAGAGCGCCCTTCCCCCCAGGGTGGATGCTGTGGATGAAACTAACTGGTACATAAGTCTTATACACACTGACAGTAACAAAATAATCTCATAAACATTGCTTTGACAAGCTATACATTGAGACATAGACTTGTTGATTTGCATTGTTCAGTTGTTGACATGGAACGAATTGTAGCCTACTTACGTTCAAGCATCTGGTATGATCTGAGTGTTGATATCATTGTAAAACTACGTAAAAATGTCTATTAAAGACCAATTTCCTCGGAGATCGAGTACTGTCATGATAAATCGGCTATTTAAATGAAAATTTCACGTTTATTTTTGATGATTCTTAAAACATCTTCCATGTGCGATGGGCGCTTGGAAATCATCTCGCAAACGCTTGCAATGAATTGGCTAGTGACACGGTCCACGGTCATGGGGAGTAGAGTGTATTTCTTACTTCCCTTTGTTTTTTAAAAATAGTTTGTTTTATTTATTAAACATTTTTTTAAAAATGATAATTAATTGAAAGAGAACGATAGGCTCAACCGTTTACAGCTTACTATTTTTTTTATATTCCAAGGACCATTCACCTCGGAAAACTGCCTGAAATTTTTGACCGGAAATAACTTTTTTTGAGAGCATTAGTACCTGCTGAGACTCAACGAAGATCCGCATGTTACCCGTAATACCGGTCTGGGTATTTTCAATACCCTATTAATGCTAGACTTCACTGTAAAAGAAATCATTTAATTAAATTCATTTGGTAATTATCTCCATTATTTTAATGATTCTTACAATTAAATGTTACGTTATGTGTAGACAAACAAGCATGCTAAAATAAATCTGTACCATTCAAGTCTGGCGTTGTATCATCTTTAAATGGTTAAGAAAAGTAAAAGCACGATTTATTTTAGCACAATTGTGTGTCTACACCATAATAAACATTCAACTGCTGACGCCATTTCATTTTATGGGGTTAACTTTACTTCTATAGTACATGTAAATACATTTTAAATGATTCGTGCTACCCTGTACGCATGCGCGAAAATTCAAAATGGGTTTAGATATGAACAGCCATATAATGTAATTCCTATGATCGAATATGAATGTTAACTCGTGAATATTAACTGAGTGAAGGTGCACAAAGTTGATATTTTTAACTTTTTATATTTGCATGTAAGAAAAGTGTGTTGGAAATGGCATATTTCTTAAATATATGGGTTCACAATAATACAATACAGCTGATCAAATGCAGCTGCTTGTACAAACTATGTTGTGCATGATTTAGGTAGATGAAGGTGTTACAATTTGAAATGTTTTTCTTCAAATTTTATTGCATCCCATTATTCAAATTAGGTTAATTTATGCAATTTTATCCTAGTTAAAAAAAGTTTAGTTAAGTTATCATTGTTTAGGGCTCTTTTCAGCTGTAAGGCCGCTCAAGCACCCTTTGACATTTTAACTCCCCTGATCATTGGGCTACATATGGAAACCTACACTCGTGTCTCTCCTGTGGCTGTGGCAGCAAACATCGATCTGCCGCGCCCAGGAATAGACACTGCCCTTACAGATACTATTTTACACCATCGTGGAGTGGAGCATGTGGGTTTTGCTCAGAGAAATTGACCAGTGGCTCAGAGGGGATCGAACCCGGGACCTTTCGATTCCAAAGCGTGCGTCCTACCTCTAGGTCACCGCTTTCCAGTTGATGACATAGATTCAACAGTCTGAATGTCCTAGTTGAACGACCTAGTTTTAACTACACACTGATTGCCTATGCTAACCAAACAGAATACCCTACGACCCACTAGCATCAATTAATAATGTGACACTTCCATTCTGCTGTCAAAATGTGATCCTACACATCAATCAAACCAAGAAAGTTGTTTATATATATTTGCTGTTTCCAACGAAACCTTTAATTTATTTATGAACAGGTTAAATTGAAATGTTGCGCAGTCACGATTTATGACAATGCCAGTGGCAACAATTGTAAACGATTGGAAATTTTGTTATAGCAGAAAGTTATTTTTGGACAAAGTTTATAAATTAATTTGTTACCACCTGATAAAGCCGTTTAGTCGAAACGTCGTGGAATAATAAAGTTAATGATACATCTTAATTTATTTGTGTTTGGTTGGTATTTTCCTATTCATATTGGACAAAGTTTATTGATTATAAAATAACAAAAGCAGTGATAGCACAGCGGTTTTTAACGAACTTGTTAATTCAATTGAAATATCCATTACACATATACTGCAAGCGTAACTAATGGATACTCCGGCACCAATTTTACAAAGAATTATCGGATTGTTTGTGTACGTTTGTTAATCCTTGCGTTACCATCGCGTTCAATGCGACTGATACCCGTTAGTATACGTTGAATAAATGTTATGAATAAATTCAACAAACTAGACACATCCAGCGTCTTGACAGACGTTTGCCAACAGACAACCCGTCCAATTTGTGTAACGCTGTCACACATAGTTTTTTGTTCCGGTGCTCGAACTTATTCAGAAACACGATGCTCACAACCAAGGAGCAAGTTAGCACTACCAACCGAATCATCACTTTCTTCAAGTGCATGTTCTAGTGGGGTATTTTTTCACCAAAATATGTCACACGAAAATTTACAATTTCATTAAAAAATATACAAAATATACGAATTGGTAAATAAGAGCACAATCATTACATTTGTCTTTTACAAATATATATGGCAATATCTTAAATTTCAAAGCACAGTCTGCAGTAACTACATTTAAATATTTGACCCAAAGGTAACCACATTACACTTACTTTATCCACGCAAATATATCAATTCATATACTTGGGTGCTGTTTCTAAATAAATCTAATTTCAATTCAGCTCTCATACTTTTGTTTTGTACTTGAAATATATTGACGCAGTTTAAAATCAATTCGTAACTATGTGTTTATCAAGCCTTCAATAACCAAGGAGCCAGTTTCACAATCATGCGCAATGTATCGCGTGTTTCCATGGTTGATTTAAATGCATATGTTTAAAGTTTACCCAGTGAAATGGAATGGTTCAAACAAATAAATGTTACTGATGTTGTAGACAAACATTCATGCTAAATAAATCATTTATTTTTCTTTGCATAATTATTCATAAACGTGTGTTTGTCAAATGAATAATTACCAAGAGACTAGTGCCACAACCGTGCTATAAATATTGCATTATGTATCGCTTAAGCCCCTAGTTGATTTAAATATATATGTCTAGTTTACCCAGTGAATTGAAATGGCTCCAATAGTTAAATGTTTATTATGGTGTAGACAAACAATTCTACTAACAAATGTGCTTTTACTTTTCAAAAATCATTAAAATATGACACACCACCAGACTTGTAGAAGGAATACATACGGGTACTTGTAAATAATTTAGCATTTCTGAAAGTATCCTCTATAATTTTGTATGGGCCGATATTGACAATGTTGAAAATAAACAATTCGCACTTTTCCCATCTACTTTGTATCAAACGATGCACGAATTTATAATTAATTTGTTACATTGTGAATCAGAGTGCCATGCTATTTTATTGTATACATTATATCAGATGCTTGACATTTGTTAGTGATAATACATAATAGATATGTAGTCATAAAACAGTCGGGACTCTTTTATTTACGCGGTCACGTGGTGTATAATTTCTGTAGGTAATATATGGATTGGGTACTCAGTAAAATGCCTTTCCTCAGTAATATTTGCCACAGATCGTTCTCTATAGAAACACTAAATCCAAGCTGCTTCTACGTAGACAGCTATGTATCACCTAGTTAGAAAAACCAAATATCATTACAGAAACATGTTACACCAAATCGCTGCCCTACTGTAAATACGTTGCCAAGCACAAGCAAAACCTGCTTTGTTCTTTGGTGAGGTATTGTACGTGTGCTGATAAAAAAATTAATGACACAAATTATTTTATTGTTAATGTTTACGTTACTGAACCCTGTTAAACATTTAATCCTGATGTTCACGTATTCATATAATTTTTATAAAATACAATATTCTACGATAATAAAAAGACAGCTTCTATTATTGTATGAGGTATTGTACATGTTTGCAGTATCAATTTGATGTTGCTCTGAGTTTTGATCTTGGGATATTTTGTGGTCCAAAAATCACGAGGAATATCTACCCAGTGTAAAGGGGGAAATCCTACAGCCAATATTATTTCATGTTTGTCTTGATTATTTGATAATTAGAATAATGAAGATAATTACAAAACCATTTCAATTGTATGATTCCTTGTGCAGTGAAGTCCAGCATAAATATTTCTTTGTAAAATGTATGTATTATGTTGTTAACATTGTGGCCTGTGTGATGTGTGGTCGACCATGTTGTTGTTCTTGTATGTTATCCCCTGCTCCGGATAGAAAAAACTGACTGAGATGAACAGCTGCCAGTGTGGATGTCGTGGTTTTGTGTCTATTTATTTGCGTATTTTCTTGTTCCTTATGTTGCCATATATTATACATGTACAATAATTCATTCAGAAACACATTTAACAAAATTAAGCATTTCATACAATTAACGATGCTTGAAACATAACTAGTTTTTTTAAAATATACAATATATTATTTTATAGATATACATGTACTACCAACTTGTACACGTAATGACAAATAATCATAATTATATGTAAAGAATACTGCGCTGAGTAATTAATTTTCCAGCTTTGGTTGTTGCGTGATTTCTTTATCTCGCACCAAACCATCATTTTGTTGTCAATCTTCAAATATGAAATTATGGAACTGAAGGGTTATATTTTTCATAATTTAGGACTTTAAGACAACTGAAATAAGGGATCGGAAACGAGGTTCACTGGATCAAATCATAGTAATACCTTGTTGGTCACTTGATGTTACAATTTTGCCATATCTTTATGAAACTTTAGGTTACTCAGCTATTTGTTACCTGGGACTTGGCCTTTTCATTTTTTCGTTCGGTTGTTTGTTTGCATTGTGCCGGGTATTTGAGATATGTGATGTTTTTGTTTTGTTTGTCTGTGCTCGCCTGGATAGGTTCATTGCTGCCTGACCTGACCAATTGTCTACTCCTATCCTTTAATAGCTTTTTACATCCGTAATCTTTTTCTTGCGTCCATTAATTCCCTATTTTTACTTACTTGTTGACTATCATTATTGTTTATGCGCCTGAATGGATACCATTATATTTTAAACAATGCATTGTTCTTAAAGGACAACATAACCGTTAAACATGTATGTTCTCGCTTAGACTTTAGGAGGAGTTACTTAAGGTATCAGAGGATTACAAGTATTCGTAACAAAATATTCATTGATATGCCATAATGTATAACAGCACATAGTGGACAGTCTTGTTTGACGGGCGTTTTCTAATCTGCTTGATTTGGAACGGGTATTACACTTGGATGATGGTTTTCCATACCAGTAGAAACTATTAACAAGCGATTTCAAGCATTCATATATATTTGGGATTTATATCAATCACAATAGAGACATTATCTGATAATTTGGTGTTGCTACCTAATGTTTAAGACGCTTCATTACAAGTGAGGGAGGGCAGTACTTAACATAACAAGCCGTACACAGAAAACAATAACAACACAATATAACACAATATAACACAACTTCAAAGGTACACGAAGCCTAACCCAACGAAATGATTCCACACCACCTCCACCACCACCTCCACCAGTTTAACAAACAACGATGCATACACATGCCACTTAACCAGCTTAAAGTGTGCGGCACTTAACACATTTCTACCTGTTAGTATAGCTTGGCCAATATGACACGACTCTGACCGTTTGATTAGCATAACTTAACAGTCGATATATTGCCTACGTTTACAAGACGCTCGAGGTGTATTACAAACACAAATTTGGAATACCTATATCGCACGATGTGCTTGCGGAAATGGATATATTCAAAGCAAGAACCGTGTAAAATATTCTTGCATAATAGTCAGGATCAGGTCAAAATAGCCAAGCTATAGCCTCGGAAACATTACGCAATTAGAAAATATAGCATACTGTTCTGAAGTAGATACTGTATTAATGACAATTGCCTTCCCAATGTTCGCTTTGGTATTGAGTAGGTGAACTTTTTCCATATTCTGACATGTATCATTTTCGAAATGTATCGATTGACAGTCCCGATGAATACTCCGTCCTTCGTTGAAGTCTCACTATTTTGGTCTTTGCATTTGTTCTAGATATCACATAACCATTGGTAACGATTAGTGAATACGTCATCATATGTTTTTGATAGATTGTGTCTTTTCAAAGCAATTGCGATCAATACTCCGTCCTTCGTTGAAATCTCACTATTTTGGTCCTTGCATTTGTCCTAGATATCACATAACCACTGGTAACGATTAGTGAATACGTCATCATATGCTTTTGATAGATTGTGTCTTTTCATTTAAGAGAAAGAAATGCAAATCAACTACTTGTGACCAATATTACCAATCATCTTCACCAAAATGTTTAATCACCATTACCTTTTTGAAGCTTCTATGGAGAGAAAAACTTTACCTCACCCTTTTACAGTCTGCTCAAATCAAAGTGCAAAAATCAAACATTGACTATATATACTTTGTACAGTATTTAACAGGGACAGTTCTACAAATGCGTGTTAGCTTTAAAGTATCGTATATACGTGTTCAAGTATAAACGAGGCACTTCTCATAATGGTATTACCAGTACGTAGCATTTGCGTGTAAACAGTAACCGAAATACATTAAATACTAATTAAGCAGGGTGTATTTTCATTTCTGTCTCTTCCAATGATTCACGATGCCCCCTCCATGAAACCCAGTTTAGACCCATTCCTTCGGCGGAGTTCATGTATTCTCCGTTCAAATTCGAGTGGTGACAAATGTTATACCACCATGCCCCATGATATCCAGCCGCACAATTTTTTGTGTCATCATAGTCATTGTCCATGTCCATAGTTGTAAATTTCATTTGGTTATGATACGATAAACTATTGCCCACGTCACCATGGAAACTACCAATGTTTAGAGCGTATTGTAATGTTTCATCTTCAATAGAGAAGTCATCATACTCGGCGTATCCAGTCATTCCGTCTTGTGCTGTGAGGTCAATCCTTAGTCTATACGGTTTGCTGCTAGTGAGCTTCCAGATATAATCATTTCCAAGCCAGTAGCTGCCGGACAAATCACCAAAACCCTTTCTGTATTCAGACCACGCTTTGTAGAAATCCGTGTCATCTATTCTACGTTGTATGATTGTCCAGCCACCGGGTGGTGTGGTCATGTCACATCTTACTTCTATTCCCTCGGTACCTGAACCAACTGGGAAGATACGATACACGCCTGAGTCATGATTTCCAATATCATATAAGTCTTTGCAATCTACTGCTGGTGCTTTATAAAGAAAAAGGAAAATACATAAAACATCGTTAAAGTAGTTCAATATTATAAATTATTAAATAAAAAATTGTCTCCCTTTTCAAGCTTCGAAATGTTAGTATGCACGTTGTGTTCTAACTGAACAGGAAATACGGTAGTAGTAATATATAATCGTTTGGAAGACTGGGCATATGAATTTATCACGAAGGCTGCAGACGGGTTGGTAACAAAGCCCCAGAACGTCAAACCATTGCATAACTAAAGGTATAATAAGGTTTGAAATTTTGTTTTTGTTTTTGATTCTTACAATACCCGGTGGTACTTTGCAAAGGTTACTTGTTTATCTGCATTACATCATAAAACAAGACGTCACATGACTTTCATAAGAACATCAAATGTTATGTCTTGCTATGTTTGTTCTTTGTCTTTATATATAGTGAAACTGTCGGTCATGTTAGAGTAACCTATGTGTATACATAGTCACGAAGAACAATTAGAAACAGAGCCGTCATGAGCTGTATATCCTATAACATACTGTGCGTCTTCCTACATCGCTTACTTAGAATGAGAATGTCGTATGAACAATAAACGATACTTTGAGAAAACAAGAAACTGTCTGAATATTACGTTTTACGTATTGAAAAACAAGACATCTCAACATCAGTTTGGTCAACATGACAAGTACGAATCTTGTTAGGTCGGAAGCCAGCGATATGTGCATTATCTGTTATTTTCTCCTTGCAAATTGCGTCGTCATTTAGTCTCTATACCTTAACATGGTGTTGTTTTATCGTGTTTACCATTTTCATCGGACGTAATTAAGTGAAACGGAGGAAATATTTCACAAATACATTTCATTCCAAACCATTTTTTCACCGATAGATAACCGTTTCAGAATTCCTTCAATGGGTAATCCCATTGACGTATTTGTTAGGCTATGTCAAAAGATTGTAATTTTATTGTTTGAATTTTCAGAATGTTATGTCTCAGTCATAACGCAGGGGCGATGACTGGTATTTAAACTACAATACTATTATAATAATGTGTAAGAATTGTGAAGACGAGGTGAACACTTACTGTGGATACAGTCTACTGTACTAACACTCCAGTTGCCATCTGATAGACAAACAGCGTCCTTGTCCGTACTAATTCCTATATCACATTTAAATTGTATTTTCTTTCCAGCCGCACTGAGCTTGCCTAGGATTCTTCCATTGGTAATGTTCGGAAGGCTTGCACATTCTGTAATTAGTAATTATATGTATATAACACAGTATTATGTTGCACTCTCTGAATGTCACAAACAGCCTCACGACACCCCACCTCTGTAACACCCTTGGATAAATTAAACATTCTGCTCGCTACACACCTCAATACTCATTAGATTCAATTTGTGTACAATGCTCAGTAGGGTTGAGTCAATCATTTTATAAACATTTCGTTTGTGAACATTATGGCCAACATGAATTCAGATATGAAAGCACGATTACCTACCTGTGTGTTCACATACTGCAGTGGTCATATTACATGTAGTTCCATATTCACATTCAGCATTACAAGACATCTGAAATTGAACACAAATGCGTACATTTTACTTCCCCTCAGACAAAAGTTAGTTTTATAGTGTATGTAATCGTAGAATGGTTTGAACAAGATCAATCGGTACACTAACCAAACCTACCTTTGGTACGGAACCATCACACGCAAATCAGGACTCACTGGACGATTGGCACGGAATCCCATGACACCCTCATGTGTGCTAGGGTGTAAATATTTCCATTCAGCTAATTTTGGGGGGACTTTTGACATACAGATATCACACATGCAATTTATATCAGGACACAGAAAAGCTGTAAGACACGAAATCATTTATATCCAAAGCAATAACGAAACAATAATTTTTACACACTAATGCATAATCAGGAGCCCGTTGCCTGACCAAAACTATAGGAACCACATAGCGCTATAGAAAGACATTGCTTGGTGTATACAACGACACGCTTCCTATATAAGGAGTTTATTTTACAATATTTTTTATTTATTCAACATTGCACTGACTGCAGGGAAGATTCTAGTACTTAACATTAATTTAAGCTGAAATAACACTTTTTTATTTATTAAACATGTGAATGTTTTTTAATCGAGTTATACACTCAACAGTTTTAAAAACGCACCACTATTGAAAATAATCCAAATTTGTCAAAAATCATTTTTTGCTAAAATTAATAATTTACAGGGTTTTTTCAGTTCATAAGCTTGACCTAATTAAAGAAAAAGATTTTGTTGTCATTCGAAATACCTCGCCCAAAGACCTTTTTTTATTTTGCATGTTTTGCACGTGCATCTCGATCGCGTCGACCTATGTGGTCAATATTGACTTTAAACTGTACGCTGTTGGTTTACACATTGGAAAAACAACAAAAACAGTATTTGCTAATGGTATGTTTATGCGGCGAATAACTCGAATATTTGTTGGATGATTGTGCATTCGCTTCCAACTGAAAAGAGCATCAGTGCCTTAGCATGGCGGTTCAGCTGCCCCCACACAACGATTTTGGGCTTATAACACCGATTCCTAGCGAATGACACAGTCAAAGACCGACCTGGATGAAACAAGCAAAAGGTATGGAGCCCGAGCTATGAGGAAACATGACACAGGTTGTGCCACTGTAAGTGATTCCACATGGCTGCACACAGTGTCAAAATAATGTCGGGTGTCAATAAACAAACCAAAAGTACATTATTGCATTTTCATACCTATTCTTTTTATAATTGTCAATATAAAGGAAAATCATTTTAGTACACTTTTTAACGTGTTTTCTCCCATTTAGAGCCGAATGTCCCAACTTTTTGTCTTCAAGCTCCTTCATAGTGTTGATTTGATGTGCCATATAAGCATCACGGGAAATATCCTGACAGCCTGATGCTCATAAATAAGGCTTGAATCAATCTAAGGTTTACATAATGCGCATATCTGGACCGTACTCGGTCGTATGGTATAAGACAGACAGCCAACGCTACATAACATTTATAATTCAAGTTCAGCTTTGCTTGGATGGTTAGAAACATCACGTCAAACATAATTCTATCCTCTTATGAAATTAATATTATTCTTTAGGAGGAGAAACCACGTACATGCATCAATGTAGCGGGCTCTTATAATTGTTTTTGAAATTGTGACTTTTACTTTCATGGGTCACTGTGTTATCTATATCATAATTTATTTTAAACTCCTAATAATGGCATGAAAATCACACAACTCGTTGTGTATAGACTGAAGATTATTAATCCGAAAATAAATGACCACAGATTGACGTTTTCATCACTAAAGCCGATATTTCATATGTGGTGCGTTTTTAAAGCGGTTGAGTGTACATATTAGGTTCTAGTTAGTTTATTCTCAAATCCTACCTTTTCAATCGTTATATCCTTTCTCTCAATGTATACGCAGCCAGTTGGACTGACGTTTTCGCCGCCTTCAGATTGGAAAAGCTCGCACAAAGATGAAGCGCCACCGAGTCGATGGTAAGTCAATGCCTTACAATGAGACCTAATTGCACATTCCGTGACACAGTCATCAAGCTGGCGTCCAACATACTGCTGCAGTTTAAATCCGTCCACCAAACAATGATTGTACTCTGTGACGTCATACGTCAGTTCTAAACTTGGTTGTTGTATCACCAAATGCGAACTTACAATCTGGTAAAGCCAAAATATCACAAAGATCGTAACATGCCCGTTTGCCATATTTGGTACCTGTGCATGATAATAACTCTGCGATCCTTCTATTCTGCTGTAGAATGATATTTTGATGCAAAAGCCAGTTACGAATGAATAGTGATGTACGATGGCTATAGTTTAGTTTGGCAGACTAGAACTGTCAGAATTGAATTTTAAATGAGGAAAAACCATTCAAAATTTATGTTTGGTAATAATGACACAGCATTTCCCCGTTTCAAATTATATCAATCGATACCGACAAACGTCGCTTAGGCAGGAGTTCATTCGATACGAGGGATGATACATTGTTTATGAAACCCATTGTGTATTAATAAATTAACTGACTCTTCACAATTTATGTCCATGTATTTCTAATGGAACAAATTAAACCCATTTGTCGCAGATTTTATATCCAAAGTGACCTTGAAACGAACCGAGTCCAATTTAAAGAGGCGTTCCCAATAACTTTGATCGTTTAAATCGATTCAGGAATATTATACATTAATTGAGATTCATTATTGCTCAAACTCCTCAAATCTTCAACAAAAAGCTCTCACCAATTATCGAGAAAATATATTTCCGTAACGAGCCAAAATAGTCACGAGTTGTTTCCTTTTGACCACATGATGATAAATCGCTGGAAGCGAAGAATTATTATTGGTGATTTGAATATATTTTGACATTATAGAGACATATTTGCGCACACTTTCTTCTGACAAATCATGATAATTGATTGTGCTTTGTACATTTAGCTCATCTAATGGGTGTGAGTGCATGTTTTACATTCTTGTATTATTTGTCACTGATACCATAGTGTTATGGGGTAAAACATGTCGAAGAGTTGAAGGTTGACTCTTAACAGTTGATGAAATTGCCCGATCGGATTCCCCTAACAACTTCACTGATCGAGAAATTTTGAATCAAAATTGACTGATAGGGAATAGATTAAAAACGCCCACTTTCGAAAACACTAACTTGCGCATTAAATCTTTATACTTTGACATGCAGAGAATCTGATTGCACATTACGTACAATAAAGGATCATTTGTTAAATTAAATTCTCAACCGGGCAAGTAGTTTGGTAGGATCACCGAATAGCTCGATTTGGCAGTATCCTCAACTGTTTAAAGTCTGAATTGTGACTAGGCTTTTGAGAAGTGATATTGGTTCTAATGGTCAGGGAGGATTTACGGATAATGGTTGCATTTTATGGAACTAGAAAATCGAAAGCGTCTACACTTTGTTTTCGACATGTACATGTATATGCATTTATAACAGTAATAACATTTTTTAATTCATATATACGGGCACTGTTGAAATATTGAATCGACAACAAACGGAATGTAAACATGAAACACTTGAATTTGTCATAATTAACACTTGCTATCAGCTTTAATAAGATTTTCTATATCTGTAAAAATACCTCAACATCAACGTTAATAAAAACACATATTGAATTCGTTTTTGTCGTTGTAAAGCTAGATTGTTATAACTTGTGATTATAATTCCCGACACCTCGTTTCTGATGGTATAAATCGGAACGAGAATTTGACAGTCAATCTGCGATAGTTTCCTTAACAGAACATACAAGCTGCAGGTAAACTATATTATCTCGGGTATTATCAAGAGACGTAAAACTTTCGAATTAATAACCAAAGCGTCAGTTAATGATATTATATAGCTTTGCGCAATTGAAACGATCATGAAATTTAGATTAGCATTATTAGGCCAAACAGTCGATATTTGATTACATTTATAACCCGTGTTATTGTCAGGGCATAATCACCAAATCGCTCCAGATGCAATACAAACACATTTTTGCACGATTTTCTTGCGGAAATTGATATGTTCAAGGCAATGACATTTTAGTATAGTTATGCATTAAGGCCAAGATCAGTTCAAATTCTCCAGGCTATGATACAAACAAAACAGTGTTAAACTTCTGTCAAGTATGTACTAGTTGTTGAATCAAAGACTTATGGACAGACTTGTCAGACTATTTCGTTACTTTAAACTGGTTGTTATGAAGGATATATTTTCATTTCTGACTCAATCAAAGATTCGTAAAGTCCTCTCCATGTGTCCCAATTCATACCCAATCCAAATCCTGTATTCATATAATCTCCATTCAAATTAGAAGAATGACAAGCACTGTACCACCATGCGCCGTGATATTCAACTGCGCAATTTCTACCATTCCAGATATCATTATCCATATCATTTGTTGTAAATTTCATTCCGTTGAGAGTCGAAAAACTGTTACCAACGTCCCCAGTATAAACTCCAATGTTTACAGCGTATTGTAATGTTTCATCTTCGATAGAGAAGTCATCATACTCGGCCCATCCAGTCTCCCCGTCTTGTGCTGTGAGATCAAACCTAAGTCGGTATTGTTTGTTGCTAGTAAGCTGCCAAATATAATCATTTCCAAGCCAGTAGCTGCCGAACAAATCACCAAAACCCGCTTTGTATTCAGACCATGTTTTGTAGAAATCGCTGCCATCTATTCTACGTTGTATGATTGTCCAGCCACCAGGTGGTGTGGTCATATCGCATCTTACTTGTATTCCCTCGGAACCTGAACCAGCTGGGAAGATGCGATATACGCCCGAGTCATGATTTCCAATATCATATAACTCTTTGCAATCTTCCGATTCTAAAAAAAGAAATGAAATGGTTAATATTTACATAAATACTACTAGTACCACATCATAAATGACTTTACTATTACATGTACGGCACCTCAATGTTTTTAACAACCTTGTAATTTGCTATAGATCCTGTTTAATACCAATACTACCTCTCGTAAAAGGTTAAACATGTTTGTTAACAACTGAATCAGGGAAGGCATCACTCAAGACACACAAACGGTAACGAACAAGTAAAACATCACCACAGACTCGATAACAAGCCACAATGAACAATAAAAATGATCTAAAAATACAACGCCTTATATCTATCGACAGCTAGATAGGTTGGTCTGTCCAACAAAAATATGAGGAATCGAACACCCGGCAGCACTCCACTTAACAAGCCGAGCACAGAAAACAGAAATAACACAAGACGACCACACAGATCAACTCCCACACAACTTTCAACGAAATACCTATAAGCCCAAATCCACATTGCAAAAGAGCGGGATGACCTAGTTTCACAAAGAAATAACAAAAACGGTGAAACAAGTGACCGAATTAATCGAAGCTGTGACTTGACCTGGTTCCAAAAGTCCCCGCCGCAAAACAATGGGATGACCTACACTTAACAAATCTTATGAGTGTACATGTGTTTTTACCATATAACTTTTTTATTTATTAACATTTCTGCATTAAATAACGTTTTTTCTTCGAAATTAATAGATGCGGTTCATTGAACCGTGAAAAATAGAAAAAAGCACAATTACCGGGAAATTATCATATACGTGCAAACTATGTTAAAGTATGGTCAATTTTAATTAAAGTTATATCACCAAATTAAAAAAAAACACCAAATGATAAAAAATTTTACTCAACAACCTGGTATTTATCCACTTTCAAAGAATAATTTTTATGTTGATGGTAAAAGGAGGTAATTCTGTCAAAACTTTCCTTTTTCGGATGAAAGTGGGCATTTTCTAATCCTCAATTGTACTTTATTCGAATCATGGTTTACTTTGTTTTTAGACAAATGATAAGCCAATATGCGTGAAAATAAAATTTATCAGAAACGACCCGAAACAAGTCACTTAGAGGCAAGGCAATAATAGACACATTTCTAATTTTCTAGTACTGCATGAAAGTGATATCGCTAAAAAGATGAATATTAATGATTTTTAAAATGGACAAGTATTACATTGTATTTGCAATAATTGTGTAGCTTAACGGGGCTTAACACCATATCCTCCATCATTGTCTAGTTGATTTACATCACACTGAGACAACACGCCGAGATGTATACAGTTTTAACATCAAATGTTTTTAAGCAAACTATGTGAAATACGATAACATCTATTCGATCATGTAGGCATAAAGTAGGTTACCCCACCTCTAACGAATTACAAATAAAGTTGCTAAATCAAGGAATGTGATTGGTCCATTTCGATTATGTTGTGACACTATACCATACACTAGATGACCATATAACGAATATTATATGGGGTGTCAATATACACCCCCAATAGTCACTGGACTTTCAATTAAGCTAAAACAAAATCAACAGTATTTAAAAGGGCATTGTTGTTGACCTTTTGACCTATGAATAAAGTACTAGAGTACAAATGTTTATTATTTGTGTTTACATTTCATTAAACTTCTGTTACGTCCCACGTATCTATGTTTAGCATCCTATACTACACACATGCACTCAGTATTTGAAAAGTCATTGGGTGTAGTATCGATATGCTTCGGCTATGTGGTTACAAACGGTTCAGCAATTTCGGACAAGATATAAACAGTACAAATGTTTTAATACCAAACATGTTCATTAGACACAGTTGTTAGAACTAGCCGACGAATACCATTCCTTGCAAATATTCTTGACACAAAAATAAGCTGTGTAGTGTGGATCCTTAGTGAAGCGCATCTGAAAATTGGGTGTTGTCAAGTGAAACGGAGTGTGTACAAGTAACCTGCAATGTTACATTTCTCCAAATAGCATTCAAAAATATATAGAGGATATTTGTATTTTTCCGTGTATGATCGGCAGATAATTCACCGAGTGAGCAACTGATGTAATATTTTCACGAGTGGCGTCGCCACGAGTGAAAATATAAGTCAGCTGCTCACGAGGTGAATTATCGCACGATCATACACGGTAAAATACTAAAATTCTATTTATTTAAGGCTTCAAATAGCTTAAAAGATGGAATACTCCACTATATACCTCAAATGTTTTGCGTCACGTCGTTTTGCCGCCATGCACGCATCGAGTTGCAATCAAGTATTTCTTCTGCAATGGCTTCAATTTCGTCC
Organism: Spisula subtruncata; assembly: GCA_963678985.1. Lineage (NCBI taxonomy): Eukaryota > Metazoa > Mollusca > Bivalvia > Venerida > Mactridae > Spisula > Spisula subtruncata. The sequence continues at coordinate 5,256,887 of OY787673.1, read as the reverse complement.
ATTTGTTTACATTTACGTACATATAATGTTCTGTTACTTGTTAAAGATTAAGAGAACAAGTGAAAATGCTTATTATTTTATTTTTTGGCGGCGGGGAAATTTGTTTTAAAAAAGTTGTCCGTTTGGGTGAAATTATGAACTGTGAAATTATGGACTGTGAAATGATCGAGGAATAATCCACCGTTATTCCGCCGTAAACTACCGATAAACATGAAATAAAAGTATATAATACATTTATTAAGCGATTCAATACTTGAACGTGTGATACGTAGCCATTTGGTTATATCGGAGGCTTAGAATGAGAATGCCGTAAGTGCAAAATCGATGTTTTTAGAAAAAAAGAAAAACTGTCCAAAAATTACTCTTTAGTTATGATAAAACAAGCTGTTTCAACTTCCCTTTGTTCAACATGACAGGTTCTGATTTTCATAAAGCTAGGCTCAAAAGAAGCGCATCGTGGTTCATATTTTACAAAAATGCCAGTCTTAGCCAGCGATATAATAAGTAAATTGTTACTTACTTTGTGAGGATCGGTAAGCGATGGTTCCAGGAGACAAAGGCAGATCTATTACACTATTTGCATACCAAGTTGTACATCCACTACATACTCTTGTATCCTTATTATAGAACAACGTTTCACAAGGTATGTCCATACACGTTTTCAAACAATTGATGGCACTCCTAGATTCTTCATCTATCGCTACGTCCGAAGTTAAACAAGAGAGTCCGTCCAAGTCCGTACTTCTGGTATACGTTGCATCTCTTTCTAATGCTTGCACGCTACGTAAGTACAATATACTCAAAGCCACGGCAAATATAGACCATGTGATGCAAAAAGACATGTTACATGTATTTAAATCGTATGCAACCGAAATTCGCATAATTCAATCCGCAGAATAATTTATAAAGAATAGCACAATATAATGATAATTTAGACTATGTATATAACATAGTTTGAAATAATATAATGTTAACCAGAATACAGCAAAGCATATTCTGCAATTTTTATCTACGTACGCCTTCGAAGTGATGACGTAGTAAAATACCAAGCTTCCACTAACATTGATAATTAAGTTTTAAAAATACGTAGTTCGATTTTACTGACGTCAATTCATGATACATTGATACATGTATGATTGTTGTTTCTTTTAAATACGAGTACGTATTATGTTATCAATGTAAATACTTTTGTAAAATCGGAAATCCGCTACGAATTAGTTTCAATCAAACTCCATTTATGTAGTGAGAGGTCAATATATTCGTGATTGATTTTGACAAGGTGATGACAATATGACAACGCGTGACCCCGTACTTGAGCACTTTGGATTACTAATATTTACATACACTCGGAGATATTTATGGTACATGTATTGTATATTTATCTCAACCAATTCATAAAACGAGGTTCCATTTTTTTTGTACATGAGTCAATATATTTTTGCAACATTTGAACTCGAAGATTTGTCCTTTAAAAAGTATTGGATTTAGTCTTTTTTCTTGTTTAAATGATGTATTGATATATAACCTATGCTATAGTACACAAGTTCCACGTAAAAGTATCCATATTTTATAAGCATCCAGTAGTTTGTTTGACTTGGTTTGTTGAAATGTCCTTCCTGTAACGCATTTGTATGATGCAATAAATTGAACACTAATATACAAAGGTAGAAATTGTCTTGTTATTTGAAAAGAACTCGACTCATATAACATAAAAGTGCTTTTGTGTTTAATAAAAATGAAACGGTTCAAACATGTGGCGTTTTGGAGAAACTTTTTGAAAATATGCAAATTGATCATAATGAACTTATCCTGGTATGTATAATTCTAAATAGTTCGTTATAGAAGTGTTTGTGTTGTGTCTGTTAAGACATATTGGTATAAAAAAGGCTTTTTCATCAAAATCACTGGTATAGCAACATATAATAAACTTAACCTATGGTGTTGAATTAGGGACATGCATGCATGTCACAGGAAGTAATTACTATATAATGGGTAATGAGTATTTTATTTCTTGTAAGTTTTTATTGAATATGAAGCAAAACAATAAAGAGTAAAGCATCACAGTTGTGCTTTACAATAATTGACTATAGTAGCCACATGTATCAGGACATGTAACATGAAAAACTATTAGAGTCAATATATTTTGCATCATTGACATAAAATAATGCACTTGAAGGGTTCTATTTGATATTTTTCTTTTATGTAAATGAAGTGATAATATATCTTCCAAATACATTGAATATTTTCACGCGAAAACCACAGAAGTTTTTTGATAAACATAACTTTTTCGGAGCTATGTATGCTTTGGGTTTTATATGAAAGGCAACTTTTAACAGCATTACATTTTTGCCACTTATTTAGGTTTTAATGATTTAATGAAACATTTAAATGATTGAACAATGTGTTTACAATCCATTACAGCGACATCCAATGTATATCTTAACAAAGGAACTCGTTTCATCACAAATATTGTGATTGGTTACAAAAATGAATATGTATGGTTTGATAACGGTGACATTTGCATCCACATTGTTGTGAAAACTTATCGCAACCAGTGGATCAGTACATATCTGCATATCAGTCAGTGTGTTAGTCAGTACATGTTTGTTATTCAGTGGGTTCCTAGCAAACTGGAAATATGTCAGTAGCTGTACATTTAGTATGTCAGTTAATAGGTCGAATGAGTGTCAATCAGTGTATTTACAGTATGAGAGTAATGGAGCAGCAGCATTTAAGTCTTTGTTTAAACAGCTTGTTGACGTCAGTAATTGTTTGGGCTGCAATATCGTTTATGTTGAAATAGAACCGTAGTTGGGCAATTTCAATAAACAAGTTACATAGCAGATTAATTGTATATAATCTACAAGAAAGGTTAGAGTAGAAGGTCTAAGTGAACAATTGTGCATTCTGCTATTTAACATAATAATTCTATATAATATAAAAGAAAGGTTAAATTACATTGTTTCGAAATCGCGATGGTCTATGCTCCATATTTGTCGGAGCACATTGACAATCACTCAGACAGTGTGTCCTCTGATTTAATTGGTAGAACCTGTGGTATTCAGTGAATTGTCTAGAATGAAATACCACTTGTGGCAACAGGAAAGTGAAACACAAAGCATAAAAGTCTTACCTGTAACATATCATCAAACGAATTAATTGAACGTTCTTATGTGTATGTGATGCATTCTAAATTGCGTTTAGCTTTGACTAATGAGGAAGATTCTAACCAATTAACTAAAATATATCAATTAATAAATACCGACCACATATAATATGAGTATATTTTAAACAAGCATTAGTACTTCATGTAACAAATATGGTCTATCTTGTAACAGGCTAACAAAGTCATGACTAAAAGATTAATGTTGACATTTGTTGATATCTTATTTCAAATCTAACACAAACATTCTACAATATCTGATCGTAACAATATATTTGTCAATAGCATAACATTATATTTTGTATTTCAATATATAAATGTCTATCCTGTAACATTTCCTGTCCTTCATGAAACAAAATAGCCCGTTACAGGAAGGACCGTTACATGAGGGAATTATACCGACTAAATATGATGGTAATAAATAAACTGTAGATATGTGAGGTAGAAATATATGTTTTGAGCACAGTACAACCGTACGTGTCCAACGTATACCAAAACATTGTAGAAAGAAAGAAATCAAACAACCCAGTTACAGTAAAGACACATACAAATATACGCCTCTACTAACCAACCTTCAATTTCTGTTTCATCCAATTTGTTAAAATGTTTACATAACGACACACATGGATGCCTTTTCTGGAAGGTTTGCTCTTCACAGGGGGGTAAATACCATTCCCAAACCACAGGGAAATGTAATAATTACATATGTGTGTACAAATGTTACATGCAAGACGTAAACGCTGGGTACAATAGTTCAACACAATTATTTTGCAGAAAACTATCGTTTACTTTCTCTTGGGTGTATTATTAGTCTGACAAATTGTGTATTTGATGTATGTATGGTTTTGTTGACATAGTTTGAACTCTATTGTTAATAACGAGCATGATATACACACAATTTCTGGTGTGGTGACAGCCCAAAACAGCACAATTTTCTACTTCAAGAGTGTATCTTTCTGATTGGAATAATGTATAAACATATATCTGACATTGATAAACAAGTTAAGTGCACCCAACCAAAACTGCGTGTAATGACATTTTTGTTACGGTTTAAGAAATATTGCAATAGGACAAGCAATGTTGCAAATCAAATAATGACTTATATATACCACCCGTTTACCTACCTGTGTATTCGCATAGGTCGTGTCCACATTACATGTAGTTCCATTTTTACAGTGAGAAGCAAAAGCCATCTGAAATGAGAATATGATAACAGTATCCTTAATCCTTCTGGCAATGATAAAATTACACATGTAAGAGTTAATGTAATCGTAGAATGTTTTGAACAACATTGATAGAAGTAAAATAAGAACAACTTCACATTACATGAAGGAAGAGACACACTGTATGATGAGGATGTAGAGTCTAAAAGGACAATAAGGACTATAAATATATACCTTGGTACATGAAAATGCTGTAAAAATGCCTTGAAAATACAAAGGGGTAGAGCCACGAAGGGTAAAAATGGCCCCATTTCGAAATCCTGTGAAAATGATAATGTGATATCAATTGTTCAAATGTTTTTCAAAAAAGGCATTTTTTTAAGAAATTGTTATTCAACTGTTGCCATGGCAACGGATTGAATATTTTGTAAAAAAAATGAAAAATTGCTTTTATTTTCAAAATCTTTAAAAGGAAAGGTGGTGTGCGTCCATATAATCATGCAAAGCAATTATACTGACATTGTTACGATTTTTTTCACTTCGGTTGCTATGGTAACAGTTTTAGATAATGTCCAAAACGATTATTTACGAAACCTCATCAGGGTTTTTCTGCCTAACACTTTACTTGCAGCTGCATATCGCTCGAATTAAATTTTAAGACGTTCCTCAGTATTTTACATTTCAAGTTGTTTTTAGACATTGTAACTGCATGTAGCCATAACAACGAAAACAACATCTTGCCGAAATTGTGAAAAATAAATAAGTTTTCATATTTTGTAGAAAATAAGTTTTTTTTCATGAGAGTGTTCATACAGATTCAAAGTAACATTTTGACAGTTGTTTTTATTTGGTTACCATGGTAACTTATTTGACAAAATTGGATTCGAGGCTTCTGTTGGGATTGGTTTAGGCCTTTTAAAGAATCTTCACTATAGCTATTCCATTTTTGGTTGAATTTGAACCAATTCATAACAATTACGTAGACATGAGCGATGGCTTCCGTTCAAGCTTGTGACCGATATGAATATCTTATGTTGTCCTCTGTGGTTACAGTCATAAACAGTGAGAACAGCAATAAACAATTGCCAATAGGATAGCGTCAGAATGAAAATTGTTTCATTTATGATTTGATTGCAAAGAAACTTGCACATATTTTCAAATTTTCTTCGCCATAAGAATATATTTGAACTAATTATGGATACTTTCTCAACTACAAATAATAAATAACGAGATACACTGGTTTGCTATAATTTATTGCTGGTTAACTTCATAACATTCTGATATGAGTGATGATCAATTTTGTTTATACACATGTACTATAATAATGACACACTTCAAACAAATACAATATAACCTGGTTTATCCGGAACCTAATTCTACCCGAACTATGATTCAACCAGCACTGTTCGTCGGTCCCGGCAAAATGCCACTGTATTTCTATTTGAAGTACCCTGGTTTTAACAGAACCTGTTTTATCCATTATCCGGCATTGATAGTTGATTGTATATAATTTGTTCGAAGATCAGTCCTCCTCACTACTGGCACTAAAGACATGTGAATGGAGTTCTGCATTACAATATTAAACCTGTGGACTTAGCATATTTTGACAGCATCCAGTAGATTCAAGACTCATCAATAAGGAGCAAATCCAAATAGTTCCACCAGCGTCAACGCGTCTGAAAAGAAATAAATAACTTACAAATATTTTTTTCAAAAATATGACTATTCGTATAAACTCGCAAATTACACAGTTCATCGGCAGGGTAACACATTAAATACTTTGATTTTGCAGCACCAATATAACATATATGATATTGATATTGGTACGATAAGAAGTGTCTGAGAATTGTCTGAGTTAAGTTGGTCAACCAGTTCATTATCAGTTGTCATATCTATACTTTACAGTATAGCAGCGGTCACAATTAGAGCCGTGTTGTCAACATGCTAAAACATAGGTAACACGTAGGAATCCGTGCAAGGTTACTGATCAGTGCTTTAGGAGTGCGCAGACACGTTGTAGCACATTTCATGTATGCGTCACTTTCGCTGCAATCGATGTGCGTTAGGCATATGTGTTCATCTTTTTTATATGTGCGACGTGTTTTTTCTACTGCCAACATTAAGGACAACGCTTGTTAGAACACTTCTCACCATAATTTGACAAACACCCGGAGATCGATTCATAAATCGAAACTAACAGATGAAACAGAATGATTACCTGTGAGACTGTGACGGAGCACAGTACTCTCCACATAGTTCGCACTTTCTGTGTGTGTTGAAGAACAAAATGGATAACCTGAAAAACGTGTGACTTTGTCAATGTCTATATACATTAACAAGTGTTAAACAGCTCGTTCTGCCTTAATTTAAAGCACTTAGCCACATTATTGAGTATTCAATGTGTTTTGCAATTTATACATCTCCGTGATTCGCAAGCAGCCGACCCGGGTTCAAATACAGATTGAGACACTCATAGGCCGTTCCTTATTTCGGCAGATAGCTGATTGGCAAATAAAGACTTTGCGTAGCAACTGAATCACTATGGCAACCACATATGACATGAACATTCAACCCGCCAACGCAGAACCGACCCGAAACAAGTCACTTAGAGGCAAGGCAATAATAGACACATTTCTAATTTTCAACTACTGCATGAAAGCGATAACGCTAAAATGATGAACATTAATGACTTTTAAGGTGGACAATAATTAGATTGTATTTGCAATGATTTTGTAGCTTAACGGAGCTTAACACCATATCCTCCATCATTATCTAGTTAGTTGTCTTACATTTGTACCAAAACACACTGTGACAACACGCCTAGATATATACAGTTTTTACATCAAATGTTTTAAGCAAACTATGTGAAAAACGATAGCATCTATTCGATCATGTAGGCATAAAGTAGTACCCGACCTCAGACGAATTAGTAGCTAAATCAAGGAATGTGATTGGTCCATTGCGACCATATGGTGACACAATGCCTACCTGTACCAGGTCACTAGATGACCATATAACGAATAGTACTTGGTGTGTCAATATACACCCCTAATAGTCATTGTATTTTCAATTTAACGAAGAGAATTTTTAAAAGGGCATTGTTCTTGGCCTTTTGAACTATGAGCATTACGAACAACTACATTTAATATTGATCGTGTTTACATTTCATTTCATTTCACTTCGATTACGGCCCATGAATCTACATTTAGCATCCTTCACAATGTAAAGTCTGATTGGTTAGATATCGATATGCTTCGGCTATGTGGTTACAAACGGTAAGCTTCGTGTCTGATTCTTGTGTGTGTGGCTAATACATGTAAGCATTGCTGTCGCCTCTACTCAAATACTGTGGTTTGGTTGATTTTACCGCAACACCAGCAGATCATGTTAAAACATCACGATTGACAATATCAACTTATAGTTGGTAGCATGAGCATTTGAGGCGTTGCTACAGTTTGGGCTAGTTACCCAAGTCCCTTCTGTAAAATAGCTGGATATCATAGTTTCACTGACAATGTGTCATTGCCTTATCTGGAAAGTGGCAAACATTAAGAATGACTGAGCTATAAGGAACAAATATCAATTCATCATTGAAATTAAACCTGACAAAAACGACGACAAGGCAGCAACAAGTAGTTGCAGTTAGAATGGTTAATCGCCATGCCATTTAGCGAAGTACAGGTTATTATAGAGCGGTTCAAATAATGGACTTTGAGCACGGAGTTACGCCATCAGGAATTATAAACTTGATAGCTTCAAAGAACATTCAGCAATTCCGGACAAGATATAAACAGTACAAATGTTTTAAAACCAATCATGTTCATTAGACACAGTTGTTAGAACTAGCCGACGAATACCATTCCTTGCAAATATTCTTGACACTAAAATTAGCTTTGTAGTGTGGATCCTTGGTGAAGCGCAACTCATAATTGGGTGTTGTTTAGTGGAACGGAGTGTGTACATGTAACCTCTTTTTTCAATGCATTGTTACATGTCCCCAAATAGCATTCACAAAGTATAAATATATAATACTTATTTATTAAGCGATTCAATACTTGAACGTGTGATACGTAGCAATTTGGTCATATTGGAAGCTCAGAATGAGAAAGTGCAAAATCGATGTTTTGAGAGAAAAAAGAAAAAAACTGTCCAAAAATTACTCTTTACCTATGATAAAACAAACTGTTTCAAATTCCCTTTGTTCAATATGACAGGTTCTGATTTTCATAAAACTAGGCTCAAAAGAATCGCATCGTAGTGTATATTTTACAAATATGCCAGTCTTAGCCAGCGATATAAAAAGTAAATTGTTTCTTACTCTGTGAGGATCGGTACGCCATGGTTCCGAGAGACAAAGGCAGGTTTGTTTCACTATTTGCATACCAAGTTGTACATCCACTGCATACTCGTGTATTCTTATTATAGAACAATGTTTCACAAGGTATGTCCATACACAATCTCAAACAACTTATGGCACTCCTAGATTCTTGTTCTATCGCTACGTCCGAAGCTAAGCAAGACAGTCCGTCCAATTCCGTACTTCTGGCATACGTTGCATTTCTTTCTAATGCTTGCACCCTTCTCAAGTACAAAATACTCACAGCCACAGAAAATATTGACCATTTGATGCAAAAAGACATGTTTCATGTATTCAAATTGTATGCAACCGAAATTCGCATTATTCAATCCGCAAACTAATTTATAAAGAATAGCACAATATAATGATAATTTAGACTATGTATATAACATAGTTTGCAATAATATAATGTCAACCAGAATACAGCAAAGCATATTCTGCAATTATGGTATTTTTTATCTACGTACGCCTTCCAAGTGATGACGTACTGTAGTGAAACTACCAAGCTTCCACTAACATTGATAATAAAGTTTATAAATATGTAATTCGATTTCACTGACGTCAATTCATGATACCTTGATACATGTACGATTGTGGTTTGTTTAAAATATTATGTTATCAATGTAAATACTTTTGTTTAATCGGAAATCTGCTACGAATTAGTTTCAATCAAACTCCATCAATGTAGTTAGAGTTCAATGTATTCGTGATTGATTTTGACAAGGTGATGACAATATGACAATGCGTGACCCCGTACTTGAACACTTTGGATTACTAATACTTACATACACTCGGAGATATTTATGGTACATGTATTGTATATTTATCTCAACCAATTCATAAAACGATGTTACATTTTTTTTGTACCCCCATGAGTCAATATATTTTTGCAACATTTGAACTCGAAGATTTGTCCTTTAAAAAGGTATTGGATTTAAATTTGTTCTTGTTTAAATGATGTATTGATATATAACCTATGCTATAGTACACAAGTTCCACGTCAAAGTATCCATATTTCATAAGCATTCAGTAGTTTGTTTGACTTGGTTTGTTGAAATGTCCTTCCTGTAACGCATTTGTATGATGCAATAAATTGAACACTAATATACAAAGGTATAATCAACATCACTGGTTAAGCAACATACAATAAACTTAACCCATGGTGTTACATTAGGGACACGCATGTCACAGGAACGACATACTATGTAATGGGCAATGGGCAATGAATATTTTATTTTTGTTGTAACTTTTCATTGAATATGAAGCAAAACAATTAAGTCTAAAGCATACACATGTGTGCTTATAATCAATGACTATGATAAACACATGTCTTCAAAATACATTTAATATTTTCACGCGAAAACCACATCAGTTTTTTGTTGAACATAACTTTTTTCGTATCTATGTATGTAATGGGTTTTATACGAAAGACAGGATAACACTGTAATTCGCAAAATGAATGCAGTTTAAAACAATTTCACTTTTAACAGCATTATATTACTGCCATTTGTTTAAGTTATAATAATTTAGTGAATCATTTAAATGTTTGGTCAAGGTGTTTACAACCAATTACAACGACATCAGATGCTTATCTTAACAAAGGAACTAGTTCCATCACAAATGTTGTGATTTGTTACAAAAATGAATATTTATGGTTTGACAACAGTGACATTTGCATCCACATTGTTTTTAAAACTTACCACAATCAGTGGATCAGCATATATAGTAGTGTTGATATGTCGGTAGATTCATTCGGCTGTAGGTCATTGACAAGCAGTTTTTCAGCAGTATGGTGGTCTTGTGTCATCTGCATATCAGTCAGTGTGTTAGGCAGTACCTATATGTTATTCTGTGGATTCCTAGCAAACTGGAAGTATGTCAGTAGCTGTACATTTAGTATGTCAGTTAATATGTCGACTGAGTGTCAAAACAGTGTATTCATAGTATGCCAGTAATGGGGCAGCAGCATGTAAGTCTGTATTTAAACAGCTTGTTGACAACAGCCATTGTCTGGTCTGCATGTCAGTCAGTTGGATTGATACTATGCTGACAGAATCTTAGTAGTGGCGGTCATTGGTGGACCGGTACTATGTCAGTCAATGTTTCGGCAATTGGTCAGGCAGTGTGCAAAACATAATATTAGTCATTAACACACAAGTACTGCTGTCTTGTCGGCTGGGACAACAACATTGAAAGAAGTAAAATAAGAACAACTTCTCATTACATGAAGGAAGAGACACACTGTATGATGAGGATGTAAAGTCTAGAAGGACAATGAAGACTATAAATGTATACCTTGGTACATGCAAACGTTGAGAAAAATGCCTTGAAAATACAAATTTGACATTGAAAGTTATTTGAATTCCAAGAAACCTGATAATAATTGGAGTTAGTTACTGTATCCTTTTATTATTCAATATTTCATCACATTGCTATGATATCGCTGGATTAGAAAGATTTATTTGAAATCTAAATTATGAGGCGCTTCTTTTGAGCCTATATTTTTTGAAAATCGGAACTTGTCATGTTGACCAAACGGAAGTCCAAAAACTTGGTTAAGTAATGAGTAGTTTTCAGACAGTTTTATCAAAATACATATTTTTAGATTTACGGCCTTCTCATTCTGAAACAGCGATATAGACTGTTAGCTAAAACGTGGGGAGTAAAAATGAAAATACAGGGCGTGTAAAAAAGACAACCTTTATATCATGACAAATATTAACAAATAATTTTGACCAACTGATTATTGGTATCAGAAGCCCGTTGCCTAACCAAAACGCTACAACATAGTACTATCGACTACATAGATACATCTGTACAACGGTATTCTACCAGTATTACAAAGGGAGTAATTTTAATTTCTATATTCAACGTTTGCATGCACAAAAACTTATTTCTGAAAGTACAAGAAAATATTTACCTTGGATATATCAAATGCTGTTAAGAAGACTTAGCACTTTTTTAACATTTTTTATTTGTAAATGTTGATGAAATACGTTACATATATTAGGTTTTAGGTATAAAATATTATGCTACTCCTACCTTTTCAATAGTTATATCCTTTCTCTCAATGTATACACAGCCTGTTGGTCTGACGTTTTCGCTGCCTTCAGATTGGAAAAGCTCACACAAAGATGAAGCGCCACCGAGTGGATGAACGTCAATGCCTTACAATGAGGCCTAATTGCACATTCCGTGACACAGTCATAAAGCTGGCGTCCAACATACTGCTACGGTTTGAATTCGTCCACCAAACAATGGTTGCTGTCAAAGTTTTTCGCGGTTTCTAACGACGCTAAATTTGAACTTCCGCCAGTGGTGGTAACCTCCATTTTGAAGAGCTACAAATCCTCAGAGCCAACTGATATTAGTTTCTATGATTTTTCAAAATATTAAACACCTTCTTTGTACAAAATAAATACAGAATTGGGTCTTTAAAATACCAATTTAATTTTTGGTGCCCGTAAATAAGCCCTACACTAAAGATTTGATATTTTGAGGGACCCCCATCACCCCAATATATCCCCTGCCACCAAAGAAAGACCATGCAAAATTTATAATGTTTGATGATAATGACACAACATCTTCGAGTTTAAATGATACACACCGATACTACTGGCCCCGTGTTCACAAAGGATCAACTGATCTGTATCAAATTAGATCCTGAAAATAATTTGCTAATTTGTGAAAGTTTTTGGTAACTTTTGGAAAACAAACCAATAGCCATGTAGAGAATACCTAATATACTCCAGTTTAGCATGTTCAAAATTATTGTACTTGTCATTGCAATTGATCCTGAAAAACGAGGATCAATTCTTAAAACGAGGATCAAGAAAGTAATGTCTTTGAAATTGAAGGATATGTTTTTATACACCCACATGTATAAAAATATTAATCTTAGCCTTAACATATCTACTGAATTTCAAAGCACCTATATTTGATCTAGATCATGATCCTGAAAACTAATTCTTTGTGAACTTGGGGCCTGGAGTTCATTTGATACGAGGGTTGAGGCATTGTTTATGTAACGCATTGTGTAATGATATATTTACTGAATCGTTGAATTATTTGGGTTTTGTCCTTGGTATATGGGGTGGTTTAAGACATCTTGAGTAATATCTGCCCTGCAGAAATGTTGCACTCATACAACCAACATTATGTTTGCTTGTCTTGTCCATTTTATAATTAAAATAAAAAAGACGATCGTATGATTTCTGTTTCAGTAAAGTCGAGCATGAATATTTCTTAGTAAAATGTGTGTATCATGATGTTAAAGTCATAGGTGGCAGTATCAGTGTTTGGAAAAAAAATAAAAGAAAATGAAAAAAATCCGTCACTGAGCTACTATACATTTTAAGGTATAAAGCGTAGTATATGTCTATGTCCAAAGTTTGTGGAACATTGCATCTTACAATTGGCTTGGTTCCCAACAGTAATTACGATACTGTGTGCGCAGCGGGTAACCAGCGCATAAATAAAATGACCTTGAGCGAAGTTAAATAACGAAAGTAACACTGTTTTTGCTGTATCGCAGTTATAAGATACAATTGAACGAGATTTTCGGTAAGAATGAATATCTAATAGTTTATTTGAATGACTTGTAAAGCGATTTTTCTTCAGCGCCCGTATTTTATGCTGAAACAACGAGATGCAATGTTCCACAATCTTTGGCACATAGACATATAGCTTTATACCTTGATAGTATATTAGCTCAGGGATGGAATTTTTTAAATATTTTTTAATCGTTTGCGAACCAAACACTGATACTGCAACCTGTGGTTAAAATGTTGAGTGTTGTTTGGTGCTTGCCTGTATGATGGTTGGTCGACCACGTCGTTGTTCTTGTCTGTTAGCTCCTGTTCCGTATATGACTGAGTGACTGAGGAGAAAAGCTATCTATGTGGGTGTCGTGTTGTTGTGCCTATTCATTTGTGTATTTTCTTCTTCCTCTATTATATCGCTGGCTTAGAATGAGAATGTCGTACCTACACAATCAATATTTTGAGAAAACAAGAAAACCTGTCTGACAATCACTCCTTAATTAAAGAAAAACGAGCCTTTTCAACTTCAGTTTGGTCAACATGACAAGTTCTGATTTTCCTGAAAATAAGCTCACAAGAAGTGCCTTATTGTGTAGATTTCAAATATGCATTCTTCTTATAAGATCGTAAGTGGCACTTACGACCTTCTCATACTAAGCCAGCGGTATGTCCATATATAGCACTGTAAAAATACATGCATTTAATACAATTAGCGATGATTAAAACATTACAAGTTATGCATTTTGAAATTATCAATATTCGTCGGCCTCGCGGGCAAACTACGTAACTACATTTAAAAAAAGATTTGTTCTTCTCGCAGTTCACAAATCAAACCTTACTGCGTCTTTTACCGAAATGCTGTGGTACACTGTAGTTCATTAGTACAGGTTTAGAAAGCTCTCCATCTATACAGACAGTCTGGTAGTGGTCACACAAATAGGATTTCTGGCTTGCCTGTTATACCGAAATGATGTTTAAGTCTGCCTAGTAGAGTGTTGTGATGAATGGTGTCAAATGCTGACAAATCCAGCATTACAAGTATGTCATTTTGCACACGAAGAAGAGCCGTTTCAGTAGAGTGAAATTTTCTGTATGCTGACTGATGTTCTTCGTGGAGATCATGTAGTGCTAAATGCTCTTCCAGTTGAGCATCGACTACATTCTCAAAAACTTTGGAAATGAAGGGTAAGTTTGACACAGGTCTATAATTTTTCAGTACATTTTGATCAAGGCCTGGCTTCTCTATCAGTGGTCTTATTCTGGAGCTTTTAAAAGCCTTGGGTACATAAGTACTTTTGAGTGATGCATTGAATTTTCTAGTTAATAATGGTTCTAGTTCATTCAAGCAATCCTTCAACAGCCATGTTGGTATTGGATCAAGTTCACATGATTTACTAGGTGATTTATTTATTAGTTTTCGGATTTCATCCTCTGATGTTGGAGAAAATTCGGACAGATGCTCTTCTTCGAAAGGAATTTCGAATTCAACACTGTCGTTTTGTTTGTTTGTTTGACTGAATACTGGAGGCTATTTCAGTACGTATTGCTTCAATTTTGTTAATGATGAAGTCACTGAAGTCCCGTGCAAGCATTTTAGCAGGTTTACCAGTTGGTAACACAACTTCTTTTTCTCCACCCATCAGATGTTTAGTAATCTTGAATTACCCTTTCTGGTCACGACCACAGATTGTTTCAACATTTTGTTGACTACCGAACATTGATTCCTATATATTTCATGATCTATTGTCAATTTAGATTTTCGCCATTTTCGCTCAAATTTTCGTCTCAGATGTTTAGCGTCATGTAGATCTTCAGTGAGGGTCTTAATACTATGGTTTGGTACAGCTTGCACAAAGGTTATCAACTTACATTTACTGTTTCCACAGCATATATCAATTAATATACTTGCGTGCTGTTTCTAAATCAATATAATTTCAATTCAGCCCTCATACTTTTGTTTTGTACTTGAAATATATTATGGACGCATTTTTAACAAGAATGTGTTAATATGTGTCAAACGAGGCCGGTGTCACAATTATGCCATAAGTATTGCACAATGTATCGCGTGTTTCCATGGTTGATTTAAATGCATATGTTTATACCCAGTGAAATGGAATGGATCTTACAATTAAATATTACATATTGTGTAGACAAACAATCATGCTTTTACTTTTCATAATCATTCAAACATTACATAACATGTAAAAGGAATATACCGAGTACGTGTGAATAATTCAGAATTTGTGAAAGTATTCTGTATAATTCTGTTGGAGTTGATGTTCAAAATAAACAATTTTCACTTTCCACCTACTTAGTACCAAACGATGAACGAATTTATAGTAAATGTTGTTATATTGTGAACCAGAATGGTGTGATATTGTATTGTATACATTATTACCGGTACCTGGGTACTGTTTTATCAAAACATTTACGGAAATCGTAAACTTACGACCAAATTTAAATGTGTATACTTTTTTAACAACTGCAAATTGGGAACAGATATTGTTTGAAGAAGATCATCAACTGAATCTTGATTAGTATTACAGCCCAATTTACCAAATTTAATAATTGTAAAAGTCTTATAAAGAATTTAAATTTGAGCGTAAGTTTAAGATTTCCGTAAATGCCTTGGATAAAACAGTACCCTGGACACTGTTTTATTAACAAAACGTAAATATCGCGTAAATTTACGCATATATTCGTAAGTGTGCAAGTACTCGCATGCATTTACGCAAAAATATTGAAGATTGAACGTAAGTCGGGACACAATATAACCAATATAACGGGGACCATAATGAACAAATATACATTAATGCTTGTTAAGATTTGATGATTAATCACGGCCTAAAACAACAAGTGACGGTCTAAAACAACACATGGCGGTCTACAGTAAATACTTTGATAAAACTGTGCCCTGATGTTTGTCAGAGTGAATTGAATGGAATATTATCATTTGTGCAGTATACACTGGTACGGAGCGATGTCAAAGCGTAACGCAAGTCCAGACGACAGTCTGTCATAGACTCCTTCAGACATTAGCCAATACTTCTTAGTACATTGGGGCGGGTAAAACAGGTTTAAAGGGTAGTTTCACTTCTTTCTTATGATTTTATGGAAACAAAGATAATGTTCAACAGTGAATGGTTATTTAATGCATCAATGTACCCATTAAGCGTTATAAATGCTTTACATTTTGATTTTGATTTGTTATTAGTATGGCGTAAAAAGCGGAAACATAATACCTTTAAATAAAGGCTTATATGTAATCTTATATGAAATATACCATTTGAATAGTCAATACAATACCTGTAACTGACATGCTTGTAATACCATGCAAAATAATTACCTTATAACTAGGGCTGTAATGGTATACCGCGGTACACGAAAGACCGCGGACTTCAGTACCACACGGTACAAGAGTTGTGAAATTCGGTACGGTTCGGTTAAAGCTTTTTCATGAGTAATATAATATTCAGAGATGAAAAATGTCTGATAGTCCCCTGATTTTTTTAAATATAATAAAATTTAGGCATACTTTGGCGAATTTTCGAAGCAGTGCTCATTGTCTAGAAATTGAACGCGGCAGATATAATAATATTGAAAGGGACCGTAGACTTTGCAAACTTTGTAACGAAAATGAAATAGAGGACGAATACCATTTTATGTTGAAATGCTCACGCTATATAGATTTAAGAAAACAATATATCCATACAAAGTTTTATACACCTGCTACTCTCAATAAATTTATAATATTAATGGCATCTACTAATAATAAAGTTATTCAACAAACTGCTTCATACTTATATTACGCATTTGAACTAAGAAAACAAGTATTGATAAATGAATAATGATTAATTATATATATGTCATACATTTGTATATTAATTGTGTATGTTTTGTGGTTGATATAGGCTTAAGGATATGTATATATGTGTACTCATATTTTAAGATAAGAAAACGTTTTGTGTATATATATCATATATATCATAACTGGATGCAAATTAGTAGTGTACAGACTGTTCTTATCCATGTAATAATTGGTAAATAACATGACTTATGTGTCACACATGTGCTGACATAATTGTATTATAATGTATTGTAACTGTTAATTGTTATGGGCCGGAGGCCTTAAATCAATAAACTTATGCTATTGTTATTATTGTTATTGATTATGTAAAATTACCATGCTTCACTCCTTTTAATTGTATTAATGCCTCATATTGTCGAAATTCATTTAAAATAGTTGATAGCAACATTATAATTGCTGTTATAGAATCAACAAATTCATTGGCACTTAAAAATTTTAGTTTTTAATAAAGCTGCTGTTAGAGAATATTGTATCATACCGAAATATACCAAACCGTTAGAAAAATTGACGGTACGTATCATATCGTGAGGTGAGCGTACCGTTGCAGCCCTACTTATAACCAATTATTTCCAAAAAATAAATTTCATACATGTCATAGTTTCAATCAGACGGTGTTATGGTCTGCATACGAAGTCCAAGTACAGTGTTGTGATCTCTAAACGAAACCTATATAAAAGACATTTCTTTCGGAGTACAGATTTTGCATTATTTCTGGCATACACGTTGTTATAATGAAGAGATCGAGAGAAACAGAAAATGGTAAGTAAGTCTTATATATGTTATCGAGTGATTTTAACTTGAGTATGAATACACTATTTCCTGAAAGTACTAACGGACATGTTACATACACACACAAATAAAAATGTCACTGTGCTACAACTACATATTGTCAACAATTATAATTGCTTGGCGTTATTTGACTATTACGACACTATTAATAGTACATGCATCGCTTTATCACATTCACACTTGTTTAAAGACTTATATGTAAATCATCGTTTGTGTGTAACGTAAATACTGTCCCCAGCATCCGGGAACACGGGTGTAAAACACAGATTAAATGCCACTTTTGAGTTCTAGACTCATATTTTCGCAGGGATCACTTTAATGTAGGCGACACCTATGTGTTCCATTCACTTCGTTATTATGTTTTTTTATGGAAACAAAGATAAATCATTCGCTGAACTCCTTGGTGCAGTTAAAACTGTTCAAGCTCTTACAAATTAGTGGCTTCTGTTAGTTAATAAGACCCAATGGGTCATATACGTGTTTTGTGTTTTTTCGGCCTCTGGTCCCAGCATTTGTAATTTCCTTAATATGGAGATTGGCGTTCTCAATTGAATGATCATTTGATTGTTACATATAGAAATACATACAATGTTCAATGGCATGTGCCGTACGCATCTTTTTAAACGCATTTTTTATAATATTATGACATGTATCCCTGCTCAATGTGGCTGTGCCTGGTTCATAAGTTGACCGGTTATGTGCTATCTCGTTTGAAATGGCCACTCATCCCTGTCGATATGGATGCTACAAAATATACCTTACAAATGTTTTGTTTAGCCTAGTGGAATATTGAAGTGAAATCATCACCTCTTATTATCATCAATACTATTTATGATTTTACTTTTTTGGAACACAAGTTCAAATGCAGCTATTGTGAATTGTGCAGTGAGAGTGAAAATTCAGCAATAAGGCATTGCATGCGAAGTCACGACGATGAGAAAATTTCTGATCTTCATTTCTTCAAATCAGAGGACAAACTAAAATACAGAATATGTTGTTTTAAAATTAAAGGAAGTGAGTTAAACTGAAATCCGAAATCAGTGTATATTAATCAGGAGACAGGAAAACTTAACATTCCTACACAATGGTGTGGCACAAGTCCAATAAAAAAAGAGGTGTAAAGTAAACAACAGTTCAAAATCAGTTCATAACAAGGTATTAAATGACATTGACAACAATTCGTCTACATGTGAAGGTTAACTCGGATAGTACTCTTGGTAGTTATCGAATCAGAAAAAACATATGCGCACAACAACTTGTTGACTTTCATTCTTATTTAGTTTGATGACTATATCACAATAATTCATTTAGTTTTGTATAGACGCCATAACATTTTGAACTAACGAACAGGTAAGCGATGTTTATATAGGTTTGACCGGGTATAAGCTATATACATCAGTTAACGGTATTCACCGCTATTCTTTCGAATGGGATAGTTCCCTCATTGGTATTACTTATTGAATGGACTATATAGAGGATCTTACATGAGTGTCTTTTCATATTGAATTTATTTAACGAGTTGAATAAAAGTGATAAAATACGAGGCTCTGTCGAGTATTTTATTACTTTTATCCAACGAGTTTTATAAATTTAATATGGAAAGACACGAATGTAAGATTCTTTTTATCACATAAACAAAAAAAGCCATTTAAATAAGCAAAACTAAAAATAGTAGACCCGCTTCCCCTTAAGAGAGAAGAATATTGAGGTGAGTAATGCGGTTAAGAATAAATGAGCGTCTTAACAAAGTGCAACACAGTGACTGTATTTCAATTACATTTAATTTAAGGTTGAAAACGAAAATGAGCCGAGACGGGTATATTTGAACGGTAATAATGTCACGGACCTTTTTAGAAGCCCTACCCAGTCTTGAAATTAGTTAGGTAAGGGGAACATACTCGTACTAAAAACGGGAAACGTCACGTACATTGTGACGTCATGTTTATGTTTTGACGTCATCACTACTTCGAATATCCGGGATGAGATGGATGAATGTTAAAGAGATGCGATTTTGAAACTCAAAATGCATTAAAATTGTGCAGGAAGTGTTAGCCTATGCTCTGTTTAAATGTAGGTTTGTGTTTATTTATTATATTTGAATTGAACTGCCTTTGTAAATTCTCGTTGAGATTTTTAAATTCGACTTGTCCATCGATCTGACCTCTACCAACAAATACCAACACTATAGAGAAAGAAATACCGCTGACGAAAAAAATCGCGGTCGGCCATCTTTGTTTATTTTTTTGACAGCGCGTATGAATACATAAAAATAGTGATTAGCCCCTCATTTGAATACTTATTCTATTGCTGAGCAGTGTAATAGGGGATTAAATAGCCAGCGAAGCTGGCTATTGTAAATACCCATACCAATAATGTCCACGTGCGTATCTTCGTCGAGTCTCTGCCGGTACTAATGCTTTCAGAAAAAGTTATTTCCGGTCAAAAATTTCAGGCAGTTTTCCGAGGTGAATGGTCCTTTGAAAATAAAAAATAGTAATCTGTAAACGGTTGCCCCCTATCATTTTCTTTCGAATTATAACCATCTTTAAAAATATTCAATAAATAAAACAAACTATTTAAAAAAAACAGGGAAGTAAGAAATACGCTACTGTACTGGATACACGGCGCCAATACAAGACGTGATGTCATGACGTCACAAATAACAGGAAATGACGTCATACCAAAAGTACGCCAAATAGACTCATGACGTTACGTTGCAAGGTATAACAAATTAGTATAATATAGGTAAAACTCCAGGTTAGGGATGCATACACTTATTCCAAACATAAACCACACATACATAGCCAATCTAAAATTTTGAATAATTATTATTTCTGGTCTTAAATTTAAAGAGGAAAAGTGATCAGTTGCTGATCAATAACTATCTTTGTATATTTTATAACATATAAATTCAACTCATATTTAGTAAGTTTCTATCTGAAACATAGCTTAGCAGATATCCAATGTGTATTTAATCCCTCATTTAGGCGGTGCCTTAGTTCATATTATCGTTTTAATGTAATGGGCTTTATTACACTCTCACATCGTGATTTATGTGATAAACCAACCTTTGGTTATCATTCACATTGTAAGTGTTAAGATAGAACGTTAAAAGTAGTTCTACAACACCTGTTATTGAAAGTCGACGACAGAATGGTTGGAGTCTCCGCATCTTGAGCAGTAATATATGGGCCGAATCCCAGGCAAATTTTGCCTTTTGCCAGGATAATATATAGGTAGTTTTAATGCCATAGAACAAATGTGGATGGGACATAAAATGAAAATACTGGCAGGACAACTTTATTTACAGGCGTACTGCACATTTGTGGTTCAGAAAGGTCTGTCGCCGTTACATCCATAAATGAACCGTCATTTATGCCACTAACATCAACCAAATCTCCATATTCGTAAGAAATTTCCATCTTTAGAACGTCGTCTATTATCTATAACACATTCGTTAAGAGACCATGTCACAATATTTTAAGTCGTTTAGAGTGCAAGACATTCCCTCAAAATCAGAAGCTTCACATTTTACGACCTGTCAGACATGTACGTGTATCAATACAAGTATTATAGCAAAGATAGTTCTTATAGATCAGTATCTGGTTGTATTAACTCATTTGTACTATTCATATTGCGATATATTAAACATAATTAGTATTTTCTTTCATTTTTCGCAAAACGTGACTATTTCAGATATAAATATAAACTTGATACATGCGTTTAATTATATTTTTAGCGTAATCATTTAGAACAAATACTTAATTGTCGATGTGTTAAACAATCGAATCAAGTAAAACGTTATTAGAGGGGTAAACTAGACACTGCAGTACTCAAAAGCGTGCTGCCCGATGTGTAAAGTTTCCATGGTATTTTCGCGAGGAGGCTATAACAGGCTGTCGTCTGGACTTGCGTTACGCTTTGACATCGCTCCCTACCAGTGGTAGATATATAATCATAAACTTGTCGTGAAACTTTTTATTTACACAGGCACGTGATTCATAATTTTCTGTAAAGTTCTTTGCATGCTGTGAAATGTTTCCTAATGTATATTTGTCACTGATCGTACATCTGCATGGACATTTATGTATAATTCACTTAGTTAAAAGAAACAAAGCTCATAACACAAACATGTAACAATTCATTTCTTGTCGTTAGTGTTGAACGGAGTTCATCATTTACTTGCCCTCCTTGGAATTCGTTGTCATGCACAAGCAAATCGGCTTCTATTCTTTTGTGTGGTATTGTGCGTGGGGTGATACAAAATTATGAAATTAATGATTTTATTTTTAAAGTTTACGTACATGAGCTCTATTTTACTAGCAATTTCTAAATGTCGCGTAAATTTACGCGTATATATCTACCTTACGCAAAGTCGTTAGTCTGTTTTACTAAACGATCGCATGTACTTGCATACATTTACGCAAAATATTGAAGATTGAACGCAAGTCGGGACACAATATAACCAATATAAGGGGACCAAAACGTATAAATATACATAAACGGTTTAAAACAACAAGTGACGGTCTTAAACAACAAAGGGCATTTTGAAATAACATGGGACGGTCAAAAATCAATAGTGCGTGTTAAAAACTCTTCACTTACAGCCCAGCTAGGGTGTTCTGACAGTGACGTCATCGTTAATGTGTACCCAAAAGATTAAAACCATTGCTTAAACAGGTAGAGTTTAGTTTGGTATTGAACTATTGGTATAAGCGTTTATACTTGTTTTTACACCGTACTAGTGGATTGTTCCACTGCGTCACTGTATTTTTTATCCTAACTGGACTATACGTCCATATTTGTCATTTAGGGTTGCCCAGCCTTGGCGTAGACATAAGCCTAAACTTAAATAAAATACTAAACTAAAATATCTTTGTATCACGCATTTACGCAAATGTCATCGACGTACGCAATATTTTAGGAAATCTTAGGTTTACGCAAGCTTAAATGGTTTGTTAAAACAGTACCTTGAACCTGAAGTATCATAAAAGATTAGGTGCATTTAATGCCGATGTATACGTATAACATACAATGTTCTACGATCACAAAAACACAGCTTCTGTTCTTTTGTAAGGTATTGTACATGTTTTCAGTTTCAGTTTGATGGAGCTATGGGTTTTGTCCTTGGGATATGGGTTGGTCTCGAGGACATATCTGCCCTCTAGAAAGGTGTAGATCATACATCCAACCTTCTTTCATGTTTATCTGGTCCATTTTATGATTAAAATAATGAAGATAATTACAAAACGGTGTCAATTGTATGATTTATTTTGCAGTGAAGTCAAGCAAAAAATGTAAAATGTGTGTATAATGTTGTTAAATATTTTACTATTGTTTACCGCCCTGGGTATTCGACTACTTGCGAATCGGATAGCTACTCGATCCGTCAACTTTACATACATGTATTCATGTATAAATTTCATGAGGGAATATGCGAAAACGTTTTATTGTCCCGATATTTCGCATCAAACCATTTCCTCACATGTTGTCGGTGTTTGCATAGCTTGTATCTTTACATTTAAGAGAAAGAAATGCAAATCAACTTCTTGTGACTAATATTACTAATCGTCTTAACAGAAATTTTAAATCACGATTACCTTTTTGAAGCTGCTTTGGGACAGAAATCATACATCAAGCTATTTCCAAAATGGTTGACTTATGATCAAACCATATAAAAAATAAACATGCAGTGCATATGTTACCTGATACATTGCTCTACTATAAACATGGTTCAGCGCTTTTGTTCAGTAGAATCGTGTAAGCATAAAGCATAAACAATTGGATGTTCTCTGTTCTGGTACTAGTATTCACGAAGCACCTCATCTAATAGTATGACAAGAATGCGAAGCAGGGCACTGTTTTATCAAAGCATTTACGCAAATCGTAACTTTACGATCAGATTTAAATTCTTTATAATACTTTTCCAACTATAAAGTGTGGTAAATGAAGTTGTAATACTAATAAAGATTCAGCTAATAAATACCAACAAACAATATACATCACCAATGTAGTTGTTAGTTGTTAAAGAATTATACAGAATTTAAATTTGAACGAAAGTTTACGATTTCCGTCAGTACGTTGATAAAACAGTACCTGATGCGTAAACAGTAGCCAACATATACAAAATATACATTAAATATTACTTTGTTTAAGCAGGATATATTTTCATTTCAGACTCGTCCATTGTTTCATCATGGCCCATCCATGTAAACCAGTTTAGACCCATTGCATTTCCGGTATCCATATATTCTCCGTTCAAATGGGCTTGATGGCATTGGTTGAACCACCATGCCCCATGATAAGAAACCGCGCAATTCAATGTGTCAGCATTGTCATTGTCCATGTCCTTAGTGGTAAATTTCATTTGATCATGAATTGCTAAACTATCGCCCACGTCACCATGGAAACCACCAATGTTTAGAGCGTATTGTAATGTTTCATCTTCAATTGAGAAGTCATCGTACTCGGCGTATCCAGTCTCCCCGTTTGGTGCTGTGAGATCTATTCTTAAACGATACGGTGTGTTGCTAGTGAGCTTCCAGATATGATCATTTCCCAACCAATAACTCCCGGACAAATCACCAAAACCCTCTCTGTATTCAGACCATGTTTTGTAGAAATCACTGCCATCTATTCTACGTTGTATGATTGTCCAGCCACCAGGTGGTGTGGTCATATCACATCTTACTTCTATTCCCTCGGTACCCGAACCAACAGGGAAAATACGATACACGCCCGTGTCATGATTTCCATTATCATATAATTCTTTGCAATCACCTGCAGCGATATAAAGAAATATGAAAATATATAAAACATTGTTAAATAAGTTCAATGTCATAATAAATTCCCAAGTGTCTTCCTTATGCATCTGCGTAACATGCGTATTGTGTTGTTACTAAACCGGAAAAAGTTGACAAACCAAAAATGACAAACCATTGTATAACTAAGGGTATAACGTTACTAAAGATTCTGATATTTTATTTTGATTCTAACAATTACCAGTGGTACTGTGCAAAGTAATGTAGTATCTTTGACTCGTTTATTTACCTGCATATTATCATAAAACAAGATGTCACATAACTGTCTACGGAATAGGAAACGTTCTTTGTCTGTATAGGTAAAACCGTCGGTCATGTAAGAGAATGTACATACACAGTTCCGAATGACGGTAAGAAACAAAAAAAGGTATGAGAAAACAAGGCAGGGAAGGTAGCACTCAACCTAACCAACCGAGCACAGAAATCAGAAACACCACAACAAAACTACCTTGAGCAATGCTCACACATAAGTCAAAGAAACAATCAAAAATCGAAGTCCCTGCCGAAAAAATGCAGGATGACCCAGTTTCACAAAGAAATTATATAATAGTGGTTATTGCATGAGACCGAATGAAACGCAGCCAATACTCGACCAAATTTCCAAGGCCCCGCTGCACGGCGATCCAACCACCCAAACCCGTGCCACAACGGCGACCAAATGAGGCACAACCACGCCCTGGCTGAGTTTAAAACACAAAGGACAGTGACCTAACGTTAATACGACTAAAAGAGGCACAACTACAACTTGACCCAGTTTGCAATAATATGCAAAGTAGGAATAGGGCGAGAAAACCTGTACTTCCAATATAATATAACTGTTATATATAATTTTATACATATATTAATTTTAATCTGCTGCGCAACTTGTTTGATCAAATTTCCTAACTACGGTTCTATTTCAACATAAAACGACATTAAATATAAGTGCCCTCATGTACTATTACAGTTAATGAGAATACTAAACCGGCAATTTTAACAATTTTACTGATATCATAACAAGTAATCTGCTGCTGACCTACTGCTAGTACATTGTCAACACACTATCTTAGATATTGACTGACCTAACTGACAAGACAGCTGTACTTATGTGGTAATGACATATCGATGGCTTAGAGTTAGAAGGTCGTAAGTGCCACTTAAGATTCATACATATTTAGAATAAGCATCATAATAAGCCCATTTTCATAAAAATCTGAACTTGTCAAGTTGACCAAATTGAAGTTGTAAAAGTTTGTTTTACCATAAGTAAAGAGTAAATGTCAGACAGTTTTTCCCGTGTTTTCTCAATATATCGATTTGGTAGTTACGACCTTCTTGTTCTAAGCCATCGATATGGTATGTTTGGCACACTGTCTGACCAATTGCCGAAACATTGACTGACAAAGTGCTGGTCCGCCAATGACCCACTACTAAGATTATGTCAGTATAATATCAACCCAACTGACTGACATGCAGCCAAAACAACGACTGGTGTCAACAAGCTGTTTTAACAAAGACTTACATGATGCTGTCCCATTACTGGCATACTGTGAATACAATGATTGACATTCAGTCGACCTATTAACTGACATACTAAATATTTTGAAGATAAATTTTTACTTCATTTAAATAAATAGAACAATATCAAATAGAAGCCTTCTAGTGAATTATTTAATGTCAATGATGCAAAATATATTTATTCTAATAGTTTTTTTATGTAACATGTTATTAATTGTCTATTTTTCAGTGGTGATACATGTGGCTATTATTGTCATTGATTGTAAGCACAACTGTAAATGCATTACACTTTATTGTTTTGTTTCATATTCAATTAAAAGTTTCAAAAAAATTAAACTACTCATTGCCCATAACATACTATGTCCTTCCTGTAACATGCATGTCTGTAATGTAACATCGTGTGTTAAGTCTATTATATGTTGCTATACCAGTGATTTTGATAAACAAAGGCTGTCTTTTATACTAAAAGATATAAAAAGACGCAACACAAGAGCTTCTATTACGAACTTGTTTAGAATTAAAAAGATCACGGCACCTTAATTACGATCAAATTGCAAATTTGGAAAAAGGTTTCTCAATAATATCATATGTTTTTAACTGTTTCATGGTTATTAAATACAAATGCACTATTATGATAAATGAGTCGAGTTCTTTTCAAATAACAAGAACATTTCTACCTTTGTATATTAGTGTTCAATATATTGCATGATACAAATGCGTTACAGGAAGGACATTTCAACAAACCAAGCAAAAAAAACTCCTGCAGTCTTATGAAATATGGAATATTTGATGTGGGATTTGTGTACTTAAGCATAGGTTATGCATTAATGCATCATTTAAATAAGAAAAAAGATTAAATCCAATACTTTTTTAAACGAAACATCTTCGAGCTCAAATGTTGCAAAATTATTGACTCTTATAATGGGGTATTAAAGCGAAACTGGTGTGTACAAGTAATCTCTCTTTTTGAATGCCATGTTACATGTCTCCAAAAAGCATTCACAAAGATAAAATTATATAATACAGTTATTTAGTGATTTTATACATGAGCGGGTGATGTTGTAAGTACAAAATCGAAATTTTGAGAACACAAGAAATCAGCTGTCCAAAAATTGCTCTTTACTTATGGTAAATCAAACTGTTTAAACTTCCCGCTGGTCAACATGACAAGTTCCGATTCCGATTTTCATGAAACTAGGCTCAATAGCGGCGCATCGTGGTTCATGTTGTACAAATATACCAGTCTTAGACAGCGATATTAAAAGTAAATTGTTACTTACTCTGTGACGATCTATACGCCATGGTTCCAGGAGACAAAGGCAGATCTGTTACACTATTTGCATACCAAGTTGTGCATCCACTGCATACTCGTGTATCCTTATTATAGAACAACGTTTCACAAGGTATGTCCATACACAATCTCAAACAGCTTATGGTACTCCTAGTTTCTACTTCTATCGCTACGTCCGTAGTTAAACAAGACAGTCCGTCCAAGTCCGTACTTCTGGTATACATTGTATCTCTTTCTAAAGTGTGTACTCTACCCAAGTATAAAATACTCATTGTCACGTAAAAGGCTGTCAATGTAATGCAAAAAGACATGATACATATATTAGTATTGAAAGTATAAGCAACCGAAATTCGCATTTATAACTCAATCCGCAAATATTTTTTTAAAAATGATAACACACTATATTGATAATTTAAACTGTAACATTTTTTGCAATATGTCAACCAGAATACAGGAAACATATTCTGTAATTCTAGTATTTTGTTCTATCACGGTACGCCTTCGGAGTGTTGATGTATTGAAAACCATCAGCATCTACTTTCATTGACAATTAAGATTTAAAATAATAGTTCGATTTTACTGACGTCAATTCATGATACATTGATACATGTCTGACTGTATTTCATTGTAAATATTATGTTATCAATGTAAATACTTTTGTTACATCGGAAATCAGCTTAGAATAAGTTTTAAACAAACTCCATCAATGTAGTGAATGGAGTTCAATATGTTCGTGATTGATGTTTTCGAAATATAATTGGTCGATTGGAAAACTTCGTACGTGAAACCTATTGTATTATATTCAGGATGTCGATTAATAATGGGAATGTTATGTCATGACATCAAAATCAACAGGGTTCATGTACTGTTGCTGTCGAAATTCCGTATAAAGTGTGAAGATCCTTGGGCAAAGCATTCTAGAGCTATTGAATGGAAACCATTTGGTCTACTGACTGACTGACTGACTGACTGACAGACTGACTGTCAGACATGTACAAAGCAATATATTCCCTGATCAAAGATATAATAAGGTATTTATCAGAGAAATTGCACTGTTTATGAACTCAGTTTGACTAAGCGCTGTCGTCGTAGCTGTGTGGCTTTGGTTTGTGTCCTACTATTTACTTATCACTACATCGGGTGTCAAGTGCTGTGTGGCGGCTGTAAAAAGTCGCCCCATACTTCACTTCAGTGTAGTTATCACTTATAGTTACCTCCCTTTATGGCTAATTATGCACAAAATTCAAAGTCCGCTGTGTGTCATTCATTGCGTAGTGAGCATATAAGGTTCACTTGAAGCATCCATTTTTGGGGATGTGGATGGCTTGTGCTATGTCTGAATCTTGCGTGTGTGGCTAGGCGCTGCCGTCGTAGCTGTGTGGCTTTGATTTGTGCCCTACTATTATATTGTGACTGTCTTGAATGATTGAGTTAAATCTCACAACAATTATGTTGGGGTTTTTTTAGTACGAAATCATCAACAACACATTTGTTTATATTCTAATATTTTATTTTTCTTCTTGTGTCCATTTTTTATCATACATAAAATAAATAATAACAAAGTAGTTTGAATTTAAAATGATCAACAAATGAATGAGTAATATACAACATTGGAACTATATACAACTTTATGGGAGATGAAATAAAATGAAGACATTTAAAACAACAATACGAAACATGTATATATGGATTCAATGATAAAATGCAACTGATGAACAACAAATTAAAATATTCAAAACAATTAAAAATAAACTTTTCTTAGTAGCTTATTTTTCATTTATTTTTAGAGTGAAATGAGACCATTGATTTTTAACTCAAGTTTCTTAACATATTGACAGTCTTCACAGAACATAAATACAACGAAACAACCAAATATATAAACATGACACATTTTACACAAATACATAATTTATAATAATTTGTGAGCCTCAAAAACATGCTCAATATTACAAAAACGAAGTGTGTTAACAGTTTTTGCTGCAGTTTTTTTTAGATACGCGGAAAATAATTTCCATTTATTATTAGGATTGGTCAATTGGTTTGTCCCCTATCGTAAAAGAAACTGCAGCAAATGCCTTTAATTTGACTGTCAGTTTAAAATGATAAAGAAATGGCCTCAGTATGTGCACCAAAATCTGGTAAATAATAACAAAGACAAAATTCCACTTCCGCACATAACTTAACACTTTCTCCACATGCGGAGTAAAGTTCGCAGAAGTTTTTAACTAGATCAAGAATTAACAGGGAACAAATATATACAAATTCAACAGATTCCGACAGAAATGTCTACACTAATTAAAACAGACAACTAAAATAAAACAATCAAAATGGCACCAACAATCTTGAAGCACCAGTGATTTCTTCTATTCCACATACATTGTATAAATAAGGCCACAGTTTAATTCTTATATTCAAATTTACAGGATTTTTTTACATTTTGCTGTTTGGAAGGAGGGCATGGACAAACAACAAGGGTCACTTTAGGGGCCCTAGGTAATTCACCGAATGGCAGGTAAGCTCCTTATAGGACCATTTTTGGCCCCTTTGTCATTTTTTCATTACCTTCCCCCGATTCAAAAATATATCTTAAACCTACAAATAACAATTCGTTGCCTTAATGAGCAGAAATTTACAATTGTCAAAATAATTATTATAAATTGGAGATAATGTGACTTTTTTCATACATGAACAGAAATCAGGATTTGTCCCCTATTGTCCTTGGCACTTAAATCACATGCTGATATTGAAGTAGCGTAAGTCTTATTGTTTGATTTTTGTTTGCATGCAAAATATCAAGAGACCAAATACAACTAATAATCGGATTGCATAAAAATAATATTGGTTTTGTTTTGTAGCATAAAATATAATATTGATTTTGTTGCATAAGTAACAAGATGCATAATAAACTTAGGCAATGTTGAATAAATTCTCAGATTATTCTTCCCTGCAAGCCCCTAATTTTTAGTCATGTGACTCCTATTTTTTCATGTTGTTTCTCATATTTTTATCACATTTAAAACAGAATGTATCAAAATTAGGAATCCTGCAAAACTTTGTGTTTACCAGTTGTAGTCCAAACTATCAGCCTAATATTTAAGGTGATAAATAAAATTATGTTTAAACAACAAAGAATTAAACCCAGTCCGAATGGATATTGAAACACAATATAAAAGGTTCCCTTCTTTTTCATATGAATTTTAAAAAAAAAATGTGCATAAAATATTTTGAAGATATTCTGATAATTTATTCAAACTGGCCTAATATGTAAGTGGGTATGGCTTAACAGTCACATATTAGCACTCATTAAGAGGGATAGGACAAAACTATTAAAATTGATGATTCTGAGAAGTCAATTAAAATAATTCTGCACCAACCCCCGACTGCCTCACTTCTCAGGCGTTTTAAGGTACTAAGGTAAATACCACAGTAGAGAAGATAATATGTATAAGTAGATTTAGCACCTATTATAATAGGTCATAATAAATTGAATCCTAGCTTATTGTTCCTTTTCCCTCGATGCCCCTATTTTTTGCCTCTATTATAATAACATATTTATTATCTTTTTAATATTATTCTTATCTCAAAACAAAGGAAATAGGACAATCTACGACAACGTTTTCATGTTTATAGACATTATTTCTACAACGTTGTATACATGACGACATTGCATGTCAAATATCATGTTAAGTAAAATGCAGGAATGACAAAATACTAATTATACAAAAGTTGTGTTGTTCACAATTTGCTATTTTGTCAACAAGACCACTGAATGTTGTATTTCATTTAAGTTTTCTACCATCTTATTGCGTTTTCCACCTTTGGGACTCAATTAAAATGCTTAAAATGCATCATGCTACAGATAGATAGGTTACCAAAATATTGTTTTTTGAAAACAGAAAACAGTTGTTTGAGACATAATGAGGCTTTGAGAAAAAATACTTTCAAGAATTCTTGGAACATAAAATCTAGGAATCAATTTATAATGACCTTGTTTATGAAATGAAAGTAGTTCTGAATAATCTTCTACATGTCTGTATAACAATTTTCATAACTACCAATCTCATTAAAATCAGATCCTAACATTGGCTTCATTCCTTAACACTGTTAGTTAGATCTGACAACACTACAGAAGAGGTCACGTTCAAATGACCTCTTTATTGCATGTTGTAATGTGGCTATTCACCTGTATGTTTAGAGAGTGTATAGTACGCTAAACTCTATATGTATAAAGTTTAAACATCTCTGACTGTAAACTACAGCAGAGATTCTCTGCACCTTTAGATTTGTGAAAGTTTTGCAATTTGATTAGATGATTTTAAGTTCACATCGACATGACCTCATATGCAGAGTAGTCAGATCCTTTATCAGTGTAAAGGAATGGAGCAAATGTTAAGGTCTGACTTAAATGAGATTGCAAAACTACATCACTTCCTGATCACTGTCAGATCACTTCTGGATCAATTAATCCTGATATCACATATATCCACAGTTTGACGAATCCATGAATAGTAATAATCCTTTAATACCGATCAACTCACATTATAACGCCATCATAAAGACCATATACATGTATCAGTCACAGTGGCAAGTACAGGGTGTTAAAAATGTCTGTTCCCAAAATTTAAATTTATACTTATTTTCACCTAAGCTATGTGCACAGTGTACAATTTTAATTTCTCATTCTGGTAGCTTTATTTAATGCCAGAAAGTTTAAAATGATGATAGAAGTTATGTTATCATTCTATCAAAGAACCCTCTGGAATATAACTTGAATATTTTACGTTCTATGACATCAGAGAGTTCTATGACATCAGAGAAATAAATCGGTAGTGAAACTTTAACATTGAGAAAACAAGCTTTTTCAACACCCTGTATGTCATTGTGTCAGTGAATTTGACCAATGTCTTCGAGCACAGTTGTCTGTTGCCTTAGTGCCTTATTCAGTTTACTCCCGTTCATTGAAATATAGAAGACATGTATTACCTTCCCTGGAAAGCGCTATGTAGCACTTTGATTAGGCAATGGACATCAGCTTAGTTTCAACTTAATTGTGTAGTTAACAAATACTCCATAGTGTAGACTTTTGTCATAGCAACTGATGGCTCACTGTACCATTATGATAGTTGATGGTAGTTCTTAAGACTAGCAATACTGTACTCTATTGTAGCAATAGTTTTTGTGCATTTTAACTGAAGTCGACTGTGCACTAGTGAAAGGGTGTTTTACTCAAGCTACACTAGACTGTTTTCACTGTATTCAAGCAAATAGACCACTGTATGCTAGTAATACTTCATTGTATTGCAGCCAAAACTCCACAGTATTCTTTTGACAGTCAACAGAATTCTAGAAAGAATTCTAGCAATAGTTGTCTGCATTCCAGCAATACACAACTGTATTCAGGGATATTCAACAGAATTCTAGCAGTAGCACACTGTATTCTAGCGTAGTTTAAAGTTGCATGTCCAAAATGTCAGAAATATTCCTGAAATATACTTGGGTCCACGTAGTTGGGTCTTGGTATTCTGAAACAACCCTCGCTTGTCGTGTCTTGTAACCTATAATAGACAAACATCAATACATCATAGTTGTAACAAAATAAAACTGGTATGTGTATTCTATATACTTTCATTATGAAAAATTATTTTTCACAAATTTTCTGTTTAATGTTTGCATCGATTTGACGTTTAATGAATTTTTTTAGTACAATAAATAAGTATATGGATCTCACGACTATAACAATGGATGAGTTTATCTATTCATTGAAACCAACGTTTCGGCTTAACATTAATATAATGAAAAAATTCCACTGAAGTTCAAATAGCAGAACATGACAATTCTTGCACCATTATGGTGGTACACATAATTTGAACCATGGCTGCCTGGCATCATCGCTATATGCCTCCGCATCAGTAGATGCCGGGGCATATTAAATAATTCAAAAATAGAAGAACGTACATTTTCATGAAGACAGGGTTCTCAAAGATTGGAATGTTACTGATTGTAGGCAT
The DNA here is from genome assembly GCA_963678985.1 of Spisula subtruncata. NCBI lineage: Eukaryota > Metazoa > Mollusca > Bivalvia > Venerida > Mactridae > Spisula > Spisula subtruncata. Next base: position 5,223,389 of record OY787673.1, on the reverse strand, counting down.
TGGGAAAAGTTGCGGCTCCACACTGTAATAACAACAATAACAACAATATTAGAACATGTGCCGTTACGAGAGACAAAAATATCGCACAGTGTAAACAATAGATTTAAGCTGGTTTAAGTCTTTGCTACATGATAAGTAAAGTAAAATCAATAGAAAAAGCTAGATAAACGATGGATACTCAAAACAATCTTTTTTGTAAATTCTCGATTTTCAAATTGTCGCGCAAAATTTTCCCAACTTTAAAGGCACAGGCAGTTAATTTTTTTTTCAAGAAAAATCACTGCCACCCAAACCGGGTGATGAAATCATTGTATTTATTTACCCGTTAGTGTTCTCCTTCTTGCGCCGTCTCCTGATACAGAATAGCACCACGCTAACAACAACAAGCAGAACAGTACCAGCCGAACTTGATACAGCAACAACTATCACCAAAAAATTGGTTTCTTGAACAACTGTAAGAAATAATAAAATTTGATTTATTACGAAGTAGGCCATTAATACGTACACTATATACTAAGACACCAAAGTTGCAGCAACACAATCAAAGAAAGTTAAGGTACAAGAATTTAATCGTGACGAAACAGTATAACCACTCCTGGGGCCTTATTCATCAACTTTGTAAGACTAAAACTCAGACATAGACTTAAAATTAACAAAATTTATAATCACTGCCATTTCTTTGCAATTAGATTTAACCATGTGAAATTTTATCTAATTATTTGTGTTACCCACTGAACATGTATACCTACTTTATATCAAAGTCGATAACTTTATAACATCATGAGAGCAAATAGAACATTTGAAAATGTAAAGTCTAAGTCTGAGATTTAGACAGAAAAATAGACATGATGGTATAGGAGCAATGGAATTTTTGTAAAGGGGAACAACTGTATTTGGATGATCAATAAGATTTCAAGTATATAAAGAGTTACATACCTTTTTCAGCACAGACAACATCTGAGCCGCTCCATTGACTGTTCTCTTGACATGTTCGAACATAATTTCCCTGTATCAATTCATGGTTCTGATTACATGTAAATGTTGCAGTTTCTCCCTCTGTGAAGCCAGTCAACGTTAGGTTACTATTTGGTGGTGCATCTAGATACGGACACCGTACAACTGTAACAGAATAATTGTATGTGCATAAAATACTTGTTCAAATTACAGTAAAATCATAATTTTTTGCGGGGGATTAAATTTAGAGGATTTCGTGGTTCACCTTCAACCACAAAATCAAATTTGATCGAACAATGATTTTGACCCTGGTTTTTCATGCTTATAATGGATCGAAATTCCTTGTGGAATAAAGTTTCCCACAATATATCAGGGACTCCAAATGTATATCAAGTTTTGATATCAAATAATATTTAAATTTTTTGGAACAGGATTTATTACATAATTATCACTGGCTTAGAATGAGAAGACTGATACATATTTAAAATCAGTATCACAAGGCACTTTTTTATGAGCATATTTTCATGAAAATCAGAACTTGTCATGTTAACCAAACGGAAATTGAAACAACTTGTTAAACCATAAGAAAAGAGTATTTTCAGACAGTTTTTTCTTCTTTTCTCAAAATATCGATTTTTTATTTACAACCTTAAAAGTCTAAGCCAGCAATATAGCTGTACTCCCTATTGAGGTCTCAGTGCAAAATTATGGTAACTACATCAATTTATAGAGGCATGTACCTTAGTACTGAGCCCTCAAATTATACAGTAACTGTTGCTATTGCAAAACTTACCTTTTTCATCCAGTTGTTGTTGGATAGCTTTAAACTTTTCAGTGAATTGTGCAGTGGTTTGAGCTATAGATTTCATCCTGGTAACTCCATAGTCAAACTTGCATTGTTCATTATCACCACAGATTTCATACGTGTCATTAGGTAGATTGATATCTGCGTTCTCGTCAATAAATACTGGTTGAAATACAATATCACTAAACTCCACGCTCTCTGTAGATAGAATGGATTCATTCTCTGGCACTTTCCCTGAAATATCATCATATAGCACATGAATTTCTTATACTACACATGTGTGATATAAAGTTATACTACATGGGTGTGTTTTTTCCAATAGAATGTTGTGTATTTGCATTATTTGTGTCATATGATATAAAGAATCTATCACTAGTTATCAATTGAACTATTCATATTAAACTCGTTCAGGAAACCAAAATTAACAAATTCTTTTTACACTCAGTCTATTCATTTACAACCCCATAAAATTAGTTGCTTTCCAAAACAATCCTTGAACCATTCTTAATACAGTAGTATAGATAATAAAATGCTGAGCATAAAGCCTTTATTTGCCAATCAGCATTCTGCTAAAATATGGCTAGTGTATGAATGTCTCCACCCATATTTGAACCTAGGTCAGCTGACTAGAATTTAGACAGCAAGCGTGGTAAGCAATGAGCTATGGCATCACCCTTCCAAGTAGTCCAATAATTTGAGAGTTTGTCCGATTTTTTAACAATATATTATGAAAAAGCCAAAAATCTGCTTTTAAACAAATTTTCTCTGACATCGTAGGCACTTGTTTATACTTACAGGTCATTCCAAAGTCGTAATGAATTTGTCTCATATTTAGAGAGTCAGGTAAGACCGTCTCATTCTTGGAGATAAAATCATCGGACGGGTTACTGTTGTAGTTCCCTAGTAATCCACGCAACTCTCCTAAAATAATCACAACAAAATAAAACATAATAAAATTGGTAAGCCAGTTAAAATAAAGACATTATTATCATTAAAACAAAGCGGCGACTTTATGCTCACCCAAAAAAAATGTTTGGGGGAAGCATAAAAATATATTATCATTAAATAATTGAAACAACCATAAAATTTATAATAATAATGGACTATAATGAAAATAGGTTTGCAAATTATGTTATCTGAAGAAATAAAACCTTATTATTATTATTATATTTTTATTATTACTGTAAATACTCAGCCATAAGTCGGGCGAAAACAGTCCCAAAAAAAGTTAAAAAGTCACCCCGCGACTTATGGAAGAGTTTACTACACTACTACCGATTTTGTCAGAAAATCATTACATTACTCCTGACTTTATCTGAAACTGACCACATCTCCCTGACTTTATCTGAAAATGACCACATTCCCATCAACTTTGTTTAAGAAATAAAAATCTGTTCGCGTTTATTGTTGGTGAATAAAACACGGGCAGGAGTTCGGATGTGGAAAAATTAAATCACGAGTGCGTAGCACGAGTGATTTAATTTTCCGCATCCGAACGAGTGCCCGTGTTTTATTCACCTACAATATACAAGAACAGAGTTTTTATTTCGATTCTAAATACGATAATATCCCGCACTATTTAACTGCGCGCATTCCATTTTCACCCATTTGACATTGAACATAATTCCATCATGAAATTGAGTGGCTTATTAGCTGGTACAATTACCTCCCTCGTTAATGCAAACGACCTTCGTAATTTTCTGAAGGAAATACCACAATTTAAACATTGAAACAATTTTAATAACACGAGTATATTGTCTATTTCATAAAATGAAAAATATAAATGTATTGATTATCAGAAGCTTTAATAAAACTTGGTTTCTAGAGTATATTGGAGTTTCTAAAAATAGATGCGTCATAGATGTAACACTGGATTCTCGTGCAACTCGCCTTGTCATCGTGACTCGTAGTAAATTTTACTATAATGTTTACGTTCATTCATTCATAAATATGTCACGTGATACAGGGCGTAAATAGAAACAGCCAATTTGATAGGTATGTTTTATGGGGGTAATAAAACATGGTTAGGTCCGCTCTATATTTAAACGATTAATCCGCAGATCGTGTTAGAATTGAAAATTACTACACTCCTCCATATTCTGTCTGAAAATCACCACATTCCTCCCAACTTTAGCTGAAAATGACCACATTTCCTTCGACACTTGACACTGAGCACATGATTTCAGCTTTCACAAAAATGGAAAACTATACATGCGACCTATGAAAGGGTTTAGACAAAAACCTTGATTTTTTATTCAAAAGTCCCCCTGCGACTTATGGCTGCATGCGACTTATGGCTGAGTATTTACGGTATGCCACACCTTACATCTTTGGTGATGGGTTCATTGCTTTACACATGCCCGTTTGTCTGTCAATCTATTGGTATTTCAGGTAATAAATACGAGGGTCAAAATTATTGTTCATTGGGATATGATTTTGATGTTCAAGGTGAACCACCAAATCAACAAATATTGAACAGTATATCACATGACTTTTCTTGTATCCCGGTTAGGGAGCACGAATATTCTTATAGGTCACAAACCACCAAATAGAGTTGTTCTTTAACTCAATGTAAAGTGACCTAGGTCAGCCAAAAAAAATGTCAACTTTTTGTCCATGGGGCCCTCTCAAAATCTTTTAATCATTAGAAATAGCATCCAGCTTGAAGAAAATGAAAAAAAAGTAGGGGGTCATGTATCATATAAGAAAAATTTGGTTCGTCAAACGCGGTGAACAGATTTTCTCACATGTACGGATTTACTCACTGTCCGTTAGCCCCAACCTTACTTTCACTTTCACATTTAAGCCAGAATACAAAATATTTCTGAATAAAACCATTTCACTACATCACATACATGCATACAAAGCATTTAACACCAATTTCATGATTCTGATGCTGATTTGTCAAGACATACCCCCATTTCCAGTCGCTTTAAAGTTTTTTAACGGACTATTTGACTGTATCTGAATTTGGTCCGCGTAGGCATTTAGTGGTTATTTACCTTAAGGCAACCCTTTTTGGGTTGTTAAAGTGTTTTTTGCACTTTTTTCAATGCTACTACATATATGCAACACAAAACAATCAATTCTAGACAGATTGGGCATGAATTCCAGAAAAAATTACCAACCCGCATATGCGCCTTTAAGGAGAAATTTGGTCAGCGCCTGTCAAATGGTATGAATAGTGACATGAAATTGGGTTGTATTTGTGCTAAAATGGTATTCTGAACCACAATTTTGCTTTAGATGCCTAATAATATGTCTATTCTTCATATTTAATCACAATTATCCTTGTCTGGTACTAAAATAAGGGCAACATTCACATAAAAATGTCAATTTAAGAAAAAATAAATCTGAACTTTTCTGGATTTTTCATGATAAAAATCTAAATTTTCACTTTTTTAGACATTTTACACAAATAAAAGTGGTTAAAACCCCATCTTGAGTGCATTTCCATTCATTTAAATGCAAAAAAATGAAAACATGATTTTGAAGGAATTTTGCATGTCTTTAGGTCACAAACCACCAAATAGAGTTGTTCTTTAACTCAATGTAAAGTGACCTAGGTCAGCCAAAAAAAATGTCAACTTTTTGTCCATGGGGCCCTCTCAAAATCTTTTAATCATTAGAAATAGCATCCAGCTTGAAGAAAATGAAAAAAAAGTAGGGGGTCATGTATCATATAAGAAAAATTTGGTTCGTCAAACGCGGTGAACAGATTTTCTCACATGTACGGATTTACTCACTGTCCGTTAGCCCCAACCTTACTTTCACTTTCATATTTAAGCCAGAATACAAAATATTTCTGAATAAAACCATTTCACTACATCACATACATGCATACAAAGCATTTAACACCAATTTCATGATTCTGATGCTGATTTGTCAAGACATACCCCCATTTCCAGTCGCTTTAAAGTTTTTTAACGGACTATTTGACTGTATCTGAATTTGGTCCGCGTAGGCATTTAGTGGTTATTTACCTTATACCACACATGTGTAGTATAAAGTATTACCTTTCAAAGAATCTTCTCCGATGAATACAATGATGTTAAGTAGATCAGGAGTAACCTCGACTGTTATAGAGACGCTTATTGGCTCCAACACAACCAGGAAACTGCCGTCGTCTTTGTGAAGTAAAGATATATCTGCAAAAATATGTACACACTTTTATAAACAGAGGCTCCACTATAATAATTATGTTTTGAAATTCAATGTTTTTTATGATAAAATATGATTTTCAAGATTTTTTATTTTGAATGTTGGCTTGATTGTAAAGGCATAAGTAAAAGTAATTTTGTCAGGTTTTTAATAACAGGAATTTAATATGAGAACAATATCTAAATATTAGTAATTTTTGTAAAATTCAATTACTTCTCTATAAGATTTTGGGCCTTTTTGGCAATATAAAATTCATGTACTTTTGAAGTCCTATGAATCAAATTCAAGGTCTTTTCAAGACCTATGCAAACAGTGGCTACTTCATATATAACAATGCAAAAGAATGGAATCCTTGTGAATCAATTAAAAGAAGAAAGTGATAAAAATTTCAGGGTGCACAATAAAATATATTGGCTAACTTACTATTGAACTGTGAGGTAGTTGAATTGGTAGTAGGAATTATTAGTTTATTTACAAGCACTTCTGAGCCTTGTCCCGTCTTCTTGATTTCTACAGTATCACTTAAACCTGGCATTGCCATGGCAACCTGCGTAAATACTGTGGCATTTTGTAGATCACCTGCAAAAATAATAAAATGTTTGATATATATACTTTAGTCCCAAGAAATTAACCTGGCGACACTACCTATGAACATTGGAAAAGGTTTTACATGGCATGTTACAACTCATACTCCAATTGAAACATGTTCTTAGTTACAAAAACTGCTGTAACCTCCTTATTACTGAATGGAAACATATTATAAGGAGGTTTCATTTTCGTACTAAGATCATTTACTACAAGTTGAGTGTGTGTTTTGATGCAAAATTCTAGAAAAGCTGCTTTTCAAGTTTGAGCATGGTGTGTTGATCATATTTAATTTGAGAATGATGATAGCCATTCATATTGCCTATTACTGACCAAGACTTTAACATAGAGTGATCTGATTGGTTGTCCTACTAGTCCTTTAGTCAAGTAAAATCAGTATTGCAGAATACCACCCCAGGCAGACATTTTGTGTTTGAAGTGGACACTCTACCACCAAGCTATCAAGGCTCACATTTTGTATTTCAAGCATGTAACTGTTGATATAAATTATTACTTATCTAGCAAAGCCAAACATGACTGTATTAAATCAAGACATTAATTGCATAATGAGACAAACGGAATGCAATAAATATACGTCAACACGTCAATAATTTAAAACCTAAGTCAAACTTAAACAAAACTAATAAACCTGTGTATAAATCAAGGACAATAAAACTGCTTGCATATTAATTTTAACTCATCAAGGCTGATAATTAGTGAAAATTATTGTAATTTATTGATCATGGACGGTAAATGATCTTGACATCCGCCCACCATCAAGAAATTAAATCAATGAACTTAATTGATTAGAAAAACATCTTATTTTTATTTTAACAAATTCATTTTATGCCAATAGCAATACATAGATTTATCACTCTAGATATGTTGTTCCTCATGGCTATAAAGTCCTATTTAATAAGTGTTTAAAATTTACATGCTTGGCGAATTGGGCACGATCCTGACCTAATCTCAGAGTATCACGAAGACGCACAAGATTTAATACAAACACAAATTGAAATAACGATATTGCACCTTTGGCATGCGGAAATTGATAAATTCAAAGCAAGAAGCTTGTAATATATCATAAATCATAATGTAGTATGTCACTCTTTCTTGAGGGCAGTTTAATTTAAGGCAAACATTTAGTAATAAGTCAAGATACAGGAAAAAGCTTAACTAAAAATTTGGCTTTGGACTACAGAAAAACAGATAACTCTTCCATTAGGCCTAATAACGCCAAGAAGCCGAAATGAAGGTACCCAACTAAGACTGTGTTCAATAAATGCTTATGCCCCACTGGAAGCCTTGTCCATACAAATAGCAAAGTCATTAAGGGGCCATAATTTTGTTGAAATGTTGGATAGTGTTACGTAGCTTTGTAATGTAATGTGTTTATGGTGGTAAACAAGTCAGCCAAATTTGAAATCATTGCCTTCATAGACTAAAAAAATATTTGAGTTGCAACATTTTGTAAATGTCAGAAGATGCCGGGGAAAAAATATGAAGAATTTTTTTTATTTACTTACCCTTGTCATCCTTGGCTTGTACAGCTTCCACTTGTATGACCACAGAATTATGGACATCTGTTACCAGGTAGAAGGAGCCGACACCATTAAATGAATATCCCTTACCATCTAAGGTCACAAGATGGGGGTCTCCACATGCTTGGGCTGAAAAACAATTTGACATTTTTTCATTTTTATCGTTTCTTTTTTCATTATTTTATCTATTTATAATTTATATGTATTAAGATTGGACTTATCTGGTATGTGTTGCCTTAGCAAAGAGCTACGTAGCGCTATCTACGGTAGGTAATCAATGCTTTCTATATTGTAACTGAACAGGAGGTAACTGAATGAAGGCGCTGGGTAGCACTATGCTTAGGCAACGGACGACGATTGTGCATCGAGGTTTAACAACTTACAATGTATATTTATCACTCGCAACACCTCATTTCTGATGGTATGTGTAATAAAATATTTTGAAATGAATGGTACATACCTAGACTAGGAGAGGTATAGTTCTGGCACGTTGTGGCATTTCTATATTTAGTAAAATCTGTACAGTTAGTGTCCGAGTACTGACAACAATGTAGTTTAGGTAGTAGATCAGACTCGAAATAGGAGAAATATGGTGTGATACCATCTCCCTGAGCTTTGTAGTGGTAACGTTGGTAGGTACCAGCCCCTTTAGATAACCGTATATCCATCAAGGCTCCTTTGTTGTCATAGCAACAGGTCTCTCCGCTATCTACGGCCCTAAAATACAAAATATGCATATCATCATACTGTAAAATCATTAATTTTCGTGGGGGATTAAAATTCGTGGATTTAGTGGTTCACCTCAACCACGAACTTTAATCCCAACGAACATTAATTTGACCCATGTTTTATTACCTAAAATGCAAAATCCATGAATTCAAGTCCCAACGAAATTGTATGGTTTACTAAAACCATGAAATTTCGTCCCAACAAAATTAAATGATTTTACAGTATGTAAGCATTTATATTTAGGAAAAGTTAAAAATCTGTGGTCCAAGATAAATCTAAACAAGAAACTACATTGCAGTGAAACCAGGTTTTCAGTCCACTTTCCCCCATTAGCTTTTTTCTATTTTTATTAACAGTGACCTTGACCCAACTGACCCCAAATACAATCCCAAGCTAGGTCTCCATGTCAGCTTGCTGTATACCAAGTTTCATGAAGACATGTCAATCCGAAATCAAGTTAAATGACCGGAAACCCCAATGTTTGACGTTGCCATGGCCTGACATACCCCAATCTACATGTAGTTACTGGGAATTTTATGTTGAAAAACCTGGTTAAATATTAATTAGTTAGAAACTACGACCCTACAAGCTTTTTTTAAATGTAAAGTTTTGAAATTGATTGCATGATTTTAAAAGGAATTGGCTTGAAGAAAACTTGGAACAAAATTACTGTTTTTATAAGAAACAAGGGGAGTAACTGCACCAATTCACTTCAATAAACTTACATGACTGATCTCCCCTTGACTCAGGTACAGAGCAAAACAAGTTTACTTCTTATTAGAGCAGTAAGCCCATTTAAAGAAGTAATTTCTTGCAATTAAACAAATAAGCAATAAAACACAACAAAGAGAGATGAAAAGCGCATTATACATATCCCACACTATGGGACTGTACTCTATACATCTCCAACTCTCAGAATGACAAATCGGGACGTCAATATAATTGTATCGCCAGGCTTGAGCTAATGATGCATAAACAAGCCTTGAAGATGGTGGTAATTGTTGGGTAATTCATGATTTGGGAAATTTTTTACTTAAGTACCATTTTGGACATATTCATATTTTCACTTTTTACGTTTTGCTTATTTTTCTTTGATTCTTCTCAAATTTGCTTGAAATATGGTAATTCACTTTATATCCACACCAATCACACACTACACACTAAAATAAGAGCACACACATACTTACCCCTTATTATATCTCCGAAAACACTTATGAGCATTTTTATTATAAACACAGTTCGTGTTAACACTAGAATTATCACAGTTTGGATCAAGGCTGAAATGCCCCACATCATTTTCCGCTGTCCCCGAAGAACACGGGCAATTTTGTGGACTAATTTTTATAGGTTCCATTGACTTTTCTTTATTAAGCCAATCAAGACACCATTGTTCAGATTTCGCGACTTGTTCATTATTTTTCCACCGTACGGGAAATACATCTGACCATAAACATCTGGATAATCTGAAAAGGTTAAGATAACAAGAGGGCCATGATGGCCCAATATCGCTCACCTGATTATAAACCCTGCACAATTTTCACCCAAAGGAATAATTTGAACATCTTGGTAGAAAACCACAAGATGATGCTACATACAAATTATCAAAACTCTAAGCAGTCTAGTTTTAGGCAAGAAGATATTAATATGTTTTCCCTATATAAGTCTATGTAAAACGGTGACCCCCGATCGGGGCCAATTTTGACCCCAGGGGCATAATTTGAAAAATCTTGGTAGAGGACCACAAGATGATGCTACATACCAAATATCAAAGCTCTATGCAGTGTAGTTTTAGACAAGAAGATTTTTATATGTTTTCCCTATATAAGTCTATGTAAGACAGTGACCCCCGGGGCTGGGCCAATTTTGACCCCAGGGGCATAATTTGCACAATCTTGGTAGGGGACCACTAGATGATGCTACATACCAAATATCAAAGCTCTTAGGCATTGTAGTTTTAGACAAGAAGATTTTTATATGTTTTCCCTATATAAGTCTAAGTAAAATGGTGACCCCTAGGGTGGGGCCAATTTTGACCCGAGGGGAATAATTTGAACAATCTTTGAAGAGGACCTCTAGCTGAGTTTACATACCAAATATGAAAGCCCTGGGCCAAGCAATTTCGGAGAAGAAGATTTTTTAAAGTTTTCTCTATATAACTTTATGTAAAACTAAGGGCCCCCGGGGCGGGGCCAATTTTGACCCCAGGGACATAATTTGAACAATCTTTGTAGAGGACCTCTAGCTGAGTCTACATACCAAATATGAAAGCCCTGGGCCAAGCGGTTTCGGAGAAGAAGATTTTTAAAGGTTTCCCCTATATAACTCTATGTAAAACTAAGGGCCCCGGGGCGGGGCCAATTTTGACCCCAGGGACATAATTTGAACAATCTTTGTAGAGGACCTCTAGCTGAGTCTACATACCAAATATGAAAGCCCTGGGCCATGCAATTTCGGAGAAGAAGATTTTTTAAGGTTTTCACTATATAACTCTATGTAAAACTAAGGGCCCCCGGGGCGGGGCCAATTTTGACCCCAGGGACATAATTTGAACAATCTTTGTAGAGGACCTCTAGCTGAGTACACATACCAAATATGAAAGCCCTCGGCCAAGCAATTTCGGAGAAGAAGATTTTTTAAAGTTTTCTCTATATAACTCTATGTAAAACTTAGGGCCCCCGGGGCGGGGCCAATTTTGACCCCAGGGACATAATTTGAACAATCTTTGTAGAGGACCTCTAGCTGAGTCTACATACCAAATATGAAAGCCCTGGGCCAAGCGGTTTCGGAGAAGAAGATTTTTAAAGGTTTCCCCTATATAACTCTATGTAAAACTAAGGGCCCCGGGGCGGGGCCAATTTTGACCCCAGGGACATAATTTGAACAATCTTTGTAGAGGACCTCTAGCTGAGTCTACATACCAAATATGAAAGCCCTGGGCCAAGCGGTTTCGGAGAAGAAGATTTTTTAAGGTTTCCCCTATATAACTCTATGTAAAACTAAGGGCCCCCGGGGCGGGGCCAATTTTGACCCCAGGGACATAATTTTAACAATCTTTGTAGAGGACCCCAAGGTGATGCTACATACCAAATATGAAAGCTCTAGGCCTTACGGTTTCAGAGAAGAAGATTTTTGAAGTTTCATTTTTGAAAATCTATTTTTAGCCTGTGTGACCTAGTTATGCGATGGACTGGAATTTTTTTAACAACTTTGGTAGAGGTCCACCCAAGGAACATTCCTCTTAAGTTTTGTCAAATTTGGCCAAGCGGTTTAGGAGGAGAAGTCGTTTGAAGAAATTGTTGACGGACGCACGACGCACAACGCACGACGCACGCCGCACGACGCACGACGCACGACGGACGACGGACGACGGACATCTCGGTATGACAAAACCTCACCATGACCACATTGTGGTCAGGTGAGCTAAAAAATATGTGAGGGTTGTTCAGAAAATAAGTAAATGTATTAGACTATGTGAGGGCTGTTCAGAAAAAAAGTTTTTGTATAAGAATTTGTGAGGGCTGTTCAGAAAATAAGTTTATGTACACAAATATGAGGGATGTTCAGAAAGTAAGTAAATGTATAAGACTATGTGAGGGCTGTTCAGAAAATAAGTTTATGTATACGAATATAAGGGATGTTCAGAAAATAAGTGAATGTATAAGAATTTAGGGGATATTAAGAAAGTACATAAATAATTGAGAGCTATTCAAAAGTCACTGTAAATATATCCAGAAAATAGATGCAGTTTTGTACACATGATATTTTTTGTACTTGAGACTGCTCAGAAAAGGTGTTTATAAGTAATGTATGTATGTATTGGAATGTAAATAATTATAAGAAGCTATTTTTCTTATGGTTTTCAAGTCACAATTTACTAATAAGAATTACAATAAATATAAGGTAACGATTTGTACCCTGAGGAAGACTTCAAATATAGTCGAAATGTCAGAAACTACTGGAGTTTGTTCTGTATTCCTATATACTTACCGGTAATAAGAATTATTGAAATATCAAAAATCATTTTAATTAATTCAATTTGAACTTCAAAGGTATATTATTATTTACAGAAAATATTAAGATCTCAAAGATCTCTTACACCTGTAATATGAGATCACTATAAGTTAGAAAATAGTTCAAGCTCCAATCTCCCGAAACATCTCAATCTGAGCTAAATCTCATCTCAAATATTGTCATGTGCCATTTCTATAACTTCCATGGGAGGAAAAACTCAAAATTATCATCAAAAAAAGCAAAATTTATTTTAAATTTTATTAAAGTAAAATAAATATTTATGAGTTCAAGCTTTAGATTTATCCCGAAACTTAGACAAAATCTCAATTTGAGATAAGATGAGATTTGAGATGCTTCGGGAGATTGGGGCGTGAATTAGTGGAAAAACTTACAAATTAGGATGTTGATCATCTTGCCAACATAGGTTAGTGACTAGAGTACTATGTCCATTATATTCAGACATTAATTTGAACTTTCGACTCGTTTCTCCCTGTTTTACGTTTAAACTGGCTATTGTTTCAAACGTAGGCTTGCCCTCAATTGTCTACAAATAAAAAACATGGAATTTGTTTTATTTTATGCAACAAGCAGTTGAATTATTGACTGTATAGGAAAATATCTCTGAGTTATGCATCATGTATCAGATAAAATCACCCTTGTCCTTTATGCATGAATATATTACAAGGAAAACCTGCAATATCTGTACTGTAGTTTTGTTTTAAAATTTGTATTGCGTTACCACCAGTATCTTTATTGAGACTCTCCCCCCCCATATTAAAACATATAACCTTTCAGGATATCAGCTTAAAAGTATAAAAATAGAATGTCGAAGACCAGGTCAAATTCTCGTTACTTTTCTTTTAAAAAATGCCAAGAACTGCCTTTATTTGCTAGTCAGCTTTCTGCTGACAAATATAGCAGGCATGAGTGCCTCCATACAGATTTGAACCCGAAGTTAACGCACTAACTACTGAGCTATGGAAAGTCATAACACTTAAACAAAAATACAATAAAGAGAAAGAGTAATATACCCACCGTATATGCTAAGATATTAAGCGTCTTCTCTAGATGTTTAGGTGCGTTATCTTCAGACCAGCTGACTGTGACCATCTTATCGGCTGCCCACTCTGTGACGTTACTACGATACAACTTTGTAGGCATATTGAGCAAGTGAACTGAAATTAAAAATAATACAACATATTAGTGCCGATGCCGAGCATAGCCTTTATTTGCCAGTTATATACCTAAATACATGTATCCATGAATAGTAAACTAGGTCAAGTCACATTTTCGCCTTGTTTGGTTGCTTGGGTCACCGTTTTGACATAATTTTTCAGAAATAAGATCATCCTGCAACAGGAACTTCCCGAACTAGGTCACTTCTTAGCTGCATTTCATTTGGTCACTTGGGATCTGACTGGTTTTTTTTATTTCCTTGTGAAATTGTGTGTGGGCATTACTCTGTGTAGTTTTGTTGCTTGTTACTGTTTTCTGTGCTTGGTTGGTTAAGTTGAGTGCTGCTTTCCCTGTCCGATTCCCTAATTTCCTTTTTTGTCCTGATCAAACAAAATTTGATAACTTACCACTAGTTATTGTAGTTGAATATTTCCATCCCGAGATGTAAGGACTCAATTCAAAAGTCAATTCTCCTGTTCTAAACAGACTAGGTATCACACATACAGCAAAGTCACTTATAATACGACAATCAAATTCTAAATCCAACTCCTTTATCCGCCCGCGGATCGTTGAATTCTTGTACTGATCTAAACAAGGTCCCGTCACTACGACTGCTTCTTTACCCAGCATTGATATACGTGAAGGGGAAAGTTGTATTTCAACTGAAAAAGAAACAAATATAAAATGTATATACAATGTATATACAATGTACATTGTAGCTGAACTGCTTGGGACAGCCCCTTTTTAGGGAGTTAAAATCTTAATTGCAAAAATGTGAAATGTATATACAATGTACATTGTAGCTGAACTGCTTAGGACAGCCCCTTTTTAGGGAGTTAAATTCTTAATCGCAAAATAGGGTATAAGTAGTTTATATAGATATTTGCATGCTTTGGTATACATAAATATGTTCAAACTTGTACATAATAACTGTTGGATTCAGTTTAGAGCCTCTAACACTCTTTTATGAGTCGAATAAATGTCTGGGACAACAATTCCCCTTTTTTTAGAAATGGCCTGTATGCAGTCAAAGCTCAATACTCGTTTTGACATTGATGCTTGGGTGCTCTTTCTTATATTTAGACAAATGTTTCAGTTGTTGTTGTGGTTGTTTTGATGGTGAAAATTTCTTTAGCTTTACATGATTTGTTTGTATTTTTTCTAATATTTACACAATATTATATGTTGTGTGTAAATTAACATCACCGCCTTGTGTAGTTCCTATCCTATTTTTTTTTAAACATTCTTCATCTATTCTACCTCAATATATTATGATGTACTGTTAAATCATTAAATGTTGATAAAAAGAAATATCATGATTTGGATAAAAAGGACCATTTTGAAGGGACATAAATTTGTGGATTTTGCATTTCGGTTAATAAATATAAGGGTCAAAATTATTGTTTAAATGGGATTTGATTTCGTGGTTGAAGGCATGTATACCATGAAATCCACAAAATTTAATCCCCACGAAAATTAATGATTTTACAGTATGATGTACTTTGCTGGAGAGAATGAGTAGCAGACATATAACACCTGTTGAACCCTGATACACAGCACCATCAATCCTCTATGTATTTCTGATTATGTAAGATAAAAAAATTCTACATTACACTCCCCCCTCCACCCATTGAATCTTCAGCCAGTTTTCATTTTTGGTTTGTATTATTCTCATTTAGTCTCTTTATAGTCAATAAGTAGTATTAATGAGGGAACATTAACATTAGCAGTGAAAACCGTTAACTCAGGTATATCTAATTAAATCTAGATAAACATAGTTTACCTGCCAGATGATAGTATATTTACAACCATTCTCAATTGACTTTAAAAGGACTGCACTTTGAATCATAGGAACGTGACAACCCATTGATGCATGAGAACAAGCGAAGATTACTTTTATAAAATGAGGGCTCTTAAAGGGCCTCCCTTTATTTATCTAATCCCTGCTTCCAACAGCAAAATCTCTTTTTTAAATTTTCGTTAACCTTAAAAATAAAAAATAAGGCCTCATCTTTTTTTCCTGTCTACCCTAGCTGTGTTGTACTTATTTTATGACGACATTGCTTAGTGCATCACAAATCATGGGCGGGTCATAAAACTCCTAAATTTAAGAGCAGCCATGCAACCAAGCATGTGAATGAAGCTCAAATGAAATAAATAACAATTTTGGCAACAAAATTTACTGTATGTAATTTGCTCATAAAATATTGTTGCGGTTATTGCCCTGGCAAATTATACGTATATTTTGTAGTTTAACAGCATCATCCAATGCATTAAGTCATCAATAATATGTATTGGTAATTCAGTAATTTGTTTGGTTTATGTTTATTATATACACATAAATATGTCAAAGATTGGAAGGTCACAAGTTTTTTTATGTTATTTCATTCCTTACCGACTGTCATTATATCCTGTATTTTTATTATATTAATATTATAACAGTTTTAAAATTACTTGAATTGAGCAGCGAATATTAAACTTATGTTAAAGTAGTGAAAAGAATCATTTTATAGTAATTGCTCACCCACGATTTTCATCAATTTTTTATTGACTTGCCGGTTAAATTCTGGACAAAAAGTGGAAAATTAAGAAACTGACGGCTCTGAACAAAATACAAACTTCAGTTGTGCATGCGGTATAACAGATTGGACAGGAGTGCAAAAATTGAACATTTTTGTTACGGACAACGTACCTTTTCGTGAGCAACTAAGATCATCTATATCGCCATCCAGTCTAAACA
The DNA here is from genome assembly GCA_963678985.1 of Spisula subtruncata. Taxonomy (NCBI): domain Eukaryota; kingdom Metazoa; phylum Mollusca; class Bivalvia; order Venerida; family Mactridae; genus Spisula; species Spisula subtruncata. The sequence continues at coordinate 5,206,687 of OY787673.1, read as the reverse complement.
TATACTTTCCCGGCTCAGCGACGTTAGTTCTATCTACTATATTCTTGATTTCATCCGAACCTGAATGGTCTAGCAGATAATATTGGCCATCGAATCCTGAGTAAAACCCAACCTGAAAGAAAAGAAAAGTATGAAATGTCAGCAACAGTTTAATTCTGAGTCAGTCTTACAATATTGCTTTATAAGGCCCCTGTTTATCTAAGGCAAAATATACTTTGAGAATTAAGTGTGCAAATATCACTTTTGAAAGTCAGACCGTCCAAGACTGATAAATTTTGGAAAGTCACTTTTGAGGTGTCATAGATTTGGGAATTGTTATCAAATTTTAAATGAATTTCAGAATGTCACTTTTAAGGTTCCAATTGACCTCAAAATTTGGGTAAAATCATTTTGTAGATTCATAGATTCAAAATTTTGAAATGTCTCTTTTTCGGTTCCATACCTCATTTTCACAGCCAAAGAGGCCTATCAGCAAATAAAACAATAAGGCTGATACTGCCTTTTTGCTATTGATGGACTCATATATTCTGGAGAGTTTAACTTATCAAACTATAAGATTGTAAGAATACTGCTTCAGTGCCTTCAATGTTAATTTCCAGGTGTGTCTATGATAGCATAACTTTTATTAACATACTGTAAAATCATTAATTTTGGTGAGTGATTAAATTTCGTGGACTTCGTGGTTCACCTCCAACCATGAAATCGAATCCCATCGAACAATAATTTATACCCTTGTATTAATTAAATGAAATGCGAAATCCACGAATTAATGTCCCATCAAAATGGTGTTTTTCACCAAAACTAAATTATCATCAATATTATCATTATTATGATAAAATTATACCTTGGAAAATGCTAAATATCACAAATCTGACAAACTTCATATTCACTATCATATGAAAGTAAGGTTTACTGAATTTCAATTCTGTTTTTTTTTTATTAAAATTAAGCGAACTGGTTTGTACATAATCAGCTAATACATGTCAGGGTATTTATCATTCCTGAAAGAGTTATTCGATGAAAACATCTCAAGAAATGGCAAAGTTATGGTAAATTTAATCTGCTCAGTGTTATGAAAAATTTCCTTTCAGAAAAACTGAGTTTAATATGGAAATAATGTCACTGAAGGCCTCTCGTTGGGCAAAGATGTTTGGCTGCATATAATTTTCCTGAATTTGAATTTGCCCTGTTGATACCCCTGACATGTATAAGAACAATTGCTATCTTCAAACAATAGGTCCTCTTCACAGGTGATAGTCTATATGTAAATAGTTTGTTTATTTAAACCCAATATATCTTAGTTCGGGTATAGTTTTCATTTTATCTCCATTGAAATTATCTTCGTTATCGGTTTATTAAAACATGCCATCATTTGACCACGAAAGTTATGTACTGTATAGGACTACGCCCTAACGGCAGCAAAATATTATAATTTAACATATTATAAAATATGTATAATCATAATACATTATATCAAAGGTCACTGTGACCTTGACCTCGCATTTTGGCCTACTGACCTCAAAATTAATACAAATCTTCTACGGCCTGGGGTCGAACCCGGCACCTCCCACACTCAAAGCGAGCGCTCAACCACTCGGCTATCGAGGAGGCAGTTATTATTATAATTATAATCATCAATGCCAGGAAAGCCAAAATAAGAAGATAGTGCATTTAAAAATGCAAAAGGCGTTAGTCCAACTCAAATATGAAATTAATACGAACGGGTGCTTCAAAGGTTTTAGCATATAAATTTTAAATAGTAACCTAGTATAGCGATATATTTTAATGTACCCAGTATCTTTGTAGTCAATCTGAGGAGGGGTAAAAGGCAAATGACTGATATGAACTTAACTCCATCACCATATAACTTAAACCCATTACGACTGTTTGATAAACACTTTGGTATATCAGCTTACATCTAAAGTTATCTTTTATCTAAAACTTACTACACACCCTCTTTATTAAGATTAACATTCACATCTAGTAAATCTAGTAACTGCCAAACATCTAGTAAATATAGTAGACACCAAGCATCTAGTAACTACCATACATCTAGTAACCACCATATATCTAGATAGTAAATGCCGAACATCTAGTAAAATTTCCGAGCTAGAAAGTGATGATCTTGTGATTTATAACGAACTTGATGATATCAGCATGTTTGTTAATAGATTCAATTGCCGAGGCACTTATGTTGAAGTGTCGGGGAAGGAAGGGAGTTGTCGGTTTATCAACAATTTTGAACCGCTTTACCCATCATGCATTGAGTCCATTGAGTCGACGAGATTAACTTGTTAGGGTGTTATATTATCAACAGATTAACCAGTTCATTACTAACCTTGCATTGAGGTTAACTAGTTATGCTGACCTTGCATTGAGGTTAACTAGTTATGTTGACCTTGCATTGAGGTTTACTATTTATGTTGACCTTGCATTGGGTTAACTAGTTATGTTGACCTTGCATTGAGGTTAACTAGTTATGTTGACCTTGCATTGAGGTAAACTAGTTATGTTGACCTTGCATTGAGGTTAACTAGCTATGTTGACCTTGCATTGAGGTTAACCAGTTATGTTGACCTTGCATTTTACTTAACTAGTTATGTTATTATATCATCATCACCAACCATGCATTGAGTTTTGGGAGGTTAACTAGTTAATATATGCCATTATAATTTCATCATCAACACATCAAACTGTTTTACCCAGCATGCATTGCGTTTCTGAATTTAACTAGTTATGATACATCATCATATTTTATCATCAACACGCCAAATGCCTTTTAACCGCCATGAATTGAGTTTTTTAGGTTAACTAGTTAGGTTATCATAATTTTTTCATTAACACATCAAATGCCATTACCAACCATTGAAGCATAAAGTTGAGAAGGTTAACATGTTACATGTTTTGCATGCTAAATCAAACATCATTTGTAAAAGGATTGCATGGGGTAATTTAATATATTGACATAGTTTCGAGAGAACCATCTTGTCGTCTTGATGTACGAGTAAATAATCAGATTGACACGATGACAGTGAAAAAGGTTTGACAAATGACAGATAATCAGTTATAGTCATGCTGGTATGATTAAATATACTAGCACAAATAAGTAATGACTGAATACTAAAATGGCAACCGCTCAATTTAATGATGTTAAATCAATCTACAAAAATTTGGAATTTTTTTTTTTTGAAAAAAATTTTTTATGTACCAGTAAACAGCTCATTTTAATATTTAATGTATCAATTCTAGAAAAATAGAAAAAAAATCCTTTTGATATATCAATCTGGAAAAAAAACTTCGACAAAAAGTCCTAAATTGTTTTTTTTATTTAAACAGCTCATTTTAATATTTTATAATTTAAATGCATATGGGTAGTAGAAAAAACACCCTTCTTAAATTTTTTATAAGCTCATTTTATATTTTATAAAAAAAATGCGTCTACAAAAATTATAAAAAAAATATTGTAAAATTTTTATAAAGGTATGGGACAAATGAACTTGTTTTGATGGTTTGTGTTAAAGTACACCTAACCATACTGAAATTGTCAACGACGTTTTTTCCTCCCTTTATTATTGTATACATTTGACAGCTACAAAGTAATAATGCATGAATGAAGGGCGTACACCAGTTAACGTTCACCATGAACAGACATTTATTTGTTAGTTTTATGTATTTAGTTTAACAAAATCTACGCTGCATCAAATGATCGAGAAAAAAAGAAACTCTGACAACGCCTTGATACGAGACTACCTGAGTGTTTAGAAGAGGATTTTCTATTAAAAACGTATACAAGTAGTTTTCAATCAAATGATAGAACTAGATTGACGAGATATTTGATGATAAAAATGTATTTTTACCAGAATTTTTTTTTTTGCAAATTTTTGCACAAAAATCAGATTTTAACAGTTACATGGCGCATGCAGTCTCTTTTAATGATTGATTTAAATTGTGTTAATTAATACAAATATGGTGGAAGCCTTGTCCATAACATGGCTTTGATAATGTACTGTGTTTATGATGGTAAAGAAGTATGCCAAGTTGGAAAGCAATGCCTTGATGGACCAAAAAGATATTTTTGAGTTTCAACATTTTGCAATGGACAGACAGGTGTATCACTTTAGGCATAAAAATTTGGGTTAAATTATTTATATATCTAGGTACCTTTATAAGATAATTATACTTCTGTAGAATATATTATTTGATAGATAAATTTAAGGAATTTTTCTTCTTTTTTTTTCACGGATAGTAATTTACCTGTGCTGCACCACAGAGATGGATTAAAGTGTATATTGGTTTGTGGCTACGCTCAGTCTGCACATGTTAAGAATTTTTTTTGGAAAATAATTAAAAATATTCTGTTTGTCATCTTTCCATCCTAACAAAATATCTGCTGAGTAATAATTAATATACTCTCAAACTTTTAGTTTTCTTATAATATAAAATCGCCAAAAAAAATATTTTTAATATTTTATTTTTGAAAACTAATGGCATTTGGAATATAAAAAAAATCTCATTACATCCTTATATGAACTAATTTTAACTTATGTAATATTTTAGGCATTTCTTGAAAATAATTATGATATTTACGCACTGAATTGACTGAGATCTAATTTACTTTTTGATCATGGAAAAGTACCTGACATACACAATGACATTCAATTTAACCAGACAGTTTTTATTCCAGTATTTGTGGACCATATTGAAAATTGGTCTTGAACCAAATATGTCATCAAGTTATAAATAACGTTGCTATTATTATTATACTACTCTCAATATCAAAGGTACTAATTTAAAATCCTTTTCTTAATTATCATCAAGTGTTTAAATAAATTCTTGAAGTCAGAACTAATTTTCAAACTAAAATACACCACAAGTCAACTTTACTGCAAACCAATATCAAAATCTACTCCAATAGAATAAAATAATAAAAACATTATTTAGGCTAGAATTGATAAATTCCTTGATTATTTTACAATACTGCATCCTGGATATTTTAAGTTATTTTAAAACAATTATTAAGTTTGAAAAGGTCAAAGAAATATTGAGTTTGACTCCAAACTTAAATGCACAATTTGATCTACACAGGCCCCAAGCCCACAATAAGATTTTAGACACCAAGTACTGATATAAATTAACATTAATCTATAAATTAACATTTAGTTTATACTAATTTATTTTAGTTTGATTACGAAACAAGTTTTTTTAAAACTTAAATCACTCTCAACACTTCATTTCTGATAGTATCTTTATCTATCGCCACGACGGTATGACAGAGTTTGAGAAAGCAGATACTCAACCACTACGCTATAAAAAACATTGAAGCCAGACGCACTTGAAATATCTTAAGTGAAAATATAGTACCCTTCCCACTATGGATCCCCTTTTAAGGCTATACACCTGTATGCATCAACAATTACCTTATATAATTCAACTTGTATGACTTATTGAGAGCTAAATCAACTGTGGTTTCCGGTCACTGTATGACTTATTGTGAGACTATAATACTCAATGTATATATTATGCCTTATTGCAATAACCAAAATTGCATTCATTTATACACTGTTACGCTTAAATGACAATTTATTGATGAGACAAATTATGCATACAGTAAGTTACTAACAGCATGACTTAAATCTTCAACAAAAGTGCAAAGCAGATAAAAAGATGGTAAATATATACATGGAATGCATTTAATGAATAATATGTCAGCTGTTAACTTCTTTTCCTAGAAAGCCGAGGTGAGGCCGTTAACATAATTTAGTAACCAAGTTCAACCGCCCCTAACTGAATTTAAACAAGTTACAGGTTGAAAAGACTAGGTGCTGTATTCACTAAGCTAAATACCTTCTTTAATTAATGACATAATTTTGTTTTAAAGACAAAATATTTAACTTAGAAATATAAAAATCAAACTTTGACTAAAATTTAGATTTTCGCGCTTGTAATTTTAATGGACTATGCAGCCAAATTCCTGACTAGACTTTATACCACGGCAGGTACTCATAAATATTTATAATAATTATTTCACTTACCACAGCCGGTTTACCGCCTAGACCAGTCTCTGTAGCACCGTTACTGTTCGATCCTGTCGTCCACACAGTTTTATTGTAGTTAAATATTGCAAATGATCGATTACCGTCAGTTGCTAGAACACTTTGAAATGTATTTCTCTGAAAGACACACACATATCTCAAAAGTAATAACAATGAAACTATGTACAAAGTGATCTTAAGTTATTGAATGGAAACCATTTACAAGAGGCCCCTGAGGGGAAGAAGCCGTTGAAAGGATATTTCTATTTTTAGCTATGGTGGCCATCTTCTTTAATGGACTGGAACAATTTTAGCTAAATTGGTTAACAGTCAACCAAAGATAATTTGTGTAATGTTATATCAAAACCCGTAAAGCAGTTAAGGAGAAGAAGTCGTTTAAAGGAGAATTCTATTTTTAGCTCTGGTGGCCATCTTGTTTAGCGAAGCAGAACGATTTTAGCTATTTTGGTTAAGGGTCACTCAAAAATCATTCCTGTAAGGTTTTATCCAAATCGGCCAAGTGGTTAAAGAGAAGAAGTTGTTTAAAGTGTTTTTCTTTTTTTAGTTCTGACTGCCATCTTGTTTAACGGAGCGGAACTATTTTAGCTTTTTTGAATAAGTGTCACCCAAGGATCATTCCTGTAGAGTTTAATCAAAATGACACCAAGCGGTTAAGGAGAAGAAGTCATTTAAAGGATATTTCTTCTTTTAGCTCTGGTGGCCATCTTGTTTAGCGGAGAGGAACAATTTTAGCTATGTTGGTTAAGGGTCACCCAAAGATCATTCCTGTAAAGTTTAATTGAAATTGGCCAAGTGGTTAAGTAGAAGAAATCATTTAAAGATTTTTCTATTAATAGCTCTGGCGGCCATCTTGTTTATTGGAGCGGAACAATTTTAGCTATTTTTAATGAGGGTCACCCAAGGATCATTACTGTAAAGTTTTATTAAAATTCGCCAAGCGGTTAAGGAGAAGAAGTTGTTTAAAGGATATTTCTATTTTTAGCTCGGAGGCCATCTTGTTTAGCGGAGCGGAATGATTTCTGCTATTTTGGTAAAGGGTCACCCAAACAAAATATCTGTACAGTTTTATTGAAATCGGCCAAGTGGTTAAGGAGAAGAAGTCGTTTAAAGATTTTCTATTTATAGCTCTGGCGGCCATCTTGTTTATCAGAGCGGAACAATTTCAGCTATTTTTAATGAGGGTCACCCAAGGATCATTGCTGTGAAGTTTGGTTGAAATTGGCCAAGCGGTTTAGGAGGAGATGTCGTTTGAAGAAATTGTTGACGACAGACGACGACAGACGACGACGGACGACGACGGAAATCTTGGTATGACAAAAGCTCACCTTGAGCACATTTGTGCTCAGGTGAGCTAAAAATGGTAAAGGGCTGACCAACCTCAAGTAAAGTTTGAAGATCCTCAAGCAAACAAACAGAAACCATTTGGTCAAATCAATGACAGATGATATATCGAGATTCTGATTCCTATGACATATGCCCAAAAAATGAGGACTCAGGTAGATGAGTAATGTCCAAAAAATGTTTTTTGGTAATGGATATATTTTTACAAATTATATAAACAATAACTTAGCAAAGTATACAAAAGTGAAAATAATTGATTTTTTAAATGTGATAAAAATATTGATAATTGGAAGAAATTTTAAAAGTAGGTAGGATGGTTTAAACAAAGAGAATACCACAGTCACCATAATATATATGATATACATACCTTATCTAGGCCGTCCCCAGTGGCACCGTAAAATCCCACATTGGACCATGTGACAATTAACACTAATTCCGAATAAAACGCCTCGTCCAGAATAAAATTCAAATTAATATCACTATCCACTTGTTCTAAAACACTTAGTTCCGACGTCAATCTATACCTTATGGAAGCACCTTGACCTTTCACATTTTCTATGTCCACATCGGCCCAGTACGGGGCTACAAGAGGAGGCGTTTCCCTTTTAAAATCATTATGATTGAAGTTCAAAGGTTTATATGTGTCTAATAAATCCTCAAATGAAATAATTCCGTTATTGTTAACCTGAAAGATAAAAATAATAATGTTAAGAGTACAATAAGAATACATTACAATTTACAATGGCAACTTCTTGATATAACCAGAAAATATATGCCCCTCCAAATATGTGGTGGGGTATAAAATCAAATTCCAAGATTTTAATATCATCTCTACAATTAAATGCTCTCTTGTTTCCTGATAATTTATTCAAGGTTGATTGTGAAACAAGTTTTTCCCACTTATATTAATCTCATTCCTGATGTCATCCAAGAGAGTATGTCAAGAGGGTATGAGATCTATAAAGCCAATGTCATGTACCATTACACAGAATTGGTTAAAATTGGTTGTTGGGAGTTATTTGTCCAACATTTTCAAGACTTTAGTGAACAATAATGTACAATACTTGCAGGGTCATCAATCATTTGGGAAAGGAGTGGAGAGGCTGGGCAATAAGCAAGGCATTGCATTTAAAAACATCATCAACCTAAATAATATGACACCAATATCCAACATCATGTTAATAATCTTGACATTTATACTAAGCAAAATAAAATTCACCTAGATCTACTTAAACACACATTTTTTGGTCTTGGTTTTTTTCATACAGTTAAAACAGGAAATGTTCATTCAACCTGACAAATCTCACATAATTTACAAAACCACAGAACTTTCATAAATACTGCAGATATAAGCAATTAACAGTTATAATAAAGACAAAAAACTGAGTATATAATTTATGCAATTCTAGTTTTGTGAACATCTTAACTGTACCAAAGTGTTGTTTTTTTCTATTTGAACGGCCAATGATCTTGTTCAAGTCTGACAGACACTCAGAGAGCACCAAGATATCAGCGTAGTTTGTATCTACACCCTGACAGAGCCTGTCAAACCACACCCAGTACAACAAAATGTTTACTATAAATATCACCAATATGTAAATAAGGCCAAGGTAAAAAGTTCCACATGGTTTAGGTTCTTTAAATCAGAATGTTAAGGCCGAGACTAACTATTTTTTTGGTTTCTGAACAAAATTTTGTTTCACGAACACCAACACAAAACAGCATAATAGTTTATCAATAGCACCAGCAAAGTGTTGACGTCAAAGAAACAACACAAAACAGCCACATACATCTATCGTGTCAATAACCCCTACATGTGTTGCCATCCACAAAAATCACAAAGCAGGCAAATACGACGAAAATTGCGTTTGCTAAGTGTTGCCATCAAAACATTGAACAACATAAAGCTAAAAAGGTGTAGTCATATGAGAAACAAAATAAAACAGCAAAATGCCACGAAAATAACGTCTGAAAAGTGTTGCCATCGAAACATTGAACAGCATAAAGCCAAACCGTGTTGAATCAGAGGAACATCAAAAAAGAACAACAGATAATGTAAATAACGTTAGACATCGAAATATCGAGTCAAAAAGGTGTTGCCAAAGGAGAAACAAGACACCGCAGCAATACCATAACAATAACACAAGGGAGGTGTTGCCACCGAAACATTCAACAGTACAATGCCAAAATGGTGTTGCCTTAGGAGAAACAAGACGAAACAGCAAACTACCATCAAATAACAAAAGGAAGATGCTACCATCGAAACATTACATGAATTACAAAATCGAAACATTGAACACCAAAAAGGTGTTGTCATTGGAGGAGCAAGCTAAACAACAACAGCAGACAACACCAAATGTATAGCCCACCAGAAGATTATTGTCATACGAGGATCAATAGACAACAACAACAACAACAACAACAACAAAAATAACAGCAATATGAACCTCGTAAAAGTCGCGTGTCATGCACAACTACGGTAGATCAAGAATGTTTTTGTTTGCCATTCGTTATTTTCTCACTCTGTATGAACTCTGGTTTAACCGCTATACACCTTAATTAATACTCGGTACCACGAGGGTCTTGTAACAAAAGAATTAATTGCTTTATCACGACACTATGATGAGACAATACATTACACAATAACTGAAACGAGAGCATGATTTAGTGTAAGGCTAACTATACGACTTCTTGCAAATTAATTAATACCATGTTGCCATTTATTAAATGGACAAGAGCTAATTTGTAAACACGTCATGAATACCACCGCCATTCTCGCAGCACCACGTGGTTGCGACGTCATCGCATCAATAACGATTAACAAAAGCATGCCAGACAAACTTTGACCAAATATATTTCCATGGCTCTAATGTATCAATAAAATGTGCTAAACGTTTTTCATGTTCAACTTCAAAGCAGACCCAACTGAACTTTGGGTTTATAAGTTACCCAAAAGCAGCAATAAAAATGGGGCTAAGAATCTCATACATATTGAATACGCATTAATCCACCGAGTCAAACATGATGAACGTCCATGAAGTTAAGTGTTTACGACATCACTATGATAATAGAGAGTATAAGAATATCAAGACCGACTTTCGACAGAAATAGTAACATGCATTAATTTAATTTTGAAACATCAATCGCACTGACGTCATAAGCATCTACGCCGATATACCTGTAGGCTTACTGAAAGTGATTGCAAAAAAATCACAAAAGTTTAAAGAGAAAACTATCAGTAACTTTCACCCACGTGTATTCAAACTAGGTGAAACTTGTATGAGCAGCGTTGAAAGTGCGTAAAGGCCAATGACTTCTCCAAAAGCTATTGCAATGCATAACTCCAAGTGCTGGGTAATCAATCTATACACAAACACGGCAATAATGGTGTTACCACACCAAGTATTTTGTTTATAATCAAAACAAACCACATAGTGAGCATATTACGAGAATACAAATGAGCCGCATTTATTTCTAATTACGAACATTCGTTTTATCAATCGTGAAAACTCGTCTATTTCCGTTTGTCGCCGGAAAATATTCTATTGCAATGCATAAAAGCCGAGGTGATCAGAATGTCGTTTCCTAGGTACAAGATTGCGCTACGCATGCAACGAACATAGAAAAAGCAAACACCAAAAGATTTTCCCTCGGAGTCGGAGGACATTGACCAATTTGACAGTGAGGAACTTCATGATCAGTGTCACCACGTCATCTATCGAAAACAAACAAACCAACCAACAGCAAACACCAACACTAAAGCTTTGCTCAGCACCCATCCACGCAAAATACATTTTAATAATAAGTTCAGTTCGACTTATCGAACACTCCTGACCAGAACTAATTTCCATACAAAAGAAGTTGAAAGTTCTACAGCCGCCCGCGTGCGTGGGCATGACATTGCTGTATTCGGTATTAGTATCCGTGAATCGAATACGTTTACATATCATACACTTCAATGATGAAATATACTGTCATACACGTCATAAAAAATGTCATTCAACTTTTATCCAAAACATAAATTAAATAAACCACGTATTGACGATATAAAATGAACGTATGTAAAAATATTTTGATACAGTGACAGCTCGACTTAGCATAGTGAAGCGTAACGCCCTAGTTTATGCAAATGACCGTAATGATTTTTTCACATTAACTGTTTGATCTAATCGACGTCAAAAATCTCCGACAAACGCCCAAAATGTCACACCCAAACGAACATCTACTCGACCTTCTTATCAAATTGATTAGTTAAGCTTTATTCATCGCATGGCACAGAAAGTCAATGAGATAAATAATGGACATTCATTAAATATATTATGGTTGAATATTTCAAATTTGCAAGAGAAACTTAGTTTGAGAATGTTGTCGGATAAAAGCAACATAATGTATACACTATTTATGTCAACAACAGTATATATCGCTGGCTTTAATAGAATGGGAATGTCGTTACTACTACTTACGACCTTATCAGACTGATGCATATTTGAAATCCGCATCACAATGCGCTCCTTAGACATATTTTCATGAAAATTGGAACTTGTTTTGTTGACCAGATTGAAGATGAAACAGCTCGTTTTACCATAAGTACGAGTAAGGAGTACTATTCGGACAGTAGTTGCTCGTTTTCCAAACTTGATTTTAGACTGACCGCCTTCTCATTATAAGCCAGCAATATACATATCTATCAAGTCCGACTATAAATAAATACTGAATTGTATTTGAGTGGTCAAAAAATGATACGAAGATTTTTTTTACTCAATCGAAACGACGCCGAAAACTTGGATACAAAGAAGGAAAGCGTTGTCAATATAAAATAAAACCTCGACACGTGACAAATCAGACAGGTCGACATTTTAAGTTATAAATGATATTTATTTAAAAGCCATTTAAATATCCCTAGGAAGATAAGAAAACATGTTTACAAGACAACGGGCAATGGTGTTTCACAAACAGGTGGTCGGCCAGATTGCACCCAAGGCGACTACCCAAAGGACCAATCAGTTAGTTACGAATGTTAGCTATTTGTCGTCCGTTGGTCTCAATCTTAAAAACACGACCATTTCCGTTTGTCTCCGGTAAATATTGCAAGGCATAAAGGCCGACCGAGGTAGTCAGAATGCAGTTGGTCATTGGCCATAACGGCTAAACCTCGTGAGACTGATTCCTTTTATATTTCTGCAACCAGGACAACGCGTGATCCTGTGATCAACACCTGGATGGCAAATGCTTCATCAAATCGTGAAAGCTCGGCCATTTCCGTTTGTCTCCGGTAAATATACTAGTATATGCCGAGGTGATCAGAATGGTGAATTACTTGATCGTTTTCCATGCCGACCTAATACAGTATTATACGCGTGTCGTATCTGAGAATAATTACGTAATTTTAAGAGATTCGTCTGTGTAACTACACCAGAGTTAAATTTAAGGCTGGTAATTAAAACCAATCAACCTCTCCACCACAAGGCAATAAAACGTCGACCTTCAAAACACGAGTATTGCAGCCAACTCCTTGATATCAAAGACAACGCCCAAATTAGCTGCAGTTTACCAGCCGCTAAAATCTGGATCACATCGGCCTTTATGCCATGCAGTATGCATTTACTGAATTTACAGAATTGGTCGAGCTTTCACGATTGAGCATTGCTGATAAACATGTCATTCACTATGCATTTACCGGAAAAAAACGGAAATGGCCGTTCTTTCAGATAGAACATTTACTTAAACATGTCTTACGATATGAAATTACCGGAGACTACTAAACGGAAATGGCCGATATTTTACGATTGAACAAAAGAAGCCAAAACAAGCCATGTCATATATTATGATCACCCCGGTCTTTATGCATTGGAATAGATGGCATATTTACCGAAAACAAACGAAAATGGCCGAGCTTTCACGATTGATATTTGGTACAATTATACTTAGCACATTAAGTGCGAAACAATAGAAAAGTATTCTCCTTTGAGTGGAAAGATTAAGCCGTCGTTACAACAACTAAATTTGCAGAGAACTCGTTTCATCTGGCGCTTTTTCAAGAATGTAGTGTTAATATTAAGGTATACGTAGCAACATAAACTGGCAAGAAAAACACGTCAGGCGCTCTATGTTTAAATCATAAAACCGGGCGTCGCCGAAAATGCATAACGATAAACTAATTTTCGGTACTCAGGCTTTTGCACAATAAAATAATAAGAGATGTTGCCACGACCGGTAGTTTGGATGTGTTGACTGAAATATTTTAAGAAGCTTCAAATTTCATACAAAACTGTCTGATCTGATCTTATACAGAACAGTTTAATGTGTTAAACATCACAGTTAAGCAGCATTATTAATTATTTCGCAGAATGTAATCAATTATTTTGGAAGAGAAACGCTGAGGCGCTCTTCAAGAAGAAGGTGCTTTGGTACTCTTCAATGCGAAGGTATTTAGCGTAAGTCGTTCACGAGCAATATCGTACCCGCCCATACTATTTTAATTCATTAAGGTGCTTTGGTACTCTTCAATGCGAAGGTATTTAGCGTAACTCGTTCACCAGCAAATATCAAACCCGCCCATACTATTTTAATTCATTTCAAGTTACAACTAATCCAAATTCTGATAAAACGATTGGTTTATCTTTAACGTTGTTGCCAATTTGATAAAAACCAGTTCTGGAAATTGCACTGTAACGCGAAACTAACAAAAACAACCCACTTAACAAAGCTTTCAAGTAAATCATCAATTTCTTCATATTATTTTTAAAAATGAATGTTTTCTTTTCGACATAGATCTTTTTAATGTAACAGAATAAAGATTAGGTCAATATGAACTAATTCCTGCATTATCCTCCCCACCCATTCGAATTGTTTCCCACGATACGGACTTATTTTTGTTGCGTTTAAACGGTAACGGTATTTGTTTGGTTTCTAATAGTGTCACCCCTGTCGGAAGGGCCAGCCAATTTGACTTGTGGTTATGAGACAACTCTCTTTTGTGCGCTCAGTACCACACGAATCCATTCTCTAATTGTCGGGCATCTGGCAGAAATAGGCAACGGTCACAATTCTTTGGCAAGTTGATGGCTCACCAACCTACCGCATCAGTTCAAGCCACACATTCCACCGGGATTCGAACCTTCTACGGGAGATCTGGTCTAAAGAAAAATATGTCCATGTGTATGTGTGTTTGCGAGCACGCACAACGGCCGGATGTGCAATATACGAGAAAAAATGAGAACAGCATGGATTCGAGGTCATTGCAACTTACCATGTGCCATTTGTGACCAAGTAAGCTAAATTCCTATACCTACAATCCATATTCGAGTATTTTAACCAGAAACAATTTAAAAACAATTTTAAGACAAAGTTCAAAGTTATAAATTTGAGGTATTTTTCACCAATTTTGTGCCTTGTACAAGATAGTACGCCACATGCTTCAGTTGATCGGTCGTCAGTTTTACGCGAACGCATGACAAACGCTGACATAACTAGTGTTAAACAGTGTGAACATAGGTTCACCAAACATCGCCTTTAGGGAAGGGAGGGGTGACATATTGTTTGAGAAAATAAAATGTAGTAATATGGCTGGTAAAAACTGGTTAACGCGCGCTTTAAATTTCTAGATTGTATCGGCATTTCTAGATAGTTTTTGTCATTTCTCGTATGGTAAATTCAATCGATGTGTAAGTGATGGGATCGGTAAGTGATGTTGCATTACTGTAAAACAATAGTTTTAAGTGAGAATTTAATTTTTCGTGGATTTTGATGAAAATGTAGTTTTGTCAGTTAAACCTTTATTGCCAATGTTAATGCAGAGATCGCCTCGTCCTATTGCTAGTCCAAGGTTGTTTGTCGAAGGTTGGTGACGGAGATTGCTCGTCGAAATATTTCAGGTGAATTTATTTGATCAGGTGTTACATAATGCTATGCATGTATACCATTTCAATAATACCTTCAATAAGAGCACGTGTACCAAAACAACCAAGAAATCGACATACATTATCATGATTTTATGCATAGCCTGCGTACACGAACAACTAGCCCTTAGCATGTTCGGATTTATTGCTATCTTGGTGTCTAATCTTCAATGTTTACTCTAGAGTTCTCGTCTCATGTCTGGATGTTATATCCACAACAACGATACATTCCTGGTACCAGTACTAACTTAGTCGAACCAACCAATCACCACACGCATGCTACAAATGTCAGAAAGTGTCAAACAGCCACAAGGGGACAGATGACTTTTCAATTCCTTATTAACAATTGTTCACTTGGTTTGGGCAAAATTTGTTTGTTTTTTGTCAAAGATAATCAAGTTAATCTAATGAATTTGTCCAACATACGCAATATGTCCAATGGTTTTCAACCAATATAGGGACATTTCCTTGGTTAAGTCAAGTCTCTACAGTATATTAAAATCCTACAAAAACATTTTGTGCGTGATCAACATTCGACTGTTTCTGTGTTCTAGTGCTTCTGTCCAATGCGCTGGCTTAGAATGAGAAGGTCGTAACTACTACTAACAACATAATAAGATTCATACATATTTGAAATCAGCATCACAACTTCACAAGGTGCTTCTTATGAGCTTTTTTATTGAAAATCGGAACTTGTCATGTTGAACAAACGGAAGTTCAAAAGGTTTGTTTTTCGGACAGCTTTTTCTTGTTTTCTCAAAATATCGATTTTGAACTTACGACCAAGACTTGTTTCAGTTGCTGATATAACCACATTCCACACACCGGGAACCGGCTCGCTGGTATCGGTATATTTTCCTTCTATTCAATAGATAATAACGATTTGGATGAGCTTTTTGACATCTACATAGACCATAAGGTAAAGTCAGTGTATATATCAATCAGATTATCGGGGTATTTATTTATTGGGGAGGGGGTGAGTAAGCTAAACGTGTTGATCGTCTGTCCATGTTATCTGAAGTAATCTAGGCGGGGCGTGTTGTAAAGACGTGTATCATCACGGCTACCTGTATGAATAGGAATGCTTATGATACCTTGTACATGTATTTAGATATAGTTGAACACCAATATGACAAACGAAGCCTTTGGTGAATTATATAGAATATGGTCAAAATTACATAAAATATAATCAAAATTGAAGGCAAGACGGTTGTTATGACTTATAAGCAATAATATACGATTGCTTGATTAAAGTTCGGTCAGCATCTTCAAAACTTAAGATTTTAGTATTCGTTAGGCAAGAGAGGCCATGTCGTTATATCAATACATTTATATTACGCTTATAACGACTTGAATATCCAGATTAATCTTGCACTCGGTGCAGCCAGAGTTTTAACATGCACTTAAATTAAACAAACACGCCTGGTGGTCCTGCGTGCGTTGAAGCTAATTGCAGTCGTAATTGCACTTAATTCATAAACACACGTTTATCCCGTCTCTTAATTGATGTACGTTTTGGTCCTTGTTCGAATTATTTACACAAGCAGCTTAATAAATTCTCGATTTAATTCTAGCATTTACTTACGTTTTATAAATGTTATTTTTCTTGCTCTTGAAGTTAAATGTAGACCGGAATTCTAGCTATTGTAAACTACCAGTAATTGAGAGCATTAAGCGACTAGCCAAATGTCAACATGAGTATTAATCAGCCTTTAATTTCAGTAGAAACTAATTAATTTCGAACTTCATCATTAAGACTGCAGGCTAATTCAATTGCGAGGAAAAAGTTGATAAACAGAACAGAGCTTATTCCATCGACCAAGAAAGCCATTCTGATCACCTCGGCCTTTATGCATAGTAATCATACGTATTCGATTTACTAGACTGGTTCCGCATGTCTCATTTCCGACTCAATCTACAATAATCTTTTCGGGTAAAACTTTGGTACCAGTATATTTACTGGAGAAAACCCATTGTTTTGGAGAGTAGTAGAATTGTGGAATTAACGACTCAAAGAAATCGCCATTTTCCAAAACAAGAAAATCCACAAAATTCAATACTCGCGAAAACTAATGACTTTACAGCAGACGTAGCGTACTTAAGATGCAAACGACTTATTGACTATGAAGATATGCTAATTCTGCCGTGATACACTTAGAGAAAGCAAGCTGGTGTTGTTTTAATGTTTTATTCTCAGTGATGAATGATTCAATCTTACCTTTTTTCAACGCTAACTCGTAAACGCCCAAAATATTAGATTACCTTCCCGAGAAAAAATATAGATTTCAACAGAAAAGAATGTAAAGGGTATTCAACTATTCATGCTGTGAACGGTACAGCACAGTGAAGCTGCACATTTTCATTACTGTAAAAATATCAATATTGGCCACGCATTAATTTTCACAAATTTCGCGTATGAATTCGAGTACCAAATTAAATCCCCTGTAAAGTAGTTCGCCAAAACGGAATCAGTTAAAATGGATTAAAACTAGATAGAAACTTGACAATCCTCTGCATGCAATTTAACGTAACCTGGGGTGGTGTTCAATATTGATCTTATTATTTTATTCAAGAATAACGATAGCCAATCATAACACCTGTTACTGGCCAAAAGTTCAATATGGTGTGATCTGATTGGTTGTCCTTATCCTTAAAGTCAAGTAAGATCAATATTAAATTCGAGTCCTTGACAGGTCAGAACTCACATTAGCCGCCATCATTACGTATTCTAGTCAACAAGCTAGTCAGCCGGGAGCACATCTATATATAGGCATTTTCGGGAGCAAGGCGTTACCGAAATGTCGAAAAAAGTATGTCGCAAATTCCGAGGGTTATTTTTTTCTTTTCTTTTTTTATTCACTAATGTTGAAATCTTGCATCATGCAATAATTGTTTTTTATAAGTTAAAGCTCCAAACTTAACCAGTCACCTATATAAGGTACAGATCATTGGGAACAGATATATAATATTACACTATTTGTATTTAACCAAAACCCATTCAAATATAGCATACCTCATTCATAAACTACATACTGAGCAGTATTTCATTTAACATGACATTGAATTATAATGTAAAAAGCTTATAAATCGTCAAAAACATGCATACGATTACCATACCCTACTGTGCGTACATCACGTTGGAAATCGGCAAGCATTGACCGAAAAATAAGCATTTGATAGAAAAAATTGTTGTTTTGTGACAGTGCTCCAGATAATTTTTAGGTGCAATGAGTCGTTCACTCCCTGTTTTCAAAACTAATGAGTGAAACACTCCGGAGACAAAATATCAATGACTTCGGATTTAAACACATAGATTGATAGTCACATTCAATAAGTAAGCAATGAAAATTCCCTTTTCCAAATGCTGTGCTGTCCCATTGGCATATGTTCAGTTGCTATAAACAGTCAATATATTGACAAAGTGAAAGTACAATGCATCTATTTTTTTCATGACACGATGTGAAAATGAAACATGAAGCATTTATATTGAATTATATGTAGGAATACCGTGGACTTCAGTCCCACACGGTTCACGATACAAGACTTCTAAATTTCGGTACGGTTCGGTATAACCTTTTTTATGAGCAAAATAATATTCAGACAACGAAAACGCCTGCCAGCCTTCTGATTATGTAATTACCATGTATCACTCATTGTAATCATATTGAGATATGCTTCGTATTGTCTAAATTCACTTAAAATAGTTGATATGCACATAATAATTGCTGTTGTAGAAACATCAAATTCATTATCACTTAAAAAGTGAAATATTTAAGCTGATATTAGAGAATATTGTATCATACCGAAAAATACCGAACTGTTTCAAAAATTGACGGTACGTATCATATCGTGAGGTGAGCGTACTGTTACGCCCCTAATGATATGCATTCAAAATTATTTTTAAGTTTGTTTTGTGAATTGAATAACATGGTATAATAGATCTAGCTGTAACATCGACTTTAACTAACCGTGAAACTCGCATTTTTCGCGTGTTGTCAATTGCTTCTGTCATGCATGTATTTTCAACTATTTTCAATTTTTGTGTTGGAAAGTTTCAATTCAAGCTTTTATTATAGCATCGCCGATGATAAATAATATGCAAGGTCGTACATACTCTCATGTGTTACCACATCTGGTTTAAAATACACGCATATGAGAGCTAGAATCCTGCATATAAAATTTACCGATAAAAACTTTTGTTTTCGAAGTGACATTTGTCAGTGGATTTTTCTACCTGTACACCGGATTGGTAGTGTCTAAAACCAAGACAACTGACCGGATTAAGGAAGAGTTACTTCCCTTCGACGCATCGGAATGGATAAGAAATGCGTGATTGTCTTTTTCAATGCGTTTTACGACGCACAGAAATAATTTTTAATGCGTTATTCGTAAATTTCAATGCGTAATCACGCTTTCACGCACCTTATCTGGAGCTCTTGTTTTTGTTTCGTTTTTTTAACGCCAAATGACCGTGGTGCACAGTCGCACTGTCTGAGCATAGCATGCAACAAAAATCCATAGCTATGGCAGTGTTCAAAAAAGCTATCCGGAATCGATTCTAAAAATAGTAACAAATGGTTTTCCTCATTCGGGATGCTTCGGCGTTTTTCTAAACCCGCAAATCGGGTGCACAGTCCACGAACGTCTGTACCCAAACAGTTGATTTTGAACGCAAATAAGTTGATCATATTACAAGGTATCAAATGAACCTGAATCATATCGCTTAAGATAGAGCTGTTTACAAAAAGGGCGGCTATACTGCAATACCTAGGATCATTTATCACTTTATATACTAACCTCAATGTACCCGTCGCTAATATTATCAACACCGCTTTGAACAAAATGACTTCAGCAGTATTTTACTTCCCGACTGGATTAGTGAACATTAAAACAGTTTTAACACTCGGTGAACTCTTTTAAGTTAATTCCCCGGTAGTCGGTAATGTTCACGATCGTGAAAACTCGGTCATTTCCGTTTGTCTCCGGTAAACAGTTACTAAATACGTTATTGCAAAGCATAAAGGTCGAGATGATCCATGAACTCTGTTAATTTTCCCCCATAGACAGCAATGTTCACAAGCCATCCAGGAAAGTTCCTGCAAATTTCCGTTTGCCTCCGGTAGAGATTCTCTTGCATATCATAAAGGCCGGAGTTGTGTACTATTTACCAGAGACAAACGGACATGACCGAGCTTTCACGAGTGCAAAATGTTTTGTACGGTGTGCAGAAAGAATGCTGTTGCAAATTGTATGTCAACATCACGTCGCCTCGGTCTGACGTAGACTAAAGTAGACAGTGTTTGAACAAGTGGTTAATGACTGGTTATCCAAAGTGGTATTCATATTCGTCGCAACGATGCAGTAACATACATTTAGGGCCTAGTTAATACTGAAACTTGATCTACTCTTTTGAGTATTTTAACAAGCGCGTTTTGTGCAATAAAATGCGCAATGATTCAAAACCAAAGATGCACGAGTGTGAATTAAACCACTTATATAAGAACAAGAGTAATCTTTACAAAACGAAGGAAGTCGCAAGTACAAAATTCTTTTCTTTTTTTAAAAAAACAAGAACGAAAACTGTTTGAAACTATTTCAACTTTTAGAAAAACAATCTTTCTTCTTCACGTTATGTTCAACATGACCTAATAATATTGTCATGAAAATTTGTTCATAAGAATGTGTTATGATGCCTATTTCAAATAATGCGAGTCCTCACCATGCCAAGTCATCTGACACCATTGGCAAATATGAAAAAGGCATCTTTCATAAAGGCACTCACAAGCTTTCAAGGTTGAAAGCTCGAATCCAAGAAAAAGTCTGATAATGGTCAGTGGTGTAGAAGTCATGAGTTTAGAAATCAGGCATCCCTTTTGTTGGTTCTTTAAAAAGTAGATCTGTTATTATAAATAAACATTTTGTTCTAAACCATTTACGCACTGATTTCATCGTAATTATTCAAAACGTGTTCAAAATTAACCACACGTGCATTAAATCATAAATTGCATAAATTAAAAAAAGATTTTCCTAAGAAGTTTAGAGATTATTTGTCGACACAGCGAAACAGTAAGTTCAAGGGTTTGTGTGATACATGAATGATCAGTTCAAGCGTCTGTGTGAGCGACCGGAAGTAGACAATAGCGTTATTCATATCGCTCTTCACTGATATCACTCCGTCGGTTATCAATCCACTCAAAACATTTACAGGTTACTGATAACACGGCGTTTTTATTCCAACATAAAAACTATTTTAACAGATTTCAAAATCTCATGAGAACTTTTGAAATTTTATCTCAAAACAATTAAAAATATTACAGAATCTGGGCCTATTTCTTGGTGGACTAAAACCCCATTTGACATTTGGCAAGTGAAACCAATGTATGGTGTGTAGTGTTTATTGTAGTGATGTATTATTATTAATTGAACATTTTTCTTTAAAAAAACCACAACCTAAAATCATCTCGCCGTTTGTATTGAACGTTTTGCTCCTTTAGAACAATCGGGACACAGAATGAATATACATGTAGTTCTTGCCCTGATCCCAATCCCTGTTCCCTGTTCCCTGTTCCCTGTTGCCTGTTCCTGTCCTGTTTTATATCGACCCGAGTCTCCGGGAGTATCTCAAGGACATACCCTCAGCTCATATGCATGAAATTGAGCATCGCAATGAGTTTAGCTAAGAGACCGCTACTTATTACGAAGCTCAAATTCAAGCAGAAATAAAGATAAGATAAGTACTGAAACCTCCTGACGCTCAAATGTCTATTTGTTGTCACAAAAGTTTAAGTGGTCGTTGCTAAAGAAATACTACCGGGTTGTATGAAGACATTTGACGTTATTTTAGACTTCCCGAATTGTTTTGGCAAGCTGGTCACAAATACCTTGAACATACCTTAGCGTGACAAAATGGACCCCACCCAAAGTTGTAACTGGATAAGCGACACGCTGTATGATACTCCTGCTCGGCCGTATATCGTACAAGGTAAAAGGATGTCACCCAAGCCTTCGGGTCGTTGACATTTTAATTAAAACAAAAAGCATGCATCTGATAAAATGTTACAAAAGTTGCAACTGTTACATAACATGGACCAAAATACAAGACACTAATCGCGACGTTTAAAGCCAACTTTCACCAACACGTAACAGCAACAACCGCTTTTCCGTTCTTAAAATAATTTAATTAGCACAGACACTAGCTGTCCATCTGATACAAAAACGCATGATGGAGAAAGAAAAATATTTTGGCAATGAAAATATTTTATGCCGTTTAGTTATCATATAGCGAACGCGTTACAGGGCGTAACCAAAATATCCCATGTCGATTACGAGAATAACATCAGCGAGTATATACAACCGGCAGATGTAGAAACACTCGGTGTGTTACTAGAACATAAAGTTAATTACTGCTAACTGATTTACTTAGATTTACAGGTCCATTCAAAGTTAAATGATAACGGTTGTTTACATTAGCTCATTATATTTATACAGGCTCTGTGTTTATTTATGCGTAGTTGTTTCAGATTTGCATTCTATTCTTATTAAGAAGTTATTTATGTCATAATTAATACGCATTTAAAAACAAGACACCGTTTCTGAAAATAAGTAGTTAAATCCTCTTCAAATGCATGCGCAAGTTGTCTCTGAACTTTTCCAATCGCATGTAGCCCTCATTTTTCTAAAACTTTTCGAAATGCATGCCCAATTTTTCTGAACTTTTTGAAACTCACACCTTACACGTTCTGCATGTTTACTATTCCAACAAATGTCTAGATATGTTTTCTATTTTCCAACAAATAAGCGGCATGGGTTGAGAAAATTCACATCGATGCAAATCTTTTGTTTTGTTCACAAATTGACACGAAGAGTCCGATTCCTTAAAGCCAATAGGGAGTAAGAGTTTTTGGGGTAAAGGGTAGGTTGGAAAACATCACAGTGGCGGTTTTAACTTTATTCCAAAACTAGGTTCACGAAACAGGACTCGATGTAATATTATTACGGAGCGCATGTACTCTCTATATCATAAGTAAGAAAGCCAGATGGGTATTGTTTCACTTTATCTTAAATGTTATCATGAAATGTAACATAAATTTCATTAATTAGAAAGATACATAATAAATTAGATGTGTTTTTTTCTTTCTCCTTATTAATTCACTGAAACGGGCACTCCCAACATTTCCATCTACATAATGTACTTCCATCATGGAATCTTCATTTATCTTATAAGAGTAGCTTAATCTATTTTATTTCACTTTGTACAAAATATCAAGTGCCCGCCCAGTTAGTAAAAGCGTTATGCTGCATCGCTATCAACAATTCAGGTCTTAGATTCGAGTCTATGTTGCACAGAGGAATAAACAGTAAACCAATGTTTTGGTCGATCATAAATTATTTAACAATCAGAACATATTATACAATTATGCAAATGTCAATTTCTCCACATGTGACGGCAGTAGGGCAAGCCCAATATGCTCCGTTGCCAATGCAATGTTTGATATTCGTTAAGAGAGTTCGTACAAACTGTTTCTCTAGAATGAGAATGTCTTAAACGTATACATGCTACTTTAAATCATATGTCTTAAACGTATACATGCTACTTAAAATCATATGTCTTAAACGTATACATGCTACTTAAAATCATATGTCTTAAACGTATACATTTTGTACATGCTATTTAAAATCATATGTCTTAAACGTATACATGCTACTTAAAATCCTATGTTAAAGACCAACACATTTGAAATCTGCACCACAAGGTTCTTTCATTAATTTGTCAGGAAAATCGGAACAGTTTCAGGTCACGCTGATCAAACTAAAATTGAAAAGGCTTGTTTTCCATATGTGAAGACTAGTTTTGTCCAAGCATAGTCGTACCCTCTCCAAATAGGCTGACAGACAACCTCTAAAGTTAACAAAGACATTTACCCGACAAAACTATATTTTTTAAAAATCGTGCACCGACTTGAGAATAACGATTGTTTTAAAACACAACATTTCGAGACACAACTGTTCAACATGTGTGATAATATTCATTCACATTCTTGTTTCTTTATGTACGTAACAGACGAGAAATCGACGGAATGCCAATAAATTATGTGTATTCCCCTGCTGATTATCACGTGCAAAACAACTATATAACCAGAAACTATACTCCAAAACAAAACTTTGTAAAGAATCGGCTCACATTGTATTAATCATGACACCTCGCTGACTTAGAATGTACAAAATCAATGATTTTGGGAAAACAAGAACAATGTCCGAAAATTACTGGTAAGCAGTTTCAACTTCAGTTTGGCCAACATGACAAGTTCCTATTTTCATGCTGATTTTAAATATGTACCAGTCTTAAAAGATCGCAAGTATCTATCTATCTATCTATCTATCTATCTATCTATCTATCTATCTATCTATCTATCTATCTATCTATCTATCTATCTATCTATCTATCTATCTATCTATCCATCTATCTATCTATCCATCTATCTATCTATCTATCTATCTATCTATCTATCTATCTATCTATCTATGGTTTTGAACTTTTGTCACTAGCACATTGACAAAAGTTTGTGTTTTGAAAAGAAAAATATCCATCGTCTTAAAGTTTCACTTTCGAAGCACATAGTAAAGTATAAACTGCGCTTTTTGTGCATGCTTTTATTATGGGATTCAAGTTCAAGAAGTTAAAGACAAGACGCACTAAAACAATTGCTCACTTTAAATCAGATGTAGTTCAGAAAGTACCACAGTCGTAAAAGCTCGGCTATTTCCGTTTGTCTCCGGTAAATATTTTCCATTGGATAAAAACCGAGGTGATCAGAATGAAAGTACCACTCGCCGATTTCTTATACTTGCACGTTCTGTTTGGAAATAAATGTACTCAGCTTACTGCAGAATAGTCTGTATTATCCCACGGGCAATTTATAGAAACCTACAGATCATGTTTTGTGCAAATAGTTTCATTCATAAACAAGCCAAGTGCAGAAAAGGGACTCGTCTGCAAAAAAAGCGAATATAGTTCTACTGACACCGATTCAAGACACGCGTCTTTGTGTACACTATATTGAGAATTTCTTAACAATAAGATGTCTTGAGAGCAATAGCATTTAGTCGCTGACTGACTGTGTGCTAAATATTTAGTAGTCGCTGACCTATTTGTGACTGGATTTGGTTCCCTATAACCTATGTACCGTCGCCTGGGAGTTTCCGGTGTCCGCAACAACGCACCTTGACTGCACATATCCGGTATTATTTACGTTGCCGATAGCATCCGTTGTTGATAAATAGGTTAAGTACCATTTTGTTTATACGTGAACTACTTTTTTACCAGCGTATTGTTTTGGGGAGGTTCCTCGCCGGAAGTTCTTAAGCACAAACTTCAAATAAATAGTTCAAAGTATGCATTGTATTGACTAACAAACATTCTCGTACGTAGGGGTACTCGTTATAATAAATTTCATGACCTAGTTGTTAAGGCACGTTCATTAATATAGAGACATGTTGGGTGTTCTGGACAAGCTGGATAAAATCCAACTTGTAAGCCGACGGCTAGCGACATCGCGTGTCCATGGCATACAAACTAGGGTAAGAGAAGATCAGGAGATATTCCTAAGACGTTACGTCGAATAAGCCCACTCTCTGGGGGTAGGACATTTTACAATCAACGCAAAAATGAGAAACGCCTCTTGGGAAAGTGTAGGTTGTATGACGTACCGTATCGTACCACTGACATGGTTTGACAAAATCCCTAAAAATTATCGCTACGGTCTGCCCTGGTAAATAACAAATAAAAACGCATAGAAACAGGACAGGAACATCGAAGTAAGACGCAAGCCAGTAGACGTGTTCATCAAGTAATCTTAAGCATGTTATGTAAATAAATAATGTACCATGCAATTATAGATGTGTTAAACATTTACCTTTATCATTGAATCTATACATAAAACATCAAAACGACAAAACGGTGCGATATACCCATCCCAGAGTGAGGCCTACTTTCAAATCATTCAATGTTTGAAAGTAATCAACACAAAACACATTATATCAAGACACAAAAACCTACTATCTAAATTGAAAATAAAGTTATTTACATGTATATAAACGTTCAATGCGCAAGGTGTGCCACATGCCAGCAAATTTATAACGAACAAAACCGAAAATGTTTAGTTTTACAGCTTAGCACATTTGGTGGGCCTCCAGACCCACAGCGTTTAAACCAAATCATTGTATGACTGATAGAGATACTTTAAATCCACCTTGTATGACTAATTGCGATTAAAACACATGTAACGTTCGATCACTGCACGACATTTTGGGAAACTAAACAATTCAATTTGCATGCAATATGCAATGTGGGGAGCGGTGGCCTAGAGGTAGGGCGCGCGCTTCGGGATCGAGAGGTCCCGGGTTCAATCCCCCTCTGGACCACTGGTTAATTTCTCTGTGCAAGACCCACTTGCTCCACTCCACCATTGTGTAAAATGGTACATGTGAGGACAGTCTATTCCTTGGCGCCGCATATCGATGTTGGCTGCCACACCCACGGGAGAGAAATAGTCTCCCCAGGGAGACACGAGTGTAGGTTTCCATATGTAGCTCAATGACCAGGGAAATTTATATGTCACTGGGTGCTTGAGCGGCCTAACAGCTGAAAAGAGCCCTAGAAAATTGGTAACTTAACTTTTTAAACTTTTTATGGCTTATTGTGATAACAGGAAGATGACTGGGTTTATATATGCAGTGAGACCGAATATCATAAGGCACATACAAGGAAACATTCCATCGATGACAATATTTGGTCATTTTACCAACCCTTCTTTTTTGTGCTTTTTGAGAGCAAACGTTGCTGGATTTTTAAACCAACTATACGACTTTTAACCAAAATGTACGTTTTTATCCAAATGTACAATTTTAACCGTATGTACGGATTTTAACCAAATGTACAAGTGTTAGAGAGAAAATATATTCAATCATCTTAACCCTTTATTCATTATTAAACTAACAACAGTAGTGTTGCCTTACTTATTAATTTATCATCAATTTTAAAACTGCACTGACTCCTTAATTACTTATTCGTCTATTAAATTCAGAAGTGAATTGTTGTAACCACACCTAATGACCTTGTACGAAATGTAAATGAATCGTAATAAAAATAATCTTTGTTCATCAAATACTGAAGAGAACATATAAATAATATATCGAATAATTCATCAACAAAACGTTGGGATAAAAACGGCGCAAAAAAAACGTTAAAGACATATACATCGATTAGTAGTATCATTACATCATACAGCGATCTGTGGAAATTTACGACTGGGCGTCAACCCTAAACATCTTTCCACGCGGTTGCACAGATGTTCTGTGTTAATAAATACATTATTTTACCAGATTTAACAATTTGAGTTTGGTTTGATTTACTGGAAGCTGCTTATACACAAATTTAGTAGACGATTACCCAATGAAAACAGGTTTTACAAATTATGGGGCACAATTACCCAATGAAAACAGGTTTTACAAATTACTGGAGACAATTACCCAATGAAAACAGGTTTTACAAATTAGAACACAATTACCCAATTTAAACAGGTTTTACAAATTATAGGAGACGATTGCCAAATGACAACATATTTTACAAAACAATAGACCAATTGCCAACGAGTACATGGTCTCGTTTGACCAAAACTTAGCTTTAATTTTTGGTTATCTCTAAGCAAACAAGGAAACAGCAATGGCCTTGGTTAGTTAAGTGGTATTTCATGTTTTTGATACACTCCAAAATCTGCGTAGACTTCTGACAGCTTCCGAACATGGTACTATCGATTAGTTTAGAAGTTTAGAAGCAGACCTGAAGGGAAGCAAAAGACACTGCAGCCAACAGCCTGGCACTCCCAAAGGACGAGGGAGAAAAAACGTAGTAAACATGCATAAAGTAAACAGTTTATTAGTCATTTCATTTGTATCATGGGGCGTAGACTAGATGTAATGCAAGCATTTCATATCAAGTGCTCAGTGCAACACAACATTAACTACATCAATTTATAGAGATATGTACCATAGTTTTGCACTTAGCCTTCGAATTATGAAGCTATGTAGCTATGCTCCAGCAGTTAGTACTATACACGTCACCAGTCACATCCGGTTGCAAGCGAAGGAACGTGTTTTCCGTGCTGCACCATTGAATCAAGATCGCTGTATCGATATGGATTCGAGTAAATTATATTGCAAAGAAACATAAACAAGTATCAAGAAGAGATGTCACACTATTTACACAACAAATTCATTCAAAATATCTCAATACTTTTAAAATCTTAATAAAATATACCACGAGGGTGCTGGAAACAGGACTGGAATCGACACAACGAGCAATGTACACCACTATCACATCGGAATAATTCGAACAATTCTGTGTAAGTTTCTTTAATGCCAGACCGAGATGTTCCGAATAATCAATGACGTCATCATGGAACACATTGGTAATTTTATTTCCGAACAATTACCTCGATGTGATGCGACTGTTACATCAAACATTTTACAATAACATCATACGTAGTATTAATAAGAACAGTACAGTTTTAAAGCACAATAAACTGTTATGTAACTTTATTTTTATTAAATATTATTATTTATCAAAATTGCGAGTCAATTATTAGACCTAGAGATACTGGTAATAGATATACAGTTGTATGGTATACGCCTTTATCAAAGAAATAGTTGAATGACATAATTTATCTAGTATGTATTCAGAACATCAAATGTTTAACCAATTACAATTAAATGGAGTGATCTAGCACCGTTATTACGTCTTCTTAAGCTTGCTAATAGTTTTTAATTAACAAAAACAATAAGATCGTTAAAACAATGACATTCTGTGGTCGTTTACGTTTGAAAATTATTACCAAAGGTATAAACAATCAATCACCTAGTGATGCAGTATTTATATAGAAAAAATACTTGAATTAGGCATACAATCGCAGTGCTTTGCTACGTCATTTCTTAACCATTATCAAATTAAATAGGCCATACAAGAGCGTTGTTGAAGTAAATAAACACTCAAATAAATACTCAAAAGTCGAAAATGTTTCAAGAATGTCATAAAAATAAAAATGAATGCAATAAAAAATAAAATTGTTGAGTGTTTAATCATTTTATGTTTGAAATTCGAGACAATCAATTCCGGATCAAACGACATACTTCAAATATGATCAAGCAACCTTCAAAATAACAATCAAACAATGAACCTTAAAAACGGACTCTTTTCGCACTTGAAATTTTACTTCCGGTTTGTGTTTTTTTATTGGAACACGGAAGTAGCTAAAAAACGAATATTCTACACAGTCAAAGACATTTTTTACCACATGCATAGGGAAATGCAGATTAACTGACATAAAATATCCTGACGTAGTGAATTGGTTGGTTGGTTTGTTAATTCTCTTACAAAAGGCATTTGGATTGCTATTCAATCAATTGTTATCAAGCCGATACAAATAATGATTTATATTATATATTTTAAAGTAAGTTCGATATTTGAAAATCCAAAATACGAAATTTGTTCATGCATTCGGTGCCCGAAGCTGACCAGGCATCCACCAACACACATTTGAATGTACATGTATTGTATAGCGACAGTCTTTGGGTATAAATCCCCCACCCTATACGGTTTGCTCATATGGTGTACAGCACCATTTACGTCCCTCGGTAGTGCAGTGTGTTGTGCGCTTGCAGTCTAATCTGGCGACCCGGATTCAAATATATTATAGGCATGCTAGCCTTATATTAGCAGAACATGACTAGCAAATAAAGCCTTAACTAGACATTTTAAAGCAGAGGCGTCATAAACGGCAAAACAAACACGCACCCCAGCATCGACGCTATTCAAATACAAAATCCGAAAATCATAGATTTGGTCCAATGTAATTGCAAAATGCTATTTAATCATGATTGTTTGACTTTAAGGCGTTCCCCAACATTTTAATGTATCGAATCGATAGTTCAATACGAACCCGTTTGTGTCGGAATTGATTTTGAGATACGCGGTATCTGTAACAGATGACTGTATGGTAAGGTTGTATGTTAATTATGATATAGAACAATAGCGGGTACACTATCAGTGGATTGTTCGCACACCTTGTGGTAAAATAAATAAAATTTGTCGGATTTTTTGGTTAGAGGTCAAATACTGGTAGCAGTGGTGGGGGTAATGTGGAATAATTTAAAGCGGCACTGCTCAACGTTAAATAAATTATTGTAGTATGCCAGTTACAGTAGTAAAATTGTCTGAGTTCGGATTGGAATTAAAATCTCACACAAATACTCACAATTGCACGATCTTTAATTATAAAACAATTCAATTAACTTAGGACCACTGATAAGTTATAACCAGAACTCGCGACAATTTGTTTTTGAAAATGCATTTTACGTGCAATTTTGTACATGATAAAACGTCTGCACCCTCTTGATATATTAGCTTTATCGACGAACGGACGTACTCAATGAAGGCGTTGTTGTAACTTTATAAAATCGACGAAATGTATACTACCCATCTACCGATGAAAATGAATGCATTTTTACCATGCAAACAGTGCCAAGCATCTTCCTTCTGTATACAGGTAGTATAAACGCTTCGTGTCTGTACATAAACAACGATGCCTTATTTCCTCAATAGAGTATTCACACCCTGCTTTATTTTTTTGTGATTTTTGGGGGAATTTTGTTTGCATGGGAAAACCACAACGTGAGAAAGCAAAAATAAAATCAAAACTACAATGGTGCCATACAAAAAGACTATTAAACACTTGTGACGTCACATACCACATGGTATGGCCACAATGAAATGCTGTAGCCAAAATAGATGATTGCACAGCTCAAAATAGCAAACATAAATATACGATTGCACGTTGTAAACCCACTTTAGGCCAGCAATGTTTATCTTCAAAGGCGCTAAATTAAATGTTATTGTTTGAGGTTTTGGAGTTTTTTTATGGGATTTACTTTTTATTACGAAAATACAATCAAGTAGAATCAACAAAAACTGGCTCTTTTTCACACTAACATTTCGATTCGTTTCGATTCGCACATTCAAATACATTTTTGACGAATATTTAAAATTTAAATTCGGAAGCCAAATTAGCCAATGACGTAGCTCTAAATGCTCGAAACTTACAAATTCTCAAAAAATCGTTCTTTCTTCTATTGCCGGGTTGTGTTTGCTTTGTTTGTTTTTTAAAGGAGGAACAGTTTTTTAACAGGGTACAATAAATGCCTTACTCATGACGTTTACCATATGCTTTGTGACTAGAAATATAATTGCCTGACCATAAGAAACAACCTAGTTTCTTCAGCGCTACCAGCTCTTTGATTTGTTACTATTAATTAATACAAAAAGGCGAACTCCGATAATTATACACCAATAAATTGAACAGTTTAAATAACGACCACTTTGTCACCCGTCTTGTACATAAATCAGCCCTCCTATCGTGCACAAAATTTACTCACTGATAAAATTAAGGTGATTATTCAGCGATAAATTTGTAAACAATTCAGGAGTGGCACATGCATAAATGCGCAAGTTATCACTGAGCGAGCAAAATTTGCCAAAAAGCTACATGACATTAGGGTTAAATGTATTTAGGCTTAAGGCGAAACACATTCATAATTCGGTTCTGGAAACCCTCTCTATGCCCTTACCTAGATAATATTAAAGGCACTTAGTTGGAATACACGTCGGGTCGTCGATTTTTTATATACTTTTTATAAAGTTTTATAAATTTGGATTTAAATAAAGATGGTACTGTAGTATAAATATTTTTTCAGAAACTTATTTTTTGACTGGGATCTTGTCGCTTTAAGATATGACGATCTCCAGCCAGGATACATCCGCCTCGATGTTCCTTTAAAGATAAAATAGTGCATGTCATTATGTTAACGTTTTTATCTTGACATGTAATCAATATTATAATAGGCCCGTATAATCTTATATCATATTGTGAACTGTTCAACATTGGTAAATTGCATTGGGTTGATCAGAAATATTACGCAATCAACTTAAATATGACGTGTACAATAACTATATTGATATCATTACTGACGCAATCGCCGAAAATAAAACACGTTGAGCATTTCTTTAACCGAAATTAAGATGGGATAATATAAGTGTAGGCCTAATGATTATGACACTCATTTGAAGGTCCGTCAGTCTAAGTGGATAAAAAGGAAACAGTAAAATAATTCATATTAAAAAAGGATATCCTGCAATAACTTTGTGCTTTCATTTTTCTACAGTGCTGTGCAGTACAGCTGTATTACAGTAACGCCCAGAGTTAACAAAATTCAATACTGAAAGAGACTATATTATAATGGGAAAATCTACGTACAACGCTCAACACTTTCTCACACCAATTTTGATCTATTTTTCTTAAGTACTGTTGAACAAAAAATCATTCTTGCACACACAGCCAATGTACGAGTTCACATGACGTCATTTGACGTCGTGTTTACGATGACGCCGTGACATTGTTATGCTGTTCTGTCTATTAATATGAATTATCTTGTGTTTTTGTCGGGTATACTTAATGACGTGCAACAGGTGCTTGACACCTGTAGGAAAATAAGATATTAAAATATTAACATGTTGTTATTTAGTAGATTCTATTAAGTTTATGGGACTCGTCGATCAAGCAGAATAATTATGACGTTTGGTCGTTCACCACGGCTTGCTTCAAATCATTTGATACAATTTTCTCTCTAATAAATTCAATACTAACATAAACACACATTCAATATACTTCAATTTCATCACATGACGTATGTCAAGAAATGATGTCAAATATTTCAAAATTCAGAAAATATAGGCTAATTTTAAATTAAGTTTTGCAAACAGGTATTAAAATTTAAAACAATCTTTGGATATGCTCCTTTGACGTGCCGACAATTTACACATTTCATCAAAGTCGGTGACAAGTTGACGTGCTCGGTACATAGAATAGATCATATTCATAGTCAAACTATCTCACGATTTTGAGCGGTTTCATTCAACACGAATCCGCACAGGTCATTGAATCGGGTGTGTTTTGATGCACAAGTTTCTGTATCATTGATAAAGAAAAATAAAACGAAAAACGTTGTTTTTTGTAAAATTTACATTTTTAAAAAAATACAAATTTTACAGAAACATTTATTTTTTTCGTTTTACTCTGTATCAACGATACCGTTATCTGTGTTATAATGCACGTCGTTGGTGTAAGTTGTAACTTGTCATATTTTGCTTGTCGTGTTCTATAAGCAGTAGGTCTACACTGAACGATGAGTTTTACCATTTTGGAAGACACTTAGAACAAAAATATCTCAGAGAAGATGAGCTATTCTTCAAACGGTCACGTCAACTTTATAAACAATACTCATAAATAGAGAACTCTCGCATACTTCAACACGCCCATCCAGAAACGGATTTTCATAAATAATACACTAACTCATAACAGTAAAATGCAAAACAGATGTACCTAGCTTGTTCCTAGACAATGTTGTTGAGGCTACAGACCGAGGCAGACAATGAAAACTATTATACAACGGGGCGTGACGCGTTCTAACAAGATCAAAAGTGTTAGGGCGCGCCGAGAAAAAACATACAAAAGCCGAAAATGTAAAAATAAGCAATCAGCTTTTTGGTATATAACGTTATAAACGTTTAAGCAGTTTAGGTACGTATATTCCCACATTCACTCGTTGTAAAAAGTATGTTTGTGTAAAAAATAAATACGAATGAACATGTACATGTATTGTAAATAAGTTAACAATACAGTAGTGGGTAAAAACATAAGTAGAAGAATTTAGGGCCATCGACCAGTCACGAAAATTTGAGTCCTTTTATTGAACAAAATCCCGACTTCCCCTAATTGTAATCTTGAGATCAGACAAAAACCATTAGATCTATATTGTGTAGCCATTTCATACCATGACAACTTTTAAAAGAAGTGAGTCAAGTGACCATTGACACCAAGTGTATGTAACAAGAGTGCAACCCCATAGTATGTGACGTAATATCTTGTAGGACGTACAGTCAGTACGCATGTTTGAACACAGACTAAGACAGGGTGACATGAACATAATTATGACATAGTTATATAACTACAAATTATCGAGTACATTTTATTCACTTGAAATAACTCGGCTCCACAGGAACTGTATCCTTGAAAAAAAATAGATAAAAAATAAGTAAAAAAATTTTTTTTATTTTTTCTCTCAAATATAACGTCGTTAGTGAGTTTCGTGCATGTGAACATATCAAAAATGAATGTAAACGAATAAGTCGATGGCTTAGAATTAGAAGGTCGTAACTACCAAATCGATATTTTGAGAAAACACGGAAAACTGTTTGACATTCACTCTTTACTTATGGTAAAACAAACTTCATTTTGGTCAACTTGACAAGTTCAGATTTTTATGAAAATGGGCTTGTGATGCTTATTCTAAATATGTATGAATCTTAAAAGGTCGTAAGTGGCACTTACGACCTTCTAGTTCTAAGCCATCGAAGTATGCTTCTGTTCCCAGAATAGGTGTGGTATTATTGTATGATATATAAATACTCTATATGTACATACACAACCATCTTGACAGATCGACTGACCAAAACTATGTGCCTTAAAATAGATGATAGTTCTTTTATATAAACCAACAAGCCATTCAACACGTCACCGCAAGGTTAAACCACTGACGCAACTTTAGTTCTAGACATTAATAAAAATATCGTAGAATGGACATAAAATATATCCAATTAATAATAATCGAATTCGTTCAGTATTCTTCGGTAATCTTCGGCAATGATCGGGATTTTCCGCGAAGCTCATTAATAAAGATTTTATTTAACGTTGGAACTTATTTGACAAAACTAATATCAATCTTCCATAAAATTCCTCAACAATGAACAGTGAAATAGAAAAAATAACTATGCAAAGTATAGAATCACGCCTAAAATAAACTTTTATGTTTAACCTACGGAATTTCCCGAACATTGTCGAAACTACACGAATGGTCATTAATGACGAAGTGTACGCCCTATTGACAACTTGCGGGCGTCGAATGTGAGTGGTTATCATTAATTACAGTACGAAATACTGCATACTACACAACAATAAGCAAGAACGTTGTCATGTTTATGGATATATGGACTAATGACATGGCTCGACGTCTATGAAACTTGACCTTTAACGAAAACGTGTTCGTATAACTTACACTCGCCTTACCCTGCCGTAAACTCCGAACAAAAATATGTAACAGCTACATGCACAAGGCTATTTCAAATTTATTTCAAGTCGTACAGTTGGGAAAACAAACAATGTAACATCTTACGGGGACTTTCAAACAACTGGAAAGCTCCAAATAGTAGGCACAAAAAGTTACAAATTTTCAAGGACAGGCCGCTCAACCACACTTCGACATTTTAACTCCTCCTGGTCAATGGACTACCTTATGAAATCTTCACTCGAGTCTTTTAGTTACGCAGGAATGAAAAGTTTTTTTAAAAACATGGTAAACATGTAGTCTATTTGCAGCATATAAGCTAAGGAAATAATTCTGAACTGTATTTATAAACGTAAAATATGCATTTATTCGGATTCTACAAGGCAGAGTTATTATATGAATAAATTATAAAATTAATGCTAATAAAATGACAAGTTAAGAGAGTAATAAATTTGTTTGAACCTCTCTCTTCCGTTATGTGTCGGGGATACTGTTTATGATATTCATTATATCATCTAAATGCCTTCATATCTGTGAAATATTGCATTCAAAATGATATAAATATTTCAGAATTTATTTCTGAATCTTATGCAGTTTTCCTTGACGTCAGAACAATGCACACACGAGTCTCTCGGTACATTGAATCATTCTATTATTGTGCTATCTCTCAAATAATTGCACCTTGACTACACAGACAATTAGTTATGACTTTCTGCAACATGGCATTTGCGAATATAAAGAAGATTTTTGTATTCTTATCTATTTTGTTATTTTCCGTTATAACACCAGTACCAGAACGAGGCAACGGGGCAACGCGAGCTGTCGAATTTCTTTGCATTTGACGTAAACGCGAATAGTTTTAGATATGTGGTTTTGCTAGTCAATGCTCTCTGCCGACAAATTTCGTGGTAAACTAATGGTATTACAGAAATTTCACTCATTCGATTCAATAAGCGTATTACTATGAAAGATAGTACGAGCATATACCTGTATTAAATCACACTGTATGAACGTGTACACGTGCAGTGTAAAATGTGTGACGTATGTACCACCATGTGGTATAAGTTACGCCCATCGTAAATGCGTTTTTCTTTATTAATAAACGTTTAAACAACATCTTTAGATTTTCAAATAGCTTATTTAAATAAAAAAGCAGTTTTCAGATACGTTAGGTAAACATGGTCTAAGGGTTTCAAACTTTCTACTTTATCAAAGCTCTTCACGACACAAACTTAATAAAAGTTACATCCTAATTTGAAGTCTTTACAATTATTTAATAAATACAAATTGGGATAAACTTATTAAAAAGGGATTCGCAATGCTAGTATAAATAATGGTTCAGCAAGTGAACTCCTACTCCACCGAGGCCTTATTCTCCACGATTTTAAGACTGAAACTCAGACTTAGGACTTAGAATTGAAACCATTTATAATCATTGCCATTTCTTTCCAAGTATATTTAACCGTATGAAATTTGACATGACTATTTTGGTGTTAAACATGCATGCTCATAAATTACATATCAAAATGTGTGCATTTAAAACAACATGAGAGCGAATAAAACAATTTCCAGGATGAAGTCGAAGTCTGGAGTTTTAGACTTTCAATGTTGGCTAATAAGGACTCTGTCATAAAACGTCAGTAATTGATTCAAGCTTGTCAATACGACAACTGTAAGTTAGTGAGGATACCAAAAAAAATATTTTAACGGATATGAATCATTTAATGATAACATTAAAATATTGAAATCTATCTTTCACACAGTTTTGCAATATTTGATGTGAGGCATAATAATTCAATATCATATAAAAACTCGAAAGTTCGTTCAGTTAAATTGTTAACGTGATCAGTTTTAGCGAATTCAAATTTCAAAACCTCATATAGCACGGCTGCGTAAAATGTAATTTCAAGTTCAAAAATCAATCTAGGTAGATCTACAGTAATATAAATGAATGGTACATTGCAGTCATGTGTTAAAGGACAATTAGCCCGACACAGAGACCAAAATGAATCCCCTGACGTAAGTATATGTTGTGCCTCATTTGGTCGCCGTTTTGGCATGGGTCTATGTGGGCATTGCTCAGGGTAGTTGTGTCGTGGTGTTTCTGATTTCTGTGCTCGGCTGGTTGGGTTGAGTCTTACCTTCCGTGTCGGATTTTCTCATATCTTTTTTGCAATTTCAAGGTCAAGAAAGGAAGTATTGGTAGATCTACAGTAGTATAAACGATTGGTACATTTCAATCATTTGTAAAATGACAAATTATTTATAGGACCAAAATAAATCCCATGATTTAAGTTAACTGACGTGATTGTACCAAGTTTGGACGCACGTCCATGTCTGTGTCCGGGACTCCGGGTACATGTACGTAACGAACAGACGCGCATGCGCAGGGTATGTTCCGGGTTGCAAGCATTTGTGCAGGGTTAAATTACAAGTCATATTCAATTATAAATGCAACAACCGGGTTCATAATATGATAGCAGAATTCAATACATTATAAATAATATAGAATCTACGTGGATGAAACCTGTTTTTCAAATATTACTTCGAGGAAAGCAGACGATACTAGATATATATATATATTTGTTTTTCAAAAAGCAGTTTCAGTAAATCGAGTATTCACCTTGCACACAGCAGGATACACGAGCAATGACGTCATAAGTATACTGAACTATGAAACATAATATAAATATTTTATAAATAGAATTTCAACTCTGCGTGGTGCTGGTGATAGCCCAAATGTGACTTCTTAGAATAAACAAGCGTTTTGCAAGTTTGAAATATAAATTTTGAAACATATAGATCTATGTATGATTTTGATTAATATGCTCTCGTGCTTTATTACTTGACATTCATTGACTAAACGAAAGGAAACATTTTAACCAAAACCGTTCTTTATTTATTTTTTCTTGACACTGCGACCACGACCACAATGCTACAAAATTTTGATAACTCCGGCGTTTGGGTGATTAAGTATGGGCACAGTTATTTATATGATGTGTGTATGTGTTTTTGTCCTGGGCTGGTTAAGTTGAGTGCTGCCTTCCCTGTCCAATTTTCTCATCTTTTTTTCAAAGAACCGATCAAACAGTATTTAAGTACACATACATAGTATAGGGTTACATAGACTGTATTTATATGTTACTGCGGATTTTCAAACCGCCATTTTCTAGCAATGCGAAGAACGAACTCGTTTTGACATTGAATGCAACAACCAAACAAAGGTACGAAAATAACCAATACAGTAGGCCTACCAATATTACTAAACACTTATACATGAAACTACACAACACCACGCCCAATAAATTGTGTTGGTCACTCACTCAATGGGCAATAAAACATACACTGTACACATACATAATACTTCAACTTGTGGCCACCACACGGCAAAAACGCTAGATGTTGTAAAATCTCATAGTATGCACTCGCAGTGGCATCAAAAGCCGACCGACGAAAGATTGAAATAAATGAAGTCAACCTAAGTACATGTAATTATTATTTCCTGCAGTCTTTACAAATAAAAGTCATCTAAAAGCCGTCAATTTCACACAAACAAGTCATAAATGAGAGAATGGAAGAACAAAGCGACCGTTAACGAGTGGGGCGTAGTCATAAAAATATTACTGTATTAGGACGTTTGAGCCTAGCAATAAATCCCGTCAACATTGCTCGTCTGCTTCGTCACATTCAAGACATGATTTAGTTAATAATACATTACAATACAAAATACAGGTCTCAGCAAGTCCCGAAACATTTCATGCAATCATAAATAGTAAAGTAAAGGACTTTCTATGATGTAAACACAGTTATGAAATGTTGATTTGTAATATAATTACAAGTACATGTATGCTAATTGTGACTCAAAACATGAGAAAGAAAGAACATTACGCAAAGAAGCGAAAGCAGCAAATGCCGAAGTCCGAAGCAAAGAAAGCCAAATTCCGAAGTTAACAAAATCAAAGTCCAAAACAAAGAAAGCGAAAACACATATAACGAAAGCCAAAGCCAATGGCAACGAAAGCTCAATTCCGGAGCAACAAACTCAAATGACTTGAGAAACGAGTCTTGGGAAACGAAAAGTGGTCAACAACCAATATAGCGATAGATCCCTATCTCCCATCCCTGTCACATAAGCATCGGGTGCCTGCCAAGTGTCTACGGGTCATTTAATGAATATCATGCGAGTAAGATCGTTGGCCCAACAAGCACTTAATTAAACCTTCGAGTAAACCTTCGTGTTACCCCTTTAAAATATTACAGACTCGACAGAAAGCCGATTCTAGCAATAGCGGGATGGAAGTAGGATCCCGCGAGAACGGCTCCAGATGAATTTAAATATGTCACGTCTTGCAAAAGTGGTGCTGTTGTTGCTGTTGTTGTCTTGTACAAGTTGTGTAAGTTACGAGACTAGTGATGGTGCTAAACGGACACCAAGACCAGATGTGGCACCGGATAGTAGGTCTTGTAGGGAGTGTTAAAAGTTGAGGTATTTTGTGTTAGAATTTTTTAAGCCTTTGTCTATGACGTAATAATATAAATGATAAATAGAACATGCAATTGGATTTCTCTGCGAAACAACGAAAATAAGGTACTTACATATACATGAAAATACGAATTTTTGAAGAATGGGAATGACGTATTTAAATAGAGTTTGTCCGATCCTCCGTCATCCTTTTCTTCAGTTGTGAGGTCATCTTCAGAATACGGGTAGAATTCTTCAAGGGGTAGGCACACTATATTGCCAATAACAACTACTAGCACAAGAGACCAAACTAAATATATAACGTTAAGACGATTTCTGCGTGAGGCCGCGGCATTTGAAAACATTATAAATTGACCATCTGCGCGTCCGTATAAAAATGTCACATGATTTGTAAGGTACCCGGACTGTTAGTATTTCGCCGAACATATCGTTGGAATGGTCCGTCGTTCCAGGCGTGACGCAAATAGTCTAAAAGTGGTCATTGAGTTCGAATCTCCTTTTGAAACTTGGAACTACGATCGGCGTTTTTAAAACAATACAAGCAATTCTTGTCGGGTTTTATTTATAACAGAAACAAAACTTAAAAAATATACTTCATAACATATACACTGTGGCTTACTACATACACATTATGTAATTTACAACTTGTATGGGACCTAAATTCACTCTGCATCATCCGCATTCAAAAACAACTAACAATAGGTCCGTCATTTCTGGGTTTTGAGTGTTTACTATCGGCTTAAGCATACTTTATCACTATAACATGCATGTTCACGCGCTATTTACTAATTATCTGGCGGAAATGCAGTTATAACAACGTATTCTACACACGTGCTGGGGTTAAAAAGATTCGACTTCAATGGATTTTTACTCTGCTATGCGCTGTAACACGTCACCCTCCGAACTAAATATATCCGATAAGCACTTAACGTGCTAAGTGATTTTGAATAATACAGTTAGCACCAAGTTAAGATATAACATCACATATATTTTATTTTTCAAATTTCACTCTTAATTTTAAACCTTCAATCCGAGTAAACACCACTTTGTACCAATTAGACGCCTCACGAAAAGCCTCACGCATGGGCCCGTAATATTATGAAATATGTACCATGTACCACTCTCTGTGCAGTATGTATTCTGTCTTAGTATAAATTCCAAAACTTTATTAATATAATAGATCCTTTGTTTATCACGAGATCACTGAATCTACACACATTCGCGACAAATATCCATTCAAAACAAACTCAAAACTTCATCCATGATTATAAACAGTTAACTTATGTCACTTAAAAACTCATCGTTGAAACTGAGTGTATAGGACTAATATACTCACTACCAAACCATACATTACATGGTATAATGTAGGTCAACTGTCAACACATTACTGCAGGTGCTACGCATTGAACGGTACAAAACCGAGCGCTATTACTTCAGCGCGTGCGATATTAAAAGCATAATATCCCATTTATTGAAACGTACGGAGTCTGCATACAGCAGGGGAATTGCAAAAATTGTTAAACTCACGTAAAATAATTACAATACTACTTAATAAGGGTATTTTTAAACCTTGCCAAGTACCATTGTGAAGGTCGAATTATGCATGTACATTTTGTACACTACATAGTATAAATTTTGCAGTATTTATATATGCACTTCCGTTTCATATGATTGCATGATTTATTTAAAAGTATGAATTATAAAAATGCGATAAATGTCTGAGGCAAATCAATATGTAAGAACGAACCCATATACGTTCTGTTACTGTCCAGGAACGCGTTTTTATAATTACACGAGATCGCCGCCCCAGCTCGTCTTGTCAGCATGTACAGCGTACTACCTTCTCTATAGTGCTTTCGGTTTCTTGTATGTGAGGGCGTGGTCGTTAAATTCCGTAATTTCTCGAAGTTGTATGATTCTATTAATCAACAGGTAAGTAGAATAAGGAATAATCTTTCAAATAAAACAAATTTGAGCGTTTTAGCTGGTATACTTGTCGAGAAAATCGGACTTAAATTTTACACTACCGGCGCCAGGTCACGATGAGCTCAAATAGTTACATACACTGTTTCCGGGGCACGATACGGGGAAATCGATAAGAGCCGAAAGACGTCACAGGAGCGTATTTCCCCATCTGGGGCAATTAATGTATTGACAATTGTGTATTTCTCGTACATAAATAAATAACCATTGTATACACTATCTGAAATACATATATATGTAATAAATTACTCCGTTAACACGAAGGTATGCGCAGTAAAAAAGAAATTAATGCGGAAGGACGATATGTAATTGAAAATTGAGTCACCACGCGTTGATCAAATAGACCAGGCATTGATATCAACGAATTGATTTTTAAGTGAATGACTCTGCATTTTATTTGGTATTTATTTTGCTCTTATAAAATAATGCTATATCAATTAATCAGACAGTAAAATATATACAGCGCTCGTGAGTTTGAATTGTTGGGGTTGGATGTACAAGACCTACATTATACATGAGTGCTTTTATACTCCGCTATTATATATAGTACAATAGTAGATCTAAATTAATTAAAATATACTGAAAATCGGACAGGGAAGGAAGCATTCAACTGAATCAGTCCGCACAAAAAAAACTCAGACTGTAGGCTTCACGGGCTCCAGACGGCTAAGTGTCTAAAACGCGCGAAAATTAAACTTTTCCCGCTTCCAGTCCTAGTTTTCCTCTGCCAAAGAACTGAAAGTCAGCATGTATCATGATACATTGCTTCTCAGTTCCACCAGAGAATTGTTAGATGCTGTCATAATATTATGGCTCTGGCGAGCACTGAAAACCGATGAAACGTTCGGACGGAACTCAGATGCCAATTATATCCAGAGGTTCGTCTTAGTGTCACATCGGGTATCAGTTCTGTCAGAGCCATGAAAACAAAACAATTCTCTCTAACGGAACCTAGAAAGGCCGATCATGTGAAAACACTGTCTACCAGTTATAGAAATACTTATAATATTTATGATAAATCTCTCTCGACACGTAGCTTATTCACCGATAGTAATACACCAGTCAGTTGCATTCGCGGCCTCTCCGTCCCCGGGAATGGGCGGGGATATTTACTTTTGTGTTGTCAAAAAAACCCGCCATACGAAGGACATCTAAAGGTAAATTATCCGGTATTTCCCCGACCCCTGACAACTAAATATTGTCCCCGGGGTATTGATTCGGAGAAAAAAAAATCCCCAACATTTCCACGGCAGTGCGAGGGAAGCTGGCCGTTTCGCCGGTCATCCACCGTAAATCCTCGGGTGGTGTATGTGAATGCAACTGACTGGCGCATTACGAACTGATGTCATGAAAACTGAAAAAGGCAATTTTGAGCAAATGAAGTATAAAATAATGAAAGGCTGTTTTTATCGCAAAGCAAAGAGTATAACCTCACTGGTAAGTAGACCTTTGGAACCATTGAAAACTCGTACCAATATCAACTCGATTTGTCGAGATATTTCTCGTCACAAACAGGACA
This sequence comes from Spisula subtruncata, assembly GCA_963678985.1. Taxonomy (NCBI): domain Eukaryota; kingdom Metazoa; phylum Mollusca; class Bivalvia; order Venerida; family Mactridae; genus Spisula; species Spisula subtruncata. The sequence goes on along the minus strand of OY787673.1, from coordinate 5,163,181 downwards.
TACAACATACAATTTTAAGCAGATTTCAAATATGTGTGAGTCTTATAAGGTCGTAAGAAGGAGTTATGACCTTCTGGTTCTAAGCCATCGATGTGCTATATCGATGGCTTAGAATTCTGGTTCTAAGCCATCGATGTGATTTATCGATGGCTTAGATTCAGAAGGTCATAACTCCTTCTTACGACCTTATAAGACTCACACATCTTTGAAATCTGCTTCACAAGGCGCTTCTTATGAGCCTATTTTCATGAAATTGTCATGTTGACCAAAATGAAGTTTTAACAACGTGTTTTCCCATAGGTAAAGACTCAGTGGAGTAAATTACAGACAGTTTTCTCTTGCTTTCTCAATATATCGATTTGGTAGTTACGACCTTCTGGTTCTAAGCCAGCGATATGTGGTATTCTGTAAAAAAACATGAATTGATAAATATCTAATTATTTGTATAATAATCACAGCATTAGTACCTATCACATCTGTACGCGTATTCTCTTGGGAGGCTTGTCACGGTTTGTGTTGGAATTGTCTGAATTTGTCGGCATGTTAATGACAAAATCGGCGGACAAGTAGCCATACTTTCGATGTGAATCCAAGAGGATCAGTAGTCGACCGTGATGAAAGATAATGTGTCCACTTGGACACACACATTAAGTCTTCTTCTTCTTCTTCCATGTAATTTAAAGGGCCCACTCTGGGGCATTATCGCAAATGTTAGAGACAGAGGCGAGATACAAGGAATCCGGGTGCGATACACTAGCACGTTTCGAATAGATTCCTTGTTTTTTTAACGTGCCCGGTGTAAAGCAGCGATACACGCGAGACTATCCCTGGGTTACCAACCAGGATCATCGCTAATTAAACTATATCATTATGTACTTATATTGCACCAGTCAGTTGTATCCATGCCCCATCCCCAGGATGGGCGTCGGATAGCGGGGTAAGAGCCGTGTTGGTACCTTCTAGCTTCCCCCGCCAACCCAAAAGTAAAATTTCCCGCCCATCCCCGGATGCCGGATGCACCTGCCTGACTGATGGGTAGGCCTACTGACTTGATGCATATCATGTACATTCCTGTGCATTTGTTGTGCATTCTTTACATTGCAATTTACACAATGTGGTATAATTGTGGCATGTTTAACATACTTACCTACCAATTTGCAACCAAATATGCTTACATATATCTCGTGTGCATTTCTTTTAACTTACTTATCCACTCTAGCATAATAAAGTTGTAATCCGATCCCGTCACAACCTGTGCAGTGTGCAGTTGGTTTCGCCGCCATATTTAATAAATGGGGTATACATATTGCAAGGGAAGTAATCAAAATCTCTGAAAGGTAAAAGCTAAAAACCCGTTCCGGAATGTTTCAGAACCGACTTACCATTCTGATCTTCTAGGCATTTACGTAATGCTACTGGGAAAACTAGGAAAATGCCGATATTTCACGATTGCCGACCGACTCCATCTTCCCGTAGTTGCGTCCAGAAATATCTTCTATGTTAAATAGTGTTGGTGTTCATAGTTTGTATTTGCTTGGGTAACCAAAACCGATTTCCTACCCCATTTCTGCGGAGACTTGGAGCAAAAAGGCAATTAATTGAATCTTAGGGAGGGCTAAAATATAAGTAGAGTTACCAGAACTTTACTATTATCTCGTTTTGGCCAAAATACGCATATTACTATATTAGTGCAGACTCGCTTGGTTGCTTGGTTGCTTGGTTGCTTTCTTTCTTGCTTACTTGCTTGATTGATTGTTTACTTGCTTGATTGATTGATTGTTCGCTTGCTTGCTTGCTTGCTTGCTTGCTTGCTTGCTTGATTGATTGATTGATTGATTGATTGATTGATTGATTGATTGATTGATTGATTGATTGATTGAGGTAACCAGCAACACAGGCTTGACTTTATAACACACCCAAAGCTTGTTTACTGGGCTAAAATAAAAATAATCGGATACATTCTGACATTTTCCTAGGATGCTAATATTCGACCGAGATAAATAAATTGTGTAATAAGCTGTTCACCAGACTTGGGCGTTGGCATTTTAGGTAGATATCTTTGATACGATATGACGGTGAGAGCGAGTACAGAATGTGCATAACTTCTTTATTGGTAATTAAGCGATGATAATTATGTTATTTTCACGCTCATTTTTCCATGCCGTACACGCCTTTGACTAGCTATACGATGAAACTTTCAGAAACATTCTTAATAAAAACACATTCCACTTGTTTTCTCGGGTGTGTTTTAATATTTCATGCGAAGTTTACTCTTGCATGTTCGAACGTCACGAGTTGCCCTGAACCCGCTTTTATTCCAATAACGTTTAAGACCCACTGAGCAATATAATTACAAATGCCCTGTCATATTATGCAGACCTGGGGCCTTATTCACCAATGTTGCAAGACTGAAACGCAGACTTAATTAGACTTAAAACTGACAACATTTATGAGCAATGCCATTTTTTTTGCAATTAGATTTAACCATGTGAAATTGTATCTGATGATTCGTTGTTATCCCCTGCACCCATTCACTACCAAAATCGGTAAATTTATAACATTATGAGAGCGAATAGAATATTTGAAAAATGTAAAGTCTAAATCTGAGTTTTAGACTTTCTATGTTTGTGAATAAGGGCCCTGAACCCAGATGTCATGCATCCTGCACCACTGGAGCGTTTCATCAATACGGCAAAAATCAGTTCAAATACAAAGTACATGTTATATTGTTTCTGCTAGTGTCTCTTACCACTAGATCTACATGTATTTCAATAAGTGGGACACCTTTTGTAGATATACCTGTTGTGTATGGCTAAAAGATATATGTATATAACTTGACCAGTTTAAGTAGGCACTCCGGTCATATTCCGTGCATATTTCGGACAAAGTCGTTGCAAAAATAAACAAATATTTCCGATAAGGACCGACTACGCTTTCGGAAAATAATACACGCTTCCGAAGTTTAATGGTTGCCTACTAAGCTATATCTTCACAGTCACTCCCACCGGACAATTTGGCTACACGAATTGCAAATTAACTAAACTACATCGCTCTTCAAATTGTAGGTGGCAAATGAAATAAACACTTATGTTCTTCAAATTGAGGGTGTCAAATGAACTACATACTAATGTTCTTCAAATTGAAGATGCCAAATGAACTAAACACTAATGCTTTAAAATAAAGGTGTCAAATGAACTAAATAACCTACCCTGTTCTTCAAAGAAAGGTGACCAATGAATTAAACTACTGTACATCGCTCTTCAAATTGAAGGTGTCAAATGAACAAAACTCTAATGTCCTTCTAATTTCAGGTGGCCAATGAACTAAATAACAGAACAGAACAGAACAGAACAGAACAGAACAGAACAGATTTTTTATTAGGACTTATACAAATTACATCGTCCGATTCACATACATATAACATGGATCTTCAAATTGAAGGCGGAACTTGAGCTTAACACGGTTGTTCTTCTAACTGAAAGTGACAATTGAACTAAAAACACCATCTTCTTCTAAGGGAAGGTGGCGAACGAACTAAACAACTCCGATCTTCAAATTTAAGGTGTGAATATTTTCATCGTGTTTGCTTACTACTAAATAAACCTCCTTTATCAAGCCCGTGTAAACAGAGTCCTCCCGTATACACAGGTTAACTTACAAACCTAGCGACACTGTCGTACATATTGCATGTCAGGAACTGAACTAACGTGTACATGTATCATTTCATAATTAACCCTTTACCGTGTAAACCCCCTGAACAAGGAAGTCTGGCAATGTAATACAACGCTTAATGCAACTTGATATAAGTTCATTAGCACAGTCAACAACAAATTCATGTACATTATTAAAGTTTATTAAACATTTACCAAATGCATATCAGTATCACAAAGTGAACATAAACATAGAAAGATCGAAAACGACTACATTGAGCAGTGACTGCACTTTCAGCAGTATACTGTATATCGCTGGCTTAGAATGAGAAGGTCGCAATTACTACTTGGTAATTTTGACCTTATAATACTGGTACATATTTAAATCAGCATCACAAGGCAATTCTTATTATGCTATTTTCATGAAAATAGGAACATTTCAAGTTGACCAAACTAAAGCCAGCGATTAAGTTAATACATTAAGGTTGCGGCTCAGAGGTCATAATCTATCTATGGTTTGAACAATAACATTTACAAATTACAGTATACATAATATTGTGAAACGATCAAACTCATTAGATACCAAAAACAACGTAAAACTAAACAAAACTGTTTTACAATACCAAATACAACTTTTTCATGCTCAATATTAACTGAGTATATTTAAGATATATTTATTATAACTATTATACAGAACAAGAAGCAGCCAAACATACAAAAGTGTTAAACAAGATAATAAATGTACACGTACAATTTTAGCGAGTTTAGTAAGTCAACATGGATCATACTGAGGCATAATGCCCAATTCATTAGCACACTCCACGACACCAAAACAAATTCGTCCTTTTGCAAATATTCTGATAAAGAAATTTCAAATGACGTTGTCAAAACTTTTATTTTTTCACCAAATAACTTTTATTTTCTGCGGAAAAGTTTCTTCGTTTTAGTGCAGCGAATTCGGAAATCGTAGGACTACGGATTCTTATATACAGATAAGTAGGACCATTGTCTTGAATACCAACCATTCCACGAGCAACTGACGTCAGACTGCACTAGCATCGATCAAGATACCTCATGGTACAATCAGCTAGACATAACAAGGGCTCGGTGTCAAACTATTGAACATGCCTCTATATGTTGATGTATTGATACCATCGTTTTGCACCGAGCCCTTGATATTGACTCTGCCCACTAAAATGCTGATAAGAAGCTTTGAACAACTTTTAACTAGCAGGAATGATGAACTTATAGAAATATCAGAAAACTCAACTCTGCTTCGCTCAGCTCTTTTGAAAAATTAAAAATGTACTAAATAATTATGTTCTAACTATTACATGTGGACTAATGCAAAAACAAAAAGACCGCTTCTAAATTAATGCACGAGTGCCAATATGCTCTTCACCCAACTCTTTAAGTGTTAGAGTTACGTTGGTAGTGGGAATTGTGGTATTGTAATATTAGCACGACGTTTTCTTTGTCAGTTATGAATCCTCGACCCCAAGAACAATTTTAAACAAAGGAGAGGGAGGAAATCAGTCTGGGGAAAGAATACGCTCCTGTTATTAATACGACCTGGTCCTTGTGCAGAATGTATAAATAGCAATTTATTTGAGCAATAAGCTATTAACCCTTTACTTTTTACGCACTGCATTCGTAATCATTTACTGGAGACAAACGGAAATGACAAGAGCTTACACCATTCAGGTCACCGAGTGTGCTAGAACGTCACCTAGAGTGTTTGCAAGTGCATGTACTTGTGTTAAATTGTTATTAAGGACGTCAAGTGTGGCTGTAATGTTCACCAATTGACTGTTCTAGGTTACACCTACATAAACAATCCATCACAAGAGGTAATATGATCGTAGCATCTTCAATATTACTTCTTACTTCAAGTGAATCAACTTATAGCCCTTGTTCGCAAAACTGCTACGGAAGACATTTTGTTTGTGAAAACAGGGCCTGTTCTATCATTAGTATTATAGCATCCCTTGAAAATCAATTTTCTAAGTTAGTTAAAAGATTTTCCCGAAACATTATTACTTTTGTCTTAGGGATTAAAAATGAAAACAGAATTGTCGAAGATCAGCACGTGTTCTACATCCCCTATACGAGATACATCCCATAGATTCAACCTTTGCGCAACATCTGTGAAAGAGGAAAGATTTCTTCGGCTGCCCTAACCAGTTTTGCAGGAACTATCTGACCTAGGTGGATGTTCAACCATATGCGACGGATTCATATCCCTACATTATTGTACTATTCTTGGTAAAGAGTTCTTTGATTCAAATTTCATATTGATTGTCAAACAAGTTGTACAGCCTCTTTGACACATCATTTCTGATGGTATCCATTGGCACGAGGGTTAATAGTACTAATATTAGAGATGCCAATTTCCAACTCACTTTAATGTATATTGTCAGGCAAGGGGGAAATAATACTGGTACATGTACCATTTCTATTTTTGTCTTTGCTGACCTAAATTACATTGTAGGTCTTTGGGTGGATCCAACATCGTACGTGCAGCACACAAAACATAAGATCAGCAACTAAACTATGGAGATAAATAGCGTGTCTTTGACAAAATAGATGGGTATAGTGGGGAATTCTATAGACTCCCAGCCTCTTCACTATAATGTTAAAATGGTAAAGAAACAACAGCATGTTAAGGTTTTTAAACTTTTATTTTACAGGGAATGCCTCCCTGGATCATTTCATATAACATCAAAATAATCAAAGATACAAAAATACTTGCATAAAAAAGAACACATTTTATACCTACAAAATATGTAACAAAAACATTCATAAAATCTTTCACCCTAGACTCCATAGCCACAGAGTTACACATTTTCACCAAACTTCAATTCATATACATTTGTACATACATGCACATTTACATGCCTGGTAATTGACAATCATTATCAGACCAGATAATCCAAGATTCAAAGCCTGAAACCTCCTTTCTTCGATTCAAACAAAGTCGGAAATTTAGAATTCCGAAACAAGAAATTATAGGTCAGAAAAATAACTGCCTCGAGTTTTTTACCAAAATTCAAAACAGAAATGTTATGTACGTCAGTTATCAACAGCTATTCTGCCACCCGTTATTTTCGATATTTTCCAATAACTGACATGGAAATGGTACACACAATGTAATCAGTATTTATATGATTACTTAATACTGTAGGTAAGCAGGTTAAGGGGTTAGGGAGTGAAGGGCCTTGTATTCCCTACAGTTACTCCCTCAAAAAGTGGCTTTAATTCTTATTTCTTCTTGAAATAACACTTACATTTTATCTTGAAATGAAAAATGAAATAAAGAAGCTAAATACATTGTAATTGTATTTCATCTTGAATGAAATAATTGCCTCAACATTTTAATATGTTACACTGAGGCATGGTACACACATTGCACCGTGTTTATATAAAAATAAAGAAAATCATACATCGATATGAGTTTCACTGTGTGAATTGTTACCGACAAATTTAATAGAAAATTCTAAAACAAATTCTCTGAACACAGTGCTCATATAACATGCTAACATGCACCAAATCACGACAGTCAAACTGTCTTATCTTCCAAACACATGAATGACCTTCATTTCCACACTAAATCCACAATGTATCTCAAATACAGGCTTGTCACAATAGTTCATGCCAAAGACATTCTTATCTCTCCAACAACACATTCCAGTGCACACAGTGCCCATATTACATGTACCACATCACAACATTTCAATGAACGACCTTCATTCCCATATTGAATCCACAAAGTATCTCCAATATACACTCACAGAGACTTTGAGTAGACTCATTCTCGTTCAACCAGCCTATTGTTTCGTCCGAAACATGTCGACTGGGTACTTGGACTAACCACTGATGTTTGAGGATGAGTAGACTGGGCACAGGCAGATTGACATTGTGGCTAGAAACTAATTATTGTTTAATGCCGAAATAAATTTTTGTATTGTACTGTATTGTACATTTTAAGAAATTGATACTTGGTCTGCTCTTGGGACAGTGGAAATTTCAAAAACATAACCTTACAAAGTTGCAAGTAAAATATTCATTCTCCTAAAACTTGAGTGACAGAACCAAGAAAAGGGCATGTATGCAAACTTGATGCAGTCACAACTGACAAAGTTGCATATAAGATGATGTTAAAGTAGTACAGATTATAACAATTGCAGCATTGTCCCAACAAACAGGCTGTCAAAATGCACACCGTACGTACGGTAACGTACCGCAAACATTTACATAATATTGAAGTGAACAATTTGTTAAAATCTGCATCATATTAATTAACAAATTTTTATTAGGAGTGAACAATATGTTAAAATCTGCATCATGATATTAAACTATAAATTTAAAAGTATATTGTTACTTTATATCCAGGGCTTAGAGAAAAACTATATTATATGCCTCATATAAATTGATGTAGTTACCATATTTTTGCACTGAGCCCTTGTTATCTTAAATCTTTATCTGCTTAAATGTCTTGAACTTTATACTTAAGTTTATTAATCGATACATCACAATTTCTTTATGCCTACTAAAACAGTAGCATCTCTTGATGTACTGTTGAAATTGGACCTTTTTCCACAAGGCTAAAGCTTGAGGTACTGAATAACGATATACAATGCACCAAATTAAAACTACATCAATAAACAAAATGGCAAGTTATAAATCAGGCATATTATTCCAATAAACAATGAATAAGTATGTTGCATTTCTTGCACACTAATTAAATCAAGTAGGCGTTTTTATTACAAATAATTATTAAACAATGGATAAGTATGTTGCATTTCGTGGACACTAATTAAATCAAGTAGGCGTTTTTATTACAATTAAATACGTGAACATTTTAATCAGAAATTTTATTTAGTCTTGATTGTTCTGTGAACAAACAAATTATACTGCTATTGTACAATACTAACGGCACATTAACTTATGCTTTAATGAATTCAAATGAACATATTATCTAAAACAAACCTGCCATACTTTTAAAAACATGTCAAAGCTGCCACTTAATATCGAAATATTTCACTGTTGAACTTGTGTTATAAATCTTAACTACCCCAATCTCCCCATAGTTACATCACACTTTATCTACAGTCACACCACCATGCTACATTGTCGACATGGTGGACTGGGTCTAATCTCATACTTTACGTGGCCGATTCTATGCCATGTTTATACTGTGACCGACTGGTTCCATGCTCAGTTTTCACTGTGACTGACTGGTCCCATGTAATGTTTTCATTTTAGCAGACTGATTCCCATCTCATAATTCACAAGCACGGTTTCCATGCTATGACTTCACTGTAACTCACTGGGTCCCTTTTCGAACTTCATGTGACTGGTTCCATGCATTATTTTACCATGACTCATTGGTTCCCGCCTCAAATTTCACTAGTCTGGTTCCATGCAGTGTTTTCACTTTTACTGAGTGGTTCCATGCAATATTTGCTAGCACCAGTAATTCATGAATATTTGCAACTTTGAAACTTGACCCAGTCTGGTCAATCTATAACTCATGATTACTTACTATTCAAGTAAGTTAAACAACAACGAATGTAGAGATTTCCGTGACAACCGGTCTGTAAATCTTGCTTACACAACAAGATTAATGCAATCACGAATCCCAAGTGCTGAGCTTCCATTGTGGAAAGATCCAGACCCATATGGTAGAAATCTGATTATGACCAACTTCACAAGTCGCTGACAAATCCATCAACACAAGAGGCCGATTTCTCTTCCCCTTTTTGTTTTGTATCACATACTGTTGCAATGTATTCTGGGTACCTCCGACTGGTACCCGATGATCTATCATGAGTCCGGGGACCGGTCCATGTCATCTTGGTCATGATCGTCTGGTCCCCGGTCTGGTAATGGCGGTCCATTAACACCAGGATGTAAGAATGAACAATTATTTCCTACTCTACAGCTTCCACTGGCAAAATGTCTACATACTGAAACAAGAAAAGAACAGAATAGTTTAGAAATTGTAAACATTAGATGGATCTGTAAATCGTAAACATTAGATGGATCTGTAAATTGTAAACATTAGATGGGTCTGTAAATTGTAAACATTAGATGGATCTGTAAATCGTAAACATTAGATGGATCTGTAAATTGTAAACATTAGATGGATCTGTAAATCGTAAACATTAGATGGATTTGTAAATCGTAAACATTAGATGGATCTGTAAATCGTAAACATTAGATGGATCTGTAGATCGTAAACATTAGATGGATCTGTAAATCGTAAACATTAGATGGATCTGTAGATCGTAAACATTAGATGGATCTGTAAATCGTAAACATTAGATGGATCTGTAGATCGTAAACATTAGATGGATCTGTAAATCGTAAACATGCCCGTATCTCAGGATCAATCTTAATTTCAAAATCTTTATATTCTGCGGTAATTTAGAATAATCATTCTGTTTTTGGAGGCCAAATTTGAATCCAACCTTCAATGGAAATTAACTATATGTGTTTTTTTGTAACTAAATATAGTTACTTTATCTACTATTAACTAAATAAATAAGACACATGGTCCTATTGGTGAAACAAGGTTGTATCTTACTATATAGTGAGATACAACCTTGTTGCACCAAAGGGATGACATATATCATCATCTGAGACGAGATTTAGCTCAGATTGAGATGGTAATTATAATAATACAAAAGCTAATTACCTATAAATGGTTTTCCCCGTCCACGACGAGGTCCTCCTCTACCATGGCCACCTCTCATTCTACCGCCAAAATTACCATGTGGTCCCCCCATATTTCCTCCGCCCCTATTTGGTCCTCCCATATTTCCTCCGCCTCTATTTGGTCCGCCCATATTTCCTCCGCCCATATTTGGTCCGCCCATGTTGGGCCCTCCCATGTTTGGTCCACCCATGTTTGGCCCGCCCATGTTGGGCCCTCCCATGTTTGGTCCACCCATGTTTGGCCCGCCCATGTTTCCTGGGGGACCCCAATTACCCTGTGGTCCAGGACCTAAAAGAAAGGGCAAAGTATTACAACACTTGATAAAACATTACACAAAATTCAAATCGGATATCTGTAAAAAAAATTCTGAAACATCTCATTTTGCACATATATTTTAAAATCAACGATAAAACTTTTCATTTAGTTATTACTTGGATATGTTTTACCAAAATCCCCTTGTCCCCCAAACTCTAAATCTGTGCATGTAAGTCAACAATAATGTACTGATATAACTGTTATTAAACCCAATTAATTCCCCTATTAAATGCCATGCATTTTTACCAGTCAGCTTTCTGCTGAATATGGCAGGCATATGTTTGCCTCCAAACGGATTTGAACCTGGGTCGCCGGATAAGGTTGCAAGCCTGCTAACCACTGAACAACAGAGGCCTTATATTAAAATTTGCTAACCTACGGAATTGCTGAGTACTAGTAGTTATGATTAGAACTATTGAAGAAGTTATTCTACAAACCTGGTGGTCCGAATCTGTTAGGGCCAGGTCCCATTTGTCTCTGGTTTAAAAATCCTGGAGGTGCAGCACCAAGAAGTGTCCTAGGCCCCATGGGTGGTGCCCCCGGTCCCATGGGTGGTGGCCCGGGGTTCATACCCATCATAGGCATACCAGGGGGTGGTCCCTGCATCATACCATCAGGCGGCAGACCTGCAATATAAAATACAGACAATAGAATTCAAGACATTTGTATACAAGGGTGTATCTTTATATCATTATTTGGCTATACTGTATTCACAATAGTAACATTGATTTTTCAATTTCTATGCATTCATTCAAAATCGACCATACAACGAAGCAGCTATCACGATATTTTGTTGTCTGCCGGCAGTATGCAAACATGTTCCATATTCCAGATGTTTTTTTTTTCAACCAAAATAGATAAAAAGTATAAATGTGGCCATCGACACACTTATTTTTTAACTTACCCATTTGTGAATTCATAATCTGTTGTATTTGTTGCAACTGTTCATAACTTTGTTCTTGTCCTCCGCACTGTAAATATATACATACATCAAGTTAGATATTGATGTGATTACCTCTATAATTGAATGGAATTTATTTGAATTAAATGGAATTCAAGAATAACAAATGTTGTTTGTAAAAGAAGTATGGAACATCTGTTCCAATGTCATAGGTACATAAGCGATTGACATGAAAAGCATAACAAAGCTTCTACAGAAAAGAGATACTTGCATATGTATGTCCTTCCCTGGCGAAAAAAACTATTTCACATAATGTTACTGTGACCTTGACCTGTTATGACCTTAACTCCATATGACCTTGACCTATCCTGATCTCAGAAGTATTAAGTAAGGGGCACCTTCCTACCACCCTTCCAAGTTAGAGAATTGTAGGCAATCTCTAAACATCAAACTATCAATGATTGAACTTCTGACAGCCTTACCTATGCAACGCAATATACCCCAACTTCATTCAGTAGGTCATAAATATCTGGATCAATTTAAATATGCATACGAAATACCCGATAGCTCATTCTAGTGTAATTAACTATAAGTGCATTACACAACCTTGACACACCGTGTGAGAACGATAAATCAGCATTAATAATTATCCTAAACTGATCATTTTAAGCACATGAAATGACCCTCCCCATTCATTCATAGAGCACAATGACCCTATCCTGTATTCATTCATTGAATGGGTACATTTTAAGCACAATGACCCCGCCCTATATTCATTGCATGGGTATATGATAAGTAGATGAATTAAAATTGGATGCAAATCATTATACGACAGATTGATGCAGCGTGTCAATGATGCATGCATTTATTAACATTAGATTCTCGTTTATATACCTGTCAAAATATCAGGCATCCTTTTCATATGGACAACCCTCAATAGGACCTACATCATACTTCATAAATTACAAACGCCAAATTCTCACCATCAAACTACTCTTTGAATAACCAAGCAGACATGATTTAATTAAAACAGCCACAAAATTAATGTCATCAGCTAAAAGTACATATAAAATTTATAATTTTTTTATGTTTAACAAGAAGTTTAAATTATTTGCTTTGTTGATCTTATCTGATCTTATTTACTTTCTGCAATAAATAAACGATTGTCAAGCTCAGTCTTATGATAAATAAAATAAAACTTAAGTATCCATATGAAAAAATAATTATTTGAATGATTGAAAATGTTTATTTTTATTAATACGAGAGGTGTTCAGCTTATTTATGAACAGAAAATGAACATCAATATTGTGTTACTCTAACAATGAAATTGAATAAACACTTTTATATTGTATAAAGTATTGTATCAAGAAGTATATATAATAACTGTAAATTGTCAATATGTTACGGTTAAATCATAATCAACATTAGGATAGAGGGTGTTGTTATTTGCGTTTTGAAGGTCCCAAACTCGTAATAATTACGTTTACATTTTCCTTCTTTTATCGTTGTTTTAGTATCAACCAGATGGAAAATTATATTGTTAAAGCATGAGAAGACTTCGACATCCACTGTTTGTTTATAATATATATCAAAGTTATATTCTTAAGTTCTTTTATTTGGCGTTGTATATGGTGACTTGAAGCTGAATCAGGACGAAATACTATGTTCTTGGAACAGTCACTAGGAACGATACGTAACACTTTTTTGTTGAAAACCTGATTTGAAACGGTTCGTACATAGACCACAGTCTTCAATTGCGTCAATTTGATATTGATGTTGATGTGTGTATTTCCATAACAACAAACCCAATGCCTTTCCATGAAAACGGCCGCGAACACACAATGCTGGACAAACATGAACTTCTCCCTATCCCTGTGACCTTTTCTAAAATAGCATATCATAAACTATCATAACATTCTTTAAGATTTAGCATTGCTACCACATAGGGAAACAATTTTTCCGCATAATGTTGTTTATTTCGCATTTCTAGATTCCAAGACTTTTGGCTGCGAGGCATGTTTTTCTTGATTTTCAGCGTAGGAACTTCGCACTTTCCCAGAACTATGCATTAAACTATTTCGAAATAATGTCACTGATAGTTTCTATGGACACTCCCATCAGGAGTACTATTCCACTCTTTGCTAATGGATTCATCATAGATATTATAAAACCAATTTAACTTTATAGTGTAGGTTTTGGCAATGTTGGGCAATTTTCAATTTTTGGTGCCATTTCACAATTAACTGTAAACAGAACTTTAATAACGCGTCTTACGACAAATATTACTGATGTTCTCGTTAAAAATGCAAAATAAAAATTAACCAACACTTTCTTGATGCTTATAAAAGGACCATTTTGCCTTAAAAACAAGAAAAACAACATCATCTATTAAATTGTTGTTTTAAGCTTTAACCAAATGAAATATACAATATATGAAGATCATATATTCAACTTAAAACATTTTCTCGCATGGTTTAAAAAAGATATTTCAATTATTTTCATTAAATATTGGACAATCGATGTTCATGTTTTGTTCATAAATAAGTTGAACACCTCTCGTACTATGGTTTTAGGGTACTTTTCACATGTCATTTGAGTATACAAGTTATTATTTATAAATACGCCTCATTTCAAGATATATAAAACCCAATTTGTGAAATGATGTGTTAATTCAACTATATTTTGGTCAAATGTATAGAGTTACATTTTCATAATAACACCTGCGAGCACTAAGCTGGTTTAACATGTACAAAGTGTTGATCTACTTTTAAATCAGCCTGGTAAATTTTGCATATGTCACGGGAGTTTAATTTAAAATCGCTCCTAACTGGTTTAAGCAATGCTGCGTCAGATGACAAATTGGAAATTGGTGAGGTTGATTTTACTGCAATTTACTACTGCATAATTGACATTACGCCAGAGCAGAGATCACTTGGCAAAGGTTTTTTGTATAATTTGATTTAGATTTACGAGGCAGATATTTAACTCATCATTTATTGTTGCAAACGCTGTCAAATGTATAACTCCACCCTTAATAACATTGATAGTATCTCAAGATCTTTATGCCGATCTGAATGCAGAAAGCTACCATTCACAACTTCATACATACATTGAGTGATTATTTCTAATACTTTTTCAATACTGTCTGACGGTTAAGTGTTTTTATACAATACTATACTGTAAAATCATTTAATTTTGATGAGACAAAATTTTGTGGTTTTTGGTAAAAACACCATTTTGATGGGACCTTAATTTGTGGATTTTGCATTTCAGGTAATACATACAAGGGTCCAAATTATTTTTGATAGGATTAGATTTTCTGGCTAAAGGTAAACCACGAAATCCACAAAATTTAATCCCCCACGAAAATTAATGACTTTACAATATATACATCTATAGAAATGATTTTGCTATTTTACGACCTGATTAAATACTAGATTTATATCACCATCTATCATTTATACGTTATTGATGTTTGAACTTATATTCTTGATTCGGTCATTAAGAACTAATTGAAACGAGTACCACCCAAATATTCTCAAAAGGAGCAAACTTCACTGCATAAGTAGGTGTGTATAGAACTATACTGCCAAAGGTCCTACTGAGGCAAAATGCCCATTCCCCAAAGTCTATTTCAAGTGCCATTAACAGATCTCCCTACACACATTGCTCTTTTGTTAAATTCAGCAAATTCTAGATATTCAAGGCTTTTTTGGCCTACATTCAAGGATATTCAGTTAAATTCAAGAAACATTTTGTCATATTTTTAAGGTAACACTTACATTGAAATACAAACACTTTTCAAAGTTGAAACCAAATTCAAGGACATTTCAAGGCAACATATTTTAATTCAAGTATTTTTGATGGTTGAAACATAATTCAAGGACTTTTCAAGCAACACATAGTCATTCAACTACTTTTCATGGTTGAAACCAAATTCAAGGACTTTTCAATGCTTATGCAAAACTTGGAGAATATTTGACTCACCATCAAATTGTTGAGAATCTGTTGTACATGTGCTATCACAGGATCGTTGTTGTTAGACGGGTTACTCTGTATCTGGGTCAAGATGTTCGCCAGATCCGGTGGTAACTGTACGCCAGGAGGTAGATTCAAACCCAGCGGACCGGGTCCAGGTGGAGGCTGCTGTGGAGGCATGGGTGGTTGATTGAATGGTGGTTGAATATTGGTTTCCATGACAACTTCTGGTGTCTTCACCTTCTGTTGTTGGACAGATTTTGGATGTGTTTCATAATTATAGAAGAATTCCTCACCACCTGACATCTGTAAACATCAAGATAAAATAATGTGTTACTTAATGAGCAATCATATTGCATTATTATCCCGGGCTTTTTCCCTTCTATAGCAGGGGCCATTAACAGGCCCTATCCGCTCAGAAAAAAATCTTTGAAATCATGCAGTTTTCCCATAAAATTCAATTTGCATTAGGTTTTTTGTTCCCTTTTGCAAAAATTATCTATTATTTTCCCCCAAATTTTAATAAAAGGTCCCTTTCCCTGTCGTTGAAACAAGGTCTGGCATAATTATACCACAGGGGTGTCAACAATACCAACTAAAAAATCCTGAAAATCATATGTGGTTGCCCATTTTTGCACATTAATCAAGAGTTTGTGTTGTTTCTATTTTAATTCAGTTTTTATCTAATAAAATTCATAAAAGGACAACAACTTTCCAAATTATGGAGATGTTTTCACCAAATAACTTATGTAAAGTATGGTAAAAAATTATATCATTTTCAGGATAGATAAATTAGGAATTCCAGATTAATTAGGAATATTTGCTAGAGAACATGATTTGTGTTAAAAAATAACAGTTACACCCATACAATTTATGCCTGAATGACTGTACAATTAATTTAATTAATGGAAATTTCATAATAACTTCTGCAGTGAAAAGCAAAACGCTTAAAAGTCCTAAGACTCTGTCAGATTTTACGTGTTAGATTAATAGATTGTCATAATGCAACAAACATCATACTTCAAATTTAATTAATGTTTGGGAAATTTACAGAGCATTACATTTTCATGACTGTTTACAAAACATAGTCTCACAAGTGACAAATGGCATCTATGAATGTCACATTTAACTATGAATATGATAGTTTTTGTTTAAAGGTACACTGATGTTAAAGGGACATAACCAAAGTTATCGTGAATCTGATAGTTTTATCATGGTTTAAAACGGCCACATAAAATGTCATCTGCCCTTGAAACCAGTTCTTTTGCTTCCATTGGTGTATTTAAGGGCATAGGTAACTGTATCCTTTTTTCATTATCAATGATACAGTTACCTGTGTTTAAGGGCAGTCAAGTCCTAAATATGATTCATTAAAAGGGTTAATTGTAGAAAACTAGAAATAAATGCAAACACAAACAAAATGTGAAGTAAATAACTCAATCTTTTAAACACAAGAAATAATAAATGCGTAAACATTGAAAGAATTCATAAAAAATCATAAATAACCAGAGTTTGTGTACTCTTTAAATTAAGTGTATTTTTTAACTTTTGAGGGAAATAAGGGCGAGACTGGCATAAAAACTGACATAAATCAACAACAAAACTCTTAACTTAACATTTCGAACACAAACTATTCCTACTTTTTCCTTTTGTTTAAGTTTAAATAGAACATGGTGCAGATATCGTCTAAACATCTCTTCTAATGCTATTGGCTGAAAACATTACACATCAAAATAAAAAATGTTGTCTTTCGGAGTTTACCTAACTGAAACATGGCCTTTTCTAAGGCCTTACAAATAATAGGCACTAAGTTAAGTTAAGTTACAAATTTTCTAGGGCTCTTTTCAGCTGTTAGGCCGCTCAAGCACCCTTTGACATTTTAACTCCCCTGGTCATTGGGCTACATATGGAAACCTACACTCGTGTCTCCCTGGGGAGACTATTTCTCTCCTGTGGTGTGGCAGCCAACATCGATCTGCTGCGCCCAGGAATAGACACTGCCCTCACAGGCACCATTTTACACCATGGTGGAGTGGAGCTGTGGGTCTTGCTCAGAGATTTTGACCAGTGGTCCAGAGGGGGATCGAACCCGGGACCTCTCGATCCCGAATCGCGCGCCCTACCTCTAGGCCACCGCTCCCCACTATTCTCCACACAAGGAATATCATATAGAAAACTTAGCTAAAATTGAGTTGAATTATGTTTAAATCGCAAAATGTTGTCAAAGTCTCAAGTTGCAGCTCTTACTGCAATAAATTTGTTTTTTGTGACACTGACTTTGAGATACTGACAGGCATGGAAATACAAGAAATCACATTATTGTAATGCAGCCCGTATTTAAATGAGGAACCCCTTTTTAGAAAATGCCTGAAACTTACATCATCAATGGGGATTGTTTTAGATTCTTCGAGTTCCTCGCTCTCTGTGTCAGGTTCAATAGGGTTATCAGGGATCATATTCTTGTTGAAGAATAAAGCTTGTAGTACGCTCTGTTCACGTATCTTCTGTATCCCCCTCTCAATACTCTCCTTGCCATACTCAAATACTTTATGCCCGATTACAATCTTTGGTCTATACCACTGTTATATATAAAATGTTTAATTATTATCAGGTCACAGTTGAACAGCACCAATCACATTGGTTACATAAATTCTTTTAATGTATCATTTTACTATTTCATTATTATTGTGTCATTCCATTTCTACAGGGTTCAGATACTGTTGTGATATGGCGTTCTAAAGTCTAAATATCCACCTTAACATAGCCAATGTCAAAATTGACCAGTTTTCAATCAGGATCATTAATCCAATTTAACTAGTAAATTATAATCAATGTTCCAATGGCTTGGTGTGAAAAACCTTCTCCAAACAATAAGGGGGGCCAGGACTGATCTCTTGTTTGGGGTACTGTCAATTCATGGCTTGACAAATGGAAATTTGTCGGAGTCTTTTAAGTATAGTATCCCATGAACAGGTTGTTTATTAGTTTTAGCTACTGAACATGGTCAGACAATGTAAAGAGCCTACGAAACAAAGGGGCCATAACTCCAACCATGATTATCCAACCTATTCTTATATGGGAGACAAAGTAAGTGAGAAGACTACTTACAGTAAGTTGCTCTGACATTCGATCATTCTTCATCCTAATAGATGATTCAAAACACTGTAAATAGAAGAATATAAACATGTAAGTAACTTCCCAGAAGGTAATATGTGATATTATAACCTGGGGACAATATCAACTAAACAAGACGTTTGAAGATCCTACGGCAAAGCGTTCTAGAGTTATTGAATGAAAACCATTTGGTCTAGGTCGAAGAGTTTTAAAGTACTGTTTTAAACAGCTAATTCATTTATTTATTTAAACAGCTATTTTACACGAAACGCGTATCACATAAATACTTTGAATAACTTAATGTACAGTCATCAATGATTATACACAATTAAAACATTTATCAAAAAGGCATTGATTTCCTCATTGCTAAAACATATACATTCATGTATAAATAGAAATTAAGAATAGGCCATAGTCAATTAATTGCTTGATTATCACAAAAAAAATCAGCATTGGACAAAATTTTTAAAAAAAAGTTTGCTTTTACCAGATAACCTTCCTATGAATACCAGTAATTTGAAAATATTTGATGATTTTTTTGCAATTTTTCACCCAAATGCATGTATTAATATTTTGAAACTCCAAAAAAACCCCATGAGATGCCATGGAGGTTAGGGATGATAGTCGAGAAATTATTTTATTATAGCCTTATTGAAACAAGCTCTCTATCAAGACCAATTGTGTCATGTTTTTTGTTACAATTAAAGCATGTCATGGTTCAAAATCAATGTCATTATTATGCTAAATTAAATGTCACCGAATTAAATTCAAATGCTTAGAGTAATTAAAACAACAGCAAATGTCAAATGCAAAAAAACATGTAAGTCATAGAGAAAGCAGTCACATTGTCGATCGTTGTTAACGGAGTCGACCTGGGCTTATTAAGTTTTTCAATTACAGTACAACCTCAGTAGATCCACACTCTTTGGGAGCTGAAAATATTGGCAGTTACTGTAAAATCATTTAATTTCATTAGGACGAAATTTTGTGGTTTTTGGTAAAAGACAATTTTGTTCGGACTTGAATTTGTGGCTTTTGCATTTCAGGTAATAAAACAAAACAAGGGTCAAAATTAACGTTTGTTGGTATTAAAGTTTGTGGTTAAGGTGAACCACAAAATCCACGAAATTTAATCCCCCACAAAAATGAATGATTTTACAATATTTAATCTAATACCAGTTGTAGCTCTACAGAGGTAAAATTCATTATTTAAAAAAATATTGTCTCAGGGAAATTTTGAAGGTAAGGTCATAGAGGGGTTGTTTATTTAACCTCTGAAGAACAACAACCTCTTAACAACGGTCAATATTTGCAGCACCCTTAGGGTTGCTCTACAGAGGTTGTACTGTATTAAGAATTTGAATTTGGGAGTAAGTGTAAGATTTCCGGAAAGGCTTTGATAAAACAGTACCCAGGGAGGGATATAAAAACAAAAAATAAGAGAAACGGAATGCTTACCCGTCTATCATGTATCATTTCATCTTTCTTGGCTTGATTGAAGTCCTTGGATCTGTTCACATTTACTGAAATCATATAAATACAACCATATAACAACAGGTTTAAAGGTACTGTAAAATTATTTACTGTACAATTATTAATTTTCATTTGGGATTAAACTTCACAGATTTCATAGTTCACCTCAACCACAAAATTTAATCCCATCAAACATTGTTAGTTTCCTAAAATTCAGCTTATGAAATTTCAAATAACTAAACCTTTTCAATAATTTGATTTTTTTTCAACAAGTAACTTTTATTTTCGGCTGAAGTGTTCATACTTTCTATTCTGGAATAGCAGAACCCCTGATAAACATGTAAAACTGTTGAAAATGGTATCAGTAGACCCAAGGTCACAGAATTCCTCGTAACATTTTAAACCTACCTCTTTCTTCTTCGTCCATTTCAAAATAAAAAATTTCTTTGATTTCCGTGTCAGGTTTCCATGTTACAGACTTTCGCTTCTTTTTCACTTTAGTCGCTCCGGTCGTTAGTAAACCTTTGGATTCTTTGTTTGTACTTGATGAGGTCAAATCAGCTGGGGACGGACTTCTTTCAGTCTTCACAGACTCTGGAAAATAAGGAGATTCTTTGTTTAATTAATTAATTAATTAATTTACTGTTGTTGTGATATAGCTTTACTGAAACAGGTTGTTTCAGAAATTATTTCTCAGTCTTTACATACTCAGAAAACTTTTAATTTAAATGTTTTTCTTTTTTTGTCGGAAATAATATAAGTTTACTCATTATTAATGTTGTTTGATGTAGTTTAGACTCTGAAATGGGATATTTCCCTTGGTTAAATAATTAAAAAGAGTCCACAAAATGAGAGATTTACTGTAAACCAAGAAATTCTTTTGCAAAAAGTAAGTAGTCACAAAGTGTTCGAACATTAATTTGGACGTAGCAAAAGACTTAAACAATGAAAACTGTAATCACAAATATGCTGACGATCGGCAAAATTTGAAAATTAGTATTTGCAGAAGTAAATTGGTTTTACAGTAAGCGTAATCACCAGAACTCCTTGACTTACCTTTCTTGACTTCAGGTTTAGTTTTATCAGCCTCACTAACGTTATCATTGACAATCTCAGCAGGTGAGGGACTACGTTCGGTTTTCATCTCGTTTTCTTTCTCTGCCATTTCTTCATCTTCTTCCTGAGTGTCCTTGTAAAACTGAAAGTAATTTTATACATTTATATATCACAGGACTTGCCTCGTATCTTGGGTAAGTATAGTGAGCATGTATATTCTAATATCACACATGTATAGTATAAAGTTATACTACATGGGGTGTTTTCCTAATTAAACGTGTATTTTGCGTTAAAAGTGTCATATGAGCTAAATAATTTCTCACTCTTTGTCAATTGATATATTTATATTAAACTCGTTTAGGAAATTTTATTAAGCTCGTCTCACCAGAATTATATCAATTGACAACTCATGACAGATTTGGAGGAAATTATAAGTTTTCACTTAAGATTCTTTGTGAATACCATCCCTGTTTAACAATAATTCTGATAACCTACCGATGGTACGGAAGGAAGACTTTTAGCTAGAGCGGCAGTAGGTGATATCGGGCTTGGTGGGGTAGTCGGAGTTGTCTGCCCTTTATTGGTGGGTGGAGTACTCATTTGTCCGGATAATCGTCGTTTCTTTTTGAAAGCACCATAAGTTCTACTAGAGACGGTCAAACTGTCCATAAAACCCGTACTCTCATGGATTTCATGATTCGCTGGAGAAAATACATAAAATTATAACAATTGAGAATAATTTTACGGATCACATTGAATTACTGATCAACAATTAACTCCCTTAGTCAATCTAGTCAGATTATAAGTTGGTGTAAATAATTATCTAAATAATTATCTATCTGTGACTCTGTCTAAAGAAGCCAGTCAAATATTGGCTGCTTAAATCAGGTGCATGTTATATACAGGTTTATCTTAAATAAATTAGAATCTAATAGTATTTACTGTTCAAGACAGGTGTTCGCTCAATTATACATTTGCAATTGTACCAGATAGGGTAGTCTTTATCGGGAAAACATGTTAAACTTTTAATCAAATTAACTAATACAGTAATCTGTAAAATCAGTAATTTTCTTAATGACTTACATTTTGGTCTAGCTGGAATAAGTTTGATCTTGCCATGAGTTTCACCAGGTGACTGCGGTGATGTACTGGTCGGTCCTGTAGATACTGGAGGAATTGCTGGAACCGTCAGTGGCGGAGGCATGTTGGGTCTGGAACGCTTACTCGGCAAATCTGATTTAATATCCGACCTATAAAAATAATAAATAAAACTGTAATTATATTTATTGGTGATAAAAATGCATTCACAAAATTTATGCATAAATCAAAGTACATCACTTTATTTTCGCAAATTTCTAACACTCGCAAACTTACGAAATTAAATTGCGCAAAATAATTTCTTGGTTTACAGTATTTCGACGGCTCGATACAAAGTTATGGTAACTACATAATAAAGCTTGCATAATTTTGCACCGAGCCCACGATTTGCTTTTATACAAATTAACATTGAAACAAATTACAAAAGTTCAACTATACTGTATAAAATAATTCCATATAATTTCAGGCCTGTAATTATGTGATACGTATTGTATGTATGTTGCATCAGGGCCAGTGACCTTATAGCAGAAACAGATATGCGTTATTGTCATGAAATAGATCAGTCACTTTACAGACTCAACTTAAACATGCACTCACAAAAACTGTTTTTTTTTATTTAAACTAATAATTATTTAAATTTTCATTTTGTTGAGGCTTTTCACTTACAGACATAATCCACACTAAATATGTGCATTCACAATAGTAACTCGTATAAATGTAAATTTTCTCATTATTTTTGCTTGGAAAAATATGTGCAGATTTATTATAGATGTAATCGTGATAAAAAGTGTGCATTCAAAATGTCCTAAAGTTTCAGGAACAGTATTATCGGTAACTGGTTTTTTCTGTAGAACTTATATGTAAATTTACGGACTATATGGATCTGCTGCCTAACAACAGGCAATGCAAATTCTAATAGAAACATCACTAAAATTGTTATGGTTGGAATGACAGAGCGGGTGACAACTTGGTGCCTTTTATAATAAATTCATGAATGTGTCACTAAAAAAATCCTGCAAAAAAGGTGGTCCGACTATTGAATAGGTTATAAACACAATTTTTATTCCATGTCATTAAATTACTTTGGTTCTATAAAGTTGCAACTATACCTGCATAATTTTTAAATAATTGTTTGTCTTTTAAGCAGAACTTATCACAATAACAGGACTACATGCTGTAAAATCATTAATTTTCGTGGGCAATTAATTTTGTGGTTTACCTTCCACCATGAAATCAAATCCCATTGAACAATAATATTGACTTGGGAGTTACTACTCGAAATGCAAAATCCACAAATTAACGTCGCATCAAAATGGGTCTTTTTTTACCAAAATCACGAAATTTAGTCCCATCGAAATTAAATGATTTTACAGTACCTTGGAAACATGAAGGAAAACAGTAACTCTGATATGAGATACTGGTTTTTGTAAACAAGACTAGTTTGATGGGACATTAATTTAAGTCTTAAATAGAAGATAATGCAACTTAACTACTATAGAGACATTAAATTTCCGACTAAACAAAATAAGGATTGTCAATATGTAGACTTGATTGAACATGCCTATTTGTACCAATTGAAATTGTCCTGTGCTTGTTTCAACCAGGCAAGTACTTGTTTCAGTTGGACGGGTTGCACGCACACACTTCATTCAGTACAGGATGGGTCATGCCAAATGAGTCCGGCAGAAAACATACTGGATATTCTTATTCCATGGTCCTAACATCAAAATATTATGAGCCACAAAATGAAACCATTGATAACTGTCTAATACGGCATGTTGCAGTGAACAGCGGTGGTATTCAATATTGATCTTACCCGACTTACGGAAAACCAATCAGATCACATCATATTTAATTCTCGGTCAGTAACAGGCAATATGATTGGTTATTCTTATTCTCAAAGTAAATAAGATCAATATAAAATACCGCCCCAGATCATGTGATTATCAAATTCAGAAGGGTTGAAAAATGTGTGCTATCATTTAGTCCATCAATATATTAGTAACATCTTATATGCGTAACGCCCATTGTTTTTATCACTTCTGCTCAGTAATGAAATTCAACACTATGCCAAAGGGTTGGGGGTGGCTACTTATATAGATATCTATTCTGATATGCAAAGAGATAGTCCAAAAAGGAAAGTATTGTGATTATTAGATCATAGATCCCGCAGGCAAATAGTCGTTTTCACATTATTCAACTCAGTAACTAAATAAGTGACCTAAGGATAAAAGTATTATCAAACAGTTACAAATAGTAAATTTATGTGTGTTTCTAGTCAGCCACTGAAATACCATTAATAGTTAGTATTGATTAATTGATACAAAACTTCCTGAATTTAATTAAAAATTAGAATTTCTGATGTTTAATTCATCCCAATCCTCAAATTACATTTAAACGAGAGCTATTTGTTATTGTTTTGGAATTTCCTACACATACAGTTGTAGTCTTCGCTTCAATAAGTATTACTAATGAAGGGACAACCTTATGTTTACAACCATTTTCATTTAACTTTGAACGGACTGTATGTGAACTCAAATGCAGCACTCGACGTCATTCCAACATTTTTTCAGAAGTGTGTCCAATAATTTGCATGATAGATCGCCTAGCGCGGATCCAAAGGGGGGGGGGGGCACTCCCAGAATTTTGGCAAAATTGTGGTTAGATCTACACTAGCTTGAAAGCATCTGATCCGGACAACCAATAAGTTTAGAAAAAAGCCTCCCCCACTCCCAAGAATTTTTTTCTGGACCTTTACATGAATCACTGCAGCAATTCTCCAGTAAAAGCTGTGCACATGTTTGTGTTGATTAGACTGTAGTATTAGAAGCAGGAAAATAGAGTGATGTATACTGTAAACCAAGAAATTATTTCACACAATTTAATTTTGCAGAGTTCGCAAGTGGTAGAAATTCATGAAATCAAGACGCCGTGAAAGTGTTCAAAACAGTAATAAAGACATAGCAAGAGACTTTTAAAATTGGTAGTTGTGAATATGTCTATGATCAGCAAAATGTGAAAGTTAGTATTCGCGAAAGTAAATTGGCTTACAGTATATGGTTCATCCAAATATTTAACCAACCAAGTGTGTTGATCTGGTTGAAGTCCAGTACTGGTAAAATAGTATAATAACTATATCCGTGACTGTGACCGTAACACGATGTAGTTCCTCCAAGTATATGGTTATATATCAACATATGCATATACTAAATGAAGGGCCTACATCACAATACAATCACTAACAGAAAACGAAAGTTGACAACAAATTTTTGAATTATAATGCATAATAGGCTCTGAACGAGAGCATTTTCTTACCCAATGCGTTTAGGAATAGGTTTGCTTAAATCAGCATTTTTTGCTAGCTTAGTCGGCGGCACTGTCTCTTCTTCTAAACCTGATGGGAAATTTGAAATAGAGAAAGAAATTGTATTATTTTATGTGTTTCTATGGCAACAAAGAAGACAAATCATATACTTCAAGTTTATTGGTCAACAAAGAAATTACAACAAGTGTAGAAAATATCACAGTATATCTATATGTACAGTCAAACCTCTCGCATGATCCACTTGTATAAATATTTTAGGATTGTTTGTGAAAGGGGTTTAATTAAAGCAGTAGCGTAGCTGCCGCTAGGCCATTAGGCCCGGTCCTACACATCATTTCGAGAAAAAAAAATAAAATTTTAACTTGAAATTTGATCTACTAAATATACGTCAAATCGCACCAGTACCTTTCAAGGAATAAAGAAAATCTGGGGGAGCATGCCCCCGACCCCCCTCTTCTTTCATCTTTATTACGGGCCTACACATTGCTAAGGTCCTAGCTACGCCCCTGTTAAGGCTTAAATAAAATAATTCCAGTATCTAGCCATTTAGCGCAAAAAATTTCAGAGACACTAAATGATATAATGTAAGCAGAAAAAAATTCATATCACCAGAGACAAAAAAATTAAAGGCATAACTGGTTTGTGAATATCTAAGAAATATTAACCATTTACTGCGCAGCTACTATACACTATATCTAGGATCTTAACAGAATTATTAAACCTTTTTTCTTGTAGCCTTAGCAAAGAGGTTTCACTGTAAAAAATCACATTGCATTATCACATAAATTTCATCTAATTTATCTTTGATGTAAAGGGTCAAAGTGACACTGATCTTGATGTAAAAAGGTCAAGGTCAGTTGACCATGTTGTAAAAGGTCAAGGTCAGAAAGTAAAATTCACATATAAATGTTGAGGGTAATAACAATAAGTATCTACTGTAAATAAGTCAGATAATTAGAAATGTGTTTGACGCAAAAATATGTCTCTCACAAAGGGCTATAAATCCAGCAAAAATCATTTAATCTTAAATTCCTAAAAATTTGCAAAAAAAGGCTTAGTACTTAGTAATCATTTAACGTTTCATTGAAGACTTACTAATGGTTAAGGAGAACTAGCTCTGACAAATTTTGTTGCAGACTTCCAGCACAAAATCAATACAACTCCCTCCCAATATCGCTGGCTTAGAATGAGAAGCTCATAAGTACTACTAACAGCCTTATAAGACTGATATATATCTAAAATCTGCATTGCAATGCGCTTCTTATAAGCCTATTTTCATGAAAATATGAACTTGTCCTGTTGACCAAACTGAAGTTGAAACAGCTTGTCCTACCATAAGTAATTTTCGGACAGTTTTTATTGTTTTCTCAATATATTGATTTTTTGTACTTTACGACCTTATCATTCTAAGCCAGTGGCTGATAAGTTCAGATGCACTGACTAGATACCATCAGATATGAGGTGTTGGTTCAGTTGTTTCACAATTAATGTAAATTCATACAAAATCTTCCAATGATCATGAACACAGGTTTGACTATGTAACAAGAAACCAGTTAAAACTGGTACTAGTATGCCATTTCATATTTGTGCACAGAAAGGTTAATTGATTTTGGTAAGAAGCTTTTTTTTTATGCCCTCATACTGGCATTTCAAAGTTGTTTTTAAATAATTCCTGCACAGACCATCAGACAACGAAGACCCTACTTTCTCGACAGTAGAACAAGACGGTGGTTATCTTAAATCAAGGTTTTCTGTAAATTATATACAAGCAACCCTGACAGTAACTACACAGCCTGAGATGTTTGTAAAACATGTTTACCCCAATGACAGCAAAATAGTTTCTGACCAACCTCCATGTAAAGTTTGAAGACCCTAGGGCGTAGCATACTTGAATGGAATCCAGACAGACAGACCAACCAACAGACATGAGCAAAGCAATATACCCAATCTTCAATATAGGGGTATAATATAATGGTCTTCTTACAAGAGGTTCAACTGTATTATTTGTTATTTAAACACTAACATACACTCGCACATTCTTGCTACGCACATAAATTGTACATTCACCCGCTAACGACCCTTCCTCAACATTATATGTAATTTATTGCTTAATTTTTAAGGAAATTACAACAGTGCAAGTATCGACTGCGATCATGCGTAAAATAATTTCATCTCATTAAACACCTACAGGCTCTATTACATGATTATTTCATCGTGTGATTAGAACAGGGTGTAGCCGGGTATGGGCGTCGCCGTGTCACCTTGTACCAATTATTGCCGTCAACTAGAAAACTAATGGTTAATGAATTATTTTCACATAAAACAATAACATTGACTGCATTAATTGAGTTTGATAATTAATGGTGTCTAGCAAGGTTGCTATTTAAATCAATATTCAAATTGTCAACAACTGTCACATTAAAACAGTCAGGAATTTCTTTTACAAGGCTAAGAGAACAAGGATGTGTGGTTCAGAATATAAGGCTAAGAGAACAAGGATGTGTGGTTCAGAATAAAAGGCTAAAAGAACAAGGATGTTTGGTTCAGAATATAAGGCTAAGAGAACAAGTATGTGTGGTTCAGAAGGCATGTATCCTGACCTTTGTTAAGGCCAATTGCTGGAACACTTTGTATCAACTTGTTTCTGCTAGAGGCAATCTTATTACTGTAAACTCATTAATTTTCTAAGGGGATTAAATTTCATGGTTCACTTGATATTGCGGTTCACCTTGACCACAAAATTTAATCCCATCAAAAATTCATTTTGACCCTTTGAAATGCAATATCCACGAATTAACGTCCCATTGAAATGGTCTTTTTTAAAAAACAAAATAAAATTTTGTCCCATCGAAATTAAATGACTTTACAGTACTTCAAATGAGGAAATAAACTTATGTTAAGACCTGTATAAATATTTGTTACAATATGAGTTGTGGAATCAACAGTTATTGCAGTTTGGCTAATTTTGAGAAGCAACTTTTTTATAAACTCTTGTGTGTGGTTTGGGGACAACTCAATGTAGCCGAGTTTTACCATAAACATGCAACAAACCTACCCCCCTCCCAAATTTACCGATTTTCTTTGGCCTTATATTGATCATTATGAGTTACCTGAACCATGTTATGTTACATGTCATCATTTGGCCTAAAAGCTATCAAAACAATATGCTTATCTGATCTGTTTTGATGTCATTTATGCTTCAGGGTTAGAATAAAATTAAAATAACTTATTGAGTTAACCTTTACCCACCGACTGTTAATGTCGTTCTGACGTGCATCAAATATCTAACCAAACATTGACTGAACTGCGTAGAAGATTAACAGTAAAACATAAATTAAAGACCACCACAATTTAAGAATTTATCTTTATAAGTGTGCTCTTTCTTCAACCTTATTATGTCAGAACCTCAATAGTGAGAAATGATAATGACTACAGTGACCTTTGACCTTCTGTAAATCAATGGGGTCATCTACTGTCCCTTTTCATCTCTATGTTAAGTTTAAAGATCTTAGGGTAGTGTTCTTGAGTAATTGAATGGAAACTATTCGGCCTAAAAGAGGTGGTAAAGGTCATGACCTTTAACCTACTGCCTTCAAACCAATAGGGGTCAACTACTATTGCTGACCAACCTCCATGTAAAGTTTGAAGATCCTAGGGCAAACTCTTTGATTAGGGGGTGTACTGCTTTGCATGTGTTGACCAATTGGTTTTCGTTCAGAAACTCAACGAAGGTCATTTTCTGTTAAGTTTTGGTTAAATTCCGATCAACTTAGTAAAAAAAGTCATCCAATGGGCGGCAATTACGGTATTATCTTACCCAAAAGTTTTTCCAACTTAGGCACAACAACATATTAAATGTTTGGCCATGTGTTTTGATAGAATTTTGACTTAGGTATCTACGGGCTGAACTGGGGAACTACCATATTCCCCCGAATAATCCCCCCCCCCCCCTTTGAAAGTGTAAACTAATTGATGTTTTATATCAACATTTTGTTATTTCTTCAATAGGAGACATTAAGATTTTTCACTAATTTTTAAAAAAATATTAAGACCCTCAAATTGAAACCCCTCTTTGGCAAAATGTACCAGTAAGGCCCCCGGGGACATTTATTCGAGGGAATATGGTCTATTCTTTTTAAAGTTTTGGAAGTGGCGTTTGGCTGCCTATCGTGATTAAGGCAGAAGAGTATATAGATTTTGTAGATTTATTTAGGCTGAAATTACTAACTATGACTCCCAAAGGAAAGAAAACAGTTGTTTGTAAAACACATATGCCCCCATGGTAGCCCAATAGTCGAAAATGGTAAAGTTCAGTGACCTTGGCCTTTGATCTGTGTTCTCGAGTTATTGTACGGAAACCATTTAGTCTACAGACATGAGCTAAGCAATATAACTTTTCATCAAAGATGGCGGCATAAAGCCATACCCGTGTATACGAGTAGTGCATTGAAACTGAACACTTTACCTTTGATTTTCCAGTTTTCTTTTGTGTTGACATTTATATTCTAAACTACTGTACATTAGGAACTATCTGTAGGATGAAACTTATGTTAAGCAGAGAGATACTTGTAAAGCACTTTGCCCCAAAGGCAGCCTAATAGTTGAAAATGGTAAAGGTCAGTCACCTTGACCTACAGATCTCAAAATCAATAAGGGTGAAATATTGCTGCTGTCCAACATCCATGTAAAGTTTGAAATCCTAGGGCGTTCTTGTGTAGTTATTGAACGGAAACGGTTTTGAAGAGATCCCAATCTACAGTAGCAGGCAACAAGGAATTCATGTGCGATTTATTGTTGCTAAAAGCAACATGTACAAGTCTTGCTAACGCATGTATGTACTGTAACGTTTTTCATATTCGATAATGTATGTGCTCTATATCATTTCTGAGAATAATTCAACTATACTAGTAACGCAAGGGAGACAATTTGAACTAAATCAATCACAATTGGTGATTATTTTCTTTTACGTTATGACCAGTTTTCCCCTATATTCATGTAGTTCAAATCAAATTGTTTTTAATGTTAATTGATCTTTCCTGGACTTTGTTTCGACCAGTACTTAAGTTCTAGTAAAAGTGACAGCAGACTAAACTACCGTTTTATGACCATTTGGTGTCTGTATGCACAAGACATGAAACTGTTGACTCTACCGAGGGCTTAGGGCAAAACTATGGTACAAGCCTCTACATATTGACGTAGTTACCATAGTTTTTCACCTAGCCCTCGATACAGTCCAATGGCAGCAGTCCAATACCACTATACTAGCACTTCTGTACTTTAATGCTTAGATAGACAAATGTTTGTTTTTATTTCTTGTCTATGATAGTCACATGGTGTGTTAAGGTTTTATAACCCTACCTGTAATGTACATCAATCTTGTAGCCATTATACAGCAGTGACGTGTAATCCATCCATTTCACAAAGCCTGTATAATTTCCTATTGAAAGATACCCATGTGTGCAATTCAATTTTCAACCTCCATATTTGCAGGACAGCCCTTATTCTTTTCGTGTGCGCATGTATTTGTGGTTGAAATACTTTCATCACAATAAAGGAATACCGTAGACTGTTCCGTGCCACATGTTAACACATGCAGGTAGACAGAAACGTTGGAGAACTTCCATTACCTTTCTCATCTCTCATACCTTCCCATTCAGCCAAACAACTTTCACCCACAAGGATCATGATGCACCTATATGCCATGTATACGTTACTAACAAGTTTGTTCTATATATTTCATACCCAGATTTTTTGTTTACTTTTTGAATGGTATTTTACTGAATTGCCTTTCCCGGTTGAAACACTTTTTGTAAAGCATTTTACTAATTGCCTTCCCTGATTCCCTGATTCCAACTATTTTTGTACGGTATTGAACTAAAATTGCCTTTGAATCCCAGATTGCTGCATTATTTGCATTGCATTTTACAATTAATGCCTACTAGTACCCAGATTGCAACACTAATGTAGGGTATTTATACCATATTGCACATGTATGTTAATTTGAACACCATTTTGTATGGTATTTTTTATATATATTTTACTCTCTCAGTGTCATGTGTTTTTTCTATATTTACAACTTCTCAGCAATATATTTGTATTCAAGCATGTGATAATTGTGTTAGTATGCAAAAGGATATTAGTGTGTTCATTTTTTTTTATTGATATGTTTACATCCCTAAATGTTTCTTTTCTTCTATTTTCAAGCATTATGTGCTCATATGTGTAATAAGAATATTTGTGTATTTACTAACTGATATGTATACAGCCCTAAATGTAATTATTCTTTTATTTTCGAGCATATGTACAGTGTGCTTTTATGTGAGTGTGTATTGGTATTTTTGTGGATTTACTATTTGATATGTACCAGTATACAGCCCTTAAATGTAATTTCTTTTATTGATAATATAAGCACCTGTTGATCTAAATTTACTCGGCGGTCGTTTCACGGTTGATGGACGTTTTTGTGATGAAGCATCGTCAGTTTTAGAGTCCTTGTCCGTTGTCGATTTATCACCACCTAGTCTAATATGAAGCTTGAGTCCGTCTCCTTTACGTATGATCACTTTGTCATCACGATGAGCACTATCCTTTGAACTTGTGTCCGTATGTTCTTCTTCTATCCTTCTCTCTCCGTCTTTTCTGCTCGTCGTTTTCTTCTCTCGATCATGATCTCGATGTGAATCGTTGTGACTAGAATGTTTAGAGTCCCGACTCTTCGATGAAGATTTATTGTCACTTTTACCGCTTACACTTGAACTAGAACTTTTACTCGATTTTTCATTGTCTTTCCTTTCAGACTTATCAGAGTCTTTTTTCTCCGAATCACGACTGCCTTTCTCCTTCTCCTTTTTCTTTTTTGATTTATCATCTGAAATGTATACAAGAAGTTATTCAACCCACGCTACTAAATCTATTTAAAGCATGGTGGGACCAACGCTTGATCCATTACCTTCTTAACATGTAGGTGGGTATCTGACGATGGTTTAAAGCAGGGAAGATTTTTTGCCCAGAGATAAGCTGGTCAAGACGAACTCTAATGTAAATCTAATCCCCAATACTTACAATAGGGGAGTATAATAACATAAAAACGTCAGTTTTAGAAGCACACACATGTACTCACAATAGCTACACTCTCTGTTTTCAATGTGCATCAAAAAAGGTCAGAATGTACAATTTTATGCAAACAGTTTTTGGTTAATATTGGCACCTATGCCCAGTAATTGTGATGTTTAAGTTGTAGGCACTAAAAGAGTGATGAATAATGAATGTACAGATTGCAATATTAGACAGTCGTCAGTGCCCAGGGCTTTTTTTCGCTATAAAACAGAGGCCGAAATAAGGCTACTTCACAATTTGAAAGAGGCCACTCCACAATTTCAAATTGCCAGCTTAACCAACCAAAGAAATGCCACTTTCACAATTGAAACTGCCTGCCCAGGCCCCAAATTTTGAAATTGATAAAACCAGAGTAGCTTAAACATTCAATGATGAAATATTACAAGCCTTTATTGATTTTCTTTAGAAAACAATGGGAAATATTAGTTGTAAATCACAATTCACAAAATTAATTTCAGTCAATATTGTGCTTCTAATTTCACAATTCAAAAGCAGAACAGCCCTTAAATTTCACAATTTTAAGATAAATTGCACTTTATGTTTCAATAATAATACAGGCTAGGGCATCTTCACAATTTTGGCCAAAAAAGCCCTGAGTGTGCTCACTCTTGTTCTGAAACTACTAACCCTGTCAGTACCATTGATTTGACAAACAAATATCCATCTTTGGCTTAAATCCAATAAATTCCTATTGGATTTTACAGAATGTTTGTCTTTGACTGCCTAATTGTGTTCAGTAAAGCTTATACCCCGGTGGATGCTGTGTCCATAATAAATAGCTAAAGTCATTCAAGGGCAATAATTTGATTAAAAAGTTTGATAATGTTGCTTGACAATGTAATGTGTTTATATGCCAAGTTTGAAAGCAATGCCTTGATGGACTTAAAAATATTTGCGTTTCAATATTTTCAGACGGACATATAGACCAACGAACAGGCAGACAGTTGAATCACGACATGCCTTCAGCATCCACGGCACAAAAATCCCTTCAGGAAGTATATGCTAGATTATGTTAAGGAAGTACAGTAGTTACTACTTCCTCTCTCTGTTGGGTAAGTTAGTTTGATGTTAATCTAATACATTTTTTACCCTTCATTATTTTTATACTTAGAAAAACAGATATTTACCTGTCCTCTTCTTGACATAAATATTAGTTTTACTGATGGAAGCAAATACATTAACAAACAATGATCTTCAGGGTCAAAGGTCTCAATGCATATAACTTTGGAAGACGTGCATAAATAATATGTTCTTGCACAAAGGTCTGGATCAAATTGATCTCTCCAAGCTTTATGAAAACCAATAAATTCACAAATTTTGAATCAAATTATTTTTATATCAAATTGTGAAATGATAAACTACTCTTGATGATGGCCAGGATGCCAGGATCAGCACCTATCAGATGAAAAGTAAAGGTCCAGATTAAACCATGCACAAGATGGTGTAGGATTCAGAGACAAGTCAATAACTCCTTACTGAACGTAAAAAAATCAGAATATTTATAGGGTCCTAACTAGACTTTGGGGACTAGGGCCCTCAGGAAGGGGACTTACTCAAACATAGATCTACAAAAACAACTGAAAAGCATTTACAAATAGTAGAGGCTGGACTTCAAATTTATTTTGACTTCAATTTTTTTTCAAAATAAATTTAGGATCTTTTTCAGAAAATAGGGGAAGGGGAAAATGGTCAAATGAGGGGCCTGATGGATATGATGAAACACAAACTTGATGAGAATGAAACTCCACACTTTATGAATGGATGGATGAGAACAAATGCACAGTACTGTACACATCCACGCTACTATTCTACATTACCGTTATTGTTGTTTCCTTTCACTTTTTTCATCCATTCTTCAAAGATATTTGAAGCTAATGTTTTCACACCTGAAACAATAAACAAGTTGTAACTTTAATTTCGAGTTTACCAGTTTCTCAATCAGTATATTAGTTACACAAGTGAAAATATAATTTTCTGTGATTATAATAAGATCTTTCACCAAATATCAAATTTTCTGTTTATTATTTGCTTCATTTTCTCGTATAATGGTACAGTAATTGGCTAAACGTTACGTTGCATTTTTGTGTACGGTACTGGAACCAGCTACCAGAACTGAGAAATATTATCTGTTATTCGTCACTGTTATTTTGAAATCAAATGATAAATTGACATATTCCACTGGCACATAAGAATCGGGTCATTATTTTAAACCTTCATACAGATAAATATTTATCTCCAAACTAAACATGCATAAAGATGTGTGCAGGTACATACTTTCATTGTCAGCTTTACACAGCTGTTTAATTGATTTTGCAGCATTATTTGTCTTCAATATGTCTACAGTAACGGGCAACAGTTGATAGACTTTGAGTATTTCTATAAGAAATGGATAATTCTCCTCCTCCTTCGTCTCCTGTAGCCATTTGTTGAGTGTTTCCCAACCACCAGAACTTAGTAGTCTGTAATTATATAGCATACATATTGATAAAACACTGTTCATTACTGGGTATTATGAATAATTATCGAACACTTTGTGAACTTTTCTACAGTGTGATATTAAACAAATATTAGGACTAGCTTCGTCAAGGCTTACTTCATTTACCTGCTACCTGAGGCTGTCCCGGCAGTCGGACAGTTGAGGCACCATCGAACAGCTCCATACCAATTCGCTTCATAGCATCTGTTTATGAGCATCATTCATTGTGACGGACAGTTATTACACAGGCTTACTTGAAATATCCTTTTTTGGATACAGACAGCACTGTCTTGTTCTGTTTTTGCATGGATGGCTAGGCACTGCGGCCCCTTTGCTATTGCTTTTATCCTCCATCAAAAAATTTAAGTTAAATAAATAACACACTAAATCAACACTCTTTAAGTAATACAATATCAATCCATTTTTAAATAGAGATTTCGGCTCCGTCCTTCTGCTCAGCGAGGGCACAAATTCATGAAAAACGTGCCACAGTGCACCAGTAAGTATCTTAATGTCCAATTTCCCCTGTATCCCCACTGCCCCTAGATTTCTTGACCTGACAGACTGACGGATGGAGGGCAAACATATAGTCCCCTCTGGTTGAAAACTAACAAGATACAAACACAATCATACCTTACTGCTGAAATAAGGCACAAACACACACCTTATACCAAGAAAATATCCAATATTCATAGAAAATACACAAATAATGGTGGAAATGTTAGTAACTGATTATTCCAGCTCTGTACTACTATTATTCTATCAAAAGAAAACTATTGCAACATTTAGTATTTAGCCCAATACTCCATATATCCTTCGAGTTCTACCAGTGGCATAGATGGATTTTATACTAACTAAGGTTGAATGTGAAATAAGTTCTTTTCCAACTATTGACATCTCATTACCGATGTTATCCATTGCCATGAGGGTTTAAGAGAAGAGAAGCCAATTTCTATTGTATGCCAAACAAAGGCCAGACAAGACATTTGACCCTGAAGATTTAGTTTCACTTTAACTTTTGAGACAGGTGCTTTGAGTTATTTTCTTGACTTCTTTCTTACACCAATGATGATCAGAGAATAAAGACTGCTATCTAAAGCATGATTTTCACACACTTCGTCAAATTCTACAAGAACATCACAAGCTTTTTTACAACTTTTGACAACATAATTATGGTCTCCGCCAACATGTACAAGTGCTAGATCAGGCTTTAAACATTGTTATATTGAGAACATATAAATCATGGAACTTTAAATGACCATAACTTTGTCAATTATTGCAATATTTTCATCACATAACTTTGTGCAGAAAAGATCATTCTTTCTAATGCAGCAAATCCAGATTTCCAGATTATTCTGGAATTATAGGACCCCTGAAACTATCAAAAGACGTCAGAAACTGCCTGTTTACTTCTATAACACGCAAAATGTGAAAATAAAATAATAAAATCATACCTTCAGAAATATAATATAAGAATGAATATTGTTTAACTCTATACTAGTTCTACATTGTTTAACAACACCAAAACTAGAAACTAATTATTGTTTAATGCCGAAATAAACTTTTGTATTGTATTGTATTGTTTAACAACACCAAAACAAGTGGATTGCATTCATATCATTCAAGAAATAATAAGTTTGACAATTCATGTTGAGTACAAGAATTAATTGATCTCTTTGTACTCTTATCAACAAATCCAGTTTATTCGGACTCAACGGTCAACCATTTTTTTCAGTTTTATACATACTTCAAGAGATTCACCAAGAAGTTTTCCAGGATTGTATCGAAAACCAGTACTATTGTGCCTGTCCAAAAGGAACCAACAATTTCTACGCATGTGGAGAAAAACAACATTATTGTGAAATTTTCATGGAAGGATTGAGACCTGCGAAGACCGGGAATCCAGGTTATACAGATCTTTCACACTAACCATGTCAGCAGCTTAATACAATGAAGTCCAAACAATGAACTGAACAAACGTCCCCTATCTGTTTGAAGCAGTTTTTTTACTATTTTGGGTCTCCATAGCAACCACAAATTTTGTCAGAATCGATCCGTAAATATTTGAACATGTATTTGAACAACCTAGCTTGGAAACTGAGTTATGGCATTATCTAGATTCACGATGGACGACAAACCTAATATCGGACAATAGCTATACATAGCTAATGTAATATTGTTGTAAATGTAATCTGACTTAAAGTCAAGATTGTATTGTATTGAATACTAGTATACCAGTCCTGTAATAAAGAGTATATTAGACATAAAATAAGGATACAGACACAGTGTCGTAATCTTACTTTTCCAATGTAGCTGGTGGTGTTTCCACTTTTAGTATATTTATATATACACACTTGCTCACAAGTTTGTTGGCATCTTTCATCAAACTGAAAATATAACACAACATTGCTTTATACTTAAATATTCAATACATGCAACGTTAAAGTGTATAGAGCTATATTTTAACAGTCATTTAATGTCAAAATAATTACTTGCATCGTTTCAGGTATGATACTAGACTACCTTAATTGCAATTAACACTTTTGATGGGTTCCGTGTACTTTGATTCAATCGTCGAAAAAATAAAGTTTCTTATAATTTCATGAGGTGTTCTAGAACACTTTCATATGAAAACCGACAATTTGTGTGTCCAATAAATCACAAGAGAGAGTTTGTGTTAAAACTGTAGCTAAAATGATCCAATGGATATGAAAGCATAATTGTTTTTCAGTTTTTGAGTTTAAAAAAAATATCGTCAGATATAGCTCTATACACTTATATTACAGTAACCCAATATACTTTTGCAAATATTTACTTTTACATTTCCCCAATCGTCGGCATATAGATGTATTCGCGACTACAAATGTCCATATTTATGGTTTTTACACTTTCGGGGATACTTAATTTCACGAATTTCAACCAATCGCTAACAACGTAAATTAAATTGTGCAAAATAATTTCTTTGTTTACAGTAATTCACCTTTGTGATCTATTTTAAGGCTATGGATATATTAGGGCAGCATGGAGCTCAAGCGCTTAAAGCTCTTGACTACTGATCGCGAGATCACAAGTTTGAACCTAGGGCAAGGCATACGGTACAGTTATTTGTGATTGTACTATGGCCAACTTTTCCCGAACATTTTGGTCAGTTTCTCCTCAAAATTTAGATCAGTCAGATTTCTCTAGTGACTCCGGTTTGATCATCTACTAGGTGTGGTCAGACTCATTATTCAGGACACACCTATCGTATTTTCTCTTCTCTTACTTAACTTTGGTGCTACTCAATTTTTTAGAAACATAGGGAAAATATGGAGACATCTAAGGATGAAGAGAAGTTTTTTTTTCATCAAAATAAAATTTGGTTACCTGGCAACCCGAGCAGCTGCTGTGACGCCAGAAATCTCCCCATGTGGTCCCAGCAACTCATCTAGGGCATTCAACAGCTGTTTCGGATCCAGTGGAGCCTAGAAAATACATCAAACATGTACTTTATTATTAATACATTCATTTACAAATACTTATCTAACACAATATTGCATCATACATTGGTTAAGAACAGGTGTTGGTTGCATTAGCAAAGTGCTACGGAGCACTTTCATTCAGGTACCTTCTGTTTAATTAATCATAGAAGGCATGGATAACCTCCCATGGAAAGCGCTACATAGTGCTTTGCTTAGGCAACAGACACCAGAAGAATGATTTGAAGTATAGTGCAAACAAATTAACTTGGTCCTTAAACCTTAGATGAGAATATAACGGTTGATAATTTGTCTATTATTTTATTTCAGAATTTTTTTCATAATCAGAGAGTATTACTGTGGATTCAATAAGCAATACTAATGAGGGAAATTTCCCATTCGAAAGAATATTGGGGGAATACCATTAACTCTGGTATACAGAGTTATACCTAAAAAAACAGTTTAACTGGCGGACAAGCTGATGTTTACATCCATTATCATTGAACTTTGAACTGCCTGTAGTACACTGCAGTATACCGAGACTCATCATCAGACAACAACAACAAGCACAGTTTAAGTTGGTCAGATAGCACCTTGTATGCATGCAAAAGATGTTTGTAAAACATGTATGCCTCATTGTAGCTTCATTGTCGAAAATGGTAAGCTCACAGTGACCTTGACCTTTGACCTTAAAATCAATAGGGGCCATCCATGTAAGAGCCTAGGGCAAAGCAATATATCGCTCGCTCACCAAAGATCTGGGGAAGGGCATGAATTTTTGAGGAAATCAATGCACAAAAACTTTGTTAATATATTCATATGTAAGGTGGAGGACCAGTTAACTTGTTCACACTACTATGTGCTCTGTATTCATACGCTATCAGTTCAGTTGGTTAGTCAATATATATAGTTCATAATTAATTCCACTTACCTTTGGAGATATTCTATCAGTATTCTTGTAAAAAAATGAAATGAGAGTCTTATATTTCTTATCCCTCAAAAGTAGCTGCAGTCTCTTGTACCCGAGATGGTGGGAAAATAATAAAATTTGCTCAAAATTGGTACATTTACATCACAAGTTAACTACCGGTACTTATGGGTCGTGTGTAATCACATTGATACTTGTTATTTGCACAATCTGACGACATTCTGGGGTGGTCGCGATAGCCGAGAGGTGTTATGCTTTCATACTTAACAATGCTAACTTAAGATGCTGTCCAGTGCAAGTTCAAATCCTATTACTGCAAAATCATTAATTTTCATGGGGGATTAAATTTCATGCTTCACCTTCAACCACAAAATAAAATCCCATCAAACAATATTTTTTACCCTTGTATTTATTGCTTGAAATGCAAAATCCACAAATTCGAAATGGTCTTTTTTACCAAAACCAAAAAATTTTGTCCCATCGAAATTTTATGATTTTACAGTATAGGTCATTGGTGCAAACTTTTTGTTATTTCATTGTATGATGACCCAATACAAGCACAATCGTAACTGCTCGGACATTTCCGTAACTGAGAAATACGCCTCGTACATTTATATAAGTGTAGGGTCACAAATTTGGTTATGCGGTTTTCGTTAACAGCCAATCATCAGTTTTTCAATGCTATCAAGAAGCCCTTCAATTAACATTCTCATTTTAGAAGTTGATACCTTCCCAGGAGTAAGTAACCTTTTACTTCTCTTCCCTTCCATCGTTTGATTCTCATGAGCCATTTTGTCAAGTAGTCAGTGATGATGGTGGCTTTTCTATTATATCCGAGGCAATTTCGTTAGATAAATGCCGAGGAGTTCTGATTGATTCAAGCACTGATCACGGCTCAAGGTTGTCACTACAAAGTTATATGCCCCTATAATTGTATTTTGCTTTTTTTTCATAGTCAAGGGCAGATAACTCTTAAATGATGTGTGATCCAAAACGGCAGGAAGTGTCCATAAGTTGATAAAAGGCCTATTAAATATTTTGACGTGACCGCCGTCATTGCAGAATTGACAAACAAGACTGCATTCAGTTAACTCTTTTGCCCAGAGGTAGCCTTGTCCATGATAAAGAGCCAAGTCAATCAACTTGCAAGTTTTGTAATGAACTGAAAGACGGCCAGACAGGACAACAACCTGCTCTTTTTTGTTTCTCAAAAACTCCAAGTTACTGTGATAGATATCTTCGTTTTTTACTTTTAAGTAATTGGCTCATATGCAATTTAGCTGAAAAATTTGAGAAACAAGTTGACACACCATTCATCACTCAAATGAGTAGGTCAACAAGGGTTATATTAGATCTTGTTTAAAAAAAATACTCAGCTGAGCGAATGCCAGCCTCCATTAAGATTTCAAGAATGCCCCAAACATAATACTTCTGTAGTAGTGCCTCCTAATTCTTAGCAGCATGGAAAACTCAAGGGTTCTACTGAGAAAAAAGGCCATGACCTTAAATGCAAACACTTGCACAACATTGAGCTTACTTGCCTAAGGGACATAACATAACTTCATAACTACAAGAGGGTCCAAAGGGCCCTGGGTCGCTCACCTGTTTGGCCTAGTGACCTAGATTTTGGCCCAAATGACACAGTATCTAACTTGACCTAGATTTTATAGAGATAAACATTGTGACCAAGTTTCATAAAGATAGAGTCAAAATTGTGACCTCTAGTGTGTTCACAAGATTTTTCAATGATTTGGCCTCGTGACCTAGTTTTTGACCCCAGATGACCCAATATCAAACTTGGCCTAAATTTTATAATGATGATCATTGTGATCAAGTTTCATAAAGATAAGGTCAAAATTGTGACCTCTAGTGTGTTCACAAGCTTTTTCAATGATTTGGCCTCGTGACCTAGTTTTTGACTCCGGATGACCCAATATCGAACTTGACGTAGATTTTAGAGAGATGATCATTGTGATCAATTTTCATAAAGATTAGTCTCAAATTGTGACCTCTAGTGTGTTCACAAGCTTTTTCAATGATTTGGCCTTGTGACCTAGTTTTTGACCCCAGATGACCCAATATCGAACTTGACCTAGATTTTATAGAGATGATCATTGTGATCAATTTTCATAAAGATAAGTCACAAATTGAGACCTCTAATGTGTTCACAAGGTTTTTCAATGATTTGGCCTAGTGACCTAGTTTTTGACCCCAGATGACCCAATATTGAACTTGACCTAGATTTTACAGAGATGATCATGGTGATCAAGTTTCATAAAGATTAGGCTCAAATTGTGACCTCTAATGTGTTCACAAGGTTTCCTTTGATTTGACCTAGTGACCTAGGTTTTGACCCCAGATGACCCAATATCGAACTTGACCTAGATTTTACAGAGATGATCATTGTGATCAAGTTTCATAAAGATTAGGCTCAAATTGTGACCTCTAATGTGTTCACAAGGTTTTCCTTTAATTTCATATAGTGACCTAGTTTTTTACCCCAGATGACCCAATATCGAACTTGACCTAGATTTTATAGAGATGATCATTGTGATCAATTTTCATAAAGATAAGTCACAAATTGTGACCTCTAATGTGTTCACAAGGTTTTTCAATGATTTGGCCTAGTGACCTAGTTTTTGACCCCAGATGACCCAATATCGAACTTGACCTAGATTTTACAGAGATGATCATTGTGATCAAGTTTCATAAAGATTAGGCTCAAAATGTGACCTCTAATGTGTTCACAAGGTTTTTCAATGATTTGGACTAGTGACCTAGTTTTTGACCCCAGATGACCCAATATCGAACTTGACCTAGATTTTACAGAGATGATCATTGTGATCAAGTTTTATAAAGATTAGGCTCAAATTGTGACCTCTAATGTGTTCACAAGGTTTTCCTTTGATTTGACCTAGTGACCTAGTTTTTGACCCCAGATGACCCAATGTCGAACTTGACCTAGATTTTATGGAGATGATCATTGTGATCAAGTTTCATAATGATCAGGCTAAATTTGTGACCTCTAGTGTGTTCACAAGCAATTGTGAACGGACGACGGACGGACGGACGACGGACGAAGAGCGATCACAAAAGCTCACCTTGTCACTTTGTGACAGGTGAGCTAAAAATAACATAATATTGACCTCATTTGCAAAGGCGACAAAATAGCATGACTTTGACCTAATTTATAATGGTGAAATAATTAACTTTGACCTTATTTACATACAGGACAAATTTCATAACCTTGACAAACTAACATCACCCTTGATCTGATTTGCATAAGGAACAAAATAGCATTAACATTGACCTTACTTACAAGCAAAACAAAATTGCACAAGTTTGACCTTATTTGTTAAGTTAACAAAATCTATACCCATGACCTTATTTACTTAGAAGTCAAAATACAACAGCCTTACCTCACTTGGAGTCAACAAAATACCATAACCTTGACCCCATTTGAACAGGTGCAATAATTGAACAACCTTAACATTATTAACAAAGGTGACATTATAGCACAACCTTAGATTATGTGTAAAGGTGACTGAATAGCTCCACCTTGGCTATATTTTCAAAGATGACAAAAAAAGCACAACCATGACCATAATTGCAAAAGTTACAAAATAGCTCAGCATTGACAGCAATATTTGCAAAGGCAACACTAATAGCATTGACCTTATATACAAATGTGACATAAAAAGCACAACCTTGATCTTATCTGGAAACCTTATTAACAAAGGTTACATAATAACTTGACCTTGACCTCAATATTTGCAAAGGCGACAAAATAGCACAGCAATGTCTTTAATATTTGCAAAGGCAACAAAAGTTTTGTTACCAAACAGCAAAACTTGCAACAAATTAGCGCAGCCTTGACATCAGAACATTCACCTCATTTACAAAGGGGACAAAATAGCACAGCCTTTACCTTAATTTGAAAGATGACAAAATAGCGCAGCCTTGACCTTATTTACAAATAATAATGACATAATAAGCGCAACCTTGAAAATAGCACAACCATGACCATATTGACAGATGTGACCAAAATAACACAATCTTCAGTCTGCTTTTTTACAGCTAAGACTTTGACATTCCATTTTTTCGTCCAGTTTTATTTAGAATCTACATAGTGGACAACAAGCATAACCATGCCCTTGTTTTCAATGTGACGAAATAATGTAGACTTGACCTTATTTTGACAAAAAATATCATAACTTTGGCCCAACAATACAAGCAAAGGCTAACAAATAGCCAGCCTTGACC
Source organism: Spisula subtruncata (assembly GCA_963678985.1). NCBI lineage: Eukaryota > Metazoa > Mollusca > Bivalvia > Venerida > Mactridae > Spisula > Spisula subtruncata. The sequence goes on along the minus strand of OY787673.1, from coordinate 5,119,309 downwards.
TTGCTTATAAATGCAACAGAATAGCACAACCTTGAACTTAGTTTCAAAGATGACAAATTAGTACAACCTTGACCTTAATATTCGCACAGGCAACAAAATACCATAGCCTCGACCTTATTTACAAAGGTGAAATAATGAGCACAACCTTGACCTTATTTAAAGATGTGACATAACTAACACAACCTTGAGACAGCAGGGACTTTATCCTTCAGTTATTCACTTAGGGGACAACAAAGCATAACCATGACCTCAAGTTCAAAGTAACAGAAAGATTTAACTTTAACCTTATTATGACTAAAATATCATAAACTTGACCTAACAATACAAACAAATGCAACAAAATAGCACAACCTTGACCTAATTGCCTAGGGGACAAAATATCATAACCTTGACCTCATTTGCCTAGGTGACAGCATATCGTATCCTTGACTTCATTTGCCTAGGTGACAGAATATCGTAACCTTGACCTTATTTGCCTAGGGGACAAAATATAACCTTGAACTCATTTGCCTAGGCAACAGATAATTACCTTGACCTCATTTGCCTAGGTGACAGCATATATCATAACCTTAACCTTATTTGCCTAGGTGACACAATAGTTTAACCTTGGATTTGATAAAAATACAAAGCCATTACATTATTAGCTAAGGAGACCAAGTATTATAACATGGACTGAATGGCACATCAGCCTTACTTGCATAAATGATGAATGACATAACACGACAAAATTTCATAACATTGACCTTATTTGCAGTTTACAAAAACAGCTCAATTTTGACCTTATTTGCAGAGTTGACAAAATATCAAAGCCTTGATCTTATTTGCACACATGACAAAATAGCACAACCGTGCATTTGCAGAGTTGACAAAATTGCACAACCTTGACCTTAATTGCGGTTGACAAAATAGCACAGCCTTGACCTTATTTGCTTAGGTGACACAATAGCACAGCCTTGACCTTAATTACATAGTTGACAAAATAGCACAACCTTGACCTTAATTGCTTAGGTGACAAAATAGTACAACTGTGACCAACTGTGACCTTTGCAGAGTTGACAAAATAGCACAACCTTGACCTAAATTGCGGTTGACAAAATAGCACAGCCTGCACCTTATTTGCCCGTGACAAAAAAGCACAGCCTTAACTTATTTGCTAAGGTGACAAAATAGCACAGCCTTAACCATAATTACAGAATTGACAAAATAGCACAACCTTGACCTTATTTGCTTAAGTGACAAAATAGCATAACCTGACCTTATTTGCCCGTGATAAAATAGCACAGCCTTGATCTTATTTGCACACATGACAAAATAGCACAACCTTTCCTTTGCAGAGTTGACAAAATAGCACAACCTTGACCTTAATTGCGGTTGACAAAATACCACAGCCTTGACCTTATTTGCCCGTGACAAAATAGCACAGCCATAACCTTAATTACAAAGTTGACAAAATAGCATAGCCTTGACCTTAATTACAGAGTTGACAAAATAGCACAGCCATGACCTTATTTGGTAAGCTGACAAAATAGCACAGCCTTAACCTTTATTAAAGAGTTGACAAAATATCACAACCTTGACATTATTTGCTTAGGTGACAAAACAGCACAGCCTTGATCTTATTTGCCCATGACAAAAAAGCACAACCGTGACCTTTGCAGAGTTGACAAAATAGCACAACCTTGACCTTAATTTGCGGTTGACAAAATACCACAGCCTTAACCTTAATTACAAAATTGACAAAATAGCACAGCCTTGACCTTAATTAAAGAGTTGACAAAATAGCACAGCCTTGACCTTATTTGGTAAGCTGACAAAAAAGCACAGCCTCAACCTTAATTAAAGAGTTGACAAAATAGCACAACCTTGACCTTATTTGCTTAAGTGACAAAATAGCACAGCCTTGATCTTATTTGCCCGTGACAAAAAAAGCACAACCATGACCTTTACAGAGTTGACAAAAAAGCACAACCTTGACCTTATTTGCCTGTGACAAAATGGCACAGCCTTGACCTTATTTGCCCGTGACAAAATAGCACAGCCTTGACCTTAATTACAGAGTTGACAAAATAGCACAACCTTGACAATATTTGCACACATGCGACATTGCGGTTGTATTTTTTTGTGTTTTCTTAAAGCTGGTAGCCCCTTCTTTTCATTAACATATGTCTGCCACCTTTTAACATATTTCAACCTGGAACTGACTATTGTAACTCTTTACATCAAGTTAAGAACACATTTATTTAGTTGTGACCAATAGCACATCCTTGACCTTATTTGCAGTTGACAAAATGGAAGAACCTTGAAATACATGTCAAAATAGCACAGCCTTGACCATATTTGCAGACTTGACAAAAAGCACAACCATGACCTTATTTGTATAGGTGACAAAAAGGCACAACATTGGCCTTATTTGCATAGGTGACAAAAAGGCACCACATTGGCCTTATTTGTTTAGGTGACAAAATAGCACAACCTTGACCATATTTTCTTAGGTGACAAAATAGCACAACCATGACCATATTTTCTTAGGTGACAAAATAGCACAGCCTTGACCTTATTTTCTTAGGTGACAACATAGCACAACCTGGACCTTATTTTCTCAGGTGACAAAATAGCACCACCGTGACCTTATGTGCTTAGGTGACAAAATAGCACAGACTTGGCCTTATTTGCATAGGTGACAAAATAGCAAAACCTTGACCTTATTTGCATAGGGGACAAAATGACACAACCTTGTCCTTATTTTCACTGATGACAAAGTATTGCAGCCTTGACCTTATTTGAAAAGGTGACAAAATAGAACAGCCTTATTATTATCTGGAAAGATGATAAAATAGCACAATCATACACAGGTGACAAATAGCACAACCTGGACATTATTTGCTAAGGTGACAAAACTGGTGCCATATAAGCAGATGACAAAACTGGTGCCATATAAGCAGGTGACAAAATAGCTTAAGCTTGGCCTTACTGACATAGGCAACAAAATAACATGACCTTGACCTCATCTGCAAAGGGAACAAAATAGCACAACATTAGACTCATTTGCCAAGGTGACAAAACTTGCCCCATGAGCAGGTGACAAAATAGCTCAACTTTGGCCTTATTTGCTTAGGGGACAAAATAGCATGACCTTGACCTAAGATAGTGCAACATTGACCTTATATTGAAAGGTTGGCAAAATTTAACATAACCTACATGAAAAGATAACATATAACCTTGATCAAAGAAATTGATACTCACAAACAAGTACAGTCCATAGATTGTACATAACTAATCTGAGGAGCAAGCAAGTCACTGTGACCAAAATCAGACATACAAGCCATATATGGCACCGACTAATTTCATAGGTCTACCATATCAGAAATCATACCAATGCTGATTATGTGCAATCGATCAATTATATTCTGTGGTCTGTAACCATTCGAAATATTGAGGCTTACTGGCCAAAGCAGCTTCCAACATTTAATTCCAAGAAACTAAAACCATTAGGTGTACTATGAACAATTGAACTTCACAACCAACAATATCCAGTACCCCTAACAAGCTCTAAGATCATCGACATTACTAAGCCACCAAACCAATAAAGATTCAATGCCCAGCTGGTTTAAAGCAATAATTGACCCCACAATACACATAAAGGCTTAAAGTGATAATTGACCTTGACACACAATAACATATTCTAATGTCTGTACCGGTGAACAGCTGCTCTCCTTTCATGAAAGGATAAATACTCAAATTCAACAGACTTTCATTCATACTTTTGTTGAATGTCGTTTACATCAAAGGGGGCTTTTTAAATGAGAAATTCTTCACTTTTTGCAGGGAAAATGAAGACTAGTTTCAAAGGTTTAAGAACAGGAGGCTTGTCAAGATGTGCTTATCAGTGGCTAGCTGGGTCATGTTTTATCTGTAGGAGGTAGCTAAACTGGTGTGCTTTGTATGTGCATGTTGCGTCCCATTTATAAACCATGGGCTCATAGTACACTTTCAAAGCATAACTAATCAAAACAGTCTTAAAACATCTTTTTATTGCCTTACCTTCCTTTTATTTCAATGCATGCAACATGACTTAAGTATTCAATGTGCCATTAAACAACACTAAACCTGATTTTAACAAGTTCATCGATTTTGAACATAACTTAAATTAATTCCGTTCATTCAAGAATGTTTTTATAACGTATAAGATGAAAATGTTAAGGATGTGTTAATTAGAAATGCTTTGACTGGTGTAAACCGTATATAGACGTCTATTGAGAAGAACGGTAGAACTGTCCCATGTTACCATGGGCTCATAATTTTACTATAGCACCAGACCACCATTACTTCCATTATAGTTACACAATCCAAAACATTGGACATAGTAGTACATTACCCAAAGAGTAAAAATAACCTGTGATTGCAGGCCCTACCTCCAGAAATATCCTACCCCATACCATCACCCCGTGCACAAACAACATCTTTAAGGTTATGCTGAGCCTGGACCCTTTAGTTAAATATTTCAACGCAAAAAAGAGGAATTCAGCCTAAAGAGTTACTTGTCGGATCATTGTACTTAACAATATTATGTTAATAGCTCTTTAACTGGGACCACTTGCAGAGCTTACAAGAAACAAAGAGATGTTTGTAAAACATGTATGCCCCATGGCAGCCGTACTGTCTAAAATGGTAAAGGTCAGTGACCTTGACCTTTGACATCAAAATCAATATAAGTCATGAACTGTTGCTGGCCAACCTCCATGTAAAGTTTGAAGATCCTAGGACAAAGCATTCTCGGGGTTATTGAACGGAAACCTGTTTGGTCTAACAGATGACCAACTGACATGTGCAAAGCAAAATACCTCATCAAAGATAGGGGGCATAATCATGTTTGTATTATGTTTTTTGTTTAACCCTTCAAGTTTGTTCCTCCTCTATATGATTTTTGTTGACATCCATCTGAAATCATTTGTGCGGCTGCACTATGCTATCACATTAACAGTGATTCTTGGACTTTTAAGGACTTTCTGACAGCTGAAACTAGGTCAGTGATTGTTGAATTTGTAAGACTTTTGACAGCTGAAACTAGGGACTTGCAGCAGAACAGTTCATTTTCTTGTTCAGTTTTGTGTTGTGTTGGGACATTTCGTCATGCAATTGTGGTCTGTGTTAGTTCTGTTCTGTTTTCTGTGTTCAACTGTTTCTGCCGAGTGCAGCCATTATATTTTTGTTTTTATACCGAAATTATTACCAATTTACAGTTTCATATGAAGATGCCATGCCCCAGTCCCCAAAGTCTAGTTAGGACAGTGAATGTAATTATACAGTATTGGTGGTCTGGTTAACTATGTAGATACATGAAGATAAACAGCAACGTAATACATACACAATTCTACAGCTTTATGTTTTATTTGTTCACACAGAGCTGTTATATATAACAAGTCTAAAACACAACTATGATAAAACTGAGAAATAAACTGAAATACCGAGATAGGTTTCCATTTTCTTTCAGTCGTTGACTCATGCTGTGAAAAAGAAGCTATTTCCTGGACATGTGTTGTATTCTATGATTTTCCTGGCTAAATGCAATAATAAATGTTCTAAGAATGTCTGAAATTACTGTAAAATCATTTAATTGCGAAGGGACGAAATTTTGTGGTTTTGGTAAAAAATACCATTTTAATGGGACGTTAATTCGTGGATTTTGCATTTCAGGTAATAAATACATGGGTCAAAATTTTTGTTCAATGGGATCAAATTTCGTGGAAGAAGATGAACCACGAAATCCACAAAATTTAATTCCCTACGAAAATTAATTATTTTACAGTATGTTAATTTTCCAAAACTTTTCTGTAAATGATAATGTAGTTTTTACTCAAATATTCATCAATTCATGTGCCATTAAATTGCGTAACTTTATAAAGAATTTAATCTATATCAAAACAGTTAATAATAAAAGCATTCCATCATTTCATAAATATTGATATATCATTGTTCTACTTACGCTGATCTGTACATGTATGTAATATTTTCACACAAGTACAGTGCCTGAACATAGTTCAAAGAATGTACAAGTTTATACACTTCACCACTATGTTGATACACAGTCACACTTCTGTTTAAGTCCATGAGGCAGAGAAGTAAACCCAGTAAAGCAATACGCTTTTTCTTCTTTTTTACCGGTTGTCCAAAAGATTAACTGTGCAGTTTGGTCTTCATCAGACACTAGTATACAGAATTAATCCAAGTTTGCACAAAGTCACAAGAAACAGTTTGAGTAAGTTCCAAAAGATCCAAGTTCAGCCATCTTGATATTGATGACCTGAGACGGCTGACATCCATCATCGCAGATATTGGCATAGTTGTGTAGAGCGAACACCAGTAAGTAATATTCATCAAAAGAAAGAACAGCATTGATTAAAAGATTAGTACATTTTTTAAATTTCTATGTGTCTTAATTCACATCAATTTTGATTCATAAGAAACTTGTCAAGTCATATTACACTGACTGTGATTTAGATAGCACAGACAAGCATAAATTTCTATTCTGTGGACCAATAAATAACAGTATCCTTATGGCTATAGTATTTTACAACTTTTGGATCAACCCTCAAACTTTATATCAATTAAATAAAGACTGTATTAATGAGGCAACACAGTTGGCAGAGCCAGTCTTACCTGTGAGCCTCAAAACTTTGGAGGTGGCAAAACAACTACAAAGGTTTCATGGTGAAATAAACATACTTGAAGAAGCTGTAAATGGTATACCTCAAACCGAACTTACTTGTTGTCACTATGATGCAGCAGCCACTTCCTCTCCCGTGTATTACAGACAGCCTGAAATGACTCAAATACTTTCCCCAGTGTATCTGGGTTACATGAATACAAAACCAAATACATGTACTTCTTGAAAACAGACAATCAAATATGGTTGCCAACAATTCAAGAAATACTAATCATGAACTTGAGAATGATTCGCAACAAAGTTTAATGCCATGACTGCACAATCATTGACAGCACATTTGATGTGCTCAGTAGCATTTCAATTATGCTCCCTTTTTAATGTCTTGTGAATATGTTCTGTACTCATGCAAGCACACATGTCCAAATTCTTAAAAGATATTGCCCCTTTTCCAGCCATGACTCACAGACCTGAAGGAAACTTGACTTTTACACTGGCTTAAGTTTCAAAAACATTACCTACAGATTAGTTTTTCAATTTTTGTGCAGCCATAAATAAATATATATATATATAACACATATGTTAGAATACAGAGCACATACTTAAAATTCACACATTTTCATTGAAAAATTTCAACGTCTACACTACTATGTTTTATTAAATTACAACACAACCAAAATATTTACCATCTTTCGTTCAACTGTAGGTGACTCTGAAGTAGTTACGCTAGGTACAAGCTCTCCTATAGATGTATCAACAGCAATTCTTCTCTTACATCCTGAAGATAGAAATAAAGATAACGTTAGACACAATGTTATTCATGGTTCGTACAGATTTTTCAAAACCAAATTCAAGGACTTTTCTCTCAATTTCGAGCACTTATTTTTACTTATCATGATGTCAAAAAGCGCTGAAACACCTTAAAATGACAGTTTACCCCCCCCCCTGCTAAAATTGACATTGACCGTGGTGTGCAAGTTTGTCACCAATACCGTTTATTTCGTACCTGGTGTATTTTGTCCAGGTAACCAGTACTGCATCTCAGGACCCTTGTACTTGTCATAAAGATAGAACGATTTTTGGTGATTTTATCGTCTTTTCTAGGATATTTTCTCATTTTCTACTCATTAAAGAACGTAAATTCCAGGACAATTAATTTATAAGAATTCATTTGTTTTGTTTTTAGCAAAATTTCAGGACTTTTAACAGTGAGAAATTCCGATCTTTTCAAGGACTAGGCATCAAATTTAAGGACTTCACCAAGACCAAAAGTAGGTCAAAATGAGGGCATGTGATAAAGGTGCATGGAGAATAGACCAATACAACATCCATGGATTCCATGCAAGTATAAAAACTTTGTAGGAAGCCATATTGATGTAAAGAAGAAACCGTCAATTTGGGTTAATAAAGAATACGGCCCTTCAATAAGTCTAAAGCCAAAAGAAGGTCAAGGTGAAGGTCAAAATGAGGTCAGCTGAAGTATGTGTTGAGATTGTTCTAATACTGTTACTTTGAACATCTATGCAGTATCAAAGCTTTGTAGCAAGCCATATTGATGTAAGAAGAAACAGTGAGTTTTGAATAACCAAGAGTATGGCCCTTCAATTCGTCCAAGTCCAAAAGTAGGTCAAAATGAGGTCAGGTGATGTATGGGTGTTAAGTGTCCAATTACCAAAAACAACATCCAAGCAAGTATTTCATTTTCGAAGCAAGCCATAGTGATGTAAAAAGAAAAGGTGAATTTGGTTTTACCTCATACGGACGGACATATGCCTCCTGTTCCATCAATTCTGGGGCATAATAATTGACAAATTCTATGATAAAAATGAAGAAATCAGGCCAAAGAAATGGTAATCTTAGCCAATAAGGTGAAGTCTTTGTTTATTATAGTTTCACTCTTATTGAAAGGGCCAACCAAGTTTGCTTATGAATCAATATTCATTCGATGAAATATAAGAAAGATGTAGTCAATGCTTGACATAGTCTTGGTCCGGAAAAACTATGACCTTGAATTTGAGAGAGTAACCTAGGGATTGGGCATGACATTCCACCCAATGAAGGTGAATATTCATGCCAAATATAAGAAAGCTTGGTAAATGCATGTTCAAGTTATAGTGCCAATACTCTAGAATTTATAGGACCTACGCCCGCTAACAATATGCACAACTAACTTTGCATTAACTAGGCATAGCAACTTTTGAACAAATACGAAATATGATTACAGAGAAATAGTGTGCACAAAATTAACAAGAGGGCCATGATGGCCCAATATCGCTCACCTGATTATACATGAAACCCTGCAAAGTTTTCACCCAAAGGAATAATTTGAGCATCTTGGTAGAAAACCACAAGATGATGCTACATACCAATTTTCAAAACTCTAGGCAGTGTAGTTTTAGGTAAGAAGATTTTAATATGTTTTTCCCCTATATAAGTCTATGTAAAACGGTGACCCCGGGGCTGGGCCAATTTTGACCCCAGGGGCATAATTTGCACAATCTTGGTAGGGGACCACTAGATGATGCTACATGCCAAATATCAAAGCTCTAGGCATTGTAGTTTTAGACAAGAAGATTTTTATATGTTTTCCCTATATAAGTCCAAGTAAAATTTTGACCCCCAGGGTGGGGCCAATTTTGACCCCAGGGGAATAATTTGAACAATATTTGTAGAGGACTTCTAGCTGAGTCTACATGCCAAACATGAAAGCTCTGGGCCAAGCGGTTTCGGAGAAGATTTTTTAAGGTTTTCCCTATATAACTCTATGTAAAACTAAGGGCCACCAGGGCGGGGCCAATTTTGACAAGAGGGTCCAAAGGGCCCTAGGTCGCTCACATGTTGCACATTGGTTTAGATATCAGTAATACTTAAACCTTTGCCTCCTGAGAGAACATAAGGGTTTACTATGATTTGACTTTAAGATCTACAGGTAGTTTTTGACCCTAGGGGGCTCACCTGTTGCACATTGGTCTAGGTATTAGTACAACCTACATTCTGACCATATAAATTTCATGAAGATTGGATCAAATCAGTGACCCCTGGAGTGAACGCAATATTTTTCTAAGATTTGACCTAGTGACCTAGTTTTTGACCCCACATGACCCAGTTTCAAACTTGGCCTAGATTTCATAGAGAACAACATTCTGATCCAGTTTCATGATTGGATCAAAACCACGACCTCTGGAGTGAACACAAGGTTTTTCTAAGATGTGACCTAGTTACCTAGTTTTTGACCCCACATGACCCAGTTTCAAACTTGGCCTAGATTTCAGGCGAACAACATTCTGATCAAGTTTCATGAAGATTGGATCAAATTGATGACATCTAGAGTGTACATAAGGTTTTTCTAAGATTTGACCTAGTGACCTAGTTTTTGACCCCACATGACCCAGTTTCAAACTTGGTCTAGATTTCATGGAGAACAACACTCTGACCAAGTCTCATGAAGATTGGATCAAAACGGTGACCTCTAGGGTGTCCACAAGATTTTTCTAAGATTTGACCTAGTGACCTAGTTTATGACCCCACATAACCCAGTTTCGATCTTGGCCTAGATTTCATGATGAACAACATTCTGACCAAGTTTCATGAAGATTGGATCAAATTGATGACACAGAGTGTACACAAGGTTTTTTCTAAAATTTGACCTAGTGACCTAGTTTTTGACCCCACATGACCCAGTTTCAAAATTAGCCTAGATTTCATGGCGAACAACATTCTGATCAAGTTTCATGAAAATTGGATTAAATTGATAACATCTAGAGTGTACATAAGGTTTTTCTAAGATTTGACCTAGTGACCTAGTTTTGACCCCACATAACCCAGTTTCGATCTTGGCCTAGATTTCATGATGAACAACATTCTGACCAAGTTTCATGAAGATTGGATCAAATTGATGACACATAGAGTGTACACAAGGTTTTTTCTAAAATTTGACCTAGTGACCTAGTTTTTGACCCCACATGACCCAGTTTCAAACTTAGCCTAGATTTCATGGCGAACAACATTCTGATCAAGTTTCATGAAAATTGGATTAAATTGATAACATCTAGAGTGTACATAAGGTTTTTCTAAGATTTGACCTAGTGACCTAGTTTTGACCCCACATGACCCAGTTTCAAACTTGGTCTAGATTTCATGGAGAACAACACTCAGACCAAGTTTCAAGAAGATTGGATCAAAACGGTGACATCTAGGGTGTACACAAGGTTTTTATAAGATTTGACCTAGTGACCTAGTTTTTGAACCCACATGACCCAGTTTCGAACTTGGCCTAGATTTCATTGAGAACAACATTCTTACCAAGTTTCATGAAGATTGGAACAAATTGGTGACATCTGGAGTGTACACAAGATTTTTCTAAGATTTAACCAAGTGACCTAGTTTTTGACCCCACATGACCCAGTTTTGAACTTGGCCTAGATTTTATAGAGAACAACATTCTGATCAAGTTTCATGAAGATTGGAACAAATTGGTGACATCTAGAGTGTACATAAGGTTTTTCTAAGATTTGACCTAGTGAACCCACATGACCCAGTTTCGAACTTGGCCTAGATTTCATTGAGAACAACATTCTAACCAAGTTTCATGAAGATTGGAACAAATTGGTGACATCTGGGCACTGTTTTACTAACAATGCGTAAATGTCGCATATATTTACGCATAGATATCTACCTTACGCAAACTCGTGTGTTTTACTAAACGATCGCAAGTACTCGCATACATCTACGCAAAAAATATTGAAGATTGAACGTAATTCGGGACACAATATAACCAATATAACAAATATAACGGGTACCAGAATTAATAAATATACGCCAAGATTTGATGATTAATCACGGCCTAAAACAACAAGTGACGGTCAAAAACAACAAACGACGGTCTAAAATAACATGCGACGGTCAAAAATCATCAGTGCGTGTTAAAAACTCTTCACTTACGTTCATATTTGCCATTTAGGGTTGCCCAGCCTTGGCGTAGAAATAAGCTAAAACTTACGACAGAATGTGAACTAAAATGTCTTTGTAAAACGCATTTACGCAAATATTATCGACGTACGCAATATTTTAGGAAATCTTAGGTTTATGCTAGCGTAAATGCTTTGATAAAACAGTGCCCAGGAGTGTACACAAGATTTTTCTAAGATTTAAGCTAGTGACCTAGTTTTTGACCCCACATGACCCAGTTTCGAACTTGGCCTAGATTTTATAGAGAACAACATTCTGATTAAGTTTCATGAAGATTGGAACAAATTGGTGACATCTGGAGTGTACACAAGATTTTTTTAAGATATGACCTAGTGACCTAGTTTTTGACCTTACATGACCCAGTTTCATCGGCCTAGATTTCATTGAGAACAACATTCTGATCAAGTTTCATTAAGATTGGATAAAAACTGTTGCCTCTAGAGTGTACACAAGCCAATTGTTGACGGACGATGGATGACGACGGACGAACGACGGACGAAGAGTGATCACAAAAGCTCACCTTGTCACTATGTGACAGGTTAGCTAAAAATACTGACTCCATTAGAACAAAAATTGGTATGTTTTAATAAAGTACCCTTACCAACTCTCATAAATTAAATAAGAATTTTTGGTGCACAGAAAAGTGTACTTTGCATTCTCGTCTAATGCAAAATTTTAAGTCTAAAATAGGGTAAATACGTATAGGTGATTGAAGAGAACGGAACAGCAAAGATCAGCAATTTGGTCCAATATAACTGTACATTAAGTAACAAACCAGTGATCATTGTAAATATAAAATGAGGCCCACACATGAACATTTATTGTTATTTATATAACTCGAGCAACTGGGTAGAAATATTTGCAAGGAAAACTTTGTAATTCTGTTTGTACAAATGATCATTGCAATCAGAAGATGGGTCTCAACTATGTACACATTGATGACCAGACAAAATTAGGTAAAATCATCCATATACATGTCCCGTTATAGTTGTTAAAAATACAATAGCATTATTCTAACTGGCTGATCTTAATAGCTTATTTTACTCCCTGTCCATTTGTTGATTAAAATACCATAAATAATGCATTAGACACAATGGGGAAAATCTTAATTAGAGAGTACAACAAGACTGCGTTCAATAAACGCTTATGCCCCCGTGGAAGCCATGTCCATAAAAAGCTAAGTCAATCAGGGACCATTATTCAGTTAAAATGTTTGATAGTGTTACATGGCTTTGAACTATAAGGGGCTTATGATGGTAAACGAATATGCCACATTTGAAAGCAGTGCCTTGGTCAACTTCATGTGTGATCTGGTGATACAGGTGTAATGGTTCTTTGTCACGGCACTTCTCCAAGTTGACATCTATTCATATACCAAGTTTCAAGTCATTATTTTAAATACTTTTGAAGATACGCTCCGGACAAACAATTATCAAGAAAATACTGAAAGGGAGATAATTCAAAATGTAAGACAGACAGAGTTATGGTTCTTGGTCCCTGCACTTCTAAAAGCTACCATATATTTATATATCAAGTTTTAAGGCAATATCTTAAACACTTTTGAAGATACACTCCAGTCAAAATTTGATTCTGAAAATACTAAAGGGGAGATAATTCAAAATTTAAGACAGACAGAGTTATGGTTCTTGATCATTGCACTTTTCCAAGTTGCCATCTATTTATATTCCAAGTTTCAAGTCAATATGTTAAATAGTTTTGAAGATATACTAAGAGCAAAATTTGACTATAAAAAATCACTAAAGGGGAGATAATTCAAGATTTAAGACAGACAGAGTTTTGGTTCTTTGTCAAAGCACTTCTCCAAGTTCCCATCTATTTATATTTCAAGTTTTAAGTCAATATGTTAAATAGTCTTGAAGATACGCTCCAGACAAAATTTTATTGTGAAAATACTAAAGGGGAGATAAGTCTAAGTCCATAATTAGGTCAAGGTGAAGGTCAAAATGGAGTCAGGTGATACAGGTGTGTGGAGAGTGGTCATATACAACATCCATGCAAGTATGAAAGCTTTGTAGCAAGCCATATTAATGCTAGAAGAAACGGTCAATTTGGGTTAACCAAGAATTTGGCCTTTCAATAAGTCTAAGTCCAAAATTAGGTCAAGGTGAAGGTCAAAATGGAGTTAGGTGATACAGGCGCGTGGAGAGTGTTCATATACAACATCCATGCAAGTTTGAAAGCTTTGTAGCAAGCCATATTAATGCTAGAAGAAACGGTCAATTTGGGTTAACCAGGGCGGACGGACAAACGGACGGAAGGACGGACGGACAGGTGCATTACTATATGCCTCCCGATCTATCGATACGGGGGCATAAAAATCTGAAATTGAAGCACAGAGTTGGTAAAGGTTATTCAGTTAACTATACCAAATTTCAATCAAATTGCATAATTACTTTTAAAGATATTTAAGGTTTATGGGGGTCCAGCTTAGTCGCTATTTAATTATGAGCTATACATAGATTTATTTTTGACATTTCTGTTGGATTATAACTAAATATAAGTCGACATTTTTACATTTTTTATCGACATTATGAAATATTAATCGCCAGCTTGATAAAACTACCGGTAAATGGCGACAATGTCGACCAACAGCATGAGCCCTGTTTCATAGCTCGAGCCCGACTGTGACATAGATACCAGGGGGGAATGAAATGGCACACCCCATGGAAGTGAATATTCATGCAAAGTATTTATATAAGCAAGATTGGTCAGAGCATGACAAAGTAATGGTCAGGACAAGCTTCAATTTGACCTTTGACCTTCAACTGTGACTTGATTTTTGAGATAGGAACCTGGGGGAATGAAATGGCACACCCAACCTCATAAAAGCGAACATTCATGCCAAGTATAAGCGATAAAGTTAAAGTCCGGAAAAAATCACGTAAATACATCAAAAGTGGCAATTAAGTCTCGCTCTCCACAAGCGGACAAAAATTAAGTTACAAGAGGGTCCAAAAGGCCCTAGCAGGGATCTAGACTAACCGTTGCCCAGTCGACCAACGAGTTAATTATCCGCTCGGCGATTGAAAATTAAGAGTAAATCGTCCAGGTGGCGATTGAAAAAAATCTGAACACTTTTTGTGAAAAATGCAGTCTTCGAAATTAGAACTCGCCTGACCGCCATGGCGGGCAAATTTCAATTCGGACTTGTAACATTTGCGATCAACATCGCCCGATCTGGCGAGTATAAACTTATCCAATGGACATTGCCTAAACGTTTAAAAGACATATTTTTAGCCCAATCTTTAAAAAAAGTTCGCGAAAATCAACAGCCATGTTTTTTAGAATGGTTAAAGACCGAAAATCTGTTCATAATTCAGATAGGATTTACCTCCCTTTGCACAATTGCACAATTGCAAAGCTAACAGGATCATCACTGACGAGAATCGTAAATACCCAAGATAGGTTAATTTTATTATAAATCATAGAATTGGTCAGAGAAATAAACACTAAAGCAGACAATTACTCTTTTAGTTTCTGATTTTAACTATGCTGATGTATTTTCTTGTGTTGGGAAATGAATATCAAGCAACCAATGTAGCTAGGCCTACTGCACCCACATTCTTATAGCTTTACCCACTTTTTTCACAACTTGCGGTTACAGATACACACTTTTAGAAATTCCACTTAGAAGGCTACTACTATGAATGTCATGACATACATGTGATCTCTATGATCAGATGATGAAATAAAAAATTAAATAGTTTTTTTTATTGTTTATAATATTGGTAAATGAGACCATATAATTTGCTACATTATGTCGAAAAATAGTTGGGCGGGTACTTTTTAATTTGGGCTGGTGTTTTTCTGCAAGTAACCCACCCGACTGGCTAGTTAAATTGAAAAGCTAATTTCGATGACTGAAAATGTGTCTTTTCCATTGATAATCTTACCGCTAACTTCCTTTATTTTACCTCATTACTGATCATTCCCGTTTCTGTTAGATAACAAAATTCTTGCAAACGCGGATATTCTTAGAGGATACCACGAAGCAACGTGAGAAAAGCAATCAGACAACCGCCAATACACTCTAGAGTAATTTTTCACATTATTGAACGAATGTTAACCGGTTTTATCGTAACACGAACGTCCGAAACATTATACATTAACGTTTTGTACTCAAAACAATTCGAACTCGTTACTTTTCTGGGAAAAATAGGATACGACAGGCAAATTTTAAAACAAGTATGGTTTCGTTCACTTTGAGAAGTTAATAGAACACTTTACAGTTAAATTTTGGCTTTCAGAGGCAATTTAAAAACAAGATAATCAATGGTCACACATCTTACAACTTTTCAGTCTTTTGAACAACATAGACAAAGAAGTCCAAAGAAGGATAGGAAGGTACCTCAAATTTAGAGCGTTTGTGATAAGCTGTGTCGAGATATCTAGTCATGTGACTCAACCGCAGGCGACGCTAGTAAACCATTTTGCCTTTTTCGGTTTCAATGATGATTTTTTTTCGTTTTAAAGGCGAGTTTTCAAGTTCAATCATCAGTCAAACTGAACAAATACCGTATAACCTCCTATTATCACTCCCCCCCCCCCCCCCCCGGCGATGCATTTCATGAAACAAGAGGGCCCAAAGGGCCCTAGGTTAATCACCTGTTGCACATTGGTCAAGGTATCAGTACAACTGACATTCTGACCATATTTCATGAAGTTTGGATCAAAACACTTTTCTAACAGGGGTCTGTAGAGTGAGCACAATATTTTTCTAAGATTTTACCTAGTGACCTAGTTTTTGACCCCACATGACCAAGTTTCGAACTTGACCTAGATCTTATGAAGAACAACATTCTGACCAAGTTTCATGAAGATTAGATCAAAACGGTGACCTCTTGAATGAACAAAAGCTTTTTCTAATACCTGACCTAGTGACCTAGTTTTTTACCCCACATGACCCAATTTCGATCTTTTTTTGGAGAACAACATTCTGACCAAATTTCATGAAGATTGGATCAAAACGGTGAACTCTGGAGCGAACACAAGCTTTTTCTAAGATTTAACCTAGTGACCTGATTATTGATCCCACATGACCCAGTTTCGCACTTGGCCTTGATTTTATAGAGATCAACATTTTGACCAAGTTTCATGAAGATTGGATCAACACGGTGACCTCTGGAGTGAACACAATGTTTTTCAAGATTTGACCTTGTGACCTAGTTTTTGACCCCACATGACCCAGTTTCGAACTTGGCCTAGATTTTTTGCCGAACAACATTTTGACAAAGTAACATGAAGATTGGATCAAAATAGCTACTTCTGGAGTGAACACAAGCTTTTTCTAAGATTTAACCTAGTGACCTAGTTTTTGACCCCACATGACCCAGTTTCGAACTTGGCCTAGATTTTATGGAGAACAACATTCTGGCCAGGTATCATGAAGATTTGATCAAAACGGTGACCTCTGGAGTGAACACAAGGTTTTTCTAAGATTTGACCTAGTGACCTAGTTTTTGACCCCACCTGACCAAGTTTCGAACTTGGTCTAGATTTTATGGAGAACAACATTCTGGCCAGGTTTCATGAAGAGTTGATCAAAACGGTGACCTCTGGAGTGAACACAAGGTTTTTCTAAGATTTGACCTAGTGACCTAGTTTTAGACTCCACCTGACCCAGTTTCGAACTTGGTCTAGATTTTATAGAGAACAACATTCTGACCAGGTTTCATGAAGATTGATTCAAAACGGTGAACTCTGGAGTGAACACAAGGTTTTTCTAAGATTTGACCTAGTGACCTAGTTTTTGACTCCAGTTTTGAAAGTGCCCTAGATTTCATTAAGAACAACATTCTGACCAAGTTTAATGAAGGTAAGGTCAACTTTGAAATCTGGAGTCAACACAAAGTTTTTCTAATAACCAATATAACCCAGTTTTGAACTTGGCCTAGATTTCACGGAGAACAACATTCTGACTGTGTTTCATGAAGATTAGATAAAAACTGTGACTTCTGGAGTGAACACAATGATTTTTAAGATTTTATCTTGGGACATAGAATTTCACCCAACATGACCCAGTTTTTAACTTGGTCTAGATTTCATGAAAAACAGCATTTTGACCAAATTTCATGAACCTTTGATAAAACTGTGACCTCTAGAGTGAACACTGGAGTTTTCCAAGATTTCACCAAGTGGCCTAGTTTTTTACCCAACATGACCCAGACCCTGGTGGGATGCCGAGAGATCACAGAAGCTCATCTGGCCTGGTGCACAGTAAATGTCCCACTTTTGTTAGCATCCAATGCAAAAAATAAAGTTTTTGCTTAATTTTTGAGATTTTTACAATTAAATATTTTGTGTCTGAGAGGGGACGGACATTACAAAATAATAGAAAGGCTAGTTTTAGTAAAGCTCCTGATAATCAATCCATTTATATTTTTCATTTTATGAAATAAGATACCATATATACTCGTGTTATTAAAATTGTTTCAATGTTTAAATTGTGGTATTTCCTTCAGAAAATTACGAAGGTCGTTTTCATTAACGAGGGAGGTAATTGTACCAGCTAATAAGCCACTCAAATTTCAGCGTGGAATTATGTTCAATGTCAAATGGGTGAAAATGGAATGCGCGCAGTTAAATAGTGCGGGATGTTATCGTATTTAGAATCGAAATAAAAACTCTGTTCTTGTATATTGTCGGTGAATAAAACACGGGCACTCGTTCGGATGCAGAAAATTAAATCACTCGTGCTACACACTCGTGATTTAATTTTTCCACATCCGAACTCCTGCCCGTGTTTTATTCACCGACAATAAACGAGAACAGATTTTTATTTCTTAAGCAGACTTTAAAAAGGGAAACAACTCTTTTGGCATATACAGATAGTCTCCCTTTGTTAGATTCATGAAGCATTTATTTCTACTAAATAACTTAAATAACATCTACGAGTATATACGATTTTCGGACTTGAAAAAAATAATTACATCTTATAATTTATCATTATGCATAACACCTCCACACCTTAATGTTCCCATTTAAATGTTAGATTCGTGAAACCAGATTAGATTCATGTTAGATTCATTTGTCATTTATGAACTAATCAAAGAAGTGAATACTGATTTTTGTGCCAAAACTCGATTATAAGGACAGATTTGGGGTGATATCCATGAACAAGGCTGATTGGGCTGGTTTCAAAAGTAATATGAAGGTGTTTGGTGACTATTATGCCAACTCGGCCAAAACTGACTCAAAACGCATCATGGAACAGCTAAAAGGCAGAAATAGACAGGCTGTCAGCCCTACACATCCCCACCAGGTCATGCACTGGAGTATCGCCTTCCACCAGTACATTCAGTACTTTGATTAGTCAAGCCAGAACGGTTTTGTAAACAGGTTAAAAATGGAACTTGCGGCACTGATTAAACATTTTGGGCATAAATATACTCTTTAACTTAGCATGTTTAAGTTCTTTACAAACGTCATATAAGCTTACATATGCGATGGATATGTTATGGTTTATTTTCATGCAAACCGCATCACACATGTGTGACAGAATCACTGTGTGGAAATTTTCCACAAATCACTTCACTACCAAGTCTCGACACTAACACTGGTCCCTGGTCCAAGGCCAGTGAAAATCAAGAAGGACCAGTGAAAATCTTGAAGGACCAGTAACTGTTTTATTTATATATTTTACGTTTCTTTGCCAGTTTGCTGGGGGACCAGTGACCAAAAATAGTTAGTGTCAAGCCCTGACTACATACATCCGAGGGAGCTTCCGGAACTACGGAAAGACCCGAGTAGTTCGATCGTGAGCATAGTTCTACTAGTAAAACTCAGATATCCGTCACGGTATGAATATGCTCCAGTACTGAGCTTTATCGCTCTATTAATAGCACTCCATAGCAAAGTGTAATTTGCAAACTAAACCACCTATTCTGTATTTAACGGCTAACATGATTCATTCATAAACTACAAAAACATCATTAAAATTTAAATATACCTTACACAACCAATATTAGATAAAACGTATTTCTGACAGCCGCCGTGAATCAATTTCAGTTGACCCCATTTTCAGACCTTTTTCTGGCATTTTTGGGAAAAAGGCCTCGGCCAAATTTTGGAATTTTGCGTTGCGGATTCTTACAAATTGGGAATAAAAATAAAGCGGTTAAATGGCAAAATTGGGAATTTTTTCCTTTTAAAATATCTTAAATCCATGCATATATATCCACAAATAATAGTAATCTTTAACAAATACACCCCCATGTTTCCCTAGTTGAGGGTCTTATAAAGGTAGAAGGTCTTAAATTTTCCTGCTTGTCAACAAGAGCCCCATTTTAGCCAACATGGCCACCTTTATGAAAGGGTTTAGACAAAAACCTTGATTTTTTATTCAAAAGTCCCCCTGCGACTTATGGCTGCGTATTTACGGTACTAAACATATTTGGCTCTGGAGTTGAAAATTTTTTTTTGGGGGGTCTGATTTTTTAGATTTTTTTTTCAATTGGGATTTTTTTGGCCAATTGGAAACGGAATTTGAGGCCTCACACAATACCAAGAAAAAGGTCTGATTTTGGTTATCTAAAGTAGACGCACATGTCTTAGACGAAATAATTAATCTGTACAGAGTAGTCGTTCTTGATTATCGTTCCGGATTTTATATTCCGGATACCGGGTTTTAGCCACTTTTTTCGTCTAATAAAAATTCGCCATACTGGTTCGCGACCAGTTTCCGACAGTTTTTGCATGTTTTTTAGTAATTTCTCGAAAACCAGACGGTTTTAAACAAAATAACTTACATTTTCGTAATCCTGAGCTCAAGACCGAACTCATAGTAACAATTTGACATTTGTGACGACATACAGCGAATTGAATTCGGGGCACAAAAGGGGTCACTATTTTAGTGCATAAATTAGATGTAGAGCACAAGTAGCCGACATTTCACATTTAGTAAGATATTATACCACATTTCCCAGCTTTGACCCTCTCAACTCGAAGGGAATTATCTCCCGTTGGATAAACATAAATTATTAGAGTTGTCTCTCTTTGTTTGGATACTCGCTGAGGACATAATTGAGACATACTAGTCGGTGCGTTTTCCAATTAGTAAAGATCTCTGACGTCATTTACAATGACGTCAATGATGACGTTTTTGTTCATTGACGTCATTGTAAATATTTATCTTACACCGAGTTTCGTATGGATTGCCAATACAAATCATACCTGTTGTTGAGCTACACCTAGATTTATCAAAGACTCCGGCAAGCTTGTGGCTATTTATAGATGAACTTGTTTGTTTCATCGTACATGCATATTTTTCGTAAATAGATGATCCCCCAAGGGAAAGAGGTAACGATTATCATTTCATTTCATGTATTTCTTGATATTTTTTTTTATTTCCGCGATTTGTAAATTTTCTGACACACAATTGTTGCTTTGGTGTAGTTCTTTGATTATACCAAATATCTTTATTTTAGAGCTACGCTAAATATGAAAAAATATCAAATGTCGGATACTGATAGCCATCGGGAACTGATTGCCCCACCAGTATTGTTGTTTGTCAACATTCAGGAAATTTCAGTAATTTGGCAGTGGAAGTGAACCTGGAATAATTTGTGCATCAGTGAGGTTAGTGTTCTTGCAAATATTGGTATTGAACGATAGGAAATGTATTTATGAAGGCATGTGTGGTGTGCTTTAACTGTATATTGAATTTAAATGCTCTAAATCCGTCACCAAACAGCGACAAAGAATCGTGTCGCAGGGTCTATCATTAGCACTATCGTGATCAATGCACGATTTGTAATGCACCCACATTCCTTGTAGGCCTAGACAAGATTTCGGTCTCCGGTGGCTTTCTTCCACGGAGACACGAACTATTGTGTCACTTTTCAATGCAGATTTTGCGACGAGAATCTGCGCGCAACTTTTGAAACTTAAAAAGTTAACGAAAACTACCAACCTCCGTGAAATTTATAACATATCCCGGAAGAATGAAACTTTTGTTTGCTATATGAACCAAAAATATTCCTAAAACAAACAGCAATTTGTTTATCCGACAAGTTCAACACGGCGATGTTGCAGTTTTGCTCTCGTTATGTTCTATTCTATTCAATGTTGTTGTTGTAGAAATCGGTGTTCCAGCTATCGACCAATCAGAATACGCAAATGAAAGGATTCTGGGAGGGTTTCCCGAAAATTTGTTATTTTTGGCGCGCTTGATTTTCACTGAACTGTACCGTAGTACTGTTTTTTGCAAGGTGCGTGTGTGCTGATTTATTTATCGATTTACGGGTAATAACGAACCATATTACCAGGTATTCGACGGCTTTTGTCTTTTTTATTCATAGTATGCATGTGCATTGCCGAAAAACATCAAAATCGGGCTTAAAATTAATCTTTATCATCTGCGTGTTTTCTACCTGTTTTTTTGCACTTTTGGTCTTGACCAGGGATTTCCCGAGAAAATTTTGTAAACACAACAGGGGTGGGTATGGGAGGGGTGTCCCCTTCCGTGTTTCGGAAAAAAAAATCAAACTCATGATGAAATGGTGCAAATTGGCGCTTCTAATTTTTTATGTTAAAAAGGTGCATACTGCACTAGCCCTATTGTATTTCAAACATGCATCATAAAAGAAGACATGCTATGATATAACATAATTAAGTAAGTTTCTTTTATATTGTCAACAAATTATTATTCTCAACAGACAGTGCACTCATTTGAATCACACAGTCTATGTCATATATAGGGGGGGGGGGGGCTACTCAGATATGCTTTTACTCATTTAAAACAAATCAAATGGTTTGGTTTAATAATCTCAGGAACTTGTGTTGTGCTAACTTGCAAGAGAGTAACCAATATTGATTCTAAACAATCGTATCCGAAATTACGTGACATCCGAAATTGCACCACTCACGGTATAACTGCCTTCGTAAATACGACCAGTTGTCGTTATTAATGCGTAAAAACTGTTGAAGATTCGTTAAATACCTTTAGCATTTCTTAAAAGTTCATAGAATACCAGTGTTGTCATCGTTTTAACACTACACGGCATATTTGCAGAACTCGGGCTCGTCACGTGAGGTGTATACATGTCGGCATATTTTCGCCTGTAATCTACCAACACGTCAAATATGCGTTGCGTTTACTTTTAATATTATTTTAGCGTAAAACAAATGCATCAATATTATTTCAGATGGTAGGTAACTAAAATAAACAAGAGGGCCATGGCCCTTTATCGCTCACCTGATTATAAATGAAGCCCTGCACAATTTAGACTAACAAAGGTAGAGCGTAAATATAGAAACTGGTGACCCCAGGGGCGGGGTTAATTTTGACCTCAGGGGCATAATTTGAACAATCTTGGTAGGGGACCACAAGATGATGCTACATACCATATATCAAAGCTCTAGGCATTGTAGTTATAGAGAAGAAGATTTTTATATGTTTTCCCTATATAAGTCTATGTAAAACGGTGACCCCCGGGGCGGGGCCAATTTTGACCTCAGGGGCATAATATGAACAATCTTTGTAGGGGACCACTAGATGATGCTACGTACCAAATATCAAAGCTCTAGGCATTGTAGTTTTAGAGAAGAAGATTTTTATATGTTTTCCCTATATAAGTCTATGTAAAACGGTAACCCCCGGGGCGGGGCCAATTTTGACCTCAGGGGCATAATATGAACAATCTTGGTAAGGGACCACTAGATGATGCTACATACCAAATATCAAAGCTCTAGGCATTGTAGTTTTAGAGTAGAAGATTTTTATATGTTTTCCCAATATAAGTCTATGTAAAACGGTGACCCCCGGGGCGGGGCCAATTTTGACCCCAGGGGCATAATATGAACAATCTTGGTAGGGGACCACTAGATGATGCTACATATCAAATATCAAAGCTCTAGGCATTGTAGTTTTAGAGAAGTAGATTTTTATATGTTTTCCCTATATAAGTCTATGTAAAACGGTGACCCCCGGGGCGGGGCCAATTGTGACCCCAGGGGCATTATTTGAACAATCTTGGTAGGGGACCACTAGATGATGCTACATACCAAATATCAAAGCTGTAGGCATTGTAGTTTTAGAGAAGAAGATTTTTATATGTTTTCCCTATATAAGTCTATGTAAAACGGTGACCCCCGGGCCGGGCCAATTTTGACCCCAGGGCCATAATTTGAGCAATCTTGGTAGGGGACCACTAGATGATGCTACATACCAAATATCAAAGCTGTAGGCATTGTAGTTTTAGAGGAGAAGATTTTTATATGTTTTCCCTATATAAGTCTATGTAAAACGGTGACCCCCGGGGCGGGGCCAATTTTGACCCCAGAGCCATAATTTGAACAATCTTGGTAGGGGACCACTAGATGATGCTACATACCAAATATCAAAGCTCTAGGCATTGTAGTTTTAGAGAAGAAGATTTTTATATGTTTTCCCTATATAAGTCTATGTAAAACGATTAGTAAGGTTGCATAAGACTATAATTACAGCTTAATAATTGTTTAATAGTTTGTAAACATACAATCACTGTAAACGATGATAACCTTAATATCCACATTCTGCATTTAATTTAAATTAAAGCCTCAAAGCTGCTAACAAGTACACATTTCGTAGTTCTACAACTAAAATATAGTAAGAGAGACAACTCTTACATGATCACAACCAGTATAATTACAGAGTACACTCCCTTTGATAAAATGAAAAACAAGGTTTTTCTATTACTTGACCTAGTAGCCTAATTTTTGACCTCAGATGACCCAATATCGAACTTGACCTAGATTTTGTTAAGATGATCATTGTGACCAAGTTTCATAAAGATTAGGCCAAAATTGTGACCGCTAGAGAGGACACAACCCAATTGTTGACGGACAGACGGACGGACGGACGACGGACGAAGAGTGATCACAAAAGCTCACTCTGTCACTTTGTGACAGGTGAGCTAAAAAAAAGAAATGAAATTTATAAAAAATTACCAGGAACAATGTAATTATAATTTAGATAGTTCCTGAAAATTACATATTTTTTATCGGGGGTCGAAAGCGGCCAAGGATGAATGTTCACTCATAAAATTACTTGTTTTTAAGACTAACATCGAGTGGGAATCAATGGATATCGGTGTAATATTACTGATATGTGTCAGAGCTCCAGCTAGGATTTAATAGCAGGGCGCATCGCCCGTTCCTAAAATATATCCGCCCTGTTGCCCTTTTGACCGCCCTGCCCTTTTACATCCTGATATAAGTGTTCTCTCGTAACTTACCGTCTCGCGTAATTAGCCTCTATAAGAACCCCTCTTCCGGACTTAATTATGTCACTGATACCCATCACAGACATTCTGAAACTCGCCGGTCCGACGGACATGTCCGGCAGATTTTGTCACGGTCCGACGTGTTTTTATTCCGTACCGGTCCGACTGACCGGCCTTTATCCACTGCCGTAAACAAAATGGCGTCGATTTTAAAATATTTCGACTCGGCACAACCCGGAAAGAAAAGGAAAGACGCGGTCGATCGCTCCTTGTCAAAGAAACGATATGAAGAAAAAAGAAAAAGTCGGTCTTTCTGTGACAAATGGGCTAAGGACCACGAATGGCTCGTGTTCGATAAAAATGAAAAAGTAATGCGATGTTCGGAATGTGTTTCGTACTACGGCAACAAAGTTAAGTTCGACAGTTATTTTCGGTCCGGCAGTTTTTGTTTCGGTCCGGCAGATTGGAAGTTGCTGCCGGACCGAATGTCCGGCCAATTTTTTAAACTTTCATAATGTCTGCCATCAATAAACAGATCCATTGATTGCCCTGGATTATAGACCAGTTTATTGCCCCATTCACACCTATGGATACATGTCATATCGTATACCTACTCAGCGGGAAACATAATCAGCAGACGAACTTTTGTTTTTCTTGATTGTCAATTTGTGAACGGTGTTGCGTGTAATTTTTACAAGCGTGAGAAACACTCTGTTAAACGTTTGCAACAATACGAAACAGCCTCCGTTGCTTAAGATCTTTAATAATTAAAAGTCAATTATGTTTAAACTTTTGATACCTATTTGTTTGCAATGTCAATTACTGATGACAGGACTCGCATGTGTGTGCTTGAGTGGTCCAAGATGGCATGAAATGAAACAAGAGGGCCATGATGGCCCAATATCGCTCACCTGATTATAAACCCTGCACAATTTTCACCCAAAGGAATAATTTGAACATCTTGGTAGAAAACCACAAGATGATGCTACATACCAATTATCAAAACTCTAGACAGTGTAGTTTTTGGCAAGAAGATATTAATATGTTTTCCCTATATAAGTCTATGTAAAACGGTGACCCCCTGAGTGGGGCCAATTTTGACCCCAGGGGCATAATTTGAACAATCTTGGTAGAGGACCACTAGATGATGCTACATACCAAATATCAAAGCCCTATGCAGTGTAGTTTTACACAAGAAGATTTTTATATGTGTTCCCTATATAAGTTTATGTAAAATGGTGACCCCCGGGGCTGGGCCAATTTTGACCCAAGGGGCATAATTTGCACAATCTTGGTAGGGGACCACTAGATGATGCTACATACCAAATATCAAAGCTCTTAGGCATTGTAGTTTTAGACAAAAATATTTTTTTTATGTTTTCCCTATATAAGTCTAAGTAAAATGGTGACCCCCAGGGTGGGGCCAATTTTGACTGAGGGGAATAATTTTAACAATCTTTGTAGAGGACCTCTAGCTGAGTCTACATACCAAATATGAAAGCCCTGGGCCAAGCGGTTTCGGAGAAGAAGATTTTTTAAGGTTTCCCCTATATAACTCTATGTAAAACTAAGGGCCCCCGGGGCGAGGCCAATTTTGACCCCAGGGACATAATTTGAACAATCTTCCTAGAGGACCTCTAGCTGAGTCTACATACCAAATATGAAAGCCCTGGGCCAAGCGGTTTCGGAGAAGAAGATTTTTTAAGGTTTCCCCTATATAACTCTATGTTAAACTAAGGGCCCCCAGGCGGGCCAATTTTGACCCCAGGGACATAATTTGAAAAATCTTCGTAGAGGACCTCTAGTTGAGTCTACATACCAAATATGAAAGCCCTGGGCTAAGCTGTTTCGGAGAAGAAGATTTTTTAAAGTTTCCCCAATATAACTCTATGTAAAACTAAGGGCCCCCGGGGCGTGGCCAATTTTGACCCAAGGGACATAATTTGAACAATCTTTGTAGAGGACCTCTAGCTGAGTCTACATACCAAATATGAAAGCCCTGGGCCAAGCTGTTTCAGAGAAGAAGATTTTTTAAGGTTTCCCCTATATAACTCTATAAACTAAGGGCCCCCGGGGCGGGGCCAATTTTGACCCCAGGGACATAATTTGAACAACCTTTGTAGAGGACCTTTAGCTGAGTCTACATACCAAATATGAAAGCCATGGGCCAAGCGGTTTCGGAGGAGAAGATTTTTTAAGGTTTTCCCTATATAACTCTATGTAAAACTAAGGGCCCCCGGGGTGGGGTCATTTTTGACCCCAGGGACATAATTTGAACAATCTTTGTAGAGGACCTCTAGCTGAGTCTACATACCAAATATGAAAGCCCTGGGCCAAGTGGTTTCGGAGAAGAAGATTTTTTAAGGTGTCCCCTATATAACTTTATGTAAAACTAAGGACCCCCGGGGCGGGGCCAATTTTGACCCAAGGGACATAATTTTAACAATCTTTGTAGAGGACCCCAAGGTGATGCTACATACCAAATATGAAAGCTCTAGGTCTTACGGTTTCAGAGAAGAAGATTTTTGAAGTTTCCTTTTTGAAAATCTATTTTTAGCCTGTGTGACCTAGTTATGCAACGGACTGGAATTTTTTTAACAACTTTGGTAGAGGTCCACCCAAGGAACATTCCTGTTAAGTTTTATCAAATTTGGCCAAGCGGTTTAGGAGGAGAAGTCGTTTGAAGAAATTGTTGACGGACGCACGACGCACAACGCACGACGCACGCCGCACGACGCACGACGGACGACGGACGACGGACATCTCGGTATGACAAAACCTCACCCTGACCACAATGTGGTCAGGTGAGCTAAAAAAAGAAAAGAATTGGGGGGGGGGGGCGGACAATTAATTGAAAAGCTTTATTCAACAAAACATTCAAACTTCAGAATCATTCACAAAATCTAAGAAATGTGTAGGAGAAGTCTGACCATAGCCTTGAAGGTTATGCAACACAACCCCTAAATTTCAAAAGAAATACCTCACATTTATAAGAGAGAAGATTTCTGTGATTAATGACTCCCTAGAGTAAATGCCAGCATTTTATAGCTTTTGTAACTGATATTTAAAAGGTTAACACAGGTCAGCAAGGTCAGTCTTCAAGTACATACTCAGATAATGTACTAAAATGCCACCTTTGAACTTGTTAAATGTTAATTGACCCATCAATATAAATTAATAAACACACACTCACTGTATAGATTTATTTGTTCTGTTTTGCCCCTCAAAATAATTTGGGGTGGGGGGAGATTTAAATGAAATTTGCTACACATATTGTCTTACAACTACACCAAATTTAGTAAGAAAACAAGAGGAGCCATCTTAATGATCTACAATTTCAACAAATATAGCAGTGAGCGTATAAACAGAAAGGCACCAAACAGAAAAGCTGTTGATCTGGGCTGGTTTTCATCAAGGCTTAGCTATAGATAGATAGGTAGTAAAAAATTAAGCATTCTAATGGAAAACTTGCTCAAATAAATTATAACTAAATATAAAAACCATCATAATCAGTCACACAAAATTTACATTTATTTAGGAAGAAAAACACAGGAGAAGCAATCTTGAATGTCTACAAATCCAAAATTTTCTAGGGGGAGGTCCCCCAAACCCTCCTGGCGGGAGGGGGCCACCCCCTCCCGCAACCTCCCCCACTAGTCGCTGTGCGACATGCTAGTGCCCTTTTTTGGCCCAGCACCCTGCCCTTCATCAATCCTAGCTGGAGCTCTGTGTGTGATACGAATCGTTACGATCATACAACACGAAACCAATTGCCGATATGCCAAATACTGCGCACCAATCGTAGTCGCATGTTATAAAATCATGTGACAAAGTGAAAAAATCCCAGTGGAGAAAATCTATTTTTAGCACTGCGCATCGATAATCAGCTTACCCCTAACACGTCTGCAGGTGTGAACAAACAACGTCGGTTGCATATTGATAACTGGACGCCTTATATTTTAAGTGCTACGGGGTACTTGATTTTGAAATCTAAGCGCACGGGTGCCGGACACAAGTTTGGGCTGGGGAAATCCCTGCTTGACCTTTGTGACGCTTAGTCACTAGGTCGAGATTGTTTGACTATTGTAGGCCTATCTCAACTCTCAGACTCTATCTCTGAATTTATGATAATGCACCCAGATGAGCCCTGTGTATTTGGAAGAAGATGAGATCATTAAAAAAAATATTATATTTATCACCATCTTAATGCGTTGTTTATCAAAATAGTTGGAACGAAGCCAAACTCTAGCGCCTCAAAGGGAGGCAACTCTGATAGTAATACACCCAATTTCTCGTAAATTACGAGAGTCAATAATATGACAATCGTAAATGTTTTTGTTAATGTTTCTGTAAACTTATTATAAAACTAAACAAATTACACATGCTTACATCAGAGAAAAAGTGTTGATAATTCGTTGAAACACGTTCCAAATTTTCACGCAAACATGGCGGAATCCTCGAGGTCACTTTTATAAACAACCAAATAATCACTTTTTCAAAATGTCCACGGCAGTAAAACAGCCGTTTTCTAGCTCTTGATCAGAACTTTAATTTGACGTATAAAACATATATAATATGTAGCAAATTATAAGGGATTTTTTACTTCAAAACACTGCGTACATTGTCTCGCTCACCAAGGACTTATTATCATTTAATGACGTCATCATGTGAAAGTCGACAGGATTCGTGAAGCTTGTTTCAATATTTTCGTTTAAGCAGGAATAAATGCATTTTATTATTGAAAACATGCAAATAAGAGTAGTGAATCTTTATCGTATAAAGTAATTAACAAATTAACATTAACATATTGGTAAAAATAGTTTCTTCTTCGGAAATGAAAAGCATATTCTCCCGTCGATTTTTGGATATAGTCCACTTTATTTTAGGGTCGTCAGGCTATTCCAAATCGAAAACACGTGGGGAAAACAGACAAATTGACCGTGTGTATTTTACAGAATTTGTGACCTACGACATACATGATGTTGGCTAGGTCATTAATTCGAAGCAGTGCTGCATTTACCTACAGCTGTAACGCTCTGACTCAAATATTCAAATCTGGGGTGAGATTTTCTGTCATAAAATGTTATTTATTCCATTTATGAAAGTGTACTAGTAACCGGGTGGCAATGTCAAACATTCACATTTGTAAATAATTCATCACTGTTCATCTATAACTGTTTGAAAACGTTAGAAAATGATTTTTAATCTTGTAAAAAGCAGCATTATTGCAGATGCCATTATTAGAAGATATTATCAATGAGTAATTAATACATTGTCACTTTAGGTTTTACAAAGACTAATATTTTAGTAATGAAGTTTATATTTTAGTAATGATGTATATTATAATGCACCAGCCATTTAATTTGAATCCCCGTCCCCTACCACACCCAACCCTGTTGGAAGGGCGGGAATTAGTCCTTGGATTTTACCTTTCTGATCAC
Source organism: Spisula subtruncata (assembly GCA_963678985.1). Taxonomy (NCBI): domain Eukaryota; kingdom Metazoa; phylum Mollusca; class Bivalvia; order Venerida; family Mactridae; genus Spisula; species Spisula subtruncata. The sequence goes on along the minus strand of OY787673.1, from coordinate 5,089,016 downwards.
TATTCTGATCTATATGAGTAGGGTTCTGCAACTTCTGCGCCAAAGTTTAACCTGGGGGACCAAAAACATAAAAGGATATCCCCGTGGTATGGGAATGGCGCACTTAACAGTTTACATTGTCATTTTGTTTTATAAATTGAACATACATAATAAAAGTCTTTACCTATTGATAGGGCCATTCATTGGGGACATTTTGACACTAAATATTATTTGTTTACCTCTTCATCGCATGTTTTACATCCATTACAAGGAATGACATACTCAGCATATTTTGTAGAGTCTGCGGTATATGAAATGACGCACCTACCGTCTAGGTCCCAAACGGCACAAAAACGAAAAGAAATCATGATGAAAATGTTTTCAATTTTATTTTACATGTTCTTGGATAATAAATCAATAACAAATAGCATGACAGAATAGCATTGGTTGTAAATAGCCATGAGGTAATTGACCAAACAAGTCAACTTGAATGTGTCCTAACTAGATGTAATTATCTTTTACAACAAAGTGAGCATTAGTCATGGCATCAAAATGATCTGCATAGTTAGACCTGTAACAGTAAACAACAGGATTTTGGAAAGTCAAAAATGTCAATAACAGTAATTATTTTCAATACTTATTGATCAAACAAATTATTTCCAATTTTTGACAAAGATTTTGAATCGCCATCTTCAGAGCTTTTTCAAAGCTTGAGATGGATGACGATTTATGTGAGAATTGAATTTAAAAAAGTTATTCTTGTATTTAAAAGCTTAAACCCGTGCTAAACTCATGAAAAGAGCATTTATCCCATATGAGTCATTTCTGATACCTCGCCACAACCCATACCACCAGGATACCGATATTATCCCCGGATTTGGTGGACTGGTGCTTTAATAAGACACAGGGTGACTAAAGAACAATATGTTTCCCCCATAAAATTTAGTTTACATCTACAATACTTTTTTTCCTTTTACCAAACATTAAGAAATTATTTAAAGAAAAGGACCCTTCCACTACCTTTCAGCTTCTTTTTGATGAAACATTCTCAATGAAAAGCAGAATCCTTTTCCAATAGAGCTAGAAAAAGTACGTGCAAAAGTAAAAATTGCCATCATTCTCCAGGGTAAAGTGGTGATTGGTTTCAACTGACTGGTGCATATTGAAAGTTAATAAAACACAAAGCACTTTAACCAGGAACAGTCTAAAAAGGACTGTTCCTACTTAAACATAGAATGATCGATCGTTGTTACCTCAAACTGTATGTATTCAGAATATAAAGAAACTAAAATGTCTGATCCTTGTAGGCTGTGACATGTAGAACTGCTGCTATTGTACGACCAATATCCTGTACAGCATGCAGATTTCAAAAGGAGGAGTCCGAGGAAATACCAGCCAAAAAACGATTCTCAACTAATCCGGCTAGAGAAGGATGTAAGAATTATTTAGTAAGAAAAGTGGATATACAGGATGCTATAAGATACATGGATAGTCAAGGTTAGTCCCATTGAAGACGACAGTCATTCCCGCAAAGTTCTCCTGTTAAAGTGGAGTAACTCCTATTAAAGCGGAGTTACTGACTCCTATTGAAGAGGAGTTACTCCAATTAAAGTGGAGTTACTCCTATTAAAGTGGAGTTATTCCTATTAAAATGGAGTTACTCCTATTAAAGAATAGTTACTCCAATTAAAGTGGAGTTACTCTAATTAAAGTGGAGTTACTCCTTTTAAAATGGAGTTACTCCTATTGAAGTGGAGTTTAAATACTTCAATTAAAGTGGAGTTGCTCCTATTAAAGTGGAGTTACTCCTATTAAACTTTAAATGAAGTTACTCCTATTGAAGTGGAGTTACTCCTATTGATGTGGAGTTACTCCTATTTTCGTCGTTAATTTCTGTTTTTCCAAGTTCACCTAACTTTGAACAAAGGTACATTTGAATAATTTTATGATCTTCTGTCCCATATTTATAACCACTAGAATCAATACAATCCTTGTTCATGTGTTTAGCTCCCTTTTAATCACATTTAAGTGCATCTTGTCATTCTTGTGACATGTTTTGCTTTATCACTCCCATTTTAAATTGGTACGGATAGAGTTTAGTTTGTTTAGACAATATGAGTATTATTATACAGGGTGGCTACAGACTCCTGAAAACAGGGAAAATGCCTAAAACAAAACAAAGTGGAATTCCATGCTTGGAAAGTCGGGGATTTTTAAAAAATTATACTGTGGCGTGCAAAAATCAGGGAACTATCAGTATCTCAGTTGCGAACACACAGGGAATTGACTGAAAAGTAGGTTCTAAGCCAAGTTGTGCATACCATTATTGTCAGGAATGTTTTTGGTTTAATTTGTTTTAAGTTATGGACTACTTTTGGCCTGGCAGGTCAGAATAATTTGTAAGAACCTCTGGCAATAACCGTATACAATTGTTATTTCAGCATACCGTGATGTGTATAAGGATGAACCTGTTTGGAAACCATACAGAAGAAATCAGAAAGGTTCATTCTATAAAAAACCAAAGATAAAGTGTATAGTAAGTTGTACTTATACATTGCTACATGGTGTGATATCTGAAGCTGTTGTACTTGTCATTGCTAGGTTGTGGCACCATACAGTATCAGGCCTGTATAGTATGGGTTTGAATCCCACTGTCGCAAAAGTGAATTGTTCTAAAGTATTCCTGTCTGTAAGGTTCCTCTTCATCATTAATTGTTACAACACAGTCATGTGTATAGCATAGTTTAAATGCTGTTATTATTTTCATAATGTTTATCTAACCAGTCTTCTTGGGATTCACATTTATAATCAAGCTGAATATGGCTGGTATACCGGTATGTGTATTTCTGGATTTGAACCAGGTTAACAGATAAAATCATGTTTTTTTAAAGATTTCTGAAAATTTATTCATCAGATTTTGTTAAAATAAATACACAAAACTACAATTACTTCCTACCTACTCCCATTTTGAATTTCATAATTTTTAGTCACCAATTAAATAACATTTATTCTTTTATTATTACATATTGAAATTACATGCATATTTACAGTTTAACGCAGGGAGGTAATCTGGTATTCCATTGATGATTTACTATCAATTATTTAACCGTTACAACCCGTTGCTGTTATAAAGACAAGACTTAGGAGGCCCTTGTGATTCGGTTTATTTAGGTGTATCGCTTGTAAACAATGTACAGCAATAACGTGTACTTCGTCATATTCACAGACGGGCCTCGTATGTGTTAAATTAAATAGGTTGCAAATACGTAAATATACCGTTATGCGTATCACGTGACCGTAAAATGGGCTGTTGCAAGTAGCGAGTCTTCTTACTAGATTTTTCATACAAAACTACAAATATGTTTCATTGAACTTGTGAACAAAACTTTTTTAACTCATTTCTGATGTTGCTGAAATTTCAGTGTGTAAAATTAGGTTGATATATTTCATTCATCTGTGCAAAATATCATACTGGTAAGTATAGCAATTACAGAGAAATATTAAAAGAAACACAATTTTTATGCCCCCGTATCGATAGATCGGGAGGCATATAGTAATGTACCTGTCCGTCCGTCCGTCCGTTCGTCCGTCCGCCCTGGTTAACCCAAATTGACCGTTTCTTCTAGCATTAATATGGCTTGCTACAAAGCTTTCAAACTTGCATGGATGTTGTATATGAACACTCTCCACGGGCCTGTATCACCTGACTCCATTTTGACCTTCACCTTGACCTAATTTTGGACTTAGACTTATTGAAAGGCCAAATTCTTGGTTAACCCAAATTGACTGTTTCTTCTAGCATTAATATGGCTTGCTACAAAGCTTTCATACTTGCATGGATGTTGTATATGACCACTCTCCACACACCTGTATCACCTGACTCCATTTTGACCTTCACCTTGACCTAATTTTGGACTTAGACTTATCTCCCCTTTAGTATTTTCACAATAAAATTTTGTCTGGAGCGTATCTTCAAAACTATTTAACATATTGACTTGAAATATGAAATATAAATAGATGGCAACTTGGAGAAGTGCATTGACAAAGAACCATAACTCTGTCTGTCTTAAATTTTGAATTATCTCCCCTTTCATGTTTTTTATAGTCAAATTTTGCTCTGAGTATATCTTCAAAACTATTTAACATATTGACTTGAAACTTGGAATATAAAAAGATGGCAACTTAAAGAAGTGCAATGACCAAGCAATATAACTCTGTCTGTCTTATACTTTTAATTATCTCCCCTTTAGTATTTTCAGAATAAAATTTTGACTGGAGTGTATCTTCAAAATTGTTTAAGATTTTGCCTTAAAACTTGATATATAAATAGATGGTAGCTTGTAGAAGTGCATGGACCAAAAACCATAACTCTGTCTTACATTTTGAATTATCTCCCCCTCAGTATTTTCATGATAATTGTTTGTCTGGAGCGTATCTTCAAAAGTATTTAAAATATTGACTTAGTTTTTTATGGACATGGCTTCCACGGGGGCATAAGCGTTTATTGAACGCAGTCTTGTTTTCTATTGCAAACTATCTATACAAGGTTCTTGCTTTGAATATTTATCCATTTTCAGAAGCAAATCGTGCAGTATTGGTACTTCATTCAATTTTGTGTTTGTTTTACATCTCGTGCATCTTCGTGATACTCTCCGATTACGAAAACATACAACTGGGTGTATGAATATATAGGTATCCACTGTTAAATTATGATCATTAAAAGGTCAGGATTGTGTCAAATTTGCCAAGCTCTATTAAGTAAAGATATTTCTTCACATTAGACCATCAATTTATTTTATATTTACAGAGAATGGGTGCTATTGCTACAGCCAGTCCCTGTCCAGTTTGTCGAGACGATTACTTGGTATTTGATTACAGAGTAAGTAAAGCCTATTGCCAATTGCCTAATTTAAAATTAAATTTTTAAAATGGAGCTCTTGATAGCAAAATTTATGTACTACTGTTGGCAGTTACATTAAAGAAAGGGCTTCTAGTTATAATATTTTAAGGGGTGTACGTACAGTTCCCACCATAAATTAGTACACACTGTTTCAAAATGAATCCATGATTGGGAATTACAAATAATACTTATACTTGGAATTTGTAAATTGGAAATGTGATATAATGGGCTAGTGGTTATAAATATGGGATACAAGATCATAAATAAATCAAATTTACCTTTGTTCAAAGTTAGGTAAACTTGGAAAACCAGAAATTAACAACAAAAATAGAAGCAACTCCAATTTCATAGGAGTACTTGGCAAGTATGTGTATAACTCAAGATGAAATACGATTTGTTTATCTCAGAAGTATATAAGGGAAAGCTAGTTTAGGTCTGTCATGCCTTTATTGTTATGGATACCATCAGTAATGAGGTGTCACGAGTAAAATTTATGTTTTGCTAAAATACAAATGTTGGATGGTAAGTAGGTGCATTTGTCAATATACCAAATGGATTCAGTTCAATAACTCAAGAATGCTTTGCTCTAGGATCTTCAAACTTTACTTGGAATTTGGCTTGCAACAGTAGTAGATGCCCGTATTAGTTTTTAGGTCTAAGGCTTACTCCAGGTCACTGTAAACATTTATTGAACACATTCTTTATGTTGGGTATGTGAAAATTAGAATATTAAATTTGTGTTGATTTGTTCTGTATTTCTTTCAGAATTTGAAATTGCTGAAACAGTTTATATCGGATACGGATGGTAATCCATTGAAACAAACTTTGACTCATTTATGTAGGGTACAGACAAAGAGGCTAAAGCTTGAACTTGCTAAAGCACAGGATTTTGGTATGTCTTTTATTATTAGCTCACCTGTCACCTAGTGACAAGGTGAGCTTTTGTGATTGATCACTCTTTGTCCGTCGTCCGTCCGTCGTCCATCCGTCTGTCGTTCGTCAACAATTTGCTTGTGTACACTCTAGAGGTAACAGTTTTGATCCAATCATCATGAAACATGGTCAGAATGTTGTTCTCTATGAAATCTAGAGTCATATTGGGTCAAAAACTAGGTCACTAGGTCAAATCTTAGAAAAACCTTTTGTACTCAACAGAGGTTGCAATTTTGATCCAATCTTAATAAAATATGGTCAGAATGTAAGTTGTATTGATACCTAGACCAATATGAAACAGGTGAGCGACCTAGAGCCTTTGGACCTTCTTGTTTATAGATGTGATCAAAGATTTTTATGCCCAGACATCTACTGATTTGGTATGGATATATTTATTGTCTGTCCCACTGATCAGTACCATGTCTAGTAGTGCATATCATCGGCACAGATTTGTCTGATAATTTTTTTTAAGGGAGTCATTGCCTTTTAAAAGAGTCACTGCCCTGCGTTTTGTGATCACTCTTTGTCCGTCGTCTGTCAACAATTTGCTTGTGTACACTCTAGAGGCAACAGTTTTGATACAATCTTCATGGAACTTGGTCAGATTGTTGTTCTCCATGAGATGTAGACCATGTTTGTCACTGGGTCATGTGGGGTCAAAAACTAGGTCACTAGGTTAAATCTTAGAAAAACTTTGTGTACCCTCTAGATTTCACCAATTTGATCCAATCTTCATGAAACTTGGTCAGAATGTTGTTCTTCGAGAAATCTAGGCCAATTTCGAAACTGGGTCATGTGTGAGAAAAAACTAGGTCACTAGGTCAAGTCTTAGAAAAACCTTGTGTACGCTATAGAGGTCACCGTTTTGATCCAATATTCATGAAACTAATTCAGAATGTTGTTCTTCATGAATACTAGGCCAAGTTGGTAACTGGGTCACGTGGGTTCAAAAACTAGGTCACTAGGTCAAATCTTAGAAAAACCTTGTGTACACTCTAGATGTCACCAATTTGATCCAATCTTCATGAAACTTGGTCAGAATGTTGTTTTCCATAAACTCAATGCCAATGTGGAAAAGGTCATGTGGGGTCAAAAACTAGGTCATTAGGTCAAATCTTAGAAAAAACCTTGTGTTCACTCCGGAGGTCACAGATTTGATCCAATCTTCAGGAAACTTGGTCAGAATGTTGTTCTCCATGATATCCATACCGAGTTCAAAACTGGGTTATGTGGGGTCAACAACTAGGTCACTAGGTCAAATCTTCGAAAACCTTGTGTACACTTCAGAGGTCGCCGTTTTGATCTAATCTTAATGAAATATGGTCAGAATGTAAGTTTTATTGATACCTAGATCAATATGCAACAGGTGAGCGAACTAGTGCCCTTTGGGTCCTCTTGTTATTTTTCTTTTACAAGTTTTGTCTGCGATATTAACAAAAGATTTTGTCCATCCTTTACATTGAAAATGTTAACCAAAATTTTCAAGAGGTTGAAACTCAGATATTTTCAAACCCCCTCAAGGCATTGCTTTCATTAAGATATGAGAAAATTGGATACGGATGGCTGCACTGAACTTAACCAGCCAAGTAGTATCACGGTGGTCGAGTGGTAAGACGCTTGACTCCTGATTGAGAGGTCCCGAGGTTCGATTCTCGGCCGGGGCACTTGGTCATTTCAGAAACGTATTCAGTGTTTCCCACCCAACAAGAGATGATCCTGGTTGGTAACCCAGGGGTAGTCTCACGTGTATCGGTGCTTTACACCAGGCACATTAAAGAACCAAGGAATCTATTCGGAACGAGCTAGGGTATTGCACCCGGATTCCTTGTATTTTACCTCTGTCTCTGACATTTGCGATAATGCCCCAGAGTGGGCCCTGCAAATTAGATGGAAGAAGAAGAAGAAGTACAGAAAACATAAACAACATCACATGACACAAATAAACTATCAATGGACACAAGCTTGGTATACTTGTTTACCATCATAAACACTTTATATGGACAAAGCCATATAACGCTCTCCAACTTTCAACATAATTTTGGCCCCCTGTTGAATTTACCTAGTCTTTATGGATAAGCCTTCCACCGGGACAATGAAGACATTACCAGTAGCGTTTATTTAACACGGTCTTGTTATTATATTTTAATTTTTATTTTCAGGACTTCTAGAGAAACATTTTCCTGTAAGAATGTACAATTATGATTTTTACAAGAGTCTGGCAGAAAAACATCCTGAGGTTCAAAATAAGGAACAAGAGACAAAGCAGGACCAGTCAACACTAGCTCATGAAAACCAGTCCAATAATTCATAAAAACAGTCCAATAGTTCATAAAAACCCATTTACAAAAAATGTTCATAAAAACTAGTCTTGAAGAGAAATTATTAAAATTTGTCAGTTATTTTGTAGACTTTGGATCAAACATTTAGTGTTAGCAGAGTGGTCTAGTACAACAGTGGACTATTCCGTGAGACATACCTTTACACCCAAAATATAATGATTTCAAATAAAAGAAAGTTTTACAATTTTTTTCACAAAATGAGAAAACTATTTCATGCAAAATACTTTATTTGAGCATAATTAAGGTATATTGGCTATGATGCACTTCAAGCTTTATGTAATAGGTGTGCTGACACTCCTGGCTACAGTTCTTGTACATGTACATATAGGGTGTTAGATTGAGTAAAGTCTGACTTCTGAAGAATGTAAAATGTTCAGGTTAACAGGAGAACTAACTTTCGTAACACCCTGTATTTGACAAATCTATAATATGCTTTGTTAGTGATTGTATTCATTCTGTTAGAAGTGAATGTAAATATGATGTGAATATTGAATAAAATGTATAGATATTTTACTCTTCTTTTTATAGTCTCTTCACTTGTTTGACCTTTGACTTGTAGTCATGTACGTATCAATACTTTGCCCCAGGTGTGAGTGGGGGGGGGAGAGTGGCGAGAATTCTGTCCAGTTTGGATTTTGTGTTGGTGACTTCGTCCTTATGCTGCGTATCGAATGAGTCCTGTGTGTATGCAACTTTTCTAGACCTACAGCCTCCACCTGTTTAGGTCAAAATGCTACATTGCCCATTAAATGAAAACCCTTTGGCTTAGGGGTTTTTAAACTTCGTGTACAAGTATCTCATTGAGACCTACAACCATCGACCTGTTATGAGGCCACCAGGTCAAGGTCTCCAAGACCGTTTTATTCAAAAGATAAAACACTTCAACTTTGCTTATAACATGGTATTACTTTGACCTAGGTTCTTCAAACTTTGTGTATTCATGCAACTCTTCGAGACTTGCAACCTCCATCTGTTTTGAGGTCACTATGTGACATTTCCCATTAAATGAAAACGCTTTGGTCTATGCTTTTCAAACTTCATGTGTGCACACATCTCACTGAGACCTACAACCTCCACCTGTTTTAGGTCAAATGTCATGGTCGCCAAGACTGTTTTATTCAAAATGTCAAAAACTTTAACATTGCTTATAACATGGAATTACTTTGACCTATGTTCTTCAAACTTCTTGTATACACGCAACTCTTCGACACCTATAGCCTCTAGCTGTTTTGAGGCCAAAGGTCAAGGTCACCAAGACTGTTTATTCTAAATGTGACATTGCCCATTACTGACAATGCTTTGCCTGAGGTATTTCAAACTTCATGAGTGCACTCATCTTATTAACCCCTGCAACCTCCACATGTTTTGAGATAAAAGGTCACCAAGACTTTAATTCAAAATGTCATATAAAACGGATGTGCTTTGGCCTAGGTTCTTCAACATCATGTGAGTGCATGCAACTCTTCGAGACCTACAACCTTCACCTGTTTTGAGGTCACTAGGACAAAGGTCAAGGTCACCAGGGTGCATATGTGTTTCTGGAATACATCTGGTTAAATACACAAAATATTACAACCAATGTCTGAACAGGTTGAGCGAAATATTCACTACCCTCCAAAAGTTCCTTCAAATTATATGATTTACATAGATTCATTAACACCTATGTCAAATACATCAAGTGTTCACGAAAATGATAAAAAGCACGAACATGGTACAAAGCATTCATTTCAAAAATATGAGGAAAACGAAATTATCCATGGGCAACAGCTGATATTTTCTTTATTGGAAGCCACCTGGGACGCCATCTTGGATTTCTCAAAACGCGATCATGGGAATGGTAAAAATTCATGGTCGTAACACACAATCAGTTACGAAAATTTTTAGGTATACATGACTCAGCCTACCACAAGGGACGTATACATACTAAGACGTCGACCTTCAAAGGCTTCTCAATCTGGGCATATTCTCATTTGACATTTTGGCATCTTATACATGTCTGAATTTGAGATAAATCTGAAATTATAGCTCTTGAATTTTCACGACAATGAATTCAGAATATGCTCGGATTGAGACGATTTGGAAGATCGGTGCCTGCTATTGATAACAGAACAAATTGGCCAGGGATGGCATCACTCGAAAAAACCCTGATCAAATAGCAGAGCATAAAATGCGCAACTAGAGCACGTGCCTTCCGGACCACAGTTGGTCTAGATAAAGTTTTAAAATACCTGTACTAGTCGACTGGGCAGTGCTTTTAAAAAGTGAACTAACTCAGCTGAGGTTTGCCAATTAGAATTTTGAAATGACTTAGCAACCCATATTGTCTTATCTGGAGATACAGTACGGACCCTTTAACATGACCCTTGACCTTTTAGCAACATTGCACAGCTAATATCTTGTCTATCAATGTCCCCGTTTTTATGTTTTCATACACAGGGTTGTCAGGAAGACTCTCATGGCACAATACAATAACACATCTATTTAAAGGGCCGACCATACAATAACAAATATATTCAAAAGACCTAACATGCACGATTCGCTCGCTGTTTTAATTTGATATAGTCAAGGCAAGAACCTTATCATTTATTCATGCTTAAAGTTTAGGATCTCGTCAATGTATCCGTACAATATTTACTGATAATACATAAAAGAATTTAAATGGCTTATCTTTGTAAATTAAATGCATGACACACAACTGGAAGGTAAGTTTATAATTCAAATTAATTTAATGAATTAATTTTAATTTTCGAAAAATGAAGTTAATGAAGATATTTTAGAAAAAATAACACAATCCTCGGCGAACAATATTTCTGGCCAGCCAAAATTAGATTTTCATATAATACCAACAGTCAAAATTAACGAATTTCGCTATCTATTGCTTATGGGAACCCTGAAAATAGTAAATATGTTAATCTCATAAACATTCCTATATTTTAAAGCAACATGGTTTCAATAGACGGTACAGTTGTACATGTGTTGTTCGTCATAATACTTTGCATAACGGAATCTATAGGTAAGCGGTTTTTTACTTTTCCTTCACTATATTATCTTCTTTTTCGTCTTTTCTTCTTCCTCTTCTGCTTCTTCTTCTTGCTCCAATAGTGTTCCGGGTTCACTCTGAGGGCATTGTCGAACATCTAGTTTTTCTCATTCTTATTTTCTCTTTCTATATTGAAAAATCCTTGTAATTTCTACGTATTCTATGTTTCCTTCGTCTATTTCTTTCTTTTCTTCGACGCTGGTGCATCAGTGTTTGCTATTTCTTCTTCGACTTCTCGCTGTGTCAACTTCTGCTTCTTCAGTGGACATTGTAACACCTTATGTCTCTCCTCATTTCTTCTTATATTCTAAGTTATCTTAGAGTATAATTATGTCGCAGCATATCACCATAACCGGATTGCTAAAGCTTTAGAATCTTTATTAATTTCCTATGTTATTTTTGCTTGACTATAATTTCATTAGTTAGTGAGCCACCAGGTAGTTTATGTTAGGCTAAGTAATGATTAACGTGTGTAACTTTTACATTACTTACTTTGCCGGATTATCCACTTGAAGTCTTCGTCATCAGGACTGTGTTGATCTCAGTGTCTTCTTGAAACCAGTCAATGTTGGTGCTTAGGCGACGTCTTGTTGAAAACTATTCCAAGGGGCAACGTCACTTCTAGATACTTATAGATGTTTTCCTATACATGTCCATATTTGTTATCTTCATCAGACTCTTCTTTCTCACGATTTGCAATCAAAAACGTTTTACTGAAATCACGAGAAAGGGGGTTTAGTTTGCAATGTAAAGTTATGACCTCTAGTATGAACGTTATGACTAAGGGTACTTCTTTCTTGTATCTGTTAATAAAATTTTAAAAAATGCATAAAGTCAGAAAGTAGGTTTTCTCAAAACGAGGTTGTTTCGTAAGCATAATTAATGGTCCTATTAAAATGGGAATGCGTATTTTAAAACACACACAAATGCGCATGCGCACACAAACACACACATATAATACCAATTCCAAGAACCGGCAGATTCTCTATTCAAAATTTCACTGATAGTTTTCTACTTTACCAACAGCGACGACGGTCTGTCCCGTTGGAGCGTTTATGCTTGAAAACTTGTGTTACAAGCATCACACGGAGCTGAAGAACTGGGACGATGCACAACGATATTGTACGACCGTTGATCATGGTCATCTTGTTGTTGTTAATACAGAAACACTCTTTCATGAGCTTCAAAGTTTCTATATAAATCACGGTACGTATTAATATGATTGTAGATCATTATGCTTTTATAAAAAATACAATGTGCTAAAATTCTTCCAGAACCTTTAATAAACATAAAAAGTAACATAGACTTTAGAATCATGTTTGTCTATATGGTAACATCGATGAAAACTACGGTACTTGTTTAAAGTTGAGTTTGCACGACGTTCCTCATAACAGAGTACATGTATTGTACAAGAAAAAACATGTCACTGAAACAGGGCAGTTGCTAAAACAGGCTCATTGACACGTACTTGTGCTTCGGCGCAACAACTGCTCATAAAAAATGATTAGGTTATACGCTTTACCTACAATATAGTTATGTATTGTTCAAGGGCTGTGAAGTGCGGACCCATCCTGGGTCGAACTTGTATGGAATGAGGAACAACAGACCACAAGGTGTTGAATTGAAAATGGGTATTTATTAGTAAAATGCCGTAATACATTAAATACAAACTATTTATGATGTTCTAAAATTTGACATAACTGGGCGGTAAAATATTATGTCCACCACATTTAGGGAGCAATGCATTGTGGGTGGGCGCCAGTGATCCGCATAGAAACAGACGCTTTGCATGGGTTAATGGCGCAACTTGTTGTAACCATTGGTTAGCAAAGGAACCAAATAACGCCGGAGGTAGTGAATATTGTGTAGAACTTCTTCAAGTGGGCACACCCGTAGGATACAATGATCTGAAGTGTTCAAATGGATTGCAGTTCTTATGCCAAACGTTTGGTAAGTACGCGTTCACATTGCTCGATCCCTCGTCCTTATAATATAAGCGCATCATGACTGCCCACTGCCCACAAGTGATTTGAACAAGGGTCAAAATTAATGTTCGTTTCGATTAAAGTTCGTGGTTGAGATGAACCACGAAATCCACGAAATTTAATCCCCCACGAAAATTAATGATTTTACAGTATAACATATTCGCTGCTTTTGTCATAAATGAATACAAACTACATGTATAACAACATCTGAAACATTTATCAAAGACAGTTCGATCCACCGGCAGTTACTCTTACATGATGTTTTTTTAAGTTACACTAGGAAATGTGCTCAAATTGGGACCCCATGTATACCTTCATCTGCTGGAGACCGAAAATGAACTACTAAATCTAGTGTCCGGGCGCATATTGTCTCAGTTTCCGCACCCACTGTGTACACTCAGTTCCTCTTTATTTCTTTGGTTTGACCATATCGTTTTCCCAACCATCATCGAGTCCTGCATCTACCGCTGCCACCATTAAAGAACTTAAATTAGCTGAGGAAAAAGTACACCCCAGTTTCGGACTCGAACCAAACCAACCCGATATTACTCGTTCAAATATTTGGCAACTGAACGATTTAATAAAAACCAAACTTTTATTACGATTCACTTAATATTTATATCAGACAACTTGAAGAAATGGAGCAAATGTTAGTATCTGATTTTGATGATATTGTCAACTGAGTTAGCCGGACGCCTGTCATAAGTCAGCCTCTACAGTCCACTCAGTTCATCTGTGTCTCATATTTTCAGCGTGTCAGGATATTTCTAACTGTGAAACTGGTTATGTTGAATGTACCGCATACTTTCAGCGTGTCAAGACATTGCAAACTGTAAACCTGGTTATGTTGAATGTACCGCATACTTTCAGCGTGTCAAGATATTGCAAACTGTGAAACTGGTAATGTTGAATGTACCGCATACTTTCAGCGTGTCAAGACATTGCAAACTGTGAACCTGGTAATGTTGAATGTACCGCATACTTTCAGCGTGTCAAGACATTGCAAACTGTGAACCTGGTTATGTTGAATGTACCGCATACTTTCAGCGTGTCAAGACATTGCTAACTGTGAACCTGGTAATGTTGAATGTACCGCATACTTTCAGCGTGTCAGGATATTTCTAACTGTGAAACTGGTTATGTTGAATGTACCGCATACTTTCAACGTGTCAGGATATTTCTAACTGTGAAACTGGTTATGTTGAATGTACCGCATACTTTCAGCGTGTCAGGATATTTCTAACTGTGAAACTGGTTATGTTGAATGTACCGCATACTTTCAGCGTGTCAGGATATTTCTAACTGCGAACCTGGTAATGTTGAATGTACCGCATACTTTCAGCGTGTCAGGATATTTCTAACTGTGAACCTGGTTATGTTGAATGTACCGCATACTTTCAGCGTGTCAGGATATTTCTAACTGTGAAACTGGTTATGTTGAATGTACCGCATACTTTCAGCGTGTCAAGACATTGCTCACTGTGAACCTGGTTATGTTGAATGTACCGCATACTTTCAGCGTGTCAAGACATTGCTCACTGTGAACCTGGTTATGTTGAATGTACCGCATACTTTCAGTGTGTCAAGACATTGCTCACTGTGAACCTGGTTATGCTGAATGTACCGCATACTTTCAGCGTGTCAAGACATTGCTCACTGTGAACCTGGTTATGTTGAATGTACCGCATACTTTCAGCGTGTCAAGACATTGCTTACTGTGAACCTGGTTATGTTGAATGTACCGGTATAGAGAATGATCACCATCGATGTACCCGATGTTTACCTGGATACTACCCGGGCGATTGGGGACATGGATGCCAAGGTACTACTATCTATTCCTGACATGAATATTTTTTGTAATACCACTCGCATCGTCGGAAACCCACAGACGGTGCCTCCGCTATCCGCTACGTACACTACATGAGGGGTACGTGGCGGATAGCGGAGGCACCGACTGAGGATATACGAGGATATACCACTCGGTAATCACCTAATACTCACAAGGCTGTGTTTTTCTGTAGAATAGGTTATGAACAAGTGACATTCTTTCATATGGTTTCAGTCCTTCCTATATATGGTTTAGCCCCCCCCCCTGATTTAGAGAAATATATAGCTTGGCTATTTTGACCTGAGTCTGACCTTTATGCAAGAATATATTATAAGGTCCTTGCTTTGAATATATCAATTTCCGCAGGCAAATCGTGCGATATCGGTATTTCAGATTTGTGTTTCTATTACATCTCGAGCGTCTTCGTGATACTCCCCGATTGTGAAAACATACTATCGGTGTTGTATCGTAGGTAATATATCGACTGTTAAATTATGCTAATCAAAAGGTCTGGCTCGTGTCAAATTAGCCAAGCTATTACACAGCGGAAAATATGGTTCTAAAAAGAACAAGCTAACGTACATTTTCTTACTATGTCCACGAATATTTTTTATGAAATTTCACAGGCACACGGTGTCACCGATTTAATAAACTTGCATGTTTATCAAATAGATGACACCGTGTGTCTGTGTGAAATAAAACCAATTTAAGTGTTTTGTATGTGTTATATACATGCTGCTCCTAAAGTTTTTTTTTCCTAATTTAATATGCGTTATTATTTACATATTAGTGAAACCTGATCAATGGAAAAGACCATGCAATTTTCCATTGATGTACAAAATCTCATTGAAATGACACCAAAAATACACGCTATATCGAGTGCTTGGAAATAGAAGGTCGTAAGTGCCACTTTTAAGACCTTTTAAGATTCATACATATTTAGAATAAGCATCACAAGGCGCTTCTTATGAGCCCATTTGCATAAAAATCTAAACTTGTCATGTTGACCAAAATGAAGTTATAAAAGTTTGTTTTACCATAAGTAAAGACTAACTGTCAGACAGTTTTTCCGTGTTTTCTCAAAATATCGATTTGGTAGTTACGACCTTCTAATTCTAAGCCATCGATATGGTGTTTATCTAAAATTGCCTCTATCCGCTAACGTACGTCCGCCATCTTGAATGGCCATTACTAGTGCCATCCATTTTAACCAGTTGGTGCCAGACCCAATGTAATGTAGAATATGAGGACGGGATCGAACAAACAAGCTCGTCCATTTAATGATTTTTCAAAGTTGGTTCGCTAACATTCAAATTTGTCAAGTTGTAAAACTTAACTGAATTGTTCTTATAACCCCAAATTGGATGTGAAGTTATTTTAATTAGGATGTTATCTGATGTTCGGATAGATATTTACATTTTGCTGTTATATTTATATTGTTGCAGCCTGTCATGTAGACAATTGTGTGGCAGGTTTTGTACAATGTACAGGACCCCAACAATCTGATCAAGTATGTTCCCAGTGTAAGTCAGGGTTCTACTGGAACACAACATTACATACATGTAAAGGTACGCACTAATACTGTTTATATCGCAAAATTTCCTTGAATCACGGAAAATGTATGGCATCATCTATGACATTATTGTTCACAAAGCATGTATTTATTATCCACATCTAATAAAAACTTGGGCTCATTTGCTTTGACATAAGGGTCAAACCACAACTCTATTATTAAAGCTGACAAAGTTATTAAAATTATTTATGTAACCCTATATTAATGATCACCCTGTACTTGTTCTTCCCCTTTTAGACTACGCGAACCTACTTGGCTATTGGTTGAGACATGCAATCTAGCCATTTTCTTTATTTTAAAATGATTAAATAAGCAGTATATAAAACCAAATCACTGTATGGCTGATCGGATTACTATAAAATTCTACTTGTAATATTTATTGCTATTGAAAGAACATGTAAAATCTGATTATTGCACTCCTTATTGTCGTACTCAACGTGTACTCATTATTGTAATTGCCGGAACTCGGCTCGTTTATACGCTGTGATAAATGTCTTTGGTAACGGAAAACTTATGCAATCCAGGGTACTGTTTTATCTAGTATATAAAACATGTATAACATATCACTAATTTTGTGTTAAACTTACACATACCCTTTGATCCTATTTCGAGCATGGACCTTTGATATATATATATATACCCCCTCAATTCAATTTGACTCTGTGGCAAAAATAAATTGATATGATCGATACATCAAGTCGGAAATGACGTGTAAATGGAGAAAAGCCCCCTTCTAGTATTTGATACTTTTTCGAATACTTTATTTTTTATATGTTGAAATATTATTTTAATCATGTTCATCATCATACACCATTTCAGCATGTAGTATCGATCATTGTGTGGCTGGATATATACAATGTACTGGTCCCAATCAGTCTGATCAGTCGTGTTTGCAGTGTGAGGCCGGGTATTTCTGGGATGATGGGCGCCATAACTGTCAAGGTAATGCACTATAGTCAGTTGCATCCACGAATGGGCGTTTTTTTTTTACTTTTGCCACCACCATACACCCGCCCTCTTGGGAAAAGCTGATGGTAAAATTCCTGGTGTTTCCCCAGCCCCTGGCAAGTTAATATTGTTCCCGGTGTATTGGTTCGGAGAAAAAATCCCCAACATTTCCCGGCAGTGCTGGATAAGCTGAAAGGTAAAAACACGGCCGTCTTCCCGGCTATCAACCCGGGGGTTGGGGCATGGTTATACTTTGTAAATTTACCCTTTTCATTGGAAGCACATGTAAGCCATCTTCATACATCAGTGGTTAGTCAAGTTATCACATAATGCTTCAGACGTAAATTGTGTTCATTGTGGTTCACGGTATGAATCGTGTTACACTACTTCTCAGTTCCGTCAGAGAATTGTTCTGTTTTCATATGGCTCTGACGGAACTCGAAACTGGTGTAACGCTCGGACGGAACTCAAATGGCATGTATTCTGAGTTCGGTCAGAGCGTTACGTCGGTTTTCAGTTCCGTCAGAGTCATATGAAAACAGAACAATTATCTGACGGGACTTAGAAGTACTGTAACACGATTCATACCGTGGGTTGAACGTGTATAAATGTTATAAAACACGTCTCAAATATCCTATATAAGACAAATGTTTTCTACTTATAGCTCAATTGTTGATATTTTTGTTTTTTATTAAACTGGAAGTCAATCCAGGGAGAAGAATTTAATAAGACCAAGTGTCTTTCATTCTAATCCCTTTTTCCTTATGTTTATGTTATTTTATATTGTAAATTGTATGCTTTCTGTTATATATTTGGGAAAATAAATATGTTTAAACTAAATGTTTTCTGTCAAAGATATTGACACATCGGACATTGAAGACAGCACGTCAAAGTTTTGACTATTACAAGCTTTATTTATTCTTGTTATCAATATATGTATGTCATGTTTTGCAGTAAACAAGGAGTTCCTATTAATGGGGAAACTGAAAATAGTAGATAGCTACTGATTTCTTGCAGATAGATAAAATCACTTTATTATTCTGTATACGTTTCCTTTTTGGCTGTAGAATGTAACCCAATTGAGCGATGTGTACAGACTTCGTGTACAAATGGATCAATTTCTGTCTGTGTGAATTGCACCCAGCACAGTGTTTTACTGAATCAAGGCACAGTCTGTTTTGGTAAGTACTCTGTTTATGTATTAAATTGTATTTACGAGGGTCAGTCAAGAAAAACTGAGAGTTGGTGAATAATGATCAGGAGAATAAGTGTTCGTTTATTGTCTATATCTCATCGATGGTATGGCGAATAACAATTTTGGGTATGAACATTTTATTCTTGTTGCCAGGCAACCGAAGAAGACAACTCGAAGGCATTCGTTCGCGCTGTCTGTAGAACATAATTGTGCGTTGCTATGGAAACATAAAGTTATATCGAACATTTTTAAACTTATTTTTTATTTTGTAATACATTAATCTATCATATATACTTAATTATGGTTGATTTGTTCCTCCAATATAGAAAATATACTTGATAGAACTATTAATTTTCACTTTATTTGTTGGTATTGAGACCACATTTTAACCCCACCCAAAAGAACGCATGATGTTTTTCAAAAGCAAAGTTATATTTTTTATTTCTATTACGGTCACTGGAATCTATTAGATACATTCATAACCCTTTTGAGCAGAACTTGTGAATTCAGTGATTAGTTTTAGAATACCATGGCAACGCAAAGAACACATGCCGAGAAAATCGATAAAATACGGGTAAAATTGTTGCTAGGCAACTAAACAAAACAGCATTAGTGACCATTCTGTAACAAATGCCCATTATTATTTGATATATACGATTCTACCAGATACACATGTTAGTTGTACTAAATTACGCTATATAAAGCTGAAATAAACGTTCGAATTGACAACAAATTCAATCTCACAGTCGCTAGCGCGAACGCATACACTTTAGTGATGTTCTTTGGTTGCTTGGCAACTTTATTTATAAGCCTATATCCGATCACAGAATTCATCAGAATATCTGCAATGGATAATAGTTGACGATAAATGGTAACAAATATAATTGTAAATACATTTTGAAGGTCTAATTTAACAACTCTCAGTTTTTCTTGACTGACCCTCGTATAAATGCATTAACATCGTGCTATAATAGAGAATGTAGTATCACATGCCTTTATTTGACTGGGTGCTTTATCAAGGTGTACTATTAGTCTCAGTTGTGTTGAGATTTCATTTGTTCACCAAAGGTCACCATTTTGGCATACTCCTTAGTCATGCGGGGTCTAAAACAATGTCATCAAATCAAATCATAGAACACCTAGCTTAGTCACTAGAGGTTACAATTTGGCATCCGCTTTAAAGTCTGGTCAAAGTAGCAGGTCGCAGTATTTGGCATAGTCTTTGGGGTCGTCCAAGGTCTACAACAATGCCAATAGGTCAAATAATAGTTCTAAAAACTATGTTTAGGCAGTATAGAGATCATTCAATTTGGCATTACCGTTAAGGTCTGTCATAGAAAGATATTGCATGGTCATTGTATGTCGCAGCTAGTATTTAGCAAAGGCTTTCGGTCATCCGAGGGGAAAACTATGTCACGTGGTCGAATTATGGAAAACCTTTGTTTGGTCACTAGAGATCACAACTTTGGCGTATCTTTATGAAACGTTAGGTCATTCGGCTTTTTGACAGCTGGGATTTGGCATTTAATTTGCTCGTTTATTCAACTATGTGTGGTCATTGTACCGTGTATTATTGTGTTATGTGAAACTTTATGTTTACTGTGCTTGACTGATGTAATAAACAAAACATTGTCTCCCTGTACTTTGCTCCAGTGTAGCTTTCCTAAATAATCACTTCCCTTATTTATGCACGTAATTAAAAGTTCACAGAGTGTCATTCGTTGCGGAGATTAGAATCAGAATGTCATAAGACTCATTCGATGCCGCCAGGAGGCGGCATCGAGTATGAAAGGGTGCAAGCAGATGTCCCAGGAGGATACAAGATTTGATTGGTTATAACGCTGTTGGACTCGCCCGTCAGGGGTAAAATAGGATGATAAATGTTCGGTAGGTACTAAAGTCCAAGTCCCAGGAGGATACAAGATTTGATTGGTTATAACGCTGTTGGACTCGCCCGTCAGGGGTAAAATAGGATGATAAATGTTCGGTAGGTACTAAAGTCCAAATCAGTTCGGAACGGGTGTTTATATAACGGCTACATATGTTGCAATTTGCGGGTCTTAGCAGGGGCTATTAAAAAGTAAAAAAAAACTATTTGCGCGGAGCGGCGATTTTCCTTTCGAACTTTTATGGAACATGTTAAATACTTTCATGTCTGTCAGATATTTTTTAGTTATGATTTTCGATTTTTTCCAGTTCTTAGGTTTTGTCTTAATCTAAATTTGATAAATGCAAGTGTTTTTTTAATTTCTATGTTTCTTTATTTATGTATGTCAGAATAGTTTGTTTTGCCAAAATTTAAACGGGTAAATATAGCTTGCCAACATTGAACTGACACTTCTTATTTACAAAATATTCATATGCGCTCCTATACTCCTGCCAAATGGAACTAGTTCTATGCATATTTTAAACTATGTTGAACGTATTAATTCGCAATAAATTTACTTATCAAGCTCACAAACCACGAAATAACAATGTCCTTTAGTGTCAGTTTCACGTTGTCAGGCTATACCACGTTATTGGAATACACTTTGTTATTTTATGAAACATGCTAAATGCCATCTGTGAAGCATTAATCAATATTATAATGGTGCTCATATTTCTAAAACATGTTATGTTCATTTGAATAAATATTTCAATAGAAAATAGAATGTTTTCATGTTTTCTATTCTTTCCTGGTGTTTCACTGCCTTCAAGTTTTTAACCAGGTTTTCCAAAGGAAAACTCTGGTTATTAGATTGCTGAATGTCGGCGGGCCTTAACAATTTCTTCTGTGCACAACTCCTCCTACATTTCTTCATAGATTTCAACCAAACTTTCAGAGAATGATTGTCATCATGTGACCTGGTGCATATTATCAGGGTTTTATGATTCAACCAATTTTGACGGAGTTATGGCCCTTGAAACAGAAAAAATTGGCCGCTTTCCTTATGTCGCACGGTACTCAAAGTACACGACATAGAGTCATGAAACCTTCACAGAAATGGTCAGGATGTTTTCTCTACACCTGGGGTTTCACTCCCCTTTCAGTTTAGTACATCCAGAGTTATTAGCCATTGAAATGGTGTAAAATAGCCATTTTTGACTTGTTTCACATGCTACTCAAAAAGTATTTGACCTAGGATCATGAAACCTTTATAGAAATGTTTGACAGCATGTACTCTAGTGCACCTGGGGTTTCACTCCCCTTTCAATTTAGTACAACCAGAGTTATTGCCCTTGAATTAGTGAAAAATACCCATTTTCAGCAATCTTAAGTTTTTGCAGCGTACACTCAACACATGAGAATAACTTCCCTTGTGCATCACACATCACGCCGGAATTTTAGTTTGTTTACAAGTTTCTACCAATACCTTTTACTAAATAAAAAGATTTACTTAAAAAGAACTAGCGGCATCTTTGATGCCCAGCATCAACATTTCACTTGTACATATTTGGAATTTGCATAACAAGCCCTTCTTATGAGCCTGTTTTCATCAAAATCAGAATTTGCTATGTTGACCAAATCTGAAGTACAAATAGAGATGTTTTCCAGGTGTTTTCTTGTTTTCTTAAAATATCGAGTTTGTACTTTCGACCTTCTAAGCCAGCGACATATGCTTGATGAAATCATCCATTGTTTGGGGATATGGATTGTTCGTTCTGTGTCTGGCTTTGCTATACATGTAGATATGTAACCGAAATTAAGGTCCTGTTTGAATATGGTTGATCATTGTGTATTATTGAGTGATACAGGATCATCTTGGTCCTATGGTGCAATCTTGGTAGAAATGATTTTGGATATAGGTAATTCGTTCTGTGTCTAACTCGCCGATTATTTATGATTTTTATCTGTCTCTGTGCTACAGTGCTTATAGAATTATGGTGGTTGACAAAGTACTAGTCATATTACTACCATACAACTATGTAATGAGAAATGTCACATGTCGACCGTTCTCGTCTTGTAACCAAAGATATTGACCAAAAGTATTATTGTTTGCAATGCGCTTTCTGTAGAACTAAGAGGAATATTCAATATACAAAACTGTGTTCTCAAAATTTAAATTCATACTAACATTTATCTGAGCTATGTACGTAGTGTAAAAACTAGGTTGTTAAGAAAAATAAAATAAAATAACTTAAATAAGCGAAATTACATTTCGCAATATAAATTTTAAACGAAAACAATATATGAAATATTATTTCAGATTTTGAAACACCAGACCATGTCCATTGTCACCCGAAGTGTGCTGTTGTATTTGAGAAACTGGCTACATGGAATACGGCTAAGGTATGTAGGGAATTTGACTTATACGTAATATCACAGATAACTGTATCATTAATAACGGATTTTTGTGTGTGTGTAAAATTTATTTAAATAATATAGAACAAATATTTTATAAATTTTACATTATTTTATACGTTCGTACCATAACAACGTATTCCTCACTTGTACCAAAAATGTATTTTACACACGGGAAAATGTTGATCTACTATATATTATAGACAAGGCGTAGTATAATTGAAATGTAGGGTTAACGCATGTTTTTTCGTGCTATTACATCTGCAGAGTCCCGAGGGACGGTTGGTGCCCAAGCCCGTCAGGCATAAAAACAACAATTTATTAGTATGTTTTCTCAAAATCATGACATTTTGGCGGGACATTTTGGGCGACGTCGGGAAAACAAACGCGACGTCGCTTAGCAAACGTTACATCACATACAAGTTTTTGTTATGAGAGTCGATTTCCGGTATCGGCAAATACCAAGAAAACAGTGACATTGGGGGTTTGTTTACGCTTATTATTTTACTATTATAGAAAATTGATTAGTAGTTACAACTAGAATGTGAATTACAGTTCATTTAACGCTGTAAATCGTTTATATTCGTCGGCTGGGTCTTGAAATGAGCATACTTAAAACTGAACACCAACAGCGCGTATGCGCGAGAATCTTTACAATAACGTACCTTTTTTCCCCGTTAAAGTATGAGAAAAATCACCGTTTGTATGCTATAATGTAATACAACAGATGCTTGTTATTGCCATGTGGTTTCAAAAATAACCTGGTACCATGCATTTGTTCTCAGGACTCTTACAATAATGCAAATATCATCATAAGCAAATAAAATACGTGGTTATTCTGACTAGAATAATACGAGACATCAACTAATAAAAATGAATATGTGCTTCCGTTGTTTGAGAAAATGGCGACCGAGATACATTTGAATGTTCGAGAAGGGAGCTAAAAACAAACTCGACGAAATCGTGTGCTTGTGTGCGAACCCTGCATAAAGAAGTCTGCACAGTAATTCTATTGACCAATGCTGTCAGAGTCGCCAATGGAACAGAAAATACGATTTTCTGTGCATATAATAAGGCATTTTTAAAGAAAACTTTCTAAAATATTTATGTTTAAAAAATGTGTCTCTGAATGAAAGATTCATTGAGTGTTTGTGAAATAAATATATAAATATTCTGTTCTGTTCTGCCATGCCCTGTTTCCATTTGTCACCTACTAGTATATCATAATTTGCATACTATACTCGCAGACAGTTTGTGAAAGGCGACGAGGACATTTATATGTTCCAACGGATGGTACTGATGACCGCACATTACGGAATTACATCACAGCTACAATAGGTATATATAATATGTCTGTAATCATATTCATGTTATGTCTCATGTTTTCGTATAATATTCATAATACAAATTAAGTTTGCTTATCATAGTGTCAACCCTATTGGAAGGACCAGTCAATATTGAGTAATAATGCACTTATCTTTCATATGTACAGTACGAACCTACCGAAGCGCATGCCGTATCATAGCTATATGTTATATAAACAGGGTAAAGTTTGTTTATTATACTGTCACCCTTATTGAAAGGGCCAGTGAATTCTGACTAATGAGAAAATTATCTTGGAGTCTGGGCCAGTGAATTCAGACTAATGCGACAATTATCCTGGAGTCTGGGTCAATTCATGATTTTATGTCATCGGTGGAAGGGTTTTCATTGTTTCCCAAATTACCCATACCTTCTAAATCGTCAGGTTTTTTGCCAAATCAAGAACAGAGTTGAGAAAATACTTCAAATATTGATTTAAAGATGCATAAATAACACATATGCCAACTTTCCTAACAGTAGGAATGAGAACACTAAAACAATTTATGGTAAAGTGGCTCAAATATATACTAGTATAAAGGTAAAATATAAACACTTTTCAGATTTTAAGAAAATTATACCCACCAACTTTGATAGTCAATTGTCATAAATTAAGTACTCTTACTTTGTATATTTGTAAATATTTATATTCCCCAACTATATGGCACATTCTTAGCAAAAGACATGCTATATATGTGGTAAAAATATTCCTAGATGGTTAAGAATTCTACCCCCTATTTTTTGCCTTTATTTGGCGATAAATATGATGAACAACATTAAATCACCACAATGGTCTACCAAAAGCACCTAACATGACAAGAACAACATACATTCTATTGTAAAAATGACATATTCCCATAATAAATGTCATAGCCAATGTCCCAGAGGCTGTAATCGGAACAAAGGTGATGTTCACTTATTTGTCGGCCATCTTGGACGCCATCGTGGATTTCTCAAAACGCCACCATGAGAATTGTTAAAATTTCCCTTGTCGTGAAGCATAAACATTTAGAAACATTTTAAGGTGTGACTCAGTTTGTTGAAATGAAGGGTAGGGTAACCCCCAAAATAGAGGCCTAACCCGGCATTTGTCACTCTACCAATACTATAGTATAGTTGAGAATGTAATTGTGCACTTTCAGATACGATTCACCATCCAGCATTTTGGATTGGAGGACAGCTGATGACGGACGATACAGTACAATGGTCACATAGTATCATCACCAGCGCCAACAGGTATAGAAGTATGTTATGACTTGGTCCCACTGAGATGTTTTCGCCTCGGTGATGTACTTATTGCATTAATTCATTTGAAATTAAGACACACCCAATCGATTATCATTGGATCTAGCGACACCTATTCGACAGCCATGATATAATAAACAATACTGATAGTCACACTTTTATCGCGAAAATTTCTTTTTGTCTTGTTAACAGTTGGGTGTTCCGGAAGCCTACAGCAACGAATGAAATATTATGCATAGCGCTAGATCCCGGGGAACAATACCACTGGACAGCTTATAATTGTAGCAGTAAAAGTTACTTTGTATGTGAAGAAACGTGAGTAAATTTATTCCTTTATGATAATTAGTAACACACTTCCAGATCTGAGTGCACTAAATTGGGACGCCCATCTAAAAATGGTAACACACTTCCAGATCTGAGTGCACTAAATTGGGACGCCCATCTAAAAATGGTAACACACTTCCAGATCTGAGTGCACTAAATTGGGACGCCCATCTAAAAATGGTAACACACTTCCAGATCTGAGTGCACTAAATTGGGACGTCCATCTAAAAATAGTAACACACTTCCATATCTAAGTGCACTAAATTGGGACGTCCATCTTAAAATAGTAACACACTTCCAGATCTGAGTGCACTAAAGTAGGACGTCCATCTAAAAATAGTAACACACTTCCAGATCTGAGTGCACTAAATTAGGACGTCCCTCTAAATATAGTAACACACTTCCAGATCTGAGTGCACTAAATCGGGACGTCCCTCTTAATATAGTAACATACTTCCTGATCTGAGTGCACTATATTAGGACGCCCCTTAATATAGTAACACACTTCCAGATCTGAGTGCACTAAATTGGGACGTCCATCTAAAAATAGTAACACACTTCCAGATCTGAGTGCACTAAATTGGGTCGTCCATCTAAAAATGGTAACACACTTCCAGATCTGAGTGCACTTAATTGGGACGCCCATCTAAAATGGTAACACACTTCCAGATCTGAGTGCACTAAATTGGGACGTCCATCTAAAAATAGTAACACACTTCCATATCTGAGTGCACTAAATTGGGACGTCCATCTTAAAATAGTAACACACTTCCAGATCTGAGTGCACTAAAGTAGGACGTCCATCTAAAAATAGTAACACACTTCCAGATCTGAGTGCACTAAATTAGGACGTCCCTCTAAATATAGTAACACACTTCCAGATCTGAGTGCACTAAATCGGGACGTCCCTCTTAATATAGTAACATACTTCCTGATCTGAGTGCACTATATTAGGACGCCCCTTAATATAGTAACACACTTCCAGATCTGAGTGCACTAAATTGGGACGTCCATCTAAAAATAGTAACACACTTCCAGATCTGAGTGCACTAAATTGGGTCGTCCATCTAAAAATAGTAACACACTTTCAGATCTAAGTGTGCTAAATTGGGACGTCCATCTAAATATAGTAACATACTTCCAGTTCTGAGTGTACTAAATTGGGACGTCCATCTAAATATAGTAACACACTTCCAGATCTGAGTATACTAAATTGGGACGTCCATCTAAATATGGTAACATACTTCCAGATCTAAGTGTACTAAATTGGGACGTCCATCTAAATATGGTAACATACTTCCAGATCTAAGTGTACTAAATTGGGACGTCCCTCTAAATATTGTAACATACTTCCAGATCTGAGTGCACTAAATTGGGACGTCAATCTAAATATGGTAACAAACTTCCAGATCTAAGTGTACTAAATTGGGACGTCCATCTAAATATAGTAACATACTTCCAGTTCTGAGTGTACTAAATTGGGACGTCCATCTAAATATAGTAACACACTTCCAGTTCTGGGTTTACTAAATTTGGACGTCCATCTAAATATAGTAACATACTTCCAGATCTCAGTGCACTAAATTGGGACGTCTATCTAAATATAGTAACACACTTCCAATTCTGGGTTTACTAAATTGGGACGTCCATCTAAATACAGTAACACACTTTCAGATCTGAGTGCACAATTGGTAAGACCTACTGGGAAGACAATTTAGATATAGTAACACTTATAGAATCGCTAAATGGTGGACTGGATTGATGGAAAATGTAAACCAACTACATTTTCTTGCACGTAATTTGTAGTAGAATATACTTTTATAGGATCATATTCACCGTTGCTACCGTTTTCGTTGCAGGACTCCCTACATACCAGATTTGGTAGGATAAATCCAACTTTTATTGACATTAGCAGAACAAGAAAAACAACACAAAAAGTGATGCGTTAAATGATTGATATTATGTTATACTGTATAACTTGTTTTTAATCCTTCTTAGTAGACTGTATGGTTGGATTTGTATGGTAAAATGTATCTTCAAAATGTAAATTTAAATAAAAATTGATGAAGATGTGATATATGATACTTATTTATCTGTTCTTATTAGGTTCTTTCAAGCTGTGATATGGTTAAATTTACCAGCGTTTAGTACAATAACATAAATAGATATCCTGCTGTTGCATATCTTCTCGATCTATGTATTAATTTAATTACCAAAGGCTCGCCTAATAACATTCCGGGAACTCGTTTAATATAAATTGATATCAATTGACAACTCGTGATAGATCCTCTATTTCTTCAATATCTTTCACAATACGCTCAGCTTGGAAGATCTCTTTACTTTATTAAAAAAAAACAAAAAAACATATACTAATCGCAAATCATCATTGGCAACTAAACAAACTCAGAATATAGTGATGGTGTTTTCCGGGTTCTCTATATGTCTGCTGTTGGTCACTCCTTCGCGTCTTTATTTTATACAACATGTGGTTGATTTAACTCCGTTAACTTTAAGCTGACCTGGTCATTTCCGCCACACATTAAGTTTTGAAAATCGTTTAATTTGTTTGATCACACAAGCTGATACTATACATATACTATAAAAAGGTATGAGGAAATCGGGACAAGGGAAGGTAGCACTCAACCTCACCAGCCGAGCACAGAAGTCAGCAACGTCACAAAACAACTAGACTGAGCATTGCCTACATAAAAGCCAAAGAAACAATCAAAATCCCTGCCGAAAATAAACTCCGCAGGATGACCCAATTTTACAAAGAAATTATAGAATAGCTGTCATGCATGAGACCAAATGAAACGCAGCCAAGACCCGACCAAAAAGGTATGAGGACATCCGACAGGGAATGTAGCACGCAACATAACCGGCCGAGCACAGAAATCAGAAACAACACAACACAACTGCACTGAGCAATGCCCACACACAAGTCATAGAAACAATTAAAAAATAAAGTCCAAATTCCCACCGAAAATATGCAGGATGACCCAATTTCACAAAAAACTTATAGAATAGCGGTTATTGCATGAGACCGAATGAAACACAGTTCACCAAGGCCCCGCTGCAGGACGACCCAGTTTCACATTTAAAAAAAATTACTTTAAACTCGTGGCATCAACATCATAAATGATCATTATTGATATATCTAAATATATTTACTGGTACATGTACAGTCCAGTTAGGCCGAAGGGTAATTTACAATGACACAGTGGAACAATCCACTATTACGGTGTAAAATAAGTTTAAATGCTTATACTGTACAAACAGTTCTATACCAAATTTAACTCTACTTATTTTAGCAATGGTCTTAAAATTTGGGTACACATAAACGATGAAGTCACTGTCAATTTATCCTAACTGGACTTTATATACAAACAAGTCTAGAAATTAACATATGCTATCCAATAACATTAAATAATTATCATTATTCATCTTGTGTCGTTAGATCATATTAATTGTATTGTCGATTCAAAGATGTCTATCAAAACCGCCAGAATGTTTCATTCCTGAATAGCTAAATGCTGTAGGCTTAGTATAACCACTACGCTATAGGACCATTATGGTGGTGATTCAGGCATTCAAGCTTGTTTTGCTGTAATCCGTCGTGATTAATACCACATAGGGTTTGGTACGACTGTATTTAGTTGATGTAAGTACACCTTACAGCCTAACTGGTAAGTATGGTCTGGGATGCCTATACATGTACCTTGTAGTGTATAGAATCCCCTTTTGGGAAAGGATGATGTGTTTGTGTTTGTCCCCAAGGGTTAGGGGATATTGCACTATGCAGTTTTGCTACTATTGCTTTTTTACAGTATGTATAATAAGAAATGATTTGAAACATATGTTTATGGCATACTTGCACGTCTCAAGATAAAACAATAAAGTTTAATTGCCATATTGAAATTTCCATTGAATTTGCTGATTTGTGGAATTAATATTAATCATAAAATTATATTATTCAAACTGCTAATGTTAAATGGTATGTTCACTTAGTCTATCGTAGTCTGCAACAAAATACACTGACGAAATACTTCATAATTTTGAAAGGAAAATTACCAGTATGTGTTGTTTCGAGTATATTTCCAAACTTTCAAGTTGAAATACAACTTTTTGGTAATTACAGATATGTGCTGAAATGGGTCAATATGGTATATTCAGACCCCAGTTTGTAACCCATCCAAAGAAAAATGTTTAAAATGTTATAAATGGGATGTTGTCATAGTAAAACTGGCATTATCTTGACCGCTCAATATCACGCCCTGTTCTTCCAGGCTGATAAATAACGTATTCATGTATATTGTTTTGTACATTACGTATATTTGTGCATAAACTGCGTAAATTATTTTCCAGGAAATAGTGTTCAGTCACAAAATTTTATTTTATTTTCTATTTCTCTTAAATTATGTGTCTTCTAATGAAATCAAGTACACTAAATATACCTGCTATCCCATTTACAAAATATGCAATGTACACTTGGAGCCACTTATAACTGTGCACTTAGACAAATCCCACTATCTCAGTACTTAGTGGGTATATCTTATTGAAATTTGCACTATATGTAGTTATAAGATGAGTGATCATGGTTTAAAATATTTCATTTCATAATACACAATATTAAAGAAACGCTACCAATTAATTACAGGATGCATAAAATTGCGAATTCACGAAATCTGCTCCGGATTAAAACGCGCAGTTTAGCAATCAGCCAAGAACGTGTCCTCTTAGGCATTTAGGCTAGAGAACTTTGCCGTATTAGGCGTCACATGTGAATGACAATCCCCATGATAGTTTATCGATGAATAACTAACCGCTCGAATTCATTTTATGTTAAAAGCCGACACGTCATTGCAGAAAAATGATGTTGACAAATTGTAACAATGAAAGTACAGCTGCATGAACAGATGGAAAACGGCTCCAAAAACATGAAGGCCGGGGTTCCATAATGGCACAACACATAAGTTTACCTACCTATCGGAATGCCAATCAAATTTATTTCAAACCGAAATATTGTAAAACATTGTGACGCCAGTTTTGATAAACACGACGTCATGGCGTCAATTAATTTACGCACCTCCTGTTGTGTTTTTTGGTGTTTATGAGTTAGGAATTTAATGAAAATGACAATGTGTAGTTTTATTTCCCACTGTTTCACCATTTTCTCGTGCAATTCGTAAAATTGTTATTATTTTAAAAGTACAACGGGCGATGTTCACTGAACTGCGCAATTTGAATATTGGATTACGTTGTGTGTCGACTATCAACAAAATATACAAAATTTCGTTACAAAATATTCACGTACAAAAAAGTTATTAGGAATTAAAAACTGCACAGTTATAAGTTTCTCTAAGTGTAGATCTACAACATAACTCATTTTCTTGCAACAAAATATCAAATATTCAAGTACTTCGAATGTTGTAGTTTGACCTTGAAATGGCATTGGCTTTGTCCTTGAGTGGTTGGTTACAAGTTCATTTAGAGTACATTTTATAACATTGCTACAGTAATGCTTTTACAAATAATCAATAATGCTACTAGAATGAAAACTTTGAACCATACAAATGTATTTGAAACTTAGAATTTTAAATACAGAAGCTTTTATCTAAATAGGCCATCTCGGCTAACATGTTATTGTATAATAATGTCATTTTTTATACTTGAATCACAAATTGAATTAATTATTACAGAATATTTGCTTACAAGGTATTTTATCGCTTTAAATACCAACTTGAATACAAAACATTTGCTAAAACAAGGAAAGTAGAAAGAAATATTTCTTTTCCCGCTAATTTTCATAATTTGACACTGGAGTGACCTTGAACTTGTGGTCAGATTCAAGTTCATTTAGAAAAAACACTTATTTATATATATACCATTAGAATGACAACTTTATATTAGAAAACTTATAATTTTAAATTATGGATGCAGTTACCTAAGAATACCTTCTCAGTCAACGTGTACATGCATAATAATGTCAGATTTAATATTTTGAATTATTACCTGAACTAATAATTAACCAATATATTTTTACAAACTATAATATCACATTAAAAACCAATTTGAATGCAAACCATTTGCTAAAACAAGAAAGTTAAAGAGGAATTATCCATTTTCATGCTATTTTTCATAATTTGACCTTGAAGTGACCTTGACCTTGTGGTTGGATTCAAGTTCATTTAAACTAAATTATAAATTAGATACAAGCAATGTTGATACAAACACTTATTCATATATGTACCATTAGAATGACAACTTTTTATTAGAAAACTTAGAATTTTAAATTACGGCTGCAGTTACCTAAGAATACCTTCTCTGTCAACGTGTACATGCATAATAATTTTAGATTTAGAATTTTGAATTGAAAACTGAACTAATAATTAACGAATATATGTTTACAAACTATTTTATCACATTTAATGCCCACTTGAATACAAAACATTTCCTAAAACAAGAAAGTTAGAGAGGAAATATCTATTTTCCACCAACTTTTGAAGATTTGACCTTGAAATGGCATTGACCTTGACCTTTTAGTGGTCAGTTCAGCATGTCCAGTTAATGTACATCAAATGAAAAATATCCAGGCTAATACCTGTCAGTTAATACATAAATAAAAACATCACATTACATAATATACTATCATGTGTATTCATAAATTATGGCGGCCTTCTTGGACGCCATCTTGGATTACGCAAAATGTTATATCGTCCCATGAAAGGCTCTCACCTTTTTGAATCAGCAGACCTTCCCTAACATTTTGGTATATGACATCTCTTGTTGCCTTTCATGGCAGACCCACTTGAATTTTTAGCCAAATTGTCACCAGACCATTAGAGTTTTACTCATATACGTGTATTTATGATGGTAGAATTTAATCCTGAGAAACCTGCAAAAATCGACCGGGTTGAATGTTTGTTTACGCGGTAGCGACACTTGACATCATGTTTACATGCTCTTCAGTTAACACATGCCTTTTTGTATGCTGTTTTGTAATTGTTTTCCCGGAGTAAATTATTTGCATTCTATTGTATATGCGTATTTTCTAAATGGCAGCGTTGTTCAACTCTCTGGTGATTGATTTCTCCAGCACTTATGTAATACAGTTACGAGTTAAAAGCGTTTGTATTAGTTGAAACTGTTTGACAACCCGATCACTTTTAGGAGTTTCTATTATACGGATGGATACATTATGATTATTAAAATGATTTTGTTTATTAACTAAATATAATAGAAAACGAGGATTAAATGAATATAAAAGTATAGGTTATAGATCATATATTAGAATTCTAAACAAATTAATTGCAGCGGATCGAAGAAGGGTAAACTATAATGATACGTCGAGTGTATTTATTAGGAATCATTTGTAGCATTTGCTTTGCGAACGACTACAGCAGATATGGAAGAGTTCAAGGACTTGACGGGAAGATGTGCGTTAACATACAGTTCACACAATCCGACTACACACCAATAAAATGTGCAGTTTTATGCAAATTAGATAGCAACTGTATACTGTTTTTCTTCATCCCGGGAACGAACGCGTGTATGGGGTGCTCAGCAACTACAGAATTTCAGACACCGGTAGTTGCAAACGACGCATTGGCTTATGGTACGTACTAGTATTTCATATCATGAACTATACTTACAGGTATAGAATTATTTTAATTAATTATTTTAGGCCAATTCTAAAACTGATGTAAACTTCTTGTACCCTCCAAAAGCTCGTCCACACTTTTCAAATTATATGATTTACTTCGATTGATTAATTGATTAACACCTAAATGTAAAAATCACAGGAAATTATATCAAAAACTACAGTTTTTACTTTCTATATTTGGAATCAGCAAAATTGTCCTAATAAACAGATTTACTAAATAATAATTATGCCCATTGCAAAAATTAAGGAATAAGTGGTCCCAAAATTAGAAAATCCCTGTCTTTTGATTGGACAAAGAACTAGGGTGAACTATAAACAAATTAAAAAAATGTTTATAATTCTAACATGTATAGACACACCATGTTTTTGAGCCGTGACTAATTTATGCAGGAAGGTTTATTTGCCCTCAAATGATATATATAGGGTATGTATTAAGGCTTAAGCAATATATATATTTATTTATTTCTGTCTCATCAATATAAACATGATACATTACATATAAAACATTAACTCACAGTTAAAACATGAACATTGTCATTCTATATAGAATTATAAGAGACATTGTGTATAAACAGTAACACACATATCAATGAATACCAATAACTTTACACAAAAGTATATATTGCACACTTAGTAAAAGTCAATCTGAAACATCATTGTTAATCGATGAATTAAAATATGCAATAAAATTAATTTTATCTTAAAAACTGAGAAAAGTAGAAGAGCACTATAGCGCCTAATTAAAAAATGAGTGACAAAAATCATAAACACGAAGATCAAATCATCGCGAGCTGGATTAACAAAAATGTTTGAGACGATATAAAATACCATACATAACAATAAATTAATGAGCCTAATTTATAAGAAATAAAATCATTTACATGTTAAAAACATCCGTCTTTGTAAAATTTGATAGCAGCTTTTGGCACAGATGCTTATCATTTCTGGATTGGAAAATGTCACAAACATGTTATTGCACCTAGTAGCTTGTATATATAACTGCGCTCGTATATCACAATATGCAGGACAATTAGATAATGTATGATATTCTGTTTCGACAGTATCACAAAAAGGACATACTCGTTCATCAATCTCCAACGTTCATAATGACCGGTTTCAATTCTAAGAGGAGCTACTCCAAAACGAAATTTACTAAAAGCTGACCTATGTCTAGGTGGCATAATAAGTTTACAATACGGATCAGTTGCAAAATTTGATTTAACTAATTTATACAAACGAAGTTTATTTCCTTCTCTACTGGATGGCCCAATATCACTATTAATTCTATTGTCCCTGGTAAGGGTTGCTCAATATTCACAAATCTATTCATGTAAATATCACATAACATTTTTTGGATTCTGTAAAACCAATTCCTACATGAGTTGTTCGACTTCGAGCAAACCCAGAGTGATATACGCTTACTGACCCTTCTAACATCTATAGAGGACAGTCGAACCCAATTAAGCAGCACTGCTTTCCATTGTCTTACCACAGAGGGGTTCCAACCCATATCGCCTGCTGTCCCATAATGAGGTGTGAATTTACCAACCCCCAGAAAAACCGCTGATAGCATATATACACGACTCTGACTTGGAACCCAATAATGGTGCACTATAACTTATAACATGCCAGACAACAGAGTCATATAACTTAGAAAAAACATATATTTATAGTTTATCCTACTTCTTTGTCCAATCAAAAGCCAGCGATTTTCAAATTTAGGGAACACTTACTCATTTATTTTTGCAATGGGCGTATTAATTATTTAGTAAATCTGTTTATTAGGACAATTTTGCTGATTCCAAATATGGAAAACTAGACCCGCATACCCTCCTAATTTTACTGTTATTCCATCAGCAATAAAACAAGAAATTTTGTGCAATTTCACTCTCATTATTCCATAGATGGACATGCTATTGTTTGCATACAAAAGGTCACTAAAAGTTGGCGGGTAAACTATAAGCATATTAGAATTATAAAAATTAGTACTGCGGTCGCTATCGCTCCCTTGCACTCATTTGTTTATAAATCTAATATATGATCTATAACCTATACATATATGGTCTTAACACAACTACTTACAAAACAACAAACACCTATTGCATTGGCAAGATGTACGCTATTTATTTGCGACGTGATAAGGTGGACATTTAACATTAATATCCATGTGATGTTTTACAACACATTGTTTCACACATATACCTATGATTACCTTTATTACATATTGCTCTGTTTTAAATCAGTTATTTGTATCTGACTGTCTCCAGTCCCAATATCATGCTCAAGCAGAGGCTGCTTCGCAGACAATGCTATATTCCGAATACAGAATGCTGGACGTACACGAAAAACCCCCACTTTTGTGGAGGAAACGTGGAAACCGTGACGGACAAAGGTTTTAATTCTGCCCTCCAGACCATTCCCAGAATACTGCACCACGGTACTAGTGCAGAAGCATGTTTCTTTTTCACGGACATATAAGACTATATATATAAATTTGAATAGCATAAAATCGATGTGACACGTACGGCGTCTTGCGTAGAACTGATTTTCGCCCAAACCTATTCTGAATACCCGCGAAAAATACCCGTGCACAAAACGCTCCAATGATTTTGTACATCGCAATGTTAAGACATATGTTCTCCGCTATACTAACGTAACGCGGAGAACTTCAAGTCTTAACACAACTACTTACAAAACAACAATTTTGCTAATATACATTCTCTAGCACGCGTGTAACTCAACTTTTTGTTTGATTTCAGTAAAAAACATCTAGAACCTGACCTACACGCGAGTTTAAACAAATATGAATCAGTTCCCAGTATCAAACCTGAGTAATTCAAATATCTTTGTAACATACTAATGGGACATGCAATCGTAAAACCTTTTGCAATCAAAACTTGTCTGCCCGACCTATACACATCTGTTTTACTCTTTCTTATATATAATACCATATGTTCTGATTTAAATTCAACATCGTTACATTTCAGATCACTAAGCTCATTGTATCTCAAAAACCCCGCATACCCGACCAGTATCATGGCCAGATCTCTCAGATGAATAACGTCTTTCGAAATTGAGTATTTTCCACAAAGTTGAACTAATTGTTCAGTGTTAATTACATCCTTCTTTTTCACCGGTTTTGAGTTTGTTCGTTTGCTGCACTCCAACATTTTTGAAACAATGTTTGATTTTGTTGGATCGACAAGTTCATTTATCTCATGTATCCATTTGATAGCGTAAAACGCGGAAGAAATAACATTGTCAGACTTTTTCTTGTCGATCAAATCAGACAAATACATAGCTACATGTATTGGCTGAGCGGGTCTAGATTTGAATCCTTTAATTTTGCAAAAGTTCTCGAAAAAACGTATTTGTCCCGAGTACTTCGTTACAGTACTCGAGGCTCTTGCTGATAGTAAATTATTTGCCATGCTGGTTACCACGGAATCGACATCGCTTATCCTGACGTCTGCCTCTTCAAATTTTCTCTTTAAGGTTTGTCTTAAACCAGAACCTGCAAAATAGTTTGTATATGTGATATGCGTCATATAGGTAACCATATCTTAAATCAATTTTACTCTACTATCTGCTCGAACGAACATCTCAGTGCCAGCATTCTGAAAGAAATTGGTTCATTAAAAATCCGACTGTTGCTTTTCCCTTTTGAAATGGCACATGTGAATGGCAATATATAAACATCTTTAATAAATGATGTTATTTTATTCGTGTTTAAAATGATTGGCCAATAGGCAGCAGAAAACCATTCCGGTATAACAATTGTAGAGTTCGATTTCTCGCTTTCAATTTTCCTAAAACAACTTGTTATCAAATCTGGAGGAGGTACAACCCAATTGTTTTCACCTCGCCAATTATGACTAAGACTATCGACCGCCTCCGTGCCTGGCACCCACCATTTAGAGTTAAACCTCACACATTTGTTATTGTAATGGGTCGCAAATCTGTCTACTGTGTGAGGTCCCCATTTATTGTCTAAATATTTAAAAACTGTGTCCGTTACAAACCAATCGTCTGCGTCATAACACCTACTCAAATAATCTGCTGTTTCGTTTTCCTCTCTTGGAATCCATTCTGCAATAAAGCTTATGTTATTTTTGATACATACGTCATTTATATGCATGGCAATACTATGCAACTCGACAACTCGACTACCTCCTTGCAATATATGTTTGACGTTCATATTATCTGAAAATATTTTTATGTGAGAGTTTTTCAATAACTCCACATTACTCAATAGTACTCTACGGACAGTTTCAATTTCACGCCAAGTAGAACTTTTACCTGCTTCCTCGTCCGTCCAGGAACCATATACAGCACCCTCAATACACTTACTCATACTTTGAGACTGTCTGATTTCTCTCAGTGATCTACTCACTTCTGGCTGTGACTTACTACTATCTGCTGATTCACCACTGACCGGTGAAAACTTGTCTAAACACAATCTCCCTTCTGGGAGCATATGGTATCGCTTGCTCGCTTCCGGGAGCATACATTTACGATTGCTCTCTTCCTGAAACACAGACCTGTGATAACTCACTTCCGGGAGCATATCACTAAGCATTCTCACTTCCGAAGGCACATCAGTGCGTTTGCTCACTTCCAAGAGCATATCATTACACTTGCTCACTTCCTGGAGCATACCAATATGTTTGCTCGCTTCCGGGAGCATACCAATATGTTTGCTCGCTTCCGGGAGCATACTACTCTGCTTGATCTCCTCTGGGATCATAACACTACTTTTGATCACTTCCGGGAGCATGCCACCGTGATTTCTCACGTCAAGCAATCCTAAAGTATTGTTGCTCACTTCCGGGATCATACCAGAATTTTCCACTCTAAGAAAACTACGTTCTTCTGTCACTACTTGTTGTGTCTCGTTACAACAGCTCACTTCCGGGAGCAACTCGCTAGCCATGCTACCGTTAGATTTCTCATTGACTACATTATGTTCTACATTCTGTATATATCCACCGTATGCATATGCACTAGCATCTGAAAACATGTACACATTAACATATTCCATTTGTTTAAATGGTCTCCCTACTGAATTTAAACTTCTGGCATTTTTGCGCCAAAACTTCAATTCTATAACTGCCTGTTGCGTTACTTGAATTGGCGAATTCCAACTAGCTCTTGCTAAAATACAACCATATAAATATCTTGTTCTGAGGCTCACCATTTTCCCCAACACATTGTGTAATGAAATAATCTGTCCTACAACCGCAGCCAATATCTTGACTGGAATTACACACATACTATTCCTGTTAATTTGAAAAATAACTGAATCTATCGAAGCTTCTAGTTTACTTATGCGTTTTTCGGTCACAGACAAAACATTTAGTTCGAAATCTAACTTGTGCCCTAACCAGCACGACACCTTTGTAGGTAACCAGTTACATTTAGCTTCTGCTAACAAAAACCCAAACTTCAACAATGATGCCTTTACGTAATGACTTATTTCTAAAGCTTCCATGTATTGACTGTGGCCTCCTATGCCGTCATCTAAAAACATAATTACTCTATGGCCTAAACTTCTCCAATATTTGATAAGCACACGTAATGTTTTGGTAAAGATATGACCAGCCGTAGCTATTCCAAAAGGCAAAGCATTAAAAACATAGTATGTTTCTTTTCCATCGTTCTGCCAAAAGAATCCCAAATAGCCCTTATGTTTGTCACAAATTTCTATATGATGATATGCCGCTTTCAAATCAAACGTAAATGTATAACTTGACATATCGAACATTTGTTCTGCGACTTTAATGTCATCAAATTTTATTTTAAATTTATGCAGATATGGATTAATATGTCTGCAATCTAATACTAATCTGGGTTTTCCTTCATTGTTATAAGCTACCGTTAATGGGTTTATTACCCAAGGCTTTTCGTTAACTTCTGAAATAACGCCCTTTTGCAAAAGTGAATCGATTTCACCTTGAACAAAACCAGGGTTTTCCCTTGATGATCTATTATTTCTAAGTTGAACATTTGGAGGTGTATTTTTAAATGGTAATTTATAACCTTCCTCAATCACATTTAATATGTACGCATTAGTCGACACTTCATTCCATTTGGATATGTGTCGCTTTAACCTACCTACCGGGGACGAGTTCATATTTGACATATTACATTCTATACTACTTTTCTCACTAACTTCGTAATTTGGGCCTATTTTAGGCATACCCCCAGTTTCCGTTCTGCACAACGAATCTACGTCCGTGCTACATGATTCTACATTTGTACTTTGACCTTTAACATTACCTTTGTTTTGATCATATGTATCAATCTCACCCCTCACAAGCATGCCCGTAACTGCTATTTCAGCAGTACATGTACCATAATTTCCACTTTTACATGTGTTACATTCTTTACATTTACAAGACATATTTGTAATTGTTCTACTTAACTTATTGTTACTGCTTGTGCTGGTTTGGGTACATTCCATTCTCCAATGGCCTGGTCTACCACAATTGAAACATAAGCCAGGACGTCTGTTTCCATTTGGCGCACGTTGAGTTGTACCTGACGTCGATGGACTATCTACCACCTGGCGCTGTCTTCGGTATGGTGTTGATCTACCGCGCCGACTCTTGACCCTATCAGATTTAGCCTTTCTTACAGCTCTCGCCTCGGCTTTGTATATTCGTTTTTCATCTTCACTATCGCTTGCTATAGGGTTACTTTCGTATTCAGCTACAAACCGCCACCCCAGTTCTGATTTGTCTGCTAGCTGCACGAGCTTTTGGCGTCTTTTTACCATATCCAATGCTAAAAGGAAACATATTTCATGTTAAATTCAACTTGCATACGCATATAATATCCACAGCAGACTCAAATACCTTGCCTGATACACTGTGGCCACCTATACACTATTGCAATATATTACATTCCATCAGCATCTAATACATGTATGTACGCAACCTATTGTACGTACTAGGTCTTTAAGCATAAACAAGCGCTTTATATACAAATACATTTGATATAACCATACAGGATGGTTTGTCATAATGTAACTTAGACATGTTGTCATTCGATTAATTTAAAACATGCATTTTATGTAAGCTCGATTATATAACAGTTTCCATAATTCTAAATGCGTTTACTCTGTCACGACTTACAGGCGTATATTACGTCTGTTTGTTAAACAATGTCATGTTAAACTTAGGCATATGTCTAATAAAAGTATTGCATTTACCCGACTAAACATTTTCCTTTCTAGTCCTTTAATTTATAATGCTTTGTAATATTAAGATATACACTATATCTTTGTAATTTATACACATGTTTATATAACGTTCCATACCCATGTGTTACATTTATTTCATTGATCGGTTTATACACCTACAACGCTATCCGCTTTACTATATCCGTCGTATCGGAGATTAAATTTAACGCTTTATTTTGTAAACTTGATTTATCAATACACATTAATTGTATTCGTGTTATGAATGCCTTGATGCCATTTATTTTCATAACTGACTTATGCACAATCTCTGTATTTCGAGAGAAAAGTTACAGGTTTTAACGAAACACAATAATTATGACTGTCCTCTTATTATAAATTCAACTGTATATTACCAAATTGCACATTTTTATACAATTATACATAATATTATGTTTATTTATTTTACCTTCAATAACATTTTCCTTAGCTTGGTCAATGCTCTGTGCCGAAATATTCGAACAGGCCTGTTCGAGTTTTACGGAAACTTTTGAATTATGCCTATATTGCTCCTCGTTGCTTTTGCGTTTGAACTTCGGGGCCTCCATGGCATTAAATGAATTAGTAACGTTATGTGGTGCACTTATCTTATTTATCATTTCTCCTATGTCCTTCAATAATTCGTTGTTGTTTGACTGTACCGCTTCCCTAATCCTGTCGTCCACCATGCTTTCGTCCATTATGTATGTCGCATAAAATCGATGTGACACGTACGGCGTCTTGCGTAGAACTGATTTTCGCCCAAACCTATTCTGAATACCCGCGAAAAATACCCGTGCACAAAACGCTCCAATGATTTTGTGCATCGCAATGTTAAGACATATGTTCTCCGCTATACTAACGTAACGCGGAGAACTTCAAATATATGTGATCAATGACAGTAACCAATCCATGGCCGAAAGAGATTTTAACCAGGTAAACTATAACGGATAAACTATAAGCCGGTTATAGATCACATATTAGAATTATAAACAAATTAGTACTGCGGTCGCTATCGCTCCCTTGCACTAATTTGTTTATAAGTATAGGTTATAGATCATATATTAGATTTATAAACAAATAAGTGTAAGGGAGCGCTAGCGACCGCAGTACTAATTGTTTATAATTCTAATATGTGATCTATAACCGGCTTATAGTTTACCCGCCTACTTTCAGTGACCCTTTGTATGCAAACAATAGCATGTCGACTTATGGGATTATGACACAAAACTGCTTTTATGATTGCTGATAGAATAACAGTAAAATGATGAGGGTAGGCGTGTCTAGTTTTCCATATTTGGAATCAGCAAAATTGTCCTAATAAACAGATTTACTAAATAGTTATTATGCCCATTGCAAAAATAAATGAATAAGTGGTCCCAAAATTTGAAAATCCCTGGCTTTTGATTGGACAAAGGAGTAGGGTAAACTATGAATCTTATATATGATCTATAACCTATACATTTATTATATATGTGATCAATGGCTGTAACCAAATCATGGCCGAAAGAGATTTTAACCAGGTATATTCAAATACCATGACTAAGAAGTCTAACCTTCCGTCACAGCTAAAAAAAACATGGTTTGTCTATAATCTTTAACCGGCTTATAGTTTACCCGCCCACTTTTGATGACCCTTTGTTTGCAAATAATAGCATGTCCATGTATGGGATATTGAGAATGAACTTGCACAAAATTGCTTTTATGATTGCTGATAGTCTGGTTCCCGGTACCTAAATATTTCATTACAATACAGTATAGGTCCGGCGTAATGTAACAAATATGGTCGCTTCCATGTGTAAAACAAGATGGCGGTTGAACATTAGCTTATATAGGGAATTTTAGAATATCCCCAAAAAGTGTGTGTTATGTATGTGTCATTTCGATGAGATTTTGTATATTAATGGGAAAATGTATCTTCTTTTCAATTAAACATGTTTCATTAAAATGACACAACTGATATGTACAAAAAACACAAAGTAAATTAAGAAAATTTCTGTACCAGCTTGTATATAGTGCATATAAATCGCACCTGGTATCAAAAGCCCGGTTAGCTCAGTTGGTAAAAGCGCCAAACCAGTAACATTGATGTTGGAGGTTCGAAACCACTATTGTCATTATTATTTTTATTATTTTTTAAATGTAACGTTATTCGCTATAAGTTTATACTTGAATAAGGAACATGATGAGAAAATAAAGTTTTTGTATAACACAAATTAAGCAAAATATTAAAAAAGGAAAACAATAGCTGATCCATACAGGGATCGAACCAGGGATCTCTTGATTACAAGTCAGTGGCTCTACCGATTGCGCTAATAGCTGGAGCACTTGAAACTTTTGATTTGATTTGATATGAGCTTATAAGGTCCTTGTATCGTCCCATACCTTTCGGTAATCTGGATTTTTTATAGGACCCCGGCATGTACCCCTTCATGCCTAGAAAGTTAAAAAGTTCGAAATAGGGTAAATTTGTCTTGCAGATAATTTATCTGCAAGCGTTAGCCGGACGTTTAGTTTTTGTGTTATTTAATGTAAATACAAAAATCGACCAATGAGATCTAGAGCATTTGTATTTACTCCTACTTGTCCTATATTGAAGTGAGTTGCGTCCCTGTGGTCTTAGAAGCAGCTCTTTCGAACTGATTGACAATCAAGACCATCAGGAGACATAGAAATTTAGCGGCACTGTGGTGTCAAAGAGTGCCTGAAGCAGACAAAAAGTTATCTTAGTTTTTAAAATGCAGTCTGGTTG
Organism: Spisula subtruncata; assembly: GCA_963678985.1. Classification (NCBI taxonomy): domain Eukaryota; kingdom Metazoa; phylum Mollusca; class Bivalvia; order Venerida; family Mactridae; genus Spisula; species Spisula subtruncata. The sequence goes on along the minus strand of OY787673.1, from coordinate 5,045,452 downwards.
GTCCGGACACGGACGGGTGCTCACGGCTGAGTTTCACAGGGGCGTTGAAACTTGTTTCACAGGGGCATTGAAACTTGTTTGGACGGGTGCTTTTGGAGAAACCAGACAGCTGAGATCGTTCATCCTCCCACACCGGCGATACTCGAGTTTCTTTGCTTCAGTTTCTCTTTCACGGACTGAGACGTGCGTCTCTTACTTATTTGTCCTAACTCAATTCCTACTCGGGCTAAGACATGCGTCTTTTAACTTACACATTAAATTAGACTTCCCTCTATTCGGGCTAAGACAGGCGTTTTTTAACTTAATGCAGTAAGTGAGTAATTAAGTGAAACTTGTTCTCGTACTCGGACTGGGCCGGGCGTGCCTTCACCTTATACATATTTAACTATACATTTGAAAAACAAATGTGTGTGATTTTTGTTCTGTTCCTGACAATAATACATATATTCCTTATATACTTAGTAGTACTCCTAACACTAGTAGTGGGACAATTTCAATTCCTATTAAAAATATTCATAATAATAAGGGTGCTGCTTGGCACAAAAAACACTTGACTTTCCATATTTTATTATTAATTTTTTTGATTACAACAATTTTTATTTTTTTATAATTTTTAAATTTTATGTTTTTTATTTTTAGTTTTTATTATCAATTTTATTTTTACATGATTTTATAGATTTACCGGGTTTTCCTAGTTACCGACCTGAAACTTACAAATTAATGGACTATATAAAGCCTGCTACAAAAACATTTGAATCATTTTATAAACGTTATTTTGTAGATATTAGTGTTGTTGTAGCGAATAAACTTCTATCATTGCAAAGACCATTATTTTCCCCATTACTATGCAAAGTCACTTCAAAATGACACATACATAACATACATTTTAGGGGGATATTCTAAAATTGCCTATATAAACTAACGTACATCGGCCATTTTGATTTGACCACTGTAGTTATCGATTATTGGTTGCTGCCTGACCTAAACCACTGTAAGATTTAGGACAGGGAACCAGACTAGATTGCTGATAGAATAACAGAAAAAATATGAGGGTAGGCGGGTCTATTTTTCGATATTAGGAAACAGCCAAATTGTCCTAATAAACAGAGTTACTAAACAGTTATTATGTCCATTGCACAAATAAATGAATAAGTGGTCCAAACATTTGAAAATATCTGGCTTTTTGATTGGACAAATAAGTAGGGTGAACTATAAATAATGTGTTTATCATCAACTGCATTAATATTTTCCACTTAACACTTTTGTAATAACAATGACAGTTGTTTGCACCTTCTTAATCCATTATTCCGTCAAGTTTCATGGACTATGGCTTAATTAGCATGTTGGTTGCCAGAATCCGGACGCTGAAGCACAGGCAATTTATTGTCTGTTAAAATGAACATCAAATATTTGTAATGTGTTTAAAAGACACTATGAATGGTTAAAATCGAGATATAAACAAACAGAAACATATTACTATAAAGTCTTAATGTGATTCGATTTGCGTATGTATGGAGAGATTAAATAATCGATAAGCATACATTTAACGCATCACCAGTCCTGTTATTCTGATAAATTTTAAGATGGTTTATTTCGAGAAACGTAAGGTGTTATGCCCATGAGTTTTCAATCAATACAATACATATACAAATACAATTACACATGTATACTAGCATACTCTCATTTACGCACACATCATGCATTTAGACAAGCACACCCACACATTCACACACGCGCACACTGATATATACTGAACAAAAGTTACAAGTAGACACTTTTAAATTTCAATAAGTGTTCAATGTTCAAAAGTATTGGTCTGAAATTAATAGCACTATATTGTGTATTGAAATATACTCATTTAGTAAAATAAATAGTTTGTCAATTTCCTAATATTGCACTGTGAAGCGTACTTACATAAATACCATTTTATTTACTTACAAGTGATTTGACCATGTGTTTTATAATCATCCCTCCATCATAATGAAATGTGTATTTTTGCAGGCCTTGGGGACCAAACATTCTACATTGGCTGCTACGTTGATGGTCCGAATCGTGTCATGAATGAAGATTTCATGAGGAATATGTCGATGACAAATGAGTTATGTTCACAATACTGTACGACTCAAGGTTTCATCTATAGCGGGACACAGGTACTATTGTACATTCAATAAGTAATACTATTTAATGCACCAGTCAGTTGCATCTACGCCACCCAGCCCCAGGGGTGGGCGGTGGATAGCCGGGAAAACGGCCATGTTTTTAACTTCCAGTTTCCTCCGCAAAGCGGGGAAATGTTGATATTTATTTCTCCGACCCCCGGATTTAACCCACGTCTGGACCACTGATTAATTACTCTCAACAAGAATTATCCCCATACTCCACCAAGGTGTTAATTGGTACCTGTGAGCGCGGTGTCTATTCCTGGGTATAAACTTGTCATATGAAGTAGATACTTACTTAGTCCTCTTCGCACTCTTCGCACTCTTCAGTGCATTAGGCTTCCACGGCTACATGTATTCATTATTCTGTCTTTATTTTCAGTTTCGTAACGAATGTTATTGTGGAAACAGTAATGATGCGATTAAAGCGGACGCTGAAAGTGAGTGTAATAGTAAATGTGTCGGTGATCTTACCCAGATGTGTGGAGGGGGTTATAGGCTTTCCATTTCGATTTCGACTTACTAGGATTACAAGTTGGTTTATAAAGTGAGATAGTTTAGAAGAATTATGTAAACAGTTAGAATAACAGAAGAATATACATGAACTTTTTCATTCAGCTCGGTCATTTAGCTTGTAGAGGCTTGGACATTCGGCTAGGGCATTCATTTGGCTTTTGTGCTGCTGCTATTAACTTGGTCATTCAACTGAAACTAGCGCATTCAACATTTTATTATTGTTTGACTTCAAACTGCTAGGTATTGCGGACTTTTTACTGTATACCTATGTCATTTAGCTAGTGCATTCAAATTTTTAAATGCTGAAATAAGGTCATTCAGACTAGGGCAATTTATTTTCTTGTTCGGTTATGTATTCGATATTGTGTCGTGCATTATTTATGCACAACTTCGATATAAAACATAACCGCTCCCTATTTATAGTTCGATTTCGAGCATTGGGCCGTGAATGCACTTTTAAAGTTTAATCCATTCGCCGATAAAGATTGACGTGGGATTGACTATTCAGATATGTATAACAAACATTAGTAAGTAGCATTTCTTTAAATCACAACTATTGAAATCAATAAATCACGGGTTACCCGCACAAATAGACTCGTCTCAAAGGTCATGGCTCAGGGTTCAAAATTGAACTATACATTAGCAAATTATTGTTATAAAATGTACATTGCATCACTAGAACCTGAATAAAACACCACTGCTTTTTTCGTGTTTTTACTATAATGATTGTAGGCATATGACCACTTCCAACAGCCTTACGGTTGAGTCGACTCTTTAGCGATGGGATTGAGTGTCCGCCTATAATGTTAGAGTTACTGGTGCAATCCCTGGTAAGGACCTGGTTTTCATCGCTCTCTAATTTACTATATTACAGAAGCATATCAAGTAATCATTTCATAACATATGTTTGAATGACACCAAAACGTCCGAATTTCCTTATAACGAGTATCCCACTGTGTTCATCAAAGCTTATTCCAAACGGAAGGTAAACACCGTCCTCCTTCGTCAGAACTTGTCTCCGAATCTTGCAATCACTTGATAGAAGCTTCACTGATAGACGGGAACTAACAAGCACAGACCCATCCCTGCAAACAAACATGCCTCGCGGATCTTCTTCACCGACGTCTTTATATGAAGCCTGTAATGTTCCATTTAATGTTAGTTTCACTATACTTGGACCATCATTATCAGACACGTATAGATTGTTAGTATCATGGCTAAACACAACAAACCAAGGGCACTGGAATAATTGAATTCCGTCGTTGTCGTTTCGTATACACGTGATAACGTTACCGTGGAAATCTATTATCTCTACCTTTGGTGGTTTATCAAATGAAACAACAAGTTTATCATCAGCACAATCTATTCCACGACATTGTCCATCCACAGCCATCAGTGACGAAACAGTACCGGTATTATTCAATTCTAGAAACTGAATCTTACTGCTGAGAGTAATTGTGACTGCAAATGTTTTGTAGGACAAAGCTGTGATATCCCATGGTCCACCCACCGTTGCCACTGTAGACAATAAAGTACCTTGGCTGATATTAACAAGTTTCACAGACTTGTTTATCCAATCAGTACATGCGATGATATTTTCACGTACGTGTACCATACCTGATATGAAACAAGTCTGTGTATCAGAGCTGTCTACCACGTTGATGTCCGATTGGTGACTGAGATTCATATCCATTAGCCGTTTACGGTGTACGCTGACAAACTCTGGAAGACTTAAAACTTGTAGTTTACATAACGATGTTTCCAATGAGAGGTCAACCGTTTTCACGAGGTTTACACATTGTGGATGCACTTTCTGGCTCGCTTTGATTTCGTTTTCAAGTGATACAAGTAGTGTGCGTGCTTGTTTAGTCCGCGCAAACAAATTAGCTGTATTATCAGTGTCTGATGTCAAATTTGCATGGATAACTGCTAACTGTTTGCTTGTGGATTTCAGGGCATCGTTTGTTTTCGTGGCTGCGAGTTTATTAGCTGTTTTAATTCCATCACATTTTGCAGATAAACTACGTTCGATACTGTCAAAGTAATCATTAACGTGAATTCTATATTGCTTGATATCTGTCAAAGCTTTCTTTACGGTCACTTCTGTAGCATCTATAGCTGATTGTTCAACATCTGAAAACTTATTCGTTACTTCTGTCTGAAGTTGGTCCACCTTCTGAATCGTAGAAGTGTATTCTTTACTTGTGTCGTAATGCTTAGTTTGGTTTGAAATATAGTCAACTTTACATTTCATATGATCGTGAATCTTACATTCTCCACAACCTGTGACATCGTGTTTCTTGCAGAAGAATTTCAAAATCTCGTTTGGATGTTTATCACATGTGACGGTACAAATGTCTAAAACGACATGGTATCTGTTCATCTTTGGATTTCGATGAAAGTCTACACAAAAGCAGCAGAGAAATTTCTTACAATTCTTACAATATCTTGAAGCTTTAACGATGCGTCCGTGTTTATTACAGGGTTCGCAAGAATGTTCAAAGTGTTCGGTCGATCCTTGTTCTAAAGACTCTTGACGATCCAATCCCCATTGTGTAACATTTGGTTTCACCGGCTTGTTCTGTGGCATTTGATCTTTATCTAAGACATCGTGATTTGGTACAGAACAATTGTTCATGCACGCTAAACAGAGATATTCATTACAATTTCTACAATATACCGAAGCTTCCACAAAATGTCCAAGATTAACACATTGTTCACAAGAGATGTCAAAGTCTTCGACATATCCTTTATCTATAGACCCTTTACGATGCGAACCATCTCCGGAGGTCGCCATATTCAATGTCAGTAGTTACAATTCTATCATTGCCCTCTTCTGACCCATCTTGAAGACTGTTAAGTTGAATACTAGTTCACGGAAGCATTATTTTACAAAAAGTGGACTCGACTGACGATTGTGATTTGAAACAATAGATCAAAAGTATTATCCAAAACGTTTATCAGTCAACTATTTGTTCTGTTTGATGTCCTTGTTGAATATTAACTTCCCTAATAAGCGGAAGATTTTATATTGATCTCGGTTTCTCGACTTGAATGGGATACACACTTAATTCACGTTTAAAACCAACCTTCAACTACTTATATACGTATGTATAAGGAATTTATATCGTATAAGTAGATAAATTGAAACTGAGAATAAAGGAAGATTCATTCTTAATAATTTCAAAAAAGAACAACTATACATAAACAGATATAAATGAATACAAATGTACGTTACTATACATGTACATGTACGCTTAACCGTTTGTTTTTCTCTGTCCATTTGTTCTAAGACCAGAACAATACGTTTGGCGTGTTTAGATTATTGACACATGAGCTTTGTTAAACTTATGTTCAAGGATATATGTAGCCTACATAACTCGAGATCACAATTTCGTGTGGCCTACAAGTTAGCATCGCCTTCATTTTCATTAGATAGCCATTGGTCTGTGCCAGATAAATGTTGGATGAATTCACCGACACAACCAGTGCTTCAGCAAACGTTTACCGACTCGAGCAAACTCAATACATCTGGCACCGATCTCCCGAAACATCTCAATTTGAGCATAATCTCATCTGAGATATTGCTATGTGTCGTTTGGATAATTTCCTTTGGAGAATGGACACAAAATGTGCATCACAAAACACAATTCTTAGTTTTTTTTACAGAAAATTTAGAGAGCTTGAACATCAGATGACTCTTTATTTGAGAACAATCTCAATTTGAGATGAGATTTCTACTTTAGATGCTTCGGGAGGTTAGGGCCTGGAGTCAGTGTTCAGAAACGTGTACTTACAAACGGATCACAAATTACACCAAAGTTTGTTTCCAAACGTCGACAAAGCGCTTGCTTAGAACGTGAAGACCCAAGCATGTTTAGAATCTTCATCACACGGAGCTCCTTTGACCATAATTATGTTCATGAACATCGGAAAAGCATGTATACCTAACTGAATTTGAAAATGTGTATTTTCTTTAAATAAAGAGCAATTTTCAGACATTTTTTTCTTGTTTTTTGTACTTTCGACCCTCTCATTCTAAGCTAGTGTTTCCTTATAACTAGTTACTGGCGAGTATAACGTTCTTTATCGTACACCTGCGAACACTACTTGGTAACTTTTACCAGCGGAGTACCTTCAGTTCCACGTAAAACGTTGTGCTTGCAAGCGTCTAATTGTGCATCCATCTTTACAAGTAGATGTGCGTGGTGGAATTAATAAGCATTGTGAGTATCGAAAGATAATGTTCCTATGCTCTTATGAATATTTACTACATTACGGTGAAACATTCTCAAGGACGCCACGCCTATCGCTGTTATTCAGTAGATGCATTTTATTTTAATTTTCACTGATTATCAACATAAAGTAGATGTGTATGAATGAATGGGTACTATCAGCTGCAATCAGCAAATATCCCCTGTACAATCGGTAAACGATCAAAATAGTGTCGGTAATTTTTAACGTTCAGTTGTACCCAGGTCATCTTGCTTTTTTCGTCGAGGACTTGGTCGTTTAATTATTCTTTGGGTTATGTGTGGATATTGCTCTATGTAGTTGTGTTGTGTGGTGTTGTTACTGTGTTAGTGCTGACTTCTCTGTCCGATTTCCTCGTATCTTTTTTGGCAAAACCGAACAGCACGTGGTTTGTCTACATGAGCCACTGGCGATATTGAATTGACGCAAGAATGAAAGGGAGAATACTATAATAAGGCCGAGTGGATTCCAGTTTAATCTTTTTTCCTTATATAACTTGTGTTTTGGTACTGTGAAGTGCATATAAACTGACTTATATATTTGGCAAAAATATTTTGTTTAAACACTGAAGAATGAATATGCATGTTTATAAGTATAGGTTATAGATCATATATTAGATTTATAAGTATGATTTTAATTATCCTCGCCACCGGGCGACACGTATGGACGGGGCCCCAAGAAGAGGTTAGTTATTTTAGTTTTTGGAAGATAGTGTATGATACAAAAGGGGGTCTGTTCGTTAACCTGGTTCGTGTACGTGCCTGGTGTAACACTTCAAACATTAGTTCTTAACTTCTAACCAATGGACACTTGTCCTCCTTGTACACTGTGTTTCCAAAAAAGGTAAGAGAAAAAATCCGACAGGGAAGGCAGCACTTTACCTAACCAACCGAGCACAGAAATCAGAAACACAACAGCACAACCACCCTGAGCAATGGCCACACAAACCCATGCCAAACCGGCGACCAAATGAGGCACAGCAACCCCGGGCGTGACCTAGTTTAAAAAAGGACAGTGACCTAACGCCATGCGACCTTAAAAGGCACAACCACGACCTGACCCAAACAATGTGTATGGCTTATAAATCCTGCGTGTATCCTGATTTTAGCAGCGGTGACTTGGATAGCTAGGGATCACATGTTTTGTTATTTCGTTGTGAAACTGGGTCATCCTGCTATTTTTTACAACGAGGACTTGTTTGTTTTATCATTTCGTTGGGTTGTGTGTGTGCATTGCTTCGTGTAGTTCTGTTATGCTGTGGTGTAACTGGTTTCTGGGATCAGGACATTAGATTGAGCTACCTTGTATATGACGTTATTTTTCAGAGATGCAACATACACTGTCACAGTGTTTTGTATCTCTATGGAACAGTTTATATTTACACCTGTACAAATGACGTCATAATGTTCTCCTTATCCAATATATCACCTAACACAGTGTTGTTGATATTTTTTGTAATTTTTACTGATACAGTTTGTTCATTAAACACTAATTAAATATCATCTGGCCCGGTGATTATAAACATTTCTCATTCTCATACTCGAACGCCATACTCCATGCTCCAACTAGAAAAACAACTTTTTTAGAACCAACACCAACTTGTAGCAAATGTTACAATTAAGAAAATGACCCCCACCCCATTTCAGAATAAAATTATGTTTCCACTCAGTAATAAAGAAGTTACAGCCGTTTTTATAACAAAGAAAGGCTCCACTTGGAGTATGGTGTATGAGTTGGAGCATGGAGTGCTTTCACCAATGCCAATGTTTATAGTTACCAGGTCTGACCACATTAAACTAACACTTCTAGCATATGTATGTTCAATAGTGACATCTAAGTTGAAAGTGATTAACAAATAACTAAAACAATATAGCTTTTATGTATGTGTATAGTTCCACACGTGTTTCGTGGTGTCCATATTGTTGCCATGGTTATGAGCAGTCTGGTGTTGGTGGAACGTAAGGATGTTCGTTCTTGAAGGGTGAAAAGGTTTGCTGCGGATCCGGAGACTGTAAAAAAAGAAACAGTATAGTTACTTCGATAGCTTAGAATTAGAAGGTCGTAAGTGCCACGTACGACCTTTTAAGATTCATACATATTTAAGCATTACAATGCGCTTCTTATGAGCCCATTTTCATAAAAATCTGAGCTTGTCATGTTGACCAAAATGAAGTTGTAAAAGTTTGTTTTACCATAAGTAAAGACTAAATGTCAGACAGTTTTTCCGTGTTTTCTCAAAATATCGATTTGGTAGTTACGACCTTCTAATTCTAAGCCATCGACTTGTTCAATGTTCTTAACGAAAATACTTGTCATGGATAAACCCACAGTTACATGTACCATCGATGAAGATTTTTTACAGAAATCGACACCCAGTCGCTGTAAACATGAAGTTGTTGGGTTAACCACGGAAAATCGTCAAAGGATAAACGTTCTTACTGATTAGTTCATACTGTAAATACTAGTACATGCGTAAGGCCGATGCCAAGCACTCCAGATTTACACCAGTGAATTATCTGGATATGCCCAACCCAGATTAATACTCAATTCAATTCAATTCAATATCTTTATTTCCACCATATTTTGTGATATGTGATATATATATATACAGGTAAATATTTACATGGTGTATTACAACATTATATACATAATATAGAAGTCATATAAACTATGTATAACATAGTACATGTACATGTATCAAAATATGAAACACATTCTTAATCCACAGGTGTGGGTGCATTATATATTGTCAGTGTGACACTATTGACAGTATACGCCACACTATATCTACATGTAGTAATCAGTCTTTTAAACAGTGGTAGATATATGTGTATGCACGTTTTAGAAACACATTTCTCACAGTCACATAATCATCTGATGAGATAATCTCTGCTCCTAGGAGTGAGAGATAAAAATATTCGGGAGTCATATTAAACAGTTCGTTGGCAAGGCTGACATCAATTTCACTGACGTCACAAAAGAAATCCCATCGTTCATGTTGATTTTCAATACAGTCATATACGCAGTGAACATTCATATGGTTAGTTACTAAGGTACATTTATTGCATTGTTGAATATTGGTGTTTGGTATTTTGCACCATAACTTAGATATTAGCAGCCTGATGTGTTTATATGAGTTCTTATCTAACACTTTGTACGCAATTGATTTTGAAATAGATGGATGGATCTGTCTGAAATGAGTGAAGTCTTCGTCAGACATGATTCTTTCAGACCACAATGAAGTTTCACGTTTCAATACCAGTTGTTTTACAGTAATTTTCCATTGTGCCCTGGGCGGTAATGAATCCGGGCTTATCAGATAGTCATTGACAAAATGTCTTAAGTCGAGAGAGCACAGTATATTACAGATATCGGGAATAAATCCCATTTTAACGTTTCTATCCTGAATAAACTGAAAATATCTTCGTAAAAATATATTTCTGGTCACGCATTTTGTATTTAGACTTAAAATTTGGTGCAAAAATAGTAATTTTCTGATTATGACATACGAATACAGCTTATTTAGTCCTAACATAGCTTCACACATATCAGATCTGGTACGAACATGTAAACCCTGTATCTTCTTTACAATTAAGTGCTGCGTTTTGTTAACAATATTGATATCAGATTTAGTCACATTTTTCCAAAGTTCACAGGCATATAATATTATTGGCATAATTATCTTAACATATAGATCACATGATATTAAAGGGTTTAAACCGAATGGGTGAACACCTTGTGCAGTCATTGCAAATAACGCATTTTTCCCCTTTTGGCAACGTTCCTCTATCCTCAGATTACATTTTAGGTTTGAATCATAACGGACACCCAGATGGATCGCGTTGTTAGTCTGTGTAATGATGTTCTGTCCGTACATAGCTGCTACGTTGGGTAGATCCCTTTTTTTAGAGAAAACAATAATCTCTGATTTGGTTACGTTTATGTCTATTTTCCACGTTTTGCAGTATCGATAAACAATGTCCATCATTTTTTGTAGATTCAGAGGTGACAGAGCTTTTAGACTAATGTCATCTGCGTATGCAGGATTACCGGCCTTGGTGGTCAATACTTTGCATCCACTGTTGCTATTTTCGAGGTTCCGTAACAGTTATCAACGTATAGAAGATAGTAGAAGGTGGATAAAACGCCGCCCTGGCGAACTGATTTCTGTATGCGAATTGGCTTGGATATTCCTCCATTATACTTGACTAAGCATGTTAAATCATCGTATGAAGACTTGAGTGTCCTCAGTATTTTACCAACGAGACCAAACTGACCCATTTTCACGAAGAGGCCGTCGTGCCATACTGAGTCGAATGCGGCTTTTTGGTCTAACATGGCGACGTATACATTATTGTTGCTCTCGATTTGCTGGTAGACAGTTTCTTGTAAGTTGAACGCAGTTGTAATGCAGCTTAGATGTTTGCGGAATCCCTGTTGTTGTTCTGATGGAAAGTCAATGTTTTGGGTATTGATTGAGTTATTTATTCTGTGGAGAATCACTTTCTCGAATATTTTACTGACGGTTGGGCTAAGCGAGATGGGTCTATAGCTGTTCGGATCTGCCATCGACTTGTTCAATGTTCTTAACGAAAATACTTGTCATGGATAAACCCACAGTTACATGTACCATCGATGAAGATTTTTTACAGAAATCGACACCCAGTCGCTGTAAACATTAAGTTGTTGGGTTAACCACGGAAAATCGTCAAAGGATAAACGTTCTTACTGATTAGTTCATACTGTAAATACTAGTACATGCGTAAGGCCGATGCCAAGCACTCCGGATTTACACCAGTGAATTATCTGGATATGCCCAACCCAGATTAATACTCATTATAGGGTACTTTAAATTAGTTGTTGGGACCAATTTTATAGCAACCATGCATTTATACTGAAGATAGTGTCTACAATCAAATGGAAGTAATGTCCAAATATTTTACAGAATATCTCAGCAACCATGGCCATATGAGTCCCGTGTGGACTATTCCTGGGCAAGCCCATATGGGCCCATCATTTGCAAATGGTTGAGCGGTTGTATGATTAGTATGAGAACTGCATACATTTGTATACTGAAACTATCACTTTTAAGTTATATTCGTGAACTATTTAAACTAGTTTAAATTCTATTACCTCCCCTGAATAGAAATATGTGTAAAATAAGAGCTATATATCCTTTAATTTTAGAGATATGAGAGGCAACATAATTTTCTTTTCTTTCCCAACATGCATGCTCAAACCTTTCCGTCCTCGGACGCTATACGAAGAAACGATTTTGTATGGCCTTAAGTGGGCTCTCGGACTAGATAGGCAAAAAAGCAATTACTATATAATACCTTCAGATGTTCGCCGACACAATACTGAAACACATCACTTTTTTCAATGTTTTTAACAAAATAATCTACAACTGTTCCATTAGTCCAATCTGTGGTATCGATGACATGTTTCAGCTGAAGGAAAAATAATAACCGGTATATAACAGTCCTTTGAAAGTCAAATGAAACGGTTGTAAATATACTATCTTCCGTCGAATAAACTATGTTTATCTAGGTTTAACTGGGTATACCTGAGTAAGCGGTAATCACCGCTATTCTTTTGAATGAGATAGTTCCCTCATTAGTATTACTTATTGAATCGACGGTAATGAGATTGCACATAAATATATGAAACAAATGTTCAATTAACGACACATCAAAATAAGAGTACGATCTCTCCGGAGCAACCATATGTAAAACAACAAACTCACTATAAAACACGTTTAAAACACTTAAACATATTTTAAAGAATTCCAAAGTTTTAACACTACATTCATGTACCATTTTCTTAAATTGATACTTACGTCTTTCATGGCGAAAGGAAAATTACTATAGTTCGGCGAACTTATACAACTTGATAATTTCATCACAGGGTAGTAGTAGATAAAAGACAGGCACATCTCATCGTGTGTGGACAACCCTCCCTGCAACAGTGTACGGTCATTACATTATAATATCAAACAAACCTCGTGTGTACGAACTCACCATGCTTTTGTCCGTTTAAACCAGGTGGCCGTTGCTTAACAAAGGACTACGTAGTGCTTTTCACGGGAGGTAATCGATGCCTTCTATATTCACTTGAACGGGAGGTAACTGAATCAAGGCGCTTGATAACGCTTTGCTTAGGCAACAGGCCACTGATAATAAATAAGGTGGACAGGGACAGTACCACACGGAAGAAACAAAATGGAGCATACAGTACAATCGTCGGTTTAAACTTTAAGTAAAATGCTGTGGTCTATGTCGAATTTATTATTTATTTTCTTCTACATTTGGGTGATTGGTTGACACATTATTTACCAAAGTTGATGGTACACCGTTATTTAAGAAAACTAGCTTGGTCGACTGACCGATCCGATAAAAACCATACTTACGATTGTCGGTCCGGTCAGCTTCGATGAGTCGTAAATACAATCAACTTCAAAGCTGTCTCCCTACAATATCGTTAACAATTTAATAGGTAAGATATGTTTCTTGTTTCTGGAAGTATGCTGTAAGGTATAAGTTTTTTTCACCTGTCGTCGATATTGTGACATTGAATATTCACTAGTTGATGAAATAATGTTTTAGATGCTATTTGCCTTCGTAGCACAGTGATTAGCGATCCGACGACCCGTGTTTATGTGCAGGTTGAGTCATTCATTGCCTGTCATATTTCAGCAGAAAGCTGACTGGCAAATAAAGGCTATGCTCGGCATATTTCTTGGCTAAGTAATAACAATTTACCGGTTTGTAAGTGGGCACATACCCACATATGCAAATCAGGTATTTTTTCATTAACAAAAAACGGTCCAGCTGACGATATGCGTCAGTTTATGAAAATCCGACAGTTATGAAATGCATACTAAGGGTGAAACTGCTTCATCGAGTGCTGGAGCTCCCGGTTCGATCCCAGACCGCGTCATACTAATGACGAAATAAAAATGGTATCAGCAATTTATTTGCTAGATGCCCTGCATATAAGCGAAACTGGTTTTTCTTCTAGCATACCCTCGTTGTGATGGATAACATCATGAATGAGATATCGAGAATGAACATCAATACAAGTTTGAAAAACTTATTTTACAATCGACCTTAAAGAGGCCTTCCCTATAACTTTGATCGTTTAAATCGATTCAGGAATATTATACATTAAATGAGAATCATTATTTCTTAAACTCCTCAAATTTGCAACAAAAAGCTCCCCCTAATTACCGAGATAAGAATGAAAACATATTTCCGTAACGAGCCAAAATAGTCACGAGTTGTTTCCCTTTAATCGCATAATAATAAATCGCTGGAAGCGATGGATAATTATTGGTGATTTAAATATAGTTTTGATAGCAGAGAAAAATATGCTTGTTATAGGGAATGCCTCTTTAAATACCCGGGTATAAGCTAAACTATATATTTTGAAAACTAGAGACGGTTATAACATGTCGTCAGCATATTATACAAAACGTTTGTGCAATGCACATGCCATTATCAAAAGGATGTGATAAACTTACAGGATGCACAGCTATTTCTTTTGGCAAAGCTCGGATTTGTTGGAAGTTGAAGTCAAAATGCGGATCTTCAGCAAGTGGCTTCAACTCAACACCGTTCCTGAAATGTCTGGTTTTCATGGCAACTCCTAGTAGATGGGAGTGTTCCATTACACCAATTGCTTTGATTTCTGTTAGATTACTTTGTGTAAATCCCTGTAAAAATATTAAATACAAATTCATGCATTTGTTAAAGGAACTGCCTCAGTATTTTGCAACTGGAACTTCTATCAAATAAATTGTATGAAATTTGTTTGCTTTCGATGAAAACGAATTACAATACAAACCGACTAGTGCCTCATAGAAGTTTAGGCTATATATACATGTACATATTTGGTTTATGTTACAGATCGATCATAATTATGTGAATTACATAACCTACACATGCTTAAAATTGACCATTTTGCATAATTATTTCATGAAGCAACAACAATCGATTTTCTATTGTAAATATACTTGGTTTGATAGTATATTACGCCACACAAAATTTGAGCTCCTTCTGTGAGGCAGCCCTTTTAAATGTTTTGAACAATATAAATAAATTAAGGTACATTTAGTTGCTAGTATTTAAAAATGACATAACAAAAGGTAATACAATTGAATTTAAAAGAGATGTTGCTATATCATGTTTATGACGTGAATAATCAGTCAGAACATGATGGCCATCGTTGTTACGGTAATGGCTATCCAAATAAATCAACAAAATGTATTCTAAATCAATACATACCTCTGGCTTAAAATAAGAAGGTCGTAAGTACAAAATCACTAGTAAAAAAGAAAACAAGATAAAACTTACGGAAAACAACTCTTCTCTTATGGTGTTAACACAAACTTTAACAATTTCATTTTGGTCAAAAATACAAGTTTCGATTTTCATGAAAGTAGGCTAATAAGAAGCGCCTATGATGCAGATTTCAAATATATATGAGTCTTATAAGGTCGTAAGTATTAGTTACGAACTTCTCATTCTAAGCCGGCGAGATGAACATTCTAAATAGCATTTGTTACGATTTACTGATGTATTTACCTCGCTTAAACACTCCTCGCTACAGTAGGTTTTAGTGGCAAACGCTTTTTGTCCAGGAGGAACTATTTGGAAATAACTGACGCCATGGCCTAATGTCAACAAGCCTGCGTCGTGCTGTCTCAAATTTGAGGTCATAGTTATACGGACCCCTGAGTTATCAATGATATCTGACAGGAGTTGAGGGTTGTCAAAGTGTGTCTCTACTATGTACAGATAATCCTCATCATCAGGTCCTCCAATAGGAAATCCAACATCATCAGGGAAATAAAATGGCTGCAAAATAATTCGGGACATAAAATAATCTAGGGTGGTATTCAATATTGATTAAATTACTAATTTAATTTGAGAATACGGATAGCCAACCATATCGCCTGTTACTGACCAAGAGTTTAATATGGTGTGATTGGATTGGTTTTCCCTTTCCTTCAGTCAAGTAAGATAAATATATGTTATCACATCGGGTCAATTAATACGGAAACCAACAGCATCGGGAAAATAAAATGGCTGCAAAATAATTTGAAAATATAGTAAAATGAGATTAGACAATTTAGTGATTTACTTTTTGAAAATAAAAATGATTAAATTGATCTACAAAACTAACATAGAAACACTTTGCATCAATTTTCGAAGAGTTTTAATGTGCAATATTAATTAAAAGTCAATACATTGGAGCAATGCTTTCATGCTTTGTGCTCTTGTAAAAAGCTGAATGACCTAGTTTAAGCTATTACAATTCTGAAAGGATGGCCTCGTTTCAAATATAAAGATAGTTGAACGACATTTTTTCTGCTATGAAAAAGCTGAAAGACCAAGCTGAAATACTAAGTATTAACTACAAAAGCTGAAAGACTAAGTATCTGCTTCAAAACGTAAAATACTTAGTCCTAGTGTCGGCTATAAAAAAGCTGAAATACTAAGTACTGAAATACCAAATATCAGCTACAAAACTAGGATTTCAGCTACAAACTAGGATTTCAGCTTACAAAAAAGCTGAATGACGTATACTTACCCCACCACCGATACCCCATGCTATTATGTAATCTGCGCAGTTAGGTAACTTTCTAGTCCAACTATAACAATCCGTTCTATACCCATCCCATTGTGCAGGATTAGGTGTACGGCATCTATACACCACCATATGGTGAACGTTCATCTCATTCCCTGGCGTCACGATAACTTCATACTGGGGAAGAAAGATAACGCAAAATTATGGAAAACCAAAGATACCTGATGGACGTTCATCTCATTCCCTGGCGTCACGATAACTTCAAACGGGTGAAGAAAGATAACGCAAAATTATGGAACGCCAAAACTGCCTTTTGTATACATACGATACTTTTTAAGTGGAGATTTCATTTTGTTAAATGGTGTAGTTGTTTTGATCAAAAAGACTACAAAATGACTACATTATTTAATATTTATTAAAATGACAGCACCATAATTTATATCAAAATAACTCCACCGTTTATCAAAATGACCTCACCATTTATCGAAATGACCTCACCATTTATCAAAATGACCGCACCATTTATTAAAATGACCTCACCATTTATCGAAATGATCTCACCATTTATCACAATGACCGGACCATTTATTAAAATGACATTAAAATGACCTCATTATTTATCAAAACAACATCTCAAATTTAAAATTTACATGCAAAAGACAGCTATTGCGTTCCATACAAAATTAAATTTTTCAAATAGGTCAACAGTTTGCCGTAATTATTTTTTTGCAATTGAATAAAATAGATTGGTGGATTTTATTTCAATCATAGGGATTACCAGTTAATTGGACACATTCGACATTAGGACAATACATACCAAATGCATCATATGATGTTTAACATCTTAGCGGCACATTGCATCGTATTTTAATACATGAACAAATGTTCATTAATATATTTTGTTACATGTCTATTGACTTCATGATGTCAAAAGCTGTTTATAAGTTTACAAACAACAAAATAGATGATATCGGGAACTTTGTGCAAGGTGGTTTCCCCTTAATTTACATGAAGGTACAAACAAGTCTAGCCTCGTTTTGTATTCAAACACAAACACAAACGAAACAAACTGTATTGTCCGGAATGAATATTCAAATGACACAAGGATTATAACAGTAAAAATCTGGTGGAAATCAGGTGTAGGTCTATTTATACGAATCCAAAGATACACCGAAAAGGCGGCAGCGATTAGTCAACCACACGGTAGTCGGAAATAAAAAGAACCACCATTGGACGGTATAATATGATGACGAAGCACTGGAAAGGGAGATAATTCCGGACATTTGTAAACACAAAAAAATCTGAGAAAATAATATATTTTTAACTCCTGGGGAAGCTTTTTATGCGATTTCTGTCCGGTAATATCTCCTTTGCCAGTGTATGAGTGTACCTTTATCATATGATGCTTAGTGATGTTTGGCATCACGAAACCTCTACAGGAATAAGTCGTGTCACTGCTAGGTACCTCAAACTGCAAATAAATTACACATGTATATATCTAAACGAGTACCATACACATTACCAAGTGGTAAAAATTGGCAGGTAAAGACAACTGTAAATGTGAACCTACATGTATTAAAAGTTTGTTACTGTATATATCGCTGGCTTAGAACCAGAAGGTCGTAACTACCAAATCGATATATTGAGAAAACAAGAGAAAAATGTCTGTAATTTACTCTTTACCTATGAGAAAACACGTTTTAAAACTTCATTTTGGTCAACATAACAATTTCAGATTTTCATGAAAATAGGCTTATAAGAAGCGCCTTGTGAAGCAGATTTCAAATATGTATGAGACTTATAAGGTCGTAAGTAGGAGTTACGACCTTCTGGTTCTAAGCCATCGATATATCATTTTATGCTTTATGGCGCTCACAGGGAAGACTGGGTTTACCCAACTGTGTTGAGTCAATATTATTATCATTATTATTATTATTATTATTATTAGTATTATTATAATTATTATTATCATCATGTTATTGTTATAATGTTTGTGACTTCAGGGATGTAAGCATATAATTATAATGTAATTCTAGTTGTCTAAGTAACAAAGTTCTATATAAGTCTCCTAAATTCATGACATGATGGAATTAATAGTCTTACAAATGACCATTGGCGCCTGTCGTTATTTTAACACACTACTGACACCCGATAATATACTTGTAGGACTATGTAACTTGTATTATGTATACCTGACAAGAAAGAAACGTCTACAGTTACCATATGATAACATATAGCGTTCATTTTGCGGCTACCAGAAATCCTTAAATACGCTTTATTTTACAAAACGTTTTTGCAGACTAAAAGAAATACCTTTTCTACCAAGAATAACTTAACAGTAATGGTGTAATGCATATATGAATTTTATAATTGTCTTCAAGCGCATGCATGTCTCTTGTTATATCTCTTCTTTGAGCACAAAAGCAGTATAAAAACACCGCTAACATGTCCAGGTTTGACGGCAATTGCAAATTTGTAATAGATACAGTACTAGTTTTGAACAAAAGTGTCCTCTTTCAAGCGTTATAGGATAGTTTGTTGTTCGTCCTTACAAAACTATCCTATAACCCTTGTAAGAGGACACTTTTGATCAAAAACTTGTAATGTATCTATCTTATACTCCGACAAAAAGTTAAATGATCTCCAGAGAGACAATGATTATTACAATCTACTCCGGCACAATTCATGAGCATAACATATTTTAAATTTTAGAAAATTTGACTCTAAGAAACGTAATAACCTTGGCCTAACACATCCAACAGATTAACTGTTATATAAATTGAGTAAAAATCATGAAACTGTTAATACATCACATTAAATGACATTGATGACATTTTGATGGATTTTGATCCCAACTCTGTGGACAGCAATGATGATTAGCATTTGTTCTGTAATATTCATTATTGTTAAGGTGTAGACAAATTGTGATTATTTGGTTTTATCATTAAATTCAACCAGAGACTTATTGAAATTTAATGCTGCATTTCTTTGGTTTATTAATAAATTTAACCAAGAACCTAATTGAAATTTAATACTGCAAATTTGATCAGTTTACAGTAGCACGGTCATATTATTCCGTCTTTAATTGTATATTTTTCAGGCATTCAGTTGTGACGTTGTTAAAACTACTCATGAATGTAATCATGCTATTCTGAAATAGTTTGAAGCTTAAATTGACCAATCATTGTCTGAGTAATTGTCTCACAAAAGTGTACATTTACAGAAATAATGTACACTTATTGAAAGGAGTCAGTGAGCGTGTCGGATAATAAGTATAGGTTATAGATCATATATTAGATTTATAAACAAATTAGAGCAAGGGAGCGCTAGCTTCCCCCACTTTTGGTGAGCTTTCCAATGCTTTTGTATGCAAACAATAGCATGTCCATTTATTGAGAATTGAGAGTGAAAAAGTGTTAAGGTGTTTCACCGCTTTTGGGTGGAAGTTTAAAAATCGCAGTCACTTGGGTGTATTGTGAGCGTCTGACAACGAGATCAAATAATACAAAATGCTTAAAATTGATTTTTCAGCATCTTCCCATGACTTAAAATCCCGAGTGTACTGACTAGTTATTACGATTATATACTTTTAATGAAAATACAGAAACACCCTTAGCTCAATCCCTTCGGATGATTTAATCCAAATGGTATTAAACATATAATCTAGCGAATTGATTACGACGTATTTAAAACGTAGTTCTGTGCGCCAATATCAAACTTATTTAATAGTTTTAAACAGTATCCCGAGCATTTTAGAGGACGGTTCTTTTGTATTTATTCCTGCATTTATTCCTGCAGAATATAAACTAATACATGCAGAATTACCCAAATTAAAACTGTAAGCACTTTGAAGTATGAACTAGTTTTGAAAAATAGAATGGTCGCGAAATCTGAATACAACGGATGCAAAACGTTGATTATTTATGTTACCTCCCCTGTTTTTCAGTGTAATAAAAATAAACTAACCGAGCAATTGTCATGGAAACAGTATGTCGTTCAACGATTTTTCACGTTAAACCATGGAGGTAGATAGACAAAAACTCAAAAACGAAAATTAACATATTTTAAAATAGTATTTAAAAAATCAAATAACTTGCACAGTATAACATAAAAATTACTGTTTGGTTCCTTATATACGAAATTTTATGTATACCAAATTTTATGAGGATTAAAGCAAAAGTTTTTCGGTAAATTACAATTATCAGTTTTTAGGGGTTGTCCCCAAAATCCAAGAATATCTTAAAAACTAGCAGAGCAAAACTGTGGGATTTTCCAGAATGATTGTTGTAAATGTGTTCTTTATAAATATAACAGGTTTTATATACATTGTACAGAAAAATCCAACACCGGTGAATCACCTTAAGCAGATTATAAATTGCTGATAGAATAACAATAAAATTATGGGAGTAGGCGGGTCTAGTTTTCCATATAAGGAAACAGCCAAATTGTCCTAATAAATGGATTTACTAAATAGTTATTATGTCCATTGCACAAATAAATGAATAAGTGGTCCCAAAATTTGAAAATCCCTTTTGATTGGACAAAGAAGTAGGGTAAACTATAACGTGTAATAATTGTATAATTGTTTATGTACTAACGTTATTATTTAAGAAGTCGACATGTCTACTTCCAGCTGGTGCAGTTTTTGGTTCAGAGTTGGGTCGCAGAAGTTCAATACTTTTTGTACCTCTTGTTGTACCGTGGTAGGTGATAGAGTTGTCGTCTGCTGGATCGTTTGTACCATAAGCAAATATCACTCTAGATGTACCCTCCTAAACAATGTGGAAAATAATAATTTATGTTTGTGTTCTTTTGGAATCCTTCTTCACATTCTCTCTTTTTATAATGGGCACTGACAGTTTTGTGATAATTAATTAGTTTCAATAATAATTGATATCAAGACTTATAGCCCTGTCTATCTGGCAATACTTTCTAGCATTGAGCGCTTCGATATTTTTTCTAATATATCGACTATAATAATCACGTTTTAGTAGAAATACTTGACCTCACACGATATTAAACCCTAGGTCAGTAACAGGTAATATCATTATTAATTTGTTATCCAATTAAATAAGATCAGTATTGAATATCAACATAGAATGTTCAGCCCTCTCATTTTTCTAGTATTTTCATAAAGAACCTTTACATCAATTTGGTTTATAATTCCAAAGTCCTAAGTTAGTTACATAGCAAAAATGTAAGATAGAAATTACACCAGTTGAACCACAGAGGCTCAGGTAACTGTATCATTGATAAAGACTTAAACGGGAACTTGTTTTTGTAAAATGGATATTTGTTAATATAATTTTACAAAAAAATGTTGTTGCTTTTTCTTTTATTCTTCCTTATCAATGATACAGATCTAGCCTGCGGATAGAACGAGAATGTCCCTGAATTAGTTGCATAGGACAAGTTGGAAACAACAAACCTCTACTATCTCGTCTTCAGCATCATCACATGTTTGTATCTTCCTAACAAACTTCAATATTGTCCCAAACTCGTTCTCTTTTCCTAACAACAAATGCCAGTCCTGAGATTTGTCAATCACCGGTGCCACGTGGCCTTCAGTGTGTCGATCCTAGAATAAATGTATAGTACAACGGTAACCTCTCTACAGCAACACCCTTTATGCAAAATACAAAGTTAGGATGTTATGCAGAGGTTGTTATAGCGTATGGCGATAAGTACTTAGTATATGTAAAAATCATTCCGGTACAGCTGCTCGACATCGTGTCCTAATATCACAAGATAGGCAGATAAAGCACAGGTAACTGTATCGTTGAAAACGAAAAAAAAACGAAAACAAAAATATTTTTGAAAATTTATAGTTTTCTAAAAAAAACATTTTTTCTTTTTTTTTTCATTTTCAACGATACAGTTACCTGTGAGATAAAGTTGGGTAGAATCTACCATTGTTGGAAACTACGATCACACAACAGTAGAAAGATATAATTGACCCGATAAAAGCACTTATCCACGTTTTAGAAATACATTTTATAACAACCAGTTTACATTCTATAAGTGTTTGTAATTACATATACTCGTATAATAATCATCATAATAAATTGTGTGATTCATTGGCCAATGCCTAAAATCTTGAAAATCAACTGTAAAAACATACCGAGAAATGTGTTGTTCCGTCATCATTCACCCAACCAATGACCACATCAGCTGGGAACATGTTACCATTGCTGGATAAACCGAAACCAACCCATCCTATAGCCAAATATTCAATTCAAAGATTTTATAATGTCATGTATCCAACAAAACTGTTCGGTCGCCGATCTCCCGAACCATCTCAATTTGAGCTAAATCTCATCTCTCACATCTCAATTTGAGCTAAATCTCATCTTTCACATATTGCCATATTGTGTCGTTTAGATAATTTCCCTAGGAAGATGGATACAAAATTAACATAAAAAACAGCCAGCTCTGTTCTAAGTTTATTACAGTATTTTTTTAAAGGGTTCTAACTTCAGATTTATCTCGAATTCAGACTCTGATTTGGGCAACATCTCAATTTGAGATGATATTTCAACTTGAGATGCTTCGGGAGATCGAGGACTGAGTAGGAAAATGGTCTGTTTATCAGCATAAACACTTAATGAGATAAACGCCGTCGATTATAAGGCTTAAAAGTATGTAATGTCCGGAACAATGCATACTTATGCACAATGCCATTTTTCAACGGGATACACAGCATCGGGTTTTCATTTGCCGCAAACGCAGAGTTTATGCATTCTAAATGTATGTTGAAGGCTTTAGAAAAAAATTGTTTAACTTATCATAACGTATACTAGAATACGAGATAGTTATCATAACGTATACTAGAATACGATATAGTTATCATAATGTATACTAGAATACGATATAGTTATCATAATGTATACTATAATACGATATAGTTATCATAATGTATACTATAATACGATATAGTTATCATAATGTATACTATAATACTATTAAGTTATCATAATGTATACTAGAATACGATATAGTTATCATAATGTATACTATAATACGATATAGTTATCATAATGTATACTATAATACGATATAGTTATCATAATGTATACTATAATACTATTAAGTTATCATAATGTATACTAGAATACGATATAGTTATCATAATGTATACTATAATACGATATAGTTATCATAATGTGTATACTGTAATTCGATATAGTCATCATAATGCATAAACTATAATGCGATGTAGTTATCATAATGTATACTATAATACTAGTACATATATACGACAAATAAGTCGCCTTCGATGGCTAAATAATGGCGATTGATATTTCTAATTCATATCTCATGTTGTGGACTTTTTAAATGACACATATCTTACCCGTAACTACCATAGTTCGGTAACTCGCTATATTGTAGGTGGTTATTTGAGTGTTATTTGTCTGTTATATGTGAATGCACTATCTAGCTGACAACGTAACAATTTATAGGACATTTATTAACATTGCAGCGATAACCGATCCGGACATATACACGCTTAAGCATTTTACTGGGCCAATATGTACTTTTGATATATACTGAAGTTAAACCCCAACAATACAACCACTACTAAAAGGAATCTTCGAAAACTTAGTTTCTTACCAAAACAGGTATGAGAAAATCCGTCAGGGAAGGTAGACGTTACCTTGAACACAGTTAACTTTCTGTAAAACCCGTAACCAATTTTCCTGGACTGTTTTTAAGCAGTTAAGCCGTTCAACCAGCCTTTGACACTTTAACCCCCTTTGTCAATGGGCTCCATAATGAGACCTGAGATCTAGTTGCCCGGTGGAGATTATTTCTCTCCTTTGGGTGTGGCAGCCAACATCGATCTGCAGCACTAAATAATAGACACTGTCCTCACAGGTACAAAATTGCACCTTGGTGGAGTTAAGCATGTGGGTTATTCTGGCTCAGATCAATTTACCAGTGGTCCAGACTCGATTCTTAAGCTCACAAAGTACCTCTAGTCTAATTAAATTTCCAGTACTCGTTTAATACATGTATAAATATATCAGTTGACAGCGAGCGTTACATTCGTTATGTTATATGACAACATTCTATTGAAAAATACACATTTTGTATAACGTTATATACCACACATGTGTAGTATAAGTATGCGTATATACGTATTCGCTATACAAATTGTGGTGCACAAACCAAAGCCTCACAGCTACGGTGGAAGCACTTAGCCAACAACGCAAGCCACCCAGATAATGGTAAGAAGTCATGAAATATAAGGGGTCGGTGTGGTCAGGGAGGAGGCATGCCTATCCTTGCATGAGTGGTCTCGCGACGAAGAGAACGGGCTATTCGTTCATAATAAGCCGTAAAGGAAGGTACACGTGTAATTAAGAGTGAAATAAAGGTATGAGAGAATCAGACAAGGAAGGTAGCAGTAAATCTAACCAGCCGGGCACAGAAATCAGAAACACCACAACACAACTATACTGAGCGATGCCCACAAATAAGCCTACGAAACAATTAAAAGTCCAAGTCCCCGCCGAAAAAAACGAAAAACAAAAACAGGATGACCAGATTTCACAAAGAAATTATAGAAATTTTATGAAGGCGACTTGAAGTTGATAACAAGACTAACCTTTCGTACGAGCATGTACTTCGAATGTCACGTGACTGTCATTAAAATTCCAAAACAACAAATAGTTTCCATCAGCATCTAGTACTTTAGAATTAGAAAACGTTTCCGATGTTGCCACACCGGGAACAAAATCTGCCCCGCACGAATAGAGAATACCGAAAATACAAAAAGTAAACAAAATCATGCTGAAAGTTCGTACACTGTTTGGTAGCTTGAGAGCGTTGTTATTTATAGAGACCGTGTAGCGAGGCCCTCCCTCTAACAGTGTTCCCACAAATATTCTAAGACGAAATTCCCTGAAATAGTCTCCCCAGGGAGACACGAGTGTAGGTTTCCATATGTAGCCAAATCACCAGGGGAGTTAATATGTCAAAGGGTGCTTGAGCGGCCTAACAGCTGAAAAGAGCCCTAGAAAATTGGTAACTTAACTTTTTAAAACTTTTTAAAAAAAACACGAAATCTAGTGGCCATGAATAGGCGACTTATAAAAAACCGTTATACACATTGCACAAAGACCATTAACACTGGACAGAGAGGGCAGTACTTGACCGAAACCATCGAGTACATACTAAAGTATATGGAGTCTCAAAACAATGTTTTGCTGGGTGTTTGTTTAATAAAGTCACGAATACACATGTTAGGGAGACAAAAAAATGATTTTTTGTAGGTGCGCCGAGGATTATATAATGTGGCATTGAGGATCCTACAGCATTGACCGGCTTGGTAGACTGTACTATTGTAGAATTGGTTACTAAATAAACACATATTTATGGTCAATCGTATACTGAAATAACACTGATAAATCATGCTCGCTTGAATTTTCCACCTGTGTGAATTATACCAAATTTTCCCGCCTTTCTCGCTATTGGGCGCACTATATAAGTTTACTTATTGTCGGGCCTTAAATTTGAGGGGGGGGGGGGGGGCAATAGTAAACATTTCGAAATCAACCGTCATATGATGTCTCTTTGATCTGTTTTGAAATAATGGTACTAGTTTATCGCGGAGAGATAACAAAATTGTCATAAGCTAGCTCAACTACACGCGCGATGTGTAACGCGGGGCCAAGGCTTTTAAAGGGACTAAACTCCATTTCGATGATAAAAACTCGCTTTGTAGACATTTAACTCACAAACCTATATTTTACGAATACATAAAACATTTCTTCAACCTCAATAAGATCAACGGCGATATTGATGAAAACCCTCGAACATGCTTTTTCTCAGCATTTATACCCTCCAAAGTTAAATTATATACATGCATATCCTATATAGCGTTAGCCACGAAATATATTTTAGGGTTGAAAGGGTAATAACATGACGTTATGCGATTATTTTTCTTCTAGATAAATAAGCCAATAATTATATAAATGTATTAGGTCGGTCAAGCCAAAACATGCGATTTTAAGATAACTTTTTGATAAATTTTGCAATTTACCAACTGGAGTTGAGTCCCTTTAAAACTAGATAAAATATCTACTATGCATTTGTATGTATAGGTTATAGATCATATGTTAGATTTATAAACAAATTAGCGACCGCAGTACTAATTTGTTTATAATAATTCTAATATGTGATCTATAACCGGTTTATAGTTTAACCGCCCACTTTTAGTGACCCTTGATATGCAAACAATAGCATGTCCATTTATGGGATAATGAGAGTAAAATTGCACACTAGTGCTTTTATGATTGCTGAAAGAATAACAGTAAACTTATGAGAGTAGGCGGGTCTAGTTTTTTATATTTGGAATCAGTAAAATTGTCCTAATAAACAGATTTACTAAATAGTTATTACGCCCATTGCAAAAATAAATGAATAAGTGGTCCCAAAATTTGAAAATCCCTGGCGTTTGATTGGACAAAGAAGTAGGGTAAACTATAAATAGCACTATGGAGATATAATATCAATATTGATCTTATTTAATTGGAGAATTACTTCCTGTAAAACAATTGAGTAAATTCGGTAAAAAATATAGGACCATTTCCACAAAATAAGAAGTTGCATTGGTGATACTTATTGACGATAGCTGATTAAAATCACAGGTAACATTTATCGTTGAAAGAAAACGAAAAAATTTTTTTTGTTTGTTTTAGTCTTTATCATTGATACAGTTACCTGTGATTAGAATCGGTCCGATAGTAAGACACTTATGTGTTCTTTTAAACTTTTGTTGGAAAACCCCCCATAATAAAAGGTGTGATATGTGCATGGGAATGTAACTGCGTAGGAATAAAGTAACCCAGTCGTGCCAACAACATAACACACATTTAAACTCTACCACTTTAATTGAAAATTTAATTTTCACTTTTTAAAAGAAATAAACATTTAAAATCTACCAGTTTCATTTTTCGAGCTAATTTGTACTTTAAGAAACACACAATTGCAACTGCCACTTTCATTTTTCGAAGTGATTTGCGCTTGAAGAAATTTGAAATACAAAAATGTATACCGCTTTCAATTTTGAACTCATTTGTACTATAAGAAACATCGATTTTAAATATACAACTTTCATTGTTGAACTCATTTGTACTATAAGAAATGTACATTTCTATATGCCACTTTTTTTAACTAATTCGCACTTTAAGAAATATACATTTTTTTAACTAATTTGCACTTGACGGAATATACATTTAAAATATACCGCTTTTATTAACTAACTCGTTTGGAATTTAAGGACACACAGTAATAGTGTATCACTTTTATTTTTCGAACTCATAAGCACTTTGAGAAATAGGCAACACATGTTTCAAATATACGTGGTATGTGATTGAATTA
Source organism: Spisula subtruncata (assembly GCA_963678985.1). NCBI lineage: Eukaryota > Metazoa > Mollusca > Bivalvia > Venerida > Mactridae > Spisula > Spisula subtruncata. The sequence goes on along the minus strand of OY787673.1, from coordinate 5,017,547 downwards.
CAAAGGTGTTCACTATATCTATCTTATTGGTGCATTATTTGTATTACCTTTCATCTTTTTGCAAAGGGACACTGAATAAAACATCCAATCTGTTGCATATAAAGTAATTGGTTTTATCTCATATTTCACCTAAGTAAAAATGTAGGGGAACATTGCGTATTAATCAATAGAGCAAGTCCATGTGTACTTATAGGTAGTGGGTCATTGAAAGCATATTTATGGTATGTGATGGTTTTTTTTTATGGTTTTCTGTGTTCGGCGGTTCAAGTTGAGGGCTGCTTTCCATGTTCGATTTTTAATTATCTGTATGGTTTACCATGTAATTGTTCAAATGGTGTGATTACGAATTATTTCTTATAGTTACGTCAATAACGTTTGCATGACCTTTGCTATCTAAAATGCTCCGAATAGAGACTCTACAAAACAATTGTAACTTCTTTAAAAGGCTGTAAATACAATTTATTTTGCATTTTGCTTCATTAACATTATATAGCTTGACCAGATTTAGTAGGCACTCTTTAAACTTCGGAAGCGTGCATTATTTTCCGCAAGCGAAGTCGGTACTTATCGGAAATATTTGTTTATTTTTGCACCGGCTTTGTCCGAAATATGCACGGAATATGTCCGGATTACCTACTAAATCTGGTCATGTTATACTTTAAAGCGACTTAACTCCATTTCGAAGATAACATCTCTTTGTGTAGACGTATCGTATGATCACACAACTATGTTTTACGAATACATAAAGTATTCTTACAACTTATTTTACGATCAAAGGCGCTATCGATGAAAACTCCCGTCCGTTTATTAGGTCATTGCTTCATTCGATATTTATACACGACTAGGCTATGCCAACGTTGAATATACATTTTACTGCGTTAGTCACGCAATATATTTTAGGGATTTTTAAAATACTAAACAACGTTATGCGATTAATTTTCTTCCAAACGAATAAGTCCACATTCGTATATAAAGTATAAGGTAGGTCAAATAATGCGATTTTAAGAGAGATTTTTGATAAATTTTGCTATTTACCAACAGTACTGGAGTTAAGTCCCTTTAAAGCTATGGAAACTAAGTGTTTAAAGCTATGGAAACTATGTGTTTGTCCTTTCTCTAAACCTGGTTCAATAGAAAATACTATTTTATATTATGGAACACCATATCAATCGAACATTGATAAAAAAACCTTATGTGTGTACTAAATGGCCATTCCACATGCAATAGCCTCGTTTATGGTCGTATGTATATTAAAAAACACCTTTGTTGGTTTTTTATTTCTGTTGACATCTTTGTGGGCTGCACATGTTGTCAGGTGATACGCGTTACGTCTGTTTGCCACATATATTGTGACAGTATTGTGGTGTCGTATAGATTGGAGAATTTGACCTGATCCTGACCTTTATGCATGCATATATTACAAGGCCCTTGCTTTAAATATATCAATGTCCGCAAACAACATCGGTATTTTAGATGCGTGTTTATATTACATATCGAGCATCTTCGTGTCACTCACTCACTCACTCACTCACTCACTCACTCACTCACTCGTTTTTGAGTTATAAATATAGACAATATATCCCTGCCTTATAATGAGAAGTACAAATCGATAGTTTGAGAAAATAAGAACAAACACTCTGAAATTTACTCTTTACTTATGGAAAAAAAGTTTTTACAACTACATTTTGGCCAACATGACACGTTACGATTTTCATGAAAATATGTTCATTAGAAGCGTCTTATGATGCAGATTTCAAATATATACCAGTCTTACAGTGCCGTAATAGGGGATTAAATAGCCAGCGAAGCTGGCTATTGTAAATACCCATATCAATAATGTCCACGTGCGATTCTTCGTCGGGTCTCTGCCGGTACTAATGCTTTCAAAAAAAGTTATTTCCGGTCAAAAATTTCAGGCAGTTTTCCGAGGTGAATGGTCCTTTGAAAATAAAAAAATAGTAATCTGTAAACGGTTTCCCCCTATCATTTTCTTTCGAATTATAACCATCTTTAAAAATATTCAATAAATAAAACAAACTATTTAAATAAGCAAAGGGAAGTAAGAAATACGCTACTGTACTGGATACACGACGCCAATACAAGACGTGATGTCATGACGTCACAAATAACAGGAAATGACGTCATATCAAAAGTACGCCAAATAGACTCATGACGTTACGTTGCAATGTATAACAAATCAGTATAATATAGGTAAAACTCCAGGTTATTCCAAACATAAACCACAGATACATAGCCAATCAAAATGTTTGAATAATTATTATTTCTGGTCTTAAATTTAAAGAGGAAAAGTGATCAGTTGCTGATCAATAATTATCTTTGTATAGGCCTATTTTATAACATCTAAATTCAACTCATATTTAGTCAGTTTCTATCTGAAACATAGCTTAGCAGATATCCAATGTGTATTTAATCCCTCATTTAGGCGGTGCCTTAGTTCATATTAGTAATAGTAATGTCCTTCTCATTTATTAAAAGTCAGGCTCGTGTCAAATAGTCTGGACTATATAACGTGGCAGATATCGTTCCGCGTGAGATTACCGCGGGACACACAGTGTATGATATTGCTGTGCGATGTTGTGTATGCCTTCTGCACCGTAATGTTAATAACTAAGCGTTTTCTGTTGTGACCTGTTTATTCGGTCTAATTTGTTATTAATTCGTTGATACCATTTTAAAAATGCGACCAAGTAAATGCCAAACTGTTGGATTTTTGTTTTTAATTGTTTTAATTCTAATGAATTTGATTTCATTTTATAAACAACGGATTGACATACAGTCTCTGCAGGCAAGTATTAGTTTCTTCACCAACCCTCCGTGCTTTAAAATATCGCTGGCTTAGAATGAGAAGGTCGTAAATGCCACATACGACCTTATAAGACTAGTGCATATTTGAAATCTAATATTGAGTATGAGTTACGACCTTATCATTTTAGGTTAGCGATTATGGCATTATTCGATTCGTTTCTTCAATCGTCTTGGTTATAATAAATGCAAATTACATTGTACCCTCATTTTATACACAGTGTCCTATTTTATTTATACTTATCTATATTAGGTTCGGACATTCTTGTCAATATTTATACACCATTAATTGCAAATATTTGCTTCGGGCTCTAAAGCCCAATATGGCGACCAATATAGTCAACATAAATTCATTAATATGCTATTTAATTGTTTATTTTAATATTGTTCTTGAGTAGTTTAATTCAAATTCTGGATCACCAAAGGTCGTACAAATACTCATTACAAAGGCAAATAGTTAAGAAAGTGACCAGTAAGACTAAAGCGTAGCATTTTTGCCTCGGCGATGTACTCCCAATTTAATAAATGGGCATCGGAACGCTTGGTCTAGGGAAAGCTTTGAGGAAGTCATTAGAAAATGTTCGAACTCCCAGTTCCCGATGCCTCACGAAGCTAATTTATTCAAATCGGGAGAACGTTCATCGCCGATGCAAATATTGCTCTGGGGACCTACGCTTTAGTCTTTACAACTGAATATGTTGAAAAATAAGTGACTCAGTTTCAAATTTTCGGGCTCTTGTCCTTCTTCAGGGTTACAGGATAATGGAACATTAAGAAAAAATGGGTACTACTTGAATTCATGCAGAAGGAAATAAATACTGAAGAAGGACAAAAGCCCGAAAATTTGAAACTGAGTCGCTTATTTTTCAACATCTCAAATACTACTTTCCCATGAGAGACATACAACATCATATATCTAACCGCATAGGACTTGGATTTTTGACTTATTGACTGTTGAAACTTGGACTTTCGACGTTTGACGACTGAATATATTTAATTTTATGTGACGCCGTTTAGACGCACATGGTAGAATTCGATCAAGTAGATCTTCGATTAGATATTCAATTTCTATGTAAACATACACACTGTATATTTAAACTAATTATAGCGACCGATTGGAGTGTTTTGTAAATTAATTTCCGGTGGAAGTCAAGTTTTATTTAATTTAGTACTCATGTGCTGTTTAAGGTAAACACCCGTTAAAAAATCAGTAACGTGTATAACAGAGGAAATTTTGTATACGGCAGAGAATAAAAAATGTAGATGGCTTTTACTCACATAGCCCTGATTTGAACTCCAAATGGAATATGTTATTGTCGAATTTTCAAGAGTATTGCAAATGCAAATCAAATACCATATTAAGGGAGTACGCTCGCCGTTAATCTAACGACCGAATTTTCTCAGAAACAACTTAAAATGACAGAATAATCATTAGTAAGAAAATTAATATCGTACCAAGCTTGTTTCCAGATACACGACTTTCAAATGACCTACACTGTTGTACATTTCAGCTATTTCTTGCATAATTCGCTGGCTTAGAATGAGAAAGTCGTAACAACAAAATCAATATTGTGAGAAAACAAGAAAAACTGTCTGACAATCACGCTTTAATTATGGTAAAATACTTTTTTTCAATGTCAGTTTGGTCAACATGACAAGTTCCGATTTTCCTAAAAAAAGGCTCATAAGAAGCGCCTTATGATGTAGATTTCAAATATGCATTAGTCTTATAAGCCATTCCAAGCCATCGATTTGGCACCGTCATATTCATCTTAAGATTTTAATTATATTACATAGTTTTTGAGCAATCCAAGATGTTGTAGGTGTAGATTGTTTTATCCTGTTTACAAAAACAACAAATTTGGCTTTCTGATGAACAAATTCCGTATTTGTACACGATATATAGGTACCTCACCAACTTGCAAAACTATTGACAAAGGGTATTAAATCGATTGTCCAAAACATTCAACAATCGAATTAAAAAAAAATGTTTATAAGTTGAGAGTCAATTAGACCATCCGTTTAAGTAAAATAAAAAAAGTAGCGGTCACCAATAACCGGGCGTCTTTTGAGGCTTTTCGCCAAGAAGTACTAGTTTTGCATAAAGTAACATTGCAGCATGAATTATAAGGGGTGTTTTTGGCCCAATACCCTTTTTTAATGAACTTTCTCTAGATGAAAGATATAAACCCTCCAGTAAATGATTTTTGTATTATAAATAATTTCTGTTCATTGTACGTTGCCATAGCAACCGTTTTAACGGGATGATAAAATATTTGCAATGTTTGCTTCTTCACATAACTACTCAGGCATAACATATTTAGTACAAACAGATGCATTGTAACAATGCAGTGCTTTTTTAATGTACATACAATATAGGCCTTTCCCGAAACTAGGAAGTACTTAGATATTAAATAATTAAATTTATATATGTATTATTAAGTCCCGAGGATAGTTTAAGTTCGCATGTCACTTTTTTTCTCTTCTGTAAAAGAATCTGGTAAAATGAAGCACATGGACCCTATCGTACTTTGTACGTTCATTTTCTTTAATCATGAAATAATAATTAGTTGGATAACATCAATTCTTTACAGCATATATCATCAAATCTACTACTCTGATATTATATATCAATATAGAATGCTAGAATCAAAGATATTTCATTAGCAAAAAGTATAGTATGGAAAATTATATTAAGTATGAAGAAGAAGTTTCATTCAATCATTTCTATATACAGTAAACATTTGAAGTAGATCATTATGGTCCTTGTTCAAAACAAAACAAATAACAGTTAGAGATAAGTCATACCCCATCCACTTTTCTTGCATGCAAAAAATAAAAAAGTTAAATATATCAACTTTGTGCAAGGTCTCTATGGTTATTTTCATTAATTAATAATCTTATGCGATCATTGGAACTAACTTTTATGTCTGTTCTTATTCAAAACCATTTTTATTTTTCACGCATGCGCACAAGGTATCGATAGATTGACACTCCTGGATTAAGCAATAAATGTACATTTTCTACTCCTCAAGTCTATGATAATAATATTAACAAATATGTTTGTAAAACATGTATGCCCCCATATTGCAGCGCAATACCATTGACCTCCTGGTCTCAAAATCGATAGGGGTCATTGGTTTGTGTCGGCTATCCTCTATGTAAAGTTTGACAAATGGTTGAGGAATTGACATTACGCCAGTTGTCAATCAATACCATTAAAATAAATGTTAACGGTAAATTATAGACACATGGTCCAATGGATTAACACGAAAACCTTTGCCAAGCAACCTTCGACAAACGATCAGGTGGAGCGATCTCTGGACTGGTGCAATGTCAATTGAACGGAAGCCATTTACAATAAAATGTAGTCTACCAACCGAACAACAGATCTTCAGACCAGGCGCGTAGCTAGCCCTCTTTGGATGTGGATTCAGGATTGTTCTAGGGGGTCGGGGCATGCTCCTCCGGAAATTTTTGAAAACAACGGTGCAATGTGGTGCGTTTTAGGCAGTCTCGTGGTGCTTTACTCAGTTGTAAATGCGTCAATTTTAGGATATTGAATTTTTAAATAAATGCTTAAACTCAACATAAGATTTTTGTTAAATAAAGCTTAAATCTGAATCAAACGAATGATCGAGAGCCATGTTGATATTTTTACATAGTATTCAGATATGCCCATAAAAGTTTAGTTGCTGCTAATTTTTATGCCAGAGAGCAGTATGATTAGGCCCTACATCAATGTGCATAAGTTTGTAGGTACTACTACTAGCATCAAAAATTGCCAGCCCAGACAGACATTCGGTTGTTGTAGTAGATCATATATAATTCCTTTGCCATTCTCATAGTACTAACAACAGAGTGTGAAGAACAGTGCCAGTTTCTAGTGTTCCAAGATGGAGTCGGTGGGAACACTGAACAATGTCACAGTGTTGTTGTTGGTGAGCTGCTTCCGGTTTTGAATGCTACACTTTTTGCAACATAGTCATATAACCGCAAATTCCATACAATCTCCCCGCACGCCTGCGACCCCTTGCGCGGGGAACGATGCTTTGAGATTCTAGCTGCTTCAACTCGATGGTTTGCTTCTGGAAACGTTTATTCATTGGTCTAGCATTCCGGAGCATGGATCCAACAGAAACCATGCAAAGAGACAATAAAGTAAAACCCTAAGATACTACATCCAATGACGCTGGTATTGAAGTCTCCTCGCTTTAGATAAATACGTAGGCTATATGGTGGTGAATGATACTTTTATAGTGTAGAGTGAGCCTGCAAGACTAGCCCATCTACTGTCTCATGTAGACTCTGTAGGCAGGATCAGAAATCAGTTCGTGATTAATCAGTTATCACAGTATTTCTTATTGCAATAGCATCGTTTCGAATCTGTCCCCGAAAGACGTGTTTTAACATTACAGAGTTTCTGTGGTGCACATTGGGTTTGAAGGTAAAGTTCTAACAAGTACTTCTCTGCATGCATACACGAAGTAATGAATCAACATATAGGCGTTGCTGTCAGAGAGCATTTCTTGTGAAACTAGTTGCTAATATGAGTTTGTGCATAGCAACATGGACTTTTATTTGTTGCATCGTAACACTGGGAATGGATCTTAGTAATATCTAGCTAAAGATAGTATTGTCTTGAGCTTCATCAGTAGTTGACTCTGTTTGTTAACGACGAAATTACGCGACTGGGACGAATTTGTTAACGTCAAAGAATGTGCATCTAAGTGGCACCAGCACTGCTAATAATTATAAGGAGCGCTAAACCTTTTGCGTAAATAACATGTTCGATTTCTGAGGATATTACAATACGAATGCAATGGGAATTTAGAATACATGAATGAGGAATAAGTGATTCAAGTGAATTGTGCATGGACTTTGCCACACATTTTTTAGTTGTCAGAATCCTGCAGACTGATATGTGCTAAGCAGTATACTCATCATCTTTAATTTGTCCTCTCACCAAAGATAGCAGTCATATTGTCATATGCCATCTTTATTTAGTATAACAGTAAATGCACGGGTAACATATTGAATTGAGCAAATCCTGAAGTTCGTTTGTAGGATTGGGACAGGTCATCAACATTACGTTTGGGGATACTCGTAATATCGGTTGATTGGTGTGTATCTGTGTAATTAGTAGTTATAACCAAAAGAAGAATGCGTGTCGTTGGTGGTTGTTATCCTAAGAAACATTTACTGTTGTCATTACGTGGTAAATTTATACGACATGCATCACACCGGAAGTAATGTACTTTTCCGCGCATGCGTACTAATGAAGACGGACAAATATAATGGCTTGGATGTGGAGTTACTACGTGGAAAATAGTTTTTCCAGATTAAGCATATATAAAACATACTATAACTTAATATGTGAGTGAGTTAAATGCGTTTTGTTTAACCATGCGGCTATGTAAATGTGAAATGACTGTTTTGTTTTTACTTGGTTTAATTCTAATTTTACTCGTGTCACTGTATCAACAACGGATTGAGATACTAGTACGTTCTCTTCAGGTCAGTTATTATTCCAATAATGGAAGTATTTCCTTGTCGAATATGATATATAGCATGTATAGGTCATCTTTAATGTATTGAATAACAAATAACTAAGACATCTTAGAACTTGACATTTCGATGCATAAGTATCTTGATTTTTTATTTTCCTTGGGATAAACAGACCATTCTCCTGTTTTTAATACTGCGACCAAATTTATGTTTTCAAGAGATAGACATTTCATTTTACCATTTACAAACTTTGAAGTACATGACCATTTTAGTGTTCAATTTCATGGCATGGTTTTAGTTCATACTATCTTAAGTTTCCATACTAGAATTGCATTTGGATGGAATTATGGAGAATAAGTACCATATCTAACATTGTCTGCATTTGTTTATATGTGTTAAAAAAAGTAATTAACATAAAAACATAAAAAAAAATTATTTGTTATGACCTGATGAAGCATTTAAGGCGAAACGTTGTCAAGTTAATAAATTAGCGATACATCTTAATTTATACGTGTTTGGTGGTTAATTTTCTTATTCGTATTTATATGTGTTGAAATTTTCCAAAGACGCATCGATACAAGTGTTATTAAAGTGGCAATCGCCATTCGTGTTATAGTTTGATAAACTGTTGTATATGTTCATATACATTAAAGTGTAACATTAATATACAACACACCGAATGTATGTCGCCTAGTTCATACCACAACTAACCACGAAGGACATCCACACACCGCAAGCATTTGGATAAACCGAAAAGCTTTAAAAGGAGTGATCAATAGTGATAGTGTCAGTCCGTTTGCTCGTTCGTCCGACGCGGTCTCATTGAAGATAAATGAATGTTTTTACTACATGCATTTCAACATTTGTTGCGTTTTACTCAACATGAAATTGTGTTTCTTTTGTGCACTGTCTGTGTTTATTTTCTCGTGTCTTTTCGTGGCATCTCTGTTGGATATTGCCTCTTTCCTTTGTTTTGTATTTTTGTAAAAGCAAAATATCTAAAATAATGGTGATGGTTTTGATTTCTAGCTCAAAATCCGTTAAAATGGATTTGGTAAATCTAATATATTCAACTGAAAGTTATAATTTTTCAGTATTCGTTATTTTGACGGGGAACAATTCGAGAACTAGCTTGGATTTCCCAGGGCCAATTTGAGAGCTAGCATCGATTTCGTTTTCTATTTATTATTTGTGCTTTATATAAATCGCCCGTGTTATAAGTACCCCTTTAATTCGTTCCTTACGTTATATGCTTGTGTAGGATTATGCATGTAATTCCGTTGCTAGTTTTTCTTTGTCAGGGGGACTTTACAATTCCTTAACGTCGATATATTACTTGTACGCCGCTGGGTTATCCGTTTACTGTTGTTTCTAAGCCTTTTAGAACTACAGACAGCAAGTAATAGGCATACAAGCCCACCCCTTACTGTTGCAGCTTTGCCAGTTAGTTCCGGAGAAACCTTTTAATGGAAACACATTAAATCATTGTTTGTTTGTTTATTCTTATGACTGTTTTATGGATTAACTTGTTATGTCACTATAGGTTACCATTTTAATGTTGACTTAAAGGTCTTCCGATGTAAGCATCTACACTGACTCCTTTTCATTACAGATTGGACGATCTTTGCGATCTTTGACTGATTATTCTCATGTTAAAAACCAAACCAAACATGACGTCACTGGTGAATTTCCGGAAGATTATCGAATTCCTAATGATACAGAACTTTCACGAATGAACGAGACAGCGCTTATGATGATTTACTGGAGGTAAGCTTCTTCGATATCAAATGCCCATATGCAAACCATCACCCCAGTGAAACAACATCACGGTACAGGCACGACTTTGATCACTTAATAAAGATCGTACAACTTAGGTCACTATAGTCGAATTTCATTCGGCCACTTGGGAACACCGGTTTTGTTATTTTCTTTGTGAAATTGGGTCATGCTGCATTTTTGTGGTGGGGATTGGGGCTTTTAATAATTTCTTTTGGCATTGCTCCGTGTAGTTGTGTTGTGTTGTTACTGTTTTCTGTGCTCGGCTTGCTAAGTTGAGTGCTTCTTTTCATGTGCGATTTCCTCATACATTTTTATATAGAGGATCTTAGGTAAATCAATTACTCGAGACATAACTCATTCCTGATGGAATCCAGATTTTTTTCAGTCTAGCGTCTACCAAAAACATTCCTGATACCATTTCGTTTTTTCCTTAGCATCTTTTCAACGTGTTACATACTGATGATAGAAAACTTTCAAGACTTAAAATTAAAAAAAAGCAAATCACCTGACGTGTAAGATGACACAATGTCACTACGCATAAATGATCTTATGTCGTTAATAAGAACGTCGTAAGCACTTAAAAGACTGATGCATATTTGACATCTGTGTCGCAATTTTCAAGAAAATTGGAACTCGTCATGTTGACCAAACTGAAGCTTAAAAAGCATGTTTTTGCATAGGTAAAGAGTAATTTGCAGACAGCTTTTACTTGTTTGCTCAAAATGTAGATTTTGTACTTGCTCATCCTAAGCCAGCGTCTTATTAGGGCCCTGCAATAGTAATCACCCTGTCCGTCCGTCTGTCTGTCCGTCCGTCTGTCCGTCCACATTTTTCATGTTTTTTCTTAATAACTTGCAAACCGTTAAAGGTATCGACTTCAAACTTAAAACATAAGGTCACAGCAACAATACACTATTGTATGCTAAGTTATGTTACTCCAACTACAATATGGTTAGAATTATGGCCCTTTGTAAAATTACAATTTTCCTCATTTTTCATCTTTTTTTCTACATTACTTCAAAACCGTTACAGATATTCAAATGAAACTTGCTATATATATTGACAGTGACAATACGCACATGTGTAGCAAAGGGCAACAACTCTAGCTTTAATAAATTTAAGTTTGGCTTGTACTCCTTTTTCGACTTCAAAACCGTTTAACATTGGCCATAGTTCAAAAACTTTTCAAGATATTCAAATGAAACTTGCAATACTAATTGACAATGATAACGACAGGGCCCTGATCACGACAGTGATGGTTCTAGTACCTGTTTAAGGAACACTGTGCGAGTATGGAAGCGTTTTGATTATTTAACACTGTTCTAGGTACATTAACATGCTGCAGATTTTATGCAAAGATGTGAGACGTCTCGGAAGTCTCAAAGATGGTGGGAAGGAGATTTGTGCAGACGAAACCTACAAGCCAACAGCACCGTGTATTGTATATTCATTTGGGTAAGTGTTAAAAGCGTTTGTTTAAACCGATTGGAACTCATTTTACGCAAATGATATATTACAAAATGCAGTTTCCTGTTATTATATCTTATTTGTTGGAGTTATCTATTGTAAAATAAGTAGAGCCTAAAGTGTGCACATTCAACGCCGTTAGACATTTGTTGATCATGGTGCAAAGTTAATTGGTGAAAGACCAGAAAACCATTAGGTCTTCTACAATTCAAATTTGATTATGCAATTGTTTAAGAAGTTGAACTTTCTATTTATGTCAACTTTAGCGTCTTAACGTGTTGATGTGATTGGTTCTGAACGTAATTTGTTTTCGTATTTCAGAATCAATAATCAATACGACTTCGACAATGCTGTGGTCAAATTGTTCGGCTGTGACGTGTATTGTTTTGATCCAAGGTAATATCAACAACGTTTTGAAAGAAAATCATTTTGAGGGATTTAATGTTCATATCGTTCGGATAATGTACAAGAATATAATTATACTATGCACATCTGGTCCGGTGATTATAAACATTGGAGGTCGTACTCCATTCTCCAACAACTCATACTCCGTATAACTCCCATTGGAGCGTTTCTTAGTTACAAAAAATTCTTTATTACTGAATGGAAACATATGAAACGGTGGTTCATTTTCTTGATTAAACGATTTGCAACAAATTGGTGTTGGTTAGCATGGAGTATGGAGTTCGAATATGAGAATGCGAAATGTTTATAATCATTGGGCCCGAATATATTGGTTTAAATTAATTCAGTATCTTTTTTGTATGTATTTTAACAATAATAAAATAAAATATAAAATGTCGCTGTCTGTATCATAAAATACTATGTGTAGCTAACAAAGAAAAGAGAGCCTTTATCCAATTTTAAGTAAGTAAACCATCTGGTACACTGTACTATTGTTGATTCTTACTTCAGTATGAGAGATCACAGTCATCGAGTCTCGGAACATATCTGGTTTTACAAATGGGGACTTGGTGGAGAAAACCATATAAACAAGAAAAAATGGACGATAAAAACTTTGGATAAAAAACGACAAGAACTAGGTCATACAAATGTAAGTATGAATTCAATTACAAACAGGATACACTGTAACTTCCTTGTTTAATTGGGACATGCTGCTTCATTCGACGTATAGAGTCTAAATTTCGAAAGGACGATACGACATTGCAATTATACTTTTTTGAATATGTAAAAATATTATATTATCAACACTGAACTGTGAGATGATGCCCAGCAGAAAATGAAAGGCAAGAGACGACCAAAAAAGAACACAAACAAAAAGAATATTCATCAAAAACGATAGTCAAATGTTTGGACCATTAGAAATTCGTCGTAGTGTTTATAGTATGGCGTACATTCAGGGTCAATTTAAGTTAGGGCAGCCCTAACCTGGTTAGGGCAGCCCTAACCTCAGCCCTAACCAGCCACAACCTGGTTAGGGCAGCCCTAACCTCAGCCCTAACCTGCCCTAACTTAAATTGACCCTGAATGTACGCCATATTATAGAGGGCATTTTATTAATTGAGTTTGGTGTAAGATCGAATTTTAGTTGACCCAGTAATCATCTTCATGTTATTTATCTAGTTAATACTAACTTATTTAAGATCGATTGTGAAAAAAGTTTTTTTTATCTTATATTAATCACTCTTGACACCTCATTTCTGATGTTATTTATCATCCCGAAGGCATCAGAGTAATCACCGAAAATGTGATCACGAGTGGAATAAAATTTGACATTTTACCAAAATCTAAACTGTTGTTTATAACTGATAATACTATATGAGCCATTGGTTACATAATTATAAAAATACCAGTAAATAGAATATTAAAACAATACATTAATTTTTTTATTTTCAGACGACAATAGATTTACTAAAAATAGACATCGAAGGTGATGAATGGAAAGCTATTCCTCAGATGATCACTTCCGGTGCGCTTAGTGACGTCAGACAAATCTCCATGGAAACGCATTTTGCAAAATCCGTGCGTAACAAGAAAGATAACAAGAAAGATTATTGGGGCAACGTTGTACCACATAAACAATTGTCGGCACTTAGAAAACTTTATGATTATGGTTATAGAATTTGTATGAGAGAAAGAAATTTATTTGAACACCAACGGCTGCCAGGAAGTAATGTATTTGTTACCAGCGTTAACGAGATATCGATGATCAAACCGTTACTATGACATTGATTGATCTTTGTAGATATAGTTGCCTTAGAATGAGATGGTCGTAAGTACAAAATCAACATTTAGAGAAAACAAGAAAAAAACTGTCGGAAAATTTACTCTTTACTTATGTTAAATAAACTTTTTAAACTTTAGTTGGTCAACATGGCAAGTTCAGATTTTATGTAAATAGGCTCATAAGAAGCGCCTTATGATGCAGCTTTTAACTAATTATGTATCAGTCTTATAAGGTCGTAAATAGTAGTTATTCTTAGCCAGTGATATGTCGTTTTTGTTGATTGTTTTGATGATTTAATAAATACGCAAGAACTTATGACATAACCTAAAATACATGACAAACTGTAGAAATGATCGCTTTGTGAATGACCTACTTACCCGTTTAATACTTTCTTTGACCGTCCAGTAAAACAAGTACAATAGGTGACCCTTTTATTGTTTCACGGATGGTTTAAATTGGATAAGCTAACTTCTGCATCCAACAAAGATATTGTCATGTGTGCTTGAGAATTTGAAAATTTGTCAAACTATATGCACAGTAAGTACAGGTATGGCTGCACGACTGGAAACAAGATGATACGATGAATCGCTCTCCCGTGTACACCCGCACATGAAATAGTTCCAAGTAAAGACAATACTATTGGTGGCATTTATTTTGATACATAGAAGTATATCGCTGGCTTAGAATGCAAAGGTCGTAAGCACTACTTCCGACATTATAAGTATAAGTACTTCAGTACCGATTTTCATGAAAATAATCTCATGCGAAGCGCCTTGTGGTGTTGGTTTAAAATATGTTTCAGTCTTATAATTGTCATGTTGACCGAACTGAAGTCGAAACAGCTTGTTTTACCTCAAGTAAAGAGTATTTTTTCGGTCAGTTTGTTCTTGTTTTCTCAAAATATCGATTTTGTACTAACGACTTAAGACCTTCTCATTCTAAGCCAGCGAATTATCAATACCATTCACTAGGAGGCTCACACGGAAGATTGGGCTTGCCCATCTGTGTCGCCTCTTAAAACAAAGTCGTTATTATGATTATTATTTACAACATGAGTGCTGCGAAGATACAATAAAACAATGGCATGAAGCATGAAGGCATCCATCTCGTTGTATATGAACATGTCAGAAACAGAAGATACGACACTCATTGTATGTCTATATCTTTACTTGAAGGTTTTTGATGTTTGAACATATTCCGAGTACCACAAACTCTCATCACATCTTTCTCCATCACACCAAAAATAAATGAGGAAATCAAACAGGAAAGACAGCAGTCAACTTAACCCATCGAGCACCGAAAACATTATCAGCACAACACAACTGCACGGAGTAATGCACTCGCACAACCCAAAGAAATTATTAAAAGCCCAAGTCCCCGCCGCACAAAATCAGGATAACCAAATTTCACAAAGAAATTACAAAAATAATGTGATCCCAAGTGACCGAATGAAAAGCAGCCAACATCCGACCACGTTCCCGATAAAGGATGGTCTAGTTTAACAAATATATACCAAAAACGGTTACCCAAGCGACCAAATATCTTAACTTACATTCTACCTACCCACACATTCCAATTTGAATATACCAGTGTAACTATGAAATATAAAACTCTTGCAAAACCTATAACATGTTTATGAACAATCGGATTGGAAAGACAGTACTAAACGGAAGCAGCCGAGCTCAGAAAATATAAATAACATAGACCACAATCACATGGCACAACACTGTACGTACCGGAAAGTTTCATCGACCACAAAGCTTCAAGTCCACAGATCTGGGCATGTGTAGGGTATGGAATCTTTTACAGCGGGGTATGGGCTTTCAATAATTTCGTTGTGTAACAGGCATTGCTCATGTAGTTGTGTTATGTAGTGTTGTTACTGTCTAATGTGCTCGGCTGGTTGAGTTGAGTGGCACCTTCCCTGTCCGATTTCCTAATATCTGTATTACTATTACTATTCGAAAACTGACAAGATGATTTATAACTGTCTAATCCCAGCACAGTTTTGCAATATTTCTATGTTGTTGTTTAAGAGGTGATCAAAACACACCAGCATCCACATGATGTTATTACAAACTACCAGTTAAACTCCCATTATCGCTTCCAAAACGTATACAGACCAATAAGACAAATAACTCAGATTACCAATAGTTAACTACATGTTCATGTAATACCGCTGGCATTTTGAGAAGGTCGTATTATATTCTACTTCCGACTTCGACTTCTTTAACACGCATTAACGTTATGTCACTGTCCTTGGTGTTTTTAACTATGCCAGGGGGTGGTTGTGCCTCATTTAGTCGCCGTTTTGGCATGGGTTTGTGTGGTTGGTTCGCCGTACAGTGGGGCCTTTCGGAACTTGGTCGAGTATTGGCTTCGTTTCATTCGGCAATAACCGCTATTATATAATTTCCTTGTGAATGTGGGTCATCCTGCATTTTATCGGCGGGGACTTGGATATTTGGTTGTTTCTTCGGCTTATGTGTGTGCATTGCTCATTGTAGTTGCTAGGAATATGTAATATTATTTCCCTACCCATTCCTACCTTGCCCATATTTTAACTAGGTCAAGACGTAGCTTGTGCCTCTTTAGGTCGCATAACGTTAGGTCACTGTCCTGAGTGTTTTAACCTAGGTCACGCCCCGGGGTTGATGTGCCTCACTTGGTCGCCGTTTTGGCATGGGCTTCTGTGGGCACTGCTCAGGGTGGTTGTGTCGTGGTGTTTCTGATTTCTTTGCTCGGCTGGTTGGGCTGAGTGCTACCTTCCCTGTCGGAATTTCTCATACCTTTTTTATGAGACTGATACATGTACATACAGTATTTGAAATCTGCAACATGAGGTGCTTATCATGAGCCTATTTGCATGAAAATCGGAACTTGTCATGTTGACCAAACTGATGTCTAAACAGTTGTTGTACCAAAAGCAAAAAGTAGTTTCAGAACGTTTTCTTGTTTTCTCAAAACATCGATTTTGTACTTACGATCTTCTCATTGTAATCCAGCGCTATGATATGAAATAGTATGCAAAAATGTACGGTAGACGAAATACAAATTTCGGAAGAGTCGCTTCCCTTACACTACAAATCAACTATTGATTGTTTGTAAATCGCTATTTTCTCCATTATAGCATAAAAAACGGTGATTTCGCTCATAGTTGAACGGGGGGGGGGGGGGGGGGGGAAGGTACGTTATTGTAAAGAGTTTCGCTGTTAATGTTCAGTTTTAAGTATGCTCATTGCAGTACCCAGCCGACGAAAATAAAGGACTTACAGCGTTATATGAACTGTAATTCACATTCTAATTGTAACTTCTAATCAATGTTCTATAATAGTAAAATAATAAACGTAAACAAACCCCCAATGTCACTGTTTTCTTAGTATTTGCCGATACCGGAAATCGATGCTCATAACTTCGCTTCGCTTGGGTAGTTCCCCTCTCTATTAATAGTGGCACCTGTCTTTAGACAGTAGAGTTGATTCTTGTAGAATCCAATGAATAATAAACAGTTTAAACACTGAACGGTCGAACACAACAACGGTTTAACAAGTTAAATCATTCATTCGTATTGATCAATATATATAAATCAAGTCTTAATCACTATGTACATGTTAGTATGGTCCGTACTATACACTTCCGCACTAAAAATATGGTCCGTTTCTTATTCATTATAATATGGCGGGGTTTACAAGTGTGACTTAATTGTATTTACTGCAGTATAGTTTATTATTTATTAAGTTGTATGTTATTGGAGAACTAGTGAGTTTTATATTGTAAGATTGAGCACTCGTTCTGTATGAAGGTGGAAACAATAGCATTGTGAGGCTCGTTCCACAGCTTTCATTTGGTCTGCAGTCATCTTTACTAAATCCTGCACCTCTGTATGTGTGCAATCCATTAATAGTTGAATTATTTTTCCTGCTTTCAGAATGTGGTTCAATCCGCTTGGATGTATCTGGCTCATTGTCTTTTCTATAGTACACATACCTCGCTGTCTGGTTTCTTCTAGGCTTGGACAAGTCAGGAGGAAATGTTCCAGGGTTTCATCCTCAACTTTGCACAACTGACAAATTCCTGTGATGCCGACTTTACTAAACTTCTGCAATTTAGTTTGAAGCATGTATGTTCCTGTCAATAGTCTTGCCTTGATTTCGCCCCGCTTCACTTCATGTTCGGCTGGATTCACTGCAGCCCAGAGGTTATGTACTCCTTTAATAGGATCCTTAGGTATCTGCAGGTATTGTAAGCTGGATAGCACAGGGAGTTGACACGACCATTCTTGAAACCAGTACTCTGAAACTGCCCGATCAACCATGGATTTCCACATAGCCTTTTTCGGTGGGTGCTTCATCAGGGACCTTGCACTGGGAAGACCATATTTTTCTGTTATGGCGATGATATCAGATGAGAATCCTTTTTCTTCCCTTGAAGTAAATGCCATCTGTCTATCTAGGATTCTATTTTCTGTAGAATTAGGTTGTCTGCATATGTTAATGAATAGAGAGAGCTTGTTTTTCTCCAGAAGTGAGGTTATTGGTTCAGTACCAAGAAGGACATAGGTGCCAAGGTTTGATGTTCTGTCGGATAGACCTTGTATATGTCTTAGAAATCTTCTCTGTTGTTTATCTCACTTATTTATGTCCTCTTGCATGACTGTGTGTACCTCCATGCCATAGAGAGACCTTGGTAGCACATATGTCTTCCATATCTTCTTCGCAACTTTTGGTGAAAAGCCACGTCGAGCATGGAGGCCTGCACCTAGAAGGGCATATGAGTTTCTCAAGGCAGTCTTCACACGATCCTCAGCGTTTGGTCGATTTCTTGCCGTCCTAACTATGCCCAAATGTTTCAACTGATCAGTCTGTCTAACCTCATTGTCATTAAAATACACAGGACTATACATCTTTGTCTTGATAGGTAAGATTTCTGATTTCCCAGGGTGAATTGTCACTTTGTCACGGTTTGAGCAAAATTCTACAATGTTCATCATGGCTTGCAGATTCTCGTGGGAGTTTGCAAGTAGTGCCACATCGTCTGCACATGTGGGAGCGGCAATAGGGATGTCACCAATATACGCACCTAGGTCACTGTTAACTAAGCAGTCTATGGTGCTGTTGTTATAGCATTTGTATAGAGTAGTAGACAGCTTGGCTCCCTGTTTCGTTTCTTGTCCTAGGACAAAATGCCCCGAAAGTTCTCCAGCCCACTTCACACTGACTGTGGTGTTTCTGTAAAGGTTCCGTAGTAGGATCCAAAGGTTCCCAGTGACGCCAAGATGAAATAGTTTATTAAAAAGAACTTCATGATCTACTGTATCAAACGCCTTTTGGGCATCAAGACTTGCCATGATCAGTGGTTCTTTTGTTGTTGTCTGAGAGATGGTCTCCGAGATGATGTAAGCCGCTTTTTTCGACGAGCTTTTTGTAGAGAAGCCCCTTTGAAGTGGATTTTGTACAGGATTGAATATCGTGTCTATTCTATTTTTCAGTATGGTTTCTAGAATTCTCATGACAGTGTCTGTAACAACAATACCTCTATAGTTGCCAGGCAGAGTGCTATCTTTGTTTTTCTTCAACACGGGTGTGAGAACTCCTCCTTTCATTTCTTCAGGGACATCACATTCAGCGAATATTGAGTTTATTATCTCTGTGATGGCTGGCGTGAGTTCTTTCTCGGCTGTCTTCAAATGTTCTGAGGACACACCGTTCATGTCTGCTGCTTTACCGGTATTCAAGTCTCTGATAGCCTGTCTAACTTCTTCACTTGTGGCCTCCTCTAATGGCTTTGCCTGTTCTAGTTCTCTTTCCTCTATTAGATTATTTTGGAGTTTGATGAGTTTCATGCTCTCATTCTCATCCGTGGTAGGCGTGGCTAGTTTCTCAAAGTCACTCTTCCAGACTTTCAATGTCATCAGTATTACAATACTCTTTTTCTTCCCACTGAAGTGTGATAGCATTTTCACCATGTTGTCGTCCTTCTCTCTGTGCTTTAAGGAGTTTGTGAAAGGTTTTGTCATCAGACCCTGAGGACATCATGATATTTTGTATGTAATGCTTCTTTGAATTAGCACAAGCCTGATTCTGTAGGCTTCTAAGTCTTCTTTTCTTTTGTTTCAACAAAACTCTTGTATCTTCACACTTTCGATCAGTCCTTTTCCATTTCCAGAAAAGGTCTTTCGATTTTCTCATGGCTTCAGCTATGTCTCTGTTCCATATTTTCCATCCTACAGGTTTCAGTGTCTTTATTTTTCTGTAATTTGGGATGGAGTTAGCACCTGCTTCATGGAGTGTCTTAGTTAGGTGACTCAGCTTTTGTTTGGTAGTCTGTATATCAGTGGTGTTTAGTTTACTTCTCACTGTTGCCCTGTATTCATCTTTATCACATTTTTCCCAGTTGGGCTTGATTCTGATTTGCTTGTATCGCTTTGATGTGTTTCTCTTGATGTTGAGCTTGAGTGAAGTTCTAATCAGTGTGTGATCAGAGGTGTTCATGGGGTGCATCTCATCAATGTACGTTTCATAGTAGAGTTTGGATGAGTTTGACTTGACTATGAAGTAATCAATTTGGGATCTGGATTTCCCATTGTGGTTAAAGAAAGTATTTCTGTTTTGCTTGAGTCTGGTTTCAAGACAATGATCTTTTAGAAATGTCTGAAACAAGATGTCTCGTGTATTATTTCTGACAATTGATGCATTCATGTCACCAGCTATCAGGATTTTACAGGTAGGTTCATACTTGTTCAAAAGCTCTTCTAGTTGTGCCAGCATTTCCTTGTATTCATCAATGTCTGAATTACTAGAGGGCATAGATACAAAAACTTGTATGTGACGTAACGTTTGCTAAGCGACGTCGCGTTTGTTTTCCCGACGTCGCCCAAAATGTCCCGCCAAAATGTCATACTTTCGAAAAACATACTAATAAAGTGTTGTTTTTTATGCTATAATAGCGTTTACGCATGCTTTTTCGTGCTATTACATCTACCCTGACGGGCTTGGGCACCAACCGTCCCTCGGGACTCTGCAGATGTAATAGCACGAAAAAACATGCGTTAACCCTACAAAAAAAACCTGTGTTTTGTCTTCCATGTCGTGGTATTTTCCACCATTGATCACGATGCATCCATCAGTCTACAGATAGTTCAAGTTATTTGTTTTATAAACCAATCGACAAGCTTTTTCCGTCGCAATTTCGTTTCCATGGAATCCTGTAATAATATCAGAACAACAATATAGTTATTATGAAAGGTCCAAATGCCCGATGTGTTGTTATATATATTTAATAATATTAACTTGCCAAATATACATGTTAATCAAAATCAAATTACAAACATACCTTACGAAAGATAAACGACTCTAGCTATTTAGTACCAATATAACAATATCATACTTCTTGCGATCAAACAACTCCGTTGAACCATTAAAGAGTGCTGGATGTAGTATGTGTTGTTCTTGCGAACCCCTATGTAGATGTTTCGTTTCGCACACACGCTCGCACCGTCCGCCAACTATGAGTATAATTCGCTGGCTTAGAATGAGAAAGTCGTAAGTACAAAATCGATATTTTGGAGAACAAGAAAAAACTGTCAGAAAATTACTCTTTACTTATTGTAAAACAAGCTGTTTTAACTTCATTTTGATCAACATGACAAGTTCCGATTGTCATGAAAATAGAAAAATAAGATGCGCCTTGTGATGCTTATTTTTACTATTTATCAGTCTTTATAGGTAGTAAATAGTAGTTACGACCTTCTCATTCTTAAGTCAATTATATGTCACTAAATTCGTCAACATCAGGTATACCAGGGAAATAGGATACTGTGTTGACAAAATAGATGACAAAACATGGAAATTGTCACGCACACGTTTTATTCAAACACGGCGGCTTATTGGGATTTTAAAATTGCCTTTATTTAAATAAACTTGCAAAGATGTACAACTTTTCATTATATTGAAGGTCTCGCTTGGTGAATGAACACACATTTTACCGTAAGTAATTTTATCTATTTTATCTAACGTTAAGTTAAACTCACTTAACACTAGACTATATCTCTCATCGTTGTGCATATAACGTGGGTATACATAACCATCGTGATTTCTTAAATTAGCGTATCATTTTAACCATCCGGCATTTTCGATGTCGAGCGTTTTTGTTATGAGATATTTTCAGAACGTAAACTGTGTTTTCTATTAGTCTTTTCTTCTTTACTTGCATACAGCATATCAAAACTGTTACGTTTGATGTAATTTTGACAATTCTGACGTGTTTTACGTTATAAGACTCATAATGCACTATGCCAAATGACGCATGCGCATTAAACCGTTTTAACATCCTCTCGAGTTATTGCCTGGTTCTCGTCTCCAATATTACAGTCGAAGTACTGAAATAATGTTGTAAGCTAGCCTGTCTCTCGAAACAGTCTTGGCTTAGTTGCATTCCAACACACTAAACAATCGTATCCTGCAATAGGATACAACACAAGCTAAGTGTTAAGCTTGTATATTAATATATATGTAATATTTTTAAGATTTTAATTCATTTTTTGTCTAAATTGTGTCATGCTTGTGCATTAATAATTATAATTTTTACAAAAAAGATTTTCAATGACACAGCTAACTGATGTGCTATTAATATAAACAATAAACAAAAAAGACAGTGCCTCCTAAGATGAAAGCTATAGGGTTCAACCGAGGGTTGACACTAAATTTTGTAAACAAGCCATAAATCATACACATGCTCATACGCGTACAATATTTGTCAGGTAGACAGTTTTGACATACATACTGCTTTTGAGAGAACCCGCTTGTGTAATAAATAGCATAATATAGCAAATATAAAACAGCCACCTAATAGCTGTTTATTTTTCCCATCTTTGACCTGAGTTATATTGTTAAGACGGTACTGCGAAAAAAAAACGGAAGTACATACCCCAAAACCAGGTCAGTCACCTATTTACATAACATTATTAATATGTTTTATATAGGCATTGCAAATTGCGCTTATTATTTTGTTTTTTATTTAACAAATCTACGTTTATGTATGACTATGTGAGTTAGTGGGTAATCTATAAGTTTTCATTTCCTCATTATTCAAATCTTAAATTTTTTTGTTATGATACGGCATTGGTTTTTTACAAGTGACATTCCAAAAATAAACGCACAGTATAATTATTATGATCATCCTCATACATCAGTGCTTGGTCAAGTTCCCAGACCGAAAACAATATGCTGGTTGAAAATTAAAAAAACAACATTTGTATCTAAAACTAGGTTATACATTACGTACATGCGTTTTTGGGGTGTACTGTAACTACTGTTCTATATAGTTAATAAAATCAAGGTGTGCATTTGTATTTCGCTTCGACGGCACATAAAAAACTTCTCAGTGACTTTTCTTGAATTGAAAAGCAATTTCCGCTCGACAGCTACAGGACGCATGGTATCCGTACATAATAGGTAAACAGCAAGGGCTCATCTTGGTTAATGCTTTTTGCAGATTAGTGCATAAAAAGGGTGAACAGAAAGCTTGTCCCGGTCAGAAAGTATAGCATATTTTTATTCTCACCAAGCGGAATCTTATAAAATTCGGAAAAAGGTACATTACATAAGTTAGGAACTGATGATAGTTTTTGTTCGGATTCTGCTCACACGGACATTGTTTTTATGGATTTATAGAAAGAACGCGACAGTCAAATCAGCTAATACTGTTGTACATGATGAAATCATTCTACTAGGAAAGTGAAAGCAAAACTTGGTCAAAATATAAACATCTGTTTTGTCACGTATTTTTATAGATAAATATACATGGTTATGTGTAAAACAACTTTTTCATTAATCAGGAATAACTTTCTTTACATCCTTTATATTAGTCAGGTCCGGATGTCTCGAAGCATCACAAATAGAAATCTAACGGCAAAAGGAAGATTTTGCTCAATTTAATATGAGATTTGGGCTCTCGAAAGTAAGAATAAGATTTCTGTTTTGTAATCCCAATCCTGAGTTTAGCCTGCAATTGAAACTAATTCTAAGAATCATAATCATGGTACAACATGTATAATTGTAAATGGAGATAATATAAGATATAGCACATGTTTTGGAAGGTCGTGTTAAAGACTGATTAATCATATAGTTTAGCGAATAACAATGTATGCCTATACTAGGCTTGCACTTCACATCATTTCGACATTGCTGTTCTTTGCTCTTTGTGCGCAGCATTTTATGTAGGGGTCTCATTTCTCAGCCGTCTTTGTTGTTGTTGTTGTTACATGTTTCTATTTATTGAAGGGTGTAATTCATGTGACCAAATAAATCATACTATTACAAAATGAGTTTTACATAAGTTTTAACTATCGTGTATATTGTAGCATAACTTTATTTTCAGACGAAACATTTGGGTTCATAAAACATAAAAAATGTCGACAGAAAAAGACATTGAATACATCAAAAACAATCCGAAATCCCCAGATATTGAAGTGAGCGTAATCAACAATATCCACCCTGACATTGACGAGCTAGACGATTCAATTGAGAACCCTCTAGTATATAATGTCAGCGATCGACCTCCTATACACCTCATCCTGTTCTTTGGATTCCAGGTACAGTATTTTCTAATTATAAATATTCGACTAAGCTTGCCGATAAATCTGGTAACCCGGGTTCAAATCCGGTTGGAGTCACACATTTGTATGCCTGTCATATTTCAGCAGAATACTGACTGGAAAATAAAAGCTATGCTCGGCATTAATTTGACAGCATCATTCATCAATTAAATAGCATCAAATAAATTTATTCTTTAACTCAATCCAAAATGACAACATTCCATCGCATACAAATGTCAACTTGATGTTCACGAGGCCCTCTCAAAATACTAGTACATTAATCATTAGAAATATCTTCAGAAAAATTAAAACAAATAATTAAATAACACAAAATAAATGCATTCTTTAATTCAATGCAAAAAGGCGACACCCAATCGCATAAAATGTCAACTTGATGTCCACAGGACTTCATGAGCGTACTGATCGCTGATTTTGGTCTGCGTAGGCAATTAATGGACATTTACCAAACAGGGTGAAGTTGAAACAGTATGTGTGGTATGTGCCGTTTTTAACATTACTGAACAGAAATTGTCCTAATTGTTGTTGTGGTTGTCATGTATAATGTCAAATTGTTTGTCATTAGAGGCTTTGGTGTGAATGCAGGCTCCAGCTATTTATTTTATTTGAGTCTCATCTATATTTACAACATATATTGCACACAACATAAAACACAAATCATATATAGCCACTCTTGTTTAGAGTTATAAGAGACTTTATCTACATTATAATAAAACATCCAATTTTCACAAGGTACATAGACCTTGGATAAAAACTGATAATACACATTTTAGCATAGTATATGTTTAAAACTGAAAAACAGTTGTTAATCCTTATTAAAATATAAATTAAAAATAATTCTATCATTTCTTTGTGAAATTGAGTCATATCCTGCATTTTGTCGGCGGGGACTTGGACTTTTAATTGTTTCTTTGCTTATGTGTGGGCATTGCTCAGTGTATTTGTGTGGTAGTATTTCTGATTTCTGTGCTCGGCTGATTAGGTTGAGTGCTACCTTCCCTATCTGATTTCCTCATACCTTTTTATTAGGTCGCGAGTAGTAGTACGGCCTTCTCACTCTAAGCCAGCGAAATATTCATTCAATTTAATCGAGTCATTAAAGTCAAAGTCACGATTCGCCCTGATTGTATCTATAAATTGAATAGTATTGTCTATTGCATATAATTTATACATGTTCTTAATTAAACACATCTAGTATAGAATAAATTAAATAGGTCTGTCTCAGGGAAATGTATATTTAATGAAACCAATTTTGAAATCAGGATAAAGAGGATCTGCCACAAGTTGTGGCGACAACCTAATGACAATGCGCACAAAGATGATTTTGCACATAAATGCGCGTTTGTTCTTTCTGTAATACGATAGATTAGTGTGCACAGTTGCAAAGAACACATAACACGTATTCGATTTATTGATTTAGCATGACAAATCTTATTTACCAGTTGGCCAATTAGAATATTAAACATATATTGAAGTGTTGAAAAGATGATTATATTTGAAGTTGTATTGACAATGTTTTTCCGTTGTTCGCGATTCAAAGGTATTAAGCAAATAGATATAGACAAAAATAGAAAGCATATGCTTAGATATAATATCAAAGTATAAGATTCGACAGTAGTGATCTTAAAAAGTCGAAAGTTTTAAAAGTTCGCAACTGCAGAGATCCTTAAATATATTCCCGATTTTTAAGATGCGGTCTGTACACAATACAATATACCGGGTAGATATTTTTTATTTTAGGAGCAGTGACCTAGAGGTTAAAGGTGCGGTTTGGGATCCAACGACCGGGGCCTCTCGATCTGCATCACTGGTACTTACTAATTCAAATGATCAAGCAAATTACTCACAATGCCCCCACGTCACCAATGTGAATAAATGGAAACATGTATCTGAGAGTGTCTAAAGACAATATGCTGTGCCTGTCGATGGGCAGTTTAAACAGTTTTGTGAGCCAATGATTGGTAGAATCGTACAGTCTGTGGCTGTTGTGAGAGTTATATGTGGGCCTTACTTCGTGAAGCTGTGTTGTTACTGTTTTCTGTGCTCGACTGGTTAAGTTGAACACTGTCCGTTTTCCTTATATCTTTTTTAATGGATATGCTTTATATTTCAACAGCAAGCTATTATTTCCATCGCTCATCAACTGGTTGTATCTTTGTTGGTTGCTGAAGTGGTTTGTGCCTCTAATGATAATGAGTTCAAGGCTCGACTTCTCAGCTCTACTCTCTTTATGACCGGGCTCACAACTTTACTTATGGTCACTGTCGGTGTAAGGTAATGTCAGACTCTAAAGTTCAAATTTATTAAATGTTCCTTGATTTGGCGAGTTCAGTTATGGCATCGTTCTTTAGAGTGAATGCCGACGTTTCGAATCACAGTTTTAATTAAATTTGTTTATAACAATCAATAACGCTATAAAATGGCACCATTATTGGTGTCCGTTCCAAGTACTTCACCCTTTTGATTTGAACTTCATTTTGATAATTAAATTTAAGATATACAGTCAATGAAGATAAATTATTTCAAAATTTTGTTTTTCTGACTCAGATCAGAGTTTCTAAGTAAGAGGATAAAAGATAAACTCGTAGATTTTCAACTACTCATGATTCAGGTCTCTTGTGGTGTCATTCTTGTCGCCTTTAGGGATACTTTTCAATAAGAAACTATGTACAACATCTAGTGTTACAATGTTCCACAGTGTTCCAAAATCTGTTAAAATGTTCCAAAAATCTGTTAAAGTGTTCAAACAATCTGTTAAAATGTTCCAAAAATCTATTAAAATGTTCCAAAAATCTGTTAAAGTGTTCAAAAAATCTGTTAAAATGTTCAAAAAATCTATTAAAATGTTCCAAAAATCTGTTAAAGTGTTCCAAAAATCTTTTAAAATGTTCCAAACATGATGCTTACGTGTATTACAGGTTACCGTTATTTCAAGGAGCAGCGATAGAATATTTGTCCCCTCTCTTACTGCTTGGAACCGTAGATACCACATTTTGTACCACAGTGTCAGAGTCAGGTAAAGTTTCTGATAAAACAAGTTGTTTAGAATGAGAAGGTCGTTAGTATGACCTTATAGGACTGATTCATACTCGTATTATTTAATATCAGCATCACAATGCTCAACTTGTCATGTTGAAACAGCTTGTTTTCCATCAGTTAAGAGTAATTTTTGGACAGTTTTTCTTGTTTTCTCAAAATATCGATTTTGTACTTACGACCTTCACATTCAAAGCCATCAAAATCATGCCTTATATACAAGTGAGTTCTATGAAACAATTCTATCTTTTCAGACAGGTACTCTTCAGAGCAACAACGTCCGTTGGGCAACCCATTTCCCCAAAGGATGTGGGGGTATACGAGGCACAGGTGTATACGAGACACGAGGCACCGATAACAAAAAAGGCGGCCGTCAAATATTTTCAGTTCAAGTGTCTAGTTACATAGAATCTACAGTTTGGTTTATAAATCATTCTGCGAGTTAAAGCTATTGAATGTATGAGTTTCGAATAATCAAATTATACTTGAACGTGTTATTTTACGGCAGTGAAAATGCATGTTTGTATTGGATGTGGATTGCATAGTAATAGTACGTTTTGCATATGTTTATTTTTCTATTCTAGCTGCAGACAATATGATGTCAAACATTACCAGTAATATGACAATGGATAATAGAGATGAAATCATTAATGCTGTAACATCAGTATGTATATTATTGGTCCGAAATTACAACCATTACTTTCACTCTGCACACAGCAGTCAAATATTTAAATTAATTCTTTTGATGTTGGCAACACATTCTGAGAACAAGAAATTGTAATGATGATAGATAGGTACTAAAATATTATTTTGGTTTATTTTATTGCATAATGTAGTTTGTTTGTAAGCTTTGAACGTCATTTATTAGTCTGAGTGTGGCACTTAGATCCAAGGTCAAAGTTAATTCAGCACCCCGCAAATATTAATGATCATAGAGTATTAAAAATGACCATTGCTCATTATTTTGATACATGTTATATTCTACCACTGAAATGATCATGTTTTTCGAACAAATACATCTTTTTTATAAAAATGTTTTGTTTACTTATTATTTCTAATGCTTTTATGTGCCTTTAGTTACAGGGATCGCTGATGGTTGCCGGTGCGGTACATACCTTGGTCGGTGCTGCTGGTATAGTCGGTGTGTTATTGCGGTTTATCGGACCCATAACCATCATCCCGGCGGTCCTGCTGATTGGTCTCTACATGATCAAAGCTACCGCCAAATTTGTGCTGGTATATCCTCTTGTTGCCGCCGTGTATGTTCTTTTACCGTTAACTATATCACAGTAACTTTAAAAATAGCATAATTATTTATGTTCATCCGAATAAATTACAACTAGTCTTTTAAAACAAACTCTAATCACAAATGGCTAAAATGTCTGTTAAAAAAATTGCTGCTAAAATAGTTTTCTATGTCGTGTTTTTTAGTCAATAGACTTCAATAACAACTTCAAGTATCTTAAATAATTGCAACACTTGATTTCTGTGTTACATTTATATTAAAAATATGGTCACGCCATGTATATACAACTTTGCAATGTTAGCTTTCCGTTGATATGAACATGCCGTGGGATAAAGCATAGTTTTTATAGGAACTCTTATTATGGGACACCATGTATTTGCTTTCATCTACAGTACTGCTCTGGTTACAATCGTGTTATCGTTGTATATGGGACGTCTGAAAACACCAATACCTGTTTGGACAAGGCGACGAGGCTGCCGGATCACGTGGTTTCCATTCCATCAAGTATTTGCAGTAAGCATTTTATACCTTATCCTTTAAACTGGGATTTGTGCCGTGTATTTGTGCTATGTTTTTTTATGTTTTCGGTATTCGGCTGGAATAGTTGAGTGCTGCCTCCCCTGTCCAATTTTTAAAACCTTGTTTTTACGGCTACAAATTGGTAACGATACAATAGTATTATATTGTTAGTGTTTGCTCGAGATAGCAAAAGCGAAATGGTTGTTGTACTTCTATGAATAAAACATGTGTGATTAAGTTATAGAATACATAAGTCATTTGACGTCAGCATGTTACAATGAAAGATTCACTGTTTTCGTATCTCTAGTATTTATTAAAACATTATTTTTCACTAGTGTGGATATTGTTTTTTAAAATGGCCGACAGAAATGCCAGCAGGGATGTAGTTATAAGTTTTTTAAATGTGTTATGCGAGAAAGGCTTATGCCGAAACGTTCAATAAATAAGAGTATAAACCACACTAGTGTAAAAAACTATTCCCTATGGAATTTTATCAGAGACACATTATTTTTATTTCAGATTTTAATTGGTATGGTGGTCGGAACAATACTGTGTGGCATACTTACAGCGTATGATGTAGTACCGTATGATCCGGACAGTGCACAATTTCGGACACGTACAGATGCCAGAATAGATGTCATGGACAAGGCCAAATGGTTTTACTTTCCATATCCAGGTGTTCAAAATAAATTATTATGTTTCTATTTTGTTTAATTATTAGTTTAAGTTGTTTCAATTGCAATTTGAGTGGTTAAGAGTGGTCGGTTTGCGATTCAATGCAACAGACATTTAAATGTGTTAATATCTTGAGTTTTCAGGAAGTTACAACTGAGTTCTTTATGGAGTTTTTTTTGTGTGTGACGCCGCTAATTATATACATTGTACGTTCAACACTGAATAAACGCCTTTGTTGTAAAGTTTGTTGTGTATTTTTATTTATTTCAGGGCAGTTTGGGCCTCTATCGTTTAGTGGGACAGCTCTCGTGGGTTGTATGTTAGCAACTATGTTATCTATACTAGACTCTGTCGGTGATTATTTCGCATGTGCACGTGCATGCCATGCCCCTCCCCCACCTAGACATGCCGTGAATCGTGGACTAACCATCGAGGGTTTGTGTACACTGCTGGCCGGGTCTGTTGGATGTGGTCATGCTACGACTACATATGCAGGAAATATTGGTGCTATGGGATTGACTAAGGTAATATTACTGATGTACAGTGTAAGTCTTGGGCGGTATATGAATTACATGCTGGGATTCAAAGGGACCTTCGACAAATTAAAAAAAAACAACATGGACAAGTAAATCAGACATTTATGAAGCTGGTCAGTTCTCGAAAAAAAAACGATGGAACGAACGTCTTCCTGAAACCAACCCGAGCTTGTCCCTAGCCTTCTGAAAAAGTACCAATTGTCAAAACAATATTTAATTCATATTTATTGAGACAATATAACCACATTATTGGCGTTAACAAATATCTTATGTTGAAATCGTTACCTTTTTGAGACCTGTTAGCATTAATACAATTGTTTGGCGCGTGGAATAGCTATAAATGTGATTCCCTTCGTTTAATTTGAAGAGTTGTGGGTCAAATTATTAAAGCAAGGGTCATTGAGGTATATAGGAAAACAATCCATGTTAGTAACTTGACTTAAAATATACATACGGACTTGGTGTTATTCAAGAAAACACAAAAACGTGACAAACTTTTTAAAAGTCAACGTAACAATATTCATACTCAATAATACACATTTATATAAATACCAGTAGCATCAAGCGACAGTACTCTTTGAATACGGTTTTATTTCTGAACCTAACAAATTAAATGTTCAATCATTCTCTGTGTATATCATTATTCTCGTTGTTTCAGGTTGCAAGTCGTTGGGTGTTTGAAACAGTTGGATTGATATACATTTGTATTGGAGTTGTGGGGAAGTTTTCTGCTGTGTTTATAATGATACCAGAACCCGTCCTTGGTGGAGCATTACTTACTATTACAGCGGTATTTATAGGTAGGAATATAACCCCGAATACTCGAAAAAGTATACGAGGAAATAGGACAGGGAAGGCAGCTATCAAATCCACCTTACTCAAGTCATACAGATTCATGTTAATTCTCCACTGAATCAAAACATCTTCAGCTCAAAATTGATTCTGTTTTTATACCACTTTGCCTTTTATGGTATTATGTCAATATGCGGTAGTGCTTGTCGTTCCTTGTTAACTTTAGGCGTCTTCTCCGTTTCAACTCAATTGGCTGGTTATGTCTGATTGGCAATCATGCAACTAACTTATACTGCTTCTTCGTCGTCTCCTTCTTCTCTTTCTTCTAAATTTGCTTCTATAGTGTCGTACGTTACAAACGTAACCATTTTTGCCATACATGGTGATTAAGAAGAATAAACTGTTTGGTTTCCGAAGCCACTTAATCCACTATATGTTTGATACTTGGTGTGTACTAGTATTTAATTTAGCATATACGTAATCATATTTGACTATATATTTGCTATTCATTACACGTTTATTAATATCTAGAATACTGGTATTTTTGCAGGAGTAATTCTGTCGAATCTGACCGAGATTTCCATGACAAGCACCAGAAACTTGGGAATTCTAGGACTTTCCTTGGTAGTAGGAATTATGGTACCGTACTTCATAGAAGAAAATCCAGAAATTGTTGAAACGGGTATGATGATGTGTTACTTATTAAACTTAGATCAAATTTCGTTTTGATTCGCTGCGATTGAATTTAAGCTAACCCGGATATGTTCAAGTTTGTTGCTGTTATTTTCAGATAATTTGACGCTCAGAAATTTTCTCAAGATGTTATTTGGAAATGCTAACTTTGCTGGAGCGGTGTGTGCCTTCATTTTAGATAACACAGTACCAGGTAACAGTTTAAGTCGTATATTCCATTGTTGTGCTAATTTGTCTCATTAATTTGTCTCATTCATATAATGTGTAATGCTGTCAGCTACCCCAAACAATTTATAAGCTTTGTTACAAGATCCAGCATGGGTATAACTCACTATTCAACCAACTGCGATTTAAATATGATGAAAACAATTTTCAAATACTTGTACATGAACAAATAAATATTTCAATTTGCATTATAAAGCGATAATTTGTATTAGTTCAAACAGCAAATACAATTTCTTAACAATACGTGCGGGTTTTATCATCGGTGTCTTATTTGAAAACAAGACAACGATTACTTCTGTTTTGAAAGTGCGCATAATACTACTACCCCTTAAAATTGAGGCATTTTTAAACTGAAAGTTTATTCGGTTTTATGAAGAATCTATCTTTATTACATCTGTTTGAATAATTATATATTTTTATTGAAAAAAAAACCCTCTCGGCTCCCTTTATATGCCACATGTAAACCCACAGGTAACAGTATCGTTGAAAACGAAAAAAAACGAAACATTTTTTTGTTGTTGAAAATTTATATTTTCTTTCTGTAGAAAATATCATTTTACAAAAAGTTTTTTGTTTTGTTTTCAAATTGTCTTTATCAATGGTACACTTACCTGTGTGTAAACGCTGTTAAACAAACATTTAAACTTATTTTGTCAAGGTACGAGGAAAGAACGAGGTATATTAGCATGGAATAACCCGACCACGTCAGAAGACGATGACAGCAAGTATATTGAAACCAATGAACTTTATATTCCTCCAATGCCAAGACGATGGCGATATGCCGAGATACTACGTTTTATACCGTTCCTTCCTGATCCGGAAACGGAAGTGGGAAAGTCATGTGACAATGAAGCGTTCACCTCCATAGCAGATAACTCGACTGTTCATTTGTAAAAGAATCTCAATGAAACATAAAATGTCTAAATGATGAGTGTTAATGCAACGTAATGAATGTAGAAAATGTATACTAGTACATGTTGTATGACATTCTTTCAAAGGCTATATATCCCTATGAGTGGCAGAGTGAAGCTTTGTTACTTCGATTTACAGTTGAAATCATGTTCTGGGACAGGGTTATATTGAACTGACATGTTGACAATTCACGAATAGGAAATTAGGCATGCCTATCAGTACTTTTTCTCCATAACAAGAAAAAGACTGTACATGTATGTTATGAAGACAAGTTCTCTGTGACTTTCACGTTTACATTAAAAGGCATCATTACATCCCGTTTGGTCTTCTGTGCAAACGAGTTTAATAAAATTGTTGTGAATAGTGAATACCACATATCACTTGCTCTTTGGGACATGAAACAATGATCTGTCCAGCAAGGCTCAGAACATATTGAGCCCTGTTCAGAACAAACTTTTCGTGTAATTGTACATTTTTTACAATTTATATTAAATGGTTTGTACACTTGTATTTATATAATACAATTATAATTGTGTTTGTTTTGATTTCTAGTTTATAGTGGAGTTTTTCAATCTTAGATTTTCCACTTGAAGTCATACTTTCTCAATATTCGTCAATTTAAAAAAGGACCAATCTAGTTTCTGATAGATAACTTCAGACAGATAAAGTTCAGAATGAGACACCACAATGAAACTGGGTGTGTAATGTACAATAATTATGGAGTTTGTGTGTATGAAATGAGACGGCATTGGTAATGGGAAGTAGAGCCGATGTGGGTCAAGGTCACCGTTTCTAACATAGAAAAAACATTTCCGCTAAATAAATGTACTTGGCAAGACAGCACCCGGGACATAAAAACAACAACCAGGATTAAGAAAATCTGTTTGTCTACAATTTTTGTTATCAACAATAATATTTCGATTATGCCATTGACCAATACCTTGCCATATATGGTCAATAAAACATAATTATAATT
Organism: Spisula subtruncata; assembly: GCA_963678985.1. Lineage (NCBI taxonomy): Eukaryota > Metazoa > Mollusca > Bivalvia > Venerida > Mactridae > Spisula > Spisula subtruncata. Next base: position 4,983,560 of record OY787673.1, on the reverse strand, counting down.
TCATTTTCAAGTTTCAGTTATAATGACGTCATTATAAACGTAACCATTATGCCATTCGAATTGGTGTGATACATGATTTTATGGCATCGCATAGAATGGATATTTGATGAATTACAATACTGAAAATATGGATATGTAATATTATGACAACAATACTCATAGATACCAATGAAAGACTCGTTGTTAAACAGACGCTACAAACACCATATCGCTGGCTTAGAATTAGAAGGTCGTAAGTGCAAATAGAAGGGCACGAGCCAAAGCCACGCAGCTACGACGGCAGAGCCTAGCCTAACACAAAAGAGTCAGACATAGTACAAGCCATCCACATCCCCAAAAAATGGATGCTTCGAGCGAGCCTTATATGCTCACTCCGCAATGAATGACACACTGTAAACTTTAAACTTTGTGCACAATTAACCATAAAGGGAGGTAATTATAAGTGATAACTACACTGAAATGAAGTACGGGGCGACTTTTTACAGCCGCCACACAGCACTTAACACCTGCTGTCGTGATAAGTTAATAGTGGGGCACAAACCCAAGCCACGCAGGTACAAAATCGATATTTTGGAAAAACAAGGAAAAACGGTCTGAAAATTTCTCTTTACTTGTGGTAAAAAAGTTGTTTTAACTTCAGTTTCGTCGACATGACAAGTTCCACTTTTTATGAAAATAGAGAAGCGCCATGTGATGCAGAGTTCAAGTATGTATCAGACTTGTAAGGTCGACCTCATTCTAAGCCAGCGATATAATATCGCATTATAATAACTCGGTTACCAATATAACGACATTTGGCAACATAAACACCAAAGCTCCATATACAATAACGCATTTTTATATAATAAATAGTATACTACGCCCGTCTGAAACTTTTACAACAAAAGTTGTTAGTGCTCGCATTTCATAAAACTGCCGTAGGTAGAAACATTTTGAAAAAAATCTTTTTTAGCTCACTATGTCGGTTTATGACGTGAAAGAGCCTAATAAATGAAGTATAGTAAAAACTTCCAGATCTTTAACAAAACCATCATTTTTCTAATTTTGTCCAAGTAATGTTCAGAGGGTTTCATACTGTGTATAAACGAGTCGATTTCCGACATTTGCAATCAGACATACACGTTGTATTATAAACCAATAAGTCATACAGTGATCCGATGGTTTAAGCTATATGATTACAAAAATGTTTATAGGATATTTTTTACAAAATATTCAGATGGCAATAAAATGTCTTTAAATTATAATATCTCTAAACATTCATCACATTTCACGTCAATGGTTTTATCATGGATATTTCATTAACGTTCGTCACTAAACCATTCATTCCTGGCCACTGTTGGATACCCCATAGATTTCTTTCTCTCATAAAAGTTCTAAAACCGTAATCATAGAGTTGTCTTAACGCGGATAACTGTTTATCTGGCCCAACACCGCCCCAATAACTTGTTTGATGTGCATACTGCGCGGCAAAATGTGTTTCCATGGAGATTTGTCTGACGTCACTCAGCGCACCGGAAGTGATCATCTGCGGAATGGCGTTCCATTCGTCACCCTCAATGTCTATTTTTAGTAAATCAATTCTTCTCTGAAAATGAAATGAAATCATATGATATATTAAACAGATATATTGTATAGGCATTTTTCTCGGTGTTACCATGGACTTAGAAAAGTTATAAAAGATATGTTTATTTGATGGCTTGTCAAGAAATAGAGAGTATGTAATCATGTCATAATACTTGGTATCTATGAAACTGGATTCGGTTCAATATATGAGTATGCCATTGTTGCTAACATGGCTTTGCAAAAAGCCATTTAAACGACAATATGCTTAACTGAGATTCAAATGCTGAACACTTTACACGTTCAGTCTCACGACTATTCTACCAACTATAATGATACAAACATTATCAGCATCGGTCAATATTGGATATCAAGCGACTTTCAAATTATCGCTGCTACTATTTTCCGATTATTCATTAAATACACTGAATTTCGGAGCCCATAACAGGTTTTATCAAATGTCTGATACTGGGCGATAGAATGTTTGCTATATCTTTCGACATAGTAGGCAAAACATCGCATTTAGTAAAATGTATGGTGAACAAAATCCTAATGTTCAAGAGTTGCTTCCCTTAGACTTTAAAGAATGTATTTATTGATTACAAATTGTCATTTTGTCAACAAACCATTTGGTTACGTTTTCTTCCATCTTATGGTGCTTTCCACATTTGGGAAATCAACAAAAGTGTCCACATTGCATCATTCTACAGAGAGGTTACAAGTAAAAGCTTATTGAAAATAGCAGTTTAAGGGTCATTGTGACTTTAAACAGTTGCACCTCATGGTGGCTTAAACCTTACCTCTGTATGGCCTAATTCTTGTCGTATTTTATCTAATGTTTTTATTTGCCAGTTTTTACTGGTTATATGGTTCTCTCCACCAAGCCCCCATTTGTAAAACCATATTTTTTCTGCTAATCGTTGTGTTTCATTTTTCATGCTGAAAAACAAAAACAACTCAGTTTTATGTATTACATGTATTTTGTTTTGAATGCATGGCCAAAGCTAAGCTGATGGTGTCCATATTTACAGAGGTTCTAATCTTGTTAAAAAAATGTTTTTTCTTAGATGAAAACATTTCAAATCTCGATTTTTCATCGTTTTTTATAATGAAACATTTTTTTTTATAAAAACTAAGATTTTCTCCTAAACGCTGAGAAATTTTTTCAACAAACTCAGACAACTTTTTATTATACAAACACAAATATGTAAACCTTTGATATATATATTGTAAATAGGGCCCCTGAAAGCACATAGTTTGATTCGCTTATCACAAGTCCTTAATATGGTAAAGTGTGTTTGTTTATTATAGTGTCACCCCCATTGAAAGGGCCAGCCAATTTGACTTATGAGACACCTATTTTTCTTGCGCACAGAACCTCCCGAATCCCTTCTCATATTGCCGGTCGCCTGGCAGAGATGGGCATACGGTAACCATTCTTTAACTAGCTGGCGGCTCACCAACCGGTCGCATCAGCTCTAACCCAGCTTCCGCCGGGATTCGAACCTTCGACCTTCCGCTCCAGAGGCGGACGCCCTAACCACTAGGCCACGGTGGCGGTTATATGATTAAACTACTACGACTGTGGCCACCACTGGGATGTCGATGTCAACGGTGGTTACCCGCGTTGACATATTGTGCTGGGTGTCAGAAGGGGTGCCACGTTCGTGTTTGCCACAGGACTGGAAATGAAGCGATACGTCATACATAACGCAAATTGTGTATTTAAGCCAAACAAGAAGAATCCAATGACTAACCTTTGTCGGTAGAATCATTGTCACCTTGTCAGTTCTTTTTAATAACAGACAAAACAAGCTATTATCTAACTCATATGCTCAAACCATGTCATAAAATAACTATGTATTATATTACCTTGGATCAAAACAATGAACTTCGCAGCCAAATGTATTCACCACCGCATTGTCAAAATCAAACATATAATTTATCCTGAAATAAAATAGTAAAATAAAAGTATAGTTTAAACATGGCATCAGTTGCTGGATCTTCTACAAACGTCATACTACCTCACAAAAGATACGAGGAAATCTGACAGGGAATGCAACACTCCACTTAACCAGCCGAGTAAAGAAAACAGTAACAGCTCAACAAAACTTCACGGAACATTGTCCCCACACAGCACAAAGAAAATATCAGAAGCCCAAGTTTGCAAAAATGCAGGATGACCTAATCTGGAAAATACCAAGTCCGTAACGTTAACGTATACCAAAATATCGTAGCGCATAAAACAATTCAAAGCCACACAAAAACAACGACGGCATGGCCAAGTTACAGGCAGGTTTCAGACACTATTAGAGAATACATAGCACCAAACAGTTAGGTTATAATAAATGATAATTACACCGTTGCAAGTCGCATAGTAACATATTTACAAATCAAACTCGGGCATTGCACCAATGTTGTCTGAAGAACGGTCAACTGCCCCAATAAATGCGCGATATCATTTATTTAGTTGGTTATATAACATATACACTAAATCATTGTAGTTTCGTACTAAAACATAACCCAATACATCAAAACTAAAAGCTTCACTCAGCTGAAACAATAAAAAATTACACAATTGTCACAAAAAAGCTAACGGAAATAACAGAATAACATTATGCATGCACTCCAAATGCAACAGGGATATCCATATAATCAACCACAGCAAGATCACAATGCAAGTCACCGCCTCCTCGATATCCTAGTGTTGGAGCGTTCGCTTTGAGTAGGGGAGGTACCGAGTTCGCTCTCAGGCAGCGTCATACCAAAACGATACAAAAACGATACCAGCAAATCCATTGCTAGACCCTCAGTATATAAGGGAAACTGGCGTATCTTCTATTATGTCCTAGTGGCGATGGATAACATCAGGAATGAGGCGTCGAGAGAGATAAATATACGTTGGAAAAAACTTGTTTCACAATCAACCCTACATGAATTGGTATGAATTATCACAATGCAAACAAAAGTGTACCAGTCGTAAATAAAGAACGCAGTCTCATACTGGACTTATAAATTCAAAAAGGGCAAACAATCGCCCTAATATCTATGACAATCACACAAAACAAGGTCACTTATACAAACGAACTAAGAAACAAAACGGAATACGGACATCCCGTATCTATTTTATAATTTAAAAACAAAGATCGTAAGTTAGAAAATCCAAAAACTTCATATCTACAGCATAAAATATATAACTTAAAGAGCTCTTACCCGAATGAATAGACCAGGCATGGAGCTTTGGGTATGTAACCTTGGTCTATACAAATCTCCTTCCCACCATCTTTGAGACTGCCAACACGTATCACGTCTTTGCATAAAATTTGCAGCATGTTTATATACCTAGAATAAATATAATACTTATTATTTACGAAACGGTCTCAATTTGTTACCTGGTCCCATAATTACAAAATCTTTTTTCATCCTCTTCTCAGTTCTAGTATGAACTTTTATTAGGTCCTAGAAAGTCCAAAATCTTAATAATATTTACTTCATCGTGAATTATTACCCTATTGTCTGTATGTTCTAGATGGTTATTATGGAACGTATAGGAGTCTTAAATAAACAAATTGGACTTCAATGTCATGACTATAGAGTAAAGTCGCCTATTATCGACACATTAAGCATCAGCACATACAAAATCATGAAGTTTGCTTGCTAACGATTCGTAATCTGAAGATTTTGTTAAACAAGTTTTCATTGGTTGAATTTCTGAACATGATGTTCCTACAGCGATGTATTGACCAATAGTTCGTTAGTTTATTGACAGCAGTAGAATAACACCAGAAAATATTTCCCCCAAATATCGACACCCATCCCCTAATATCGACACCCTAGCAAACCCTATTCTAGCATAAAGGCGATACACACACGTGATCAAATTTATTTCAATATGTTTTAACAGAGGTTCACAGTTTTTATCCGAAACCTTCTCAACTGATCTCACTGCAGCTGAGTTAGTATGGGACAGAAATTGTGATTTATTTCATAAATAATATTAAGTTGCTTCGTTATAGTGCTCAATTTCGGCTTGAGTGTGAACATGTCTAGTTAACATCGCTCCAAGTATCAAATAGTAACTTTATTTTAAATGTTGTTGACATATTATACATGCAGTCTTAGCTGAACATCTGCTTTGTCTAACCTGTCATAGACTACAACCCCCATTATATACAGAGTGTCGGGTAATTCTGCGCACCTAACGGTTATTGGCTTTCTACATTTGAGATTATTTTTATTTTTAGAATAAATTATGGTGCTGTTTAGATAGACTGAACCTTCATTGAAAAATGTTAACAATTCAAAACATCGTACCTGCGCAAAACTAGGTCAAATGTCGTCAAAAAAAACAAGATGACTTCCGGTTTTCATGACGTAAAGTTTTTCGGCTTATTCTGCGCAGGTGGAATTGTTTTTTGTATAGTCTGTTTTAAAGATTTGTTCCACAAGAACTTTATCACAGTATCGAAAAAATAAGTCATTAAGACAATGTTGACAAAAAAAGGAAAAGTCATCATCCATTACAAAAGTGCGTTTATTCAATCTATGTGTCACGTGGTATGCCATAGAGATATTTCGTAGAAATACTTGTCCGATTTCGTTGATTTGATTATAAAACTTTACATAAACAACATACATCTTCAAAAACACTCGAGGGCCGAAGGAAAGCAACCCTGCAAAGCCTGTAAGAAACAGAAAGTTAAGGTGTGCAGAATTACCCGATGCGCAGATTTACCCGAAACGACTGTATCTAGAATAATGTGAAAACTTACTTCCAATAAATCTGCATTAACGTCGACTGGTCTAATCTGGAGAGTGTGGTATCATCCGGGATCTGATATTCCTCCGGTAACCCACTTGTGACGCCATTTGACGTCGTTTTGTTGTTACTGTTGAAAATGGGAGGATTTCCAGTTGTAAGTTGTCCAATCTGTAACGGAAAAGGAATGAGAAGCATTTAACATGTTACGTTACGTCACGCGTGACGTCATAATTGAAATTTCAAACAGATTACAGAAACTATTTTAAAAACAATTGCTTGGTTTGGATAGTAATAACATTTGTACACCGATGTATGTAGCACAGAACTTTCGCCGCTTTTCATGTTATTGCGCTCAAATCTTGAACTCTAACTTGTCACGGTATCATGTAGGACATAATGACGGAAAACTGAAGCTAATCTTATCTGCCCTTGAAACTAGTGTGTTACACCAAATTCAAGTATATTTAACATGATACACTGTATCTCTAAACACGACAGACACGCTCATATCAACTATGATAAGATTAAATATGAAACACAGGACAGGTTCGATACAAATAAGCTAATATAGTATTATAGTTAGGTTAAGATTGTTCAATGTTTGTTTCGGATGTAATGCAGATGGCGATTAATCTAACATGGTTTCATGGACTGTCAGGAGGAACTAAACATTTCATAGGATGAAATCGACATTGTGTTTCAAATATCCAACCTCCATCGAAAACCGAACCAGGCTCGCCCGAGCACATCACAAGAGCACTATCCATAGGATCATGCTTTGCAAAAAGGGGAGCGAGTAATTAGGATTCCTACGAAAACATCCAAGTGTGCCTCCGTAGCTCAGTGGTTAGCGTGTTTGCCGCCTAAACAGGCAAACCGGGTACAAATGCGGATAGAGGTACTCATTAGCCTGCCATGTATCAACAGAATGCTGACTGGCTAATAATGTTCTGCATTTAAGACGATTTTTCTGGATTCCATACACACTGTTTTGTTTTAAAGTTAAAAAAGTTACCAATTTTCTAGGGCTCTTTTCGGCTGTTAGGCCGCTCAAGCACCCTTTGACATTTAAACTTCCCCTGGCCATTGGGCTATATATGGAAACCTACACTCGTGTCTCCCTGGGGAGACTGTTTCTCTCCTGTGGTATGGCAGCCAACATCGATCTGCGGCGCTCAGGAATAGACACTGCCCTCACAGGTACCATTTTACACCATGGTAGAGTGGATATGTGGGTCTTGCTCAGAGAAATTAACCAGTGGTCCAGAGGGGATCGAACCCGGGACCTCTCGATCCCGAAGCGCGCGCCCTACCTCTAGGCCACCGCTCCCCACTTCGGATGATAGGTATATATTATAAGATATGTTATGGGGAACGAAACGGATTGAATTAGTTACATTATCTACTTTAGTTATAGCGTAGGACATGGACTCCTTGAATATCGGTGCGTAATCGTTAACTAATCAGCGTTGTAATTTAACTAATCAAAGCATAATTTACGATACAATAATGAAAACACACTACATTTTTTTTGAATGCCGAGCTTAGCCTTTATTTGCCAGCCAGCCTTCTGCTGAAATATGGCAGGCATATATATGTGCCTCCTTCCGGATTTGAACCCGGGTAGCCAGATTAGACGTCAAGCGCACTAACCACTGAGCTACGGAGGCCCTAATTATTCAGCGCCATGTCAAATGGTGTCCGTAACCTCGGCAAAAGCGCTATCGGGCGGCGCTTTTATTCAGTTACCTCCCATTCAATTAAATGTATAGGACAATGATTACCACCCACGGAAAGCGCTACTTAGCACTTTGCTTGTGAACAGACATGTGGTCTCAGCAAGACTAGTATATATTACGATAGACATCACATAGGTATCGCAGCGGCATCTCGGTCCGTTAACATCTTGCTCATTTTTAATAAATAAATTATTACTCCTGTCACGTATTTCGTGTTCGCAGTCAACTACCATTTCGTTTAATGGCAACCTTTCATGTCTTTAAATAGCGATTTCATTGATTGTAGTAACGTTACTAATCACTAGTGCAAAATATGCTAATATTGAATAATGCAAAATAAGTATGGATATCTTAAAACAATCAACAAACAATCATTTAGTTGTTTCATTTTATACAATAAAAACATTCCGTTCGCCAATCAAGATAACACGCATGCTATCCATAATACATGTAATAATTAAAAAGATACAAGTTGCCGCCTTTGCGAATTGTACAAAAGACTTGAAACGTAAAAAACATGCGGATAAAGTGAGTATTTTGTATTATGAACCGGGTCAATAAGGCGCAAAATTGAACAAGACTCATTTTACACATTTTCAAAATTTGATACAATCAGAATGCTTCATAGCTTGTCGCATTACTGATAATATCGCTGGCTTAGAATGGGAAGGTCGTAAAAATGTACGACCTTATAGGACTAATACATATTATAATTCCGAATCACAAGGCGATTCTTATGAGTGTATTTTCATGAAAATTGGAACTTGTCATGTTGACCAAAATGAAGTTGTAAAGGCTTGTTTTACCATTAGTATTTTCTGACAGTTTTTCTTGTTTTCTCAAAATATCGATTTTGTACTTACCACATTCTCATTTTAAGCCAGCGATATGTAAATAAAGGAAGAACACAACAGTCAGGTGCTCTTGGTAAACTTAAGAGGTTTATTTAGAATACTCTATTTAGATACAGAGGAACCTCTCTTCATTAGCCGGACATTTGTTAAAGTGTATAGTGCAATATTGGAAGATGGTTGTTAAAAAAGTTTCAAACTCTGAAAAACAATTATGCTTTCAAATCCATTAGATCATTTTTCGCTTCAGTTTTAACAGAAACTCTCTCTGTGATTTATTGGACATGCAAACAGTCCATTTTCATACGAAAGGGTTCTAGAACACCCTATGAAACTATAAGAATCGTCTATTTTTCGACGATTGAATCAAAGTACACGAAACCCATCCAAAGTTTTAATTTGCAATTAAGGTAGTCTAGTATCATACTAAAAACGATGCAAGTATTTATTTCAACATTGAATGACTGTTAGAATATAGCTCTATACACTTTAAACTCAATTAAATGCAAAATGAAAGCAATGATAAAATAGCCCTACAGACAGTATCTTTGCGTTAGTATGCCATAAGTTTTGATGAAGACATAGTGCTTACTGGTATGCTATAGCACAGTATACAGTTCGTTCAAAGTTTAATGCGAACGGTTATAAACACAAGCTCGTCCTTGGGGTAAACTATATAATATGATTATCTTGGTTTAATTGAGTGTAACTGAGTTAAATGTACTCCCTGCTCTTCTTTCGAATGGAATAGTACCCTCATTCGTATTACATATTAAATCGACGGTTGCAATGCTGCGGTCATCTTATATAGACATGTATAACCACACATGCAATACGATTAGCAAACGTGCGGATGTATTAGTTGTAATTGTGCATTCTTAGTTAGACAGAAGTTGTTAATACGCTGTAAAATGTATCCTTTAATGTATTTGACATGTCATTTTAAGTGTGATATATGTCATACAGGCGAGAAGGCACTCCAATGATATATACTCGCCAAATACATGCAGTTATATTTCGATTAATATTTGAGTTATTTAACGCACAGGTAACCGTATCGTTGAAAACGAATTTTTTGTTTTGAAAAATATAAATTTTCGCAAAAAAAAATGTTTCGTTTTTTTTGCGTTTTCAACGATACAGTTACCTGTGATTAAACGGTATGTTCTGTACCCGATCTCCAGAAGCATCTAAAAAATTAAATGTTCTTAAAACCTTAATGTTAATTTCGATACGAGACTGTGCTCAAAATTAGTATCACTGAACAGAATGGTATTTTGAGTTTATTATAGTAAAATTTCAGGAGTTGAAACTTCATATTTATCTCTAAATGCGACTCTGATTTTCGAAAAATCTCAATTTGAGTTGAGTTTTCTTCTTGAGATGCTTCGGCAGATTGTGGCCCGTTCTGATCTGTTCACAATTACGATGGAAAAGAAACGCTAACAAGAGGGTCCAAAGGGCCCTGGGTCGCTCACCTGTTTGGCCTAGTGACCTAGATTTTGGCCCAAATGACACAGTATCTAACTTGACCTATATTTTATAGAGATAAACATTGTGACCAAGTTTCATAAAGATAGAGTCAAAATTGTGACCTCTAGTGTGTTCACAAGATTTTTCAATGATTTGGCCTCGTGACCTAGTTTTTGACCCCAGATGACCCAATATCGAACTTGACCTAAATTTTATAATGATGATCATTGTGATCAAGTTTCATAAAGATAAGGTCAAAATTGTGACCTCTAGTGTGTTCACAAGCTTTTTCAATGATTTGGCCTCGTGACCTAGTTTTTGACTCCGGATGACCCAATATCGAACTTGACCAAAAAATTTTAGTGATAATCAGTGTGATCAAGTTTCATAAAGATTAGGCTCAAATTGTGACATCTAGTGTGTTCACAAGCTTTTTCAATGATTTGGCCTTCAAAGGCTTGTGACCTAGTTTTTGACCCCAGATGACCCAATATTGAACTTGACCTAGATTTTATGGAGATGATCATTGTGATCAAGTTTCATAAAGATTAGGCTCAAATTGTGACCTCTAATGTGTTCACAAGGTTTTTCAATGATTTGGCCTAGTGACCTAGTTTTTGACTCCAGATGACCCAATATCGAACTTGACCTAGATTTTACAGAGATGATCATTGTGATCAAGTTTCATAAAGATTAGGCTTAAATTGTGACCTCTAATGTGTTCACAAGGTTTTCCTTTAATTTGACCTAGTGACCTAGTTTTTGACCCCAGATGACCCAATATTGAACTTGACCTAGATTGTATAAAGATGATCATTGTGATCAAGTTTTATAAAGATTAGGCTCATATTGTGACCTCTAATGTGTTCACAAGGTTTTCCTTTGATTTGACCTAGTGACCTAGTTTTTGACCCCAGATGACCCAATATCGAACTTGACCTAGATTTTACAGAGATGATCATTGTGATCAAGTTTTATAAAGATTAGGCTCAAATTGTGACCTCTAATGTGTTCACAAGGTTTTCCTTTGATTTGACCTAGTGACCTAGTTTTTGACCCCAGATGACCCAATATCGAACTTGACCTAGATTTTGTTAAGATGATCATTGTGACCAAGTTTTATAAAGATTAGGCCAAAATTGTGACCGCTAGAGAGGACACAACCCAATTGTTGACGGACGGACAGACGGACGGACAGACGGACGGACGGACGGACGACGGACGAAGAGTGATCACAAAAGCTCACTCTGTCACTTTGTGACAGGTGAGCTAAAAACTGTATATGACTCGTTTAACACCACATCTATCAAGCTCTTAGTTAAACTTTGATACAAAACACATTCAGAACAAACACATATCGGGTCACGCCTTCGACAAAGTACGATAATTTCCGGTTTCGGTTTATTTTTTAAAATGAAATTATACCCCACTTGAACGGATCATAGAATGATTCTATTCCCCCCCCCCCCCCCCGTTAAGGTTCGATGCGCGATTCGGGCAAGGGTTTCTATTTCACGAGAATTAGCCCATATCATCAAACGAAAAACGGCCTGTTTGTGTATGAGAAATTTTTGTGTGTTTGGCTTAACATTATCATGATTTCACTGGTATTTACAACGTGTGTCGATTAATTTATATCCGTTTTTTTTCGTACAATTTATGATACCTGATAAGATTTTGTTGTTTGGCCTAAATTGTCCATTTCTGAAAGTCAAATGCAACAGAATATAAAGTTGTAATCAGAGACGAATGGTGAATGTTTATATGCATTTATTTATCCTCCCCCAGGGCGACCCACATTGATGAGGACCCCTAAAACAGATAGGCTTTTTAGTTTTGGGGTGGTATATGTGATAGCGCGATATAGAAGATGCCCTTTGCTAGAAGTATTTCTGGTTCTTTTACGTGTCTGATGTAAAATATCATACACGGAACCTATGGTTTTAAAGTCTTCGAAAGAAGTTAGAGTTTAGGTGGGATACGCTGAAAAGTCTTCGGTTTTCATCCGGCTCGAGGCGGGGTTGAACCCAAAACCGTTGAACCCTAAAACCATTGGATCAGTGTTTACTTCCAGGTAATTCATGACAGTGCGTGCTTGCATGTCATATGCATTTTGTAGTTATCTGTCATAGGGTTAAATGCTTTATCTCATGTCGGACTTCCGTAATTTGTTAATAAATATCCGTTATTTTCCGCAATATATAATAGATATTATCCACGCTCTTGTTTTGATGAGCCATCGACGTTGTCATGTAGCGAATGTAAACAAACATAGATAAAAATGTCGGTAGATAAATCAAGAAATCCATATAACGAATAAGAAGTCTGAAATGTAGGCTATGTTTGGCGTAAACTTTAGATTAGTTTTAATAAGTTTTCTGCTTTCTCTCGACGCCAATGCTCCACAACTCCGTGTGTGACTTTCGCTTCATTCAGACTACCTCGGTCATTATGCACTGAGATAGTCAGGGTATTGTTTATTTACCGAAGTAAAACGGAAATTACCGAAGATAAACGGAAATTACCGAAGTAAAACGGAAAATTACCGATGTTTCGAGATTTCATGAGCTCATCAAGTATAATAAACGAGTGCATCACATTGTCCTCAATTGTCCAACAATTAACAAGCAGAAACTAATGTATTCATTTATAATTAATGACAACCGTTTACACGTTTCGTCTTAACGACATGTATTCATGATGGTATAGACAACAATGAAAACTGAATGTACATACGACATGTACTATAAAAACTTACATTTTCACGGAGACAAAATTTCACGACGTTTTATGCTAAAATAGCGAAGTTTATAGAAAAACTATAAGCGAATTCTTAATTCAGAAATAAATACTTCCTCTGGCTTTCTGAAGTTGTTTTAGTCCTCGATCATGAATATTCGCGATTTTTTTTTCGATTTTGCGAATATAGGGAAAATTAAACCCCTGCGAATTTTTCTGAATTTTTTGGCGTACACGATACAACACACGACATAATGTCCGTGAGTCCGCGTATCACCATTAATCTTATATTCGTGTGTCTTCCTTCGTCATATCAACGTTACTACTGATAAGATATTAGTTGTAAAACCTTGAACATAATATTTGATCATTCAAACTGAAAGATAATAGAAATTGACATTCCGGTTATCCTCGGTTATTATATTGTTTGGCGAAATTGACACGACCCTGATCTGCATGCATAAATATTTTACAAGGTCCTTGTATTGAATATATCAATTTTCGAAAGCAAATCGTGCAATATTGATATACATGTATAAGATTTGTGTCTAATATCAATTTTCGGAAGCAAATCTTGAAATATTGGTATATTATATTTGTGTCTATTACATCTCGAACGTCTTATGTAGTGATAGTATCCCGCTTAATATGAACACATAAACCCAAGGTTATAATTATAGACACGCAATCAGCTGTTAAACTATGCTAATTTAAGGGTCAGAATCGAGTCAAACTCTCCAAGCTATAAAACATAGCGAAGGAAATATGTTGGTAATCAGGTTGTTTAAAGAGGGCACGATTGCATAGCACGGAGAATTTGACGTGATCCTTACTTGCATATATCGTGTATCTACGAGGATCATTCAATAAATTCATTCGTAAACTTGTTCCATAATTTTAATACTCAATGACACTGTGAAACACAAACTACATCACATGAATTTGTAGACTTTCGGACACAAGTGCAGAAAAAAATTCATTAAAACTGCATTTTCTACAAATTATGGATAAAATAAAATAAATACTTTGTCGCTACATACAGAGCGCTATTTTTATCGTGACGTCACTGACGTTTTTTACGTTTTGCAGTTTGTCAAATGGTTATCCAGAATGGAACTATTTCTTCGATATGCAAATACCAATTACTTCGTATTACATGGTTCGAGCGTGGATTTACATGAAATACATATTTAAGGTCCTTCAGATTTGCATTCACTTAAAAACTTGAGCGTCTGCGAGACACTCACCGCTGTGAAAAACCTGCAATATAGACACTAAGTCAGCTATAAAAGTAAAAGGACCAAAGGGCGAAAAAGTGTGTCAATTTTCCTTGGACTTTTTTCTATAAACGTATTTAACTTTTTTAAATTGTAATCTGGTTGTATATATAGTGTACCCAAGCGCTTTTAAAACGGCAAAAGTAAAGTTAAGTACTTTAAAAGTCTAAATATGAAACCAACGTTTATTGAGGATGTATTTAACTCTATTTATCTAAGGTTACCATCCTTATTAAACACGGAAATCGTAAAAAGCTGTTTTTTTAATGATATGTATTACTATGAAACGGGCTTCAGGACAGAAAGCGATTTTAATATTCTGACATTCGCAATAAATACATGAAAGTAACCTTCTCATGTGTATGGGTGACTACCGTTTTTAAAAACATAGCAATGGAATATAACAGATTTTAACTGCATCCTTTGTTCAATTGAACATTTTATTTCGTTAATGTCGTCACGGCCTGTGTCAATTCTCAAAATCAAGTAAACTACGAATTAATTGCTGGCTTAGAATGAAAAGGTCGTAAGAACAAAATCAATACTTTCAGAAAACAAGAAAAACCTGTCTGAAAACTACTCTTTACTAATGAAAAAAAAGTTTTGGCCTTCAATTTGGTCAACATGATAAGTTCTGATTTTCATAAAAATAGACATTTTATTACAGAATTCAAGTATGTTTGAATCTTAAAAGCCAGTTACTTTATTTCGTCGCTGTGCCAAAATTCAAGTATAACACGAATAAGCGTATTTTTAATGCTGTCACAAGTTTCTGCACTGCACAACTTGTCAGTTTTTGGGAAAATCAGGACATTATATGAAACGACAGTATGTTATCAGTTTGACCTCTTTGTTTGTGTGATTAATACATTGTAGAACGTTCAAATAAACGAAGACATAGTCGGAACGTTTAGGGTATTAATAAACTGTTTCAGCCTCTCCTTTGAATACCAATTTGAAACCATTCTCTGAATGTATCAAATAGGAACCAAGATTGATTAATAATTTCTCTGTCACAAAATAAAAAGAAACTGATTTTTTTATTGATACTTATAAAAAAATATCCAAGTCACTTCGTTAAAACTTCAAAAATTAGTTTTGAACGATTTTGTGTAAACATCTAATTTTTGACAAAACATTGTTTATTCTTAAATTTGCGGGAACTACAAGAGGCAATTTTGTCTTAAATTCGGCAAACTATTTTCTTGTTCCCCACTAATATGGTTTGTGAATGCCAGATCTGGTTAAAATGGATTTCAAAAAGTCACTGACCTGTAACACTTGTATATCAATCCGTTGTTTATAAAATGCACCAAGAGCTAAAAGAAGTAAACCAATTAAACACAACAATCCAACAGTTTGGTATTTACATGTTCGCATTGTTGATTAACCACGTGTACTCACTCTAGCACACCTCTACGTCAGATATAAATATAATTGTGTCAACTTGATAAGTCTGTCAAACCACTAGACATACGATGATGCGGTCCGGTATCTACAACGTAACGACAGACCTGTAAAATATTTGTATATGTATGCGAGTACAGCGCCGACAAAATCTACATAACGCGCATCGTGACGTATATTTATATAACACTATGCATAAAACATGCACCTAGTTCAGATTTTTTTATGATAGAACTTTCATTTATTTTTAATTTTAACAACTCTGTTGCATGAAACTCCTACTTACGACCTTATTATACTCATACATATTTGAAATCTGCTTCCCAAGGCGCTTCTTAGAAGCCTATTTTCATGAAAATCTGAAATTGTAATGTTGACCAAAATGAAGTTTTAAAAACGTTTTTTCCTATAGGTAAAGAGTAAATTACAAACAGATTTCTCTTGTTTTCTCAATATATCGATTTGGTAGTTACGACCTTCTGGTTCTAAGCCAGCGTTATATTGGGGTATCACGGCATGAACCAAACACTTATGCTGCAAGAGCTGAATATATCACTAATTATTTTTAAAATGTTATTTCTTCTTATTATTATTATTATCATTATTACCAGTATTATACCTGCATGTCAAAATAGCTTGGGGCGTGTACAAGCATGAAAGATAAATAATACGAAATTCCAGATCATTTTTGTTCACCAAACAAGAAAAAGTACCCACTTTACAAAAAAATCATTAGCTATCTGTAATTTAAGACATTGGCTCCCCACCTCAAGATCATATCGCTGGCTTAGAATGAGAAGGTCGTCAGTACAAAATCGATATTTTGAGAAAACAATAAAAAACTGTCAGCAATTTTCTCTTTACTTATGGGAAAACAAGCTTTTATAGGTTCATTTTGGTCAACATGACAATTTCCGATTTTCATAAAAAAATAGGCTCATTAGAAGCGCCTGGTACTGGAGATTTCAAATATGTATGAGTCTTATAAGGTCGTAAGTAGTAGTTACGACCTTCTCATTCTAAGCCATCGATGTATTTATTAATGTGTTTGTACATCACTTCAAGCCACTTTCCAGGGGAGGTAAGCCGTGTCTTCACATATTTGAGCGGAAGCTAAGTAATACCCTAGTTTAGTAGCGCTTTTCTTAGACAACAAACCAATGATATGCTCCAAAAGGTCAGTCATAGATGACGAAGACAAGTTATAATTGCAATGATCCGTGATCGACCATAATATTATAGGCGAGGGTTGAACCGGGACACCTACGACGTGAAGGCAAATCTAAACCAATCCAAATCGATTAATCGACAAATAAATTGCATTCTCAAATACCCGATGTCACCCCGTATACCTACGGTGTGAAAAAATATTCGACCAGTTTGAGGCCGGAGTTGCTGTGGTTATTCCCGGTGTCATTACAGTGTCGTTGAGAGTTAATATTGGTAGGGTCCCGATAAGGCCCGATGTGGTCCCGGTTGATGCCGTAGGCACCGGTGGTGGTCCGGTGATCGCCGGTGTTGCCCCGATATAACCGGTAGTCACTGGATATGATAAATAAAATAGGGGTGAAGGTGCAAACAGCATCAGTTCTCACTCGGCTGCCAATCACCTCCGATAACGCCATGTCAATAAATAAGAAACCAGCTAAGAAATGCGTGTCGGTAGAGCTTGAGAAGTTAGAAACTCACATGAACGTCGCCGTCCTAAACCGTGACTCAACCTTGGACGCACTTCAAGTTTCCACGTACACCCGGGGCTTAACGGTCCGTACCTTTACGCTCCTTGCCTTCACCGGGGCGTAAATGGATTAGACCACAGGTCCGTGAAAAGTGTCCTATGGTATCCTTATATATAATATAATAGGATACCATAGGACAATTTTCACGGACCTGTGGATTAGACCGTTCATTGCAAGGACTCGGCTTGCTCTCCCGTAGTCTATATCACACCCGGTAAGCTACGGTTTCTCACGGTAGACCGACGGTAGAGATACAGTAGCTTCCGGAAAGCACAGGTGGTGTCCCGGAAAACCCGGCGGTGTCCCATTATCCCCGGGTTAAGCCGGTTATCGGTATATTTCCGGCGATCCCGGTGACTATCGGTTGTATTTAACATTTTAAAACAACCGGGATTGTTAGCCGGTGCGCTCCAGTGATCACCGGTTTGCTACCCGGTGCGCAACCTAGATGTCAAACCGCTAACTGAGATGTTCAACCTAAACAGCGAAAACGGGGCTTGAAGTGACTGTCTCATGTTTAGACGTATTGCAAATACTTTCGAAAAATTGAAAGGAACTCCAGGTAGTCTCTGCACCGGAAAGCAATACATCTATTTGAATTAGATTTGGATTAGATTATAGGATCTAACTGGAATGAAGTCACATTAAATCTTCTCCAAGGTTTTTGACAATTTACGGTGGAATAAGTGATGCTGGAGTGAAATTTTTTAGATACGTGGATAGCTGCTGGTGAGGACTGTTCGAGTGCGTAATTGTTCGGAGAAAAAAAGTAGTAATTTGGACGTTATTTATGAAAAAAAATTTTTTCTTTGTGTGAAGTGTTTTTATAAACACATTCTTTCGTGCTGGATTATTGGGATACACACATTCCTGGACTTTACACCTGGACAGGTTACACTTACATTTGTGATTATTGCATGAAGATTTTCAACAATTAACAGTTTCTATATGTTTATTCAAGCGATTTGAGTATACTGACAAGTAGGACATTCTTAGTTGACACACTTTCATCGATATTCTTGATTTCTCCAATACATCATGAGTGCAAGAGGGCAAGGGCAGAGTAAAACATCATCCTCACAGCCTCCTTCCAAAAAGACAGACAATAAACGTAACTTGTCCGAAGTCAGTATGGATAGTGACATAAGTATAACTGATGGGCCAGTTTTTAAATATCAACTTGATACAATCTGTAGTGATATCACAGAGATGAAGGTGAATCTAGCCTCTATGATAAAAAAAGAAGAAGTTGAAAACCTCATTGCATCAACGGTTAGACAAGTAATAAATAAACTAGAAGAAAAACTAACAGATAAACTGGAGGCAATAATTAATGAAAAAACCAGAACATTCCAAGATAAAATAGAGTCACTAGAGTATGAAAACAAACAACTAGTGGACAAAGTAAACAAAATAGACACAGAGGTGAAAAGAAGAATTGAGGAACTCGAGGGTGTCTGTCGAGACAATGAGAACCGATCCAGGGAGGCTCTACATCGAGCTAATTATAACGAACAATATTCTAGAAAAAATAATGTAAAAATTGCAAACGTCAAAGAGGAACAAAACGAGACAGTACAACAACTAAAGGAAAAAGTCAATGTAATTTTCAAAAAACATGACATATCGGTAGAAGCTGCAGACATAATGGCCATCCATCGTATACCATCCAACAACAACAAAATCAGACCTGTTTTAATAAAAACAATGAACAATGAAGCAAAATACTCTATAATGAGGAAACGAAAGGAAATGAAGAAAGACGAACATAAAGTCAGTGATGACGTCACTAGTATGAACTCAGGTTTAATCAACAGACTCCTCAATCATGAGGAAATTAGTTCTGCTTGGTTTTTTAACGGATCAGTATATGGTGAAACCACTAGAAAGGAACGGGTGAAATTTAACATTTTCGATAATATAAGTGGGGCAATTGCTGCCTACAGAGATTATAAGAGGAAACACTAGACTTTCACGTGAACATCGAACTTGCAGTCTTTTCCTTCACCATCTATAGACAATTTCTGAAACTCTTTATCATCAAGTACATACAAAAAATTGTAAAAAATCATTGTTTCGTAACATGTGAAAATATTCCTGTTTCTTTTCATTGTGTTTTTCACCAAGATTACAGTAAAATAACATAATTATATACTTAAAAAAAAAAATTGCTTCATATCATGTGAAAATATTCCTGTTTCTCTATAATGTGTGTTTCCCCATGATTAACAAAAACAGATATAATGTGTGCATCTTCGTTTGTTTCATAACATTTGAAAACATTTCTTTTCTCTCTTTTTTGTGTTTTTCCCCAAGATTACAGTAAACATATAATCCTAAATTAAAATCATTGCTTCATATCATGTGAAAATATTCCTGTTTCTCTATAACATGTTTTCCCCATGATTAACAAAAAAAATATAATGTGTTTTTCCTCATGATTAACAAAAAAGATACAATGTATACATCTCTGTTTCATCACATGTGAAAATATTTCTTTTTTCTCTTTATTGTGTTTCTTCCCCAAGATTACAGTAAAATAACATATAATCCTAAAAATAAAATTGTTGCATCATAAAATGATATTATATGGGTAGATCATTGTTTCGTAACATGTGAAAATATTCCTGTTTCTCTATATTGTGTTCTCCCCATGATTACCATAAGATTATATATATGTGTAGGTCATTGTTTTGTAACATGTGAAACTGTTCCTGTTTCTTTATATTGTGTTTTTCCCATGATTACCATAAGGTGATATATATGTGTAGGACATTGTTTCGTAATATGTGAAAATGTTCCTGTTTCTCTATATTGTGTTTTCCCCATGATTGAAGTAAAATGATATATGTGTAGATCATTGTTTTGTAACATGTGAAACTGTTCCTGTTTCTCTATATTGTGTTCTCCCCATGATAACCATAAGATGATATATATGTGTAGGTCATTGTTTTGTAACATGTGAAACTGTTCCTGTTTCTCTATATTGTGTTCTCCCCATGATAACCATAAGATGATATATATGTGTAGGTCATTGTTTTGTAACATGTGAAACTGTTGTTGTTTCTCTATATTGTGTTCTCCCCATGATAACCATAAGATGATATATATGTGTAGGTCATTGTTTTGTAACATGTGAAACTGTTCCTGTTTCTTTATATTGTGTTTTTCCCATGATTACCATAAGGTGATATATATGTGTAGGTCATTGTTTCGTAATATGTGAAAATGTTCCTGTTTCTCTATATTGTGTTTTCCCCATGATTGAAGTAAAATGGGTTAGGGTTAGGGTTTGGTGTAGATCATTGTTTTGTAACATGTAAAAATGTTCATGTTTCTCCTCAGAGTTGTATTTTCCCAAGATTACTGGAAAATAATATATATGTGTAGATGATTGTTTCTTAACATGTGAAAAAATTCATGTTTCTCCTTAATGTTGTATTTTCCCCAGATTACCGTAAAGGGATAAATATGTGTAGGTCATTGTTTCGTAACATGTTAAAATATTCCTGTTTCTCCTTAATGTTTTAATCGTGCTATTATCTGCTCATGTATATATAAAAAAAATCATGCTGACACTCCATTGTGTATCAGCTTTAACATGCTTTTGATTTTGAATTCAAAGGTTAAGGTGGCTCACTATAATGGACTTCAAAACCGTATGGTTGTTACTATTACATGTACATGTGATACTATACAATAACACACAAATACAAAATTCATATGTATATACTAAAATAAGTCTCACACCATTTGCATCTGTCTTTAGAGACTTTCGATTTCGATCTACTCTAAAGATTGTTCAATTAAATGGAAACACAGACTGTATGTTAAGGTTTATAGCATGCCTATTATATACCAAATTGTTTTTTTGTTTTTTTATATACTTATTTATTATTCCACACATAAAAATCTTACAAACATACAACAATCAGGTAGTACTGATTCAAACAAACATGGCTCTCACAGACAAAACCAACAATACAACCATGCATTCTCACATGATAACACATATTTCATTAATGTTTCTTTTGGTGCACATTACTACTATTTTTTACATTGTATAATCTAGAGGAACTTTCAAATATCTTTCTGAAGGACATAAAAGTCAGGTGTAGATACATGTATATAGTTGTTTTGTATATATAAATAGATGTTGTATTGTTAAATGTTTTATAGATCTCATCAGGACCTATGGATTAGCATTGTAAAATATAAAATAAGAACTTTGAAATATATAATATAAGTGAATGTTGATGGAGAAATTTTCTTAAAAACAGATGCGCCATGTAAGAGTAAATTATGATTATTTTCATTGCTACTGTAGTACCTATCTCATTTCTGGCTATTACAATGTTATGACATTTT
This sequence comes from Spisula subtruncata, assembly GCA_963678985.1. Taxonomy (NCBI): domain Eukaryota; kingdom Metazoa; phylum Mollusca; class Bivalvia; order Venerida; family Mactridae; genus Spisula; species Spisula subtruncata. The sequence goes on along the minus strand of OY787673.1, from coordinate 4,961,645 downwards.
TTGGCGTACCAGTATTTCCTTTAAAACAGCTTAAAAAGTGATATCTACTATTATCGTTAACAACATGAAAATTGTACTAAAATTACATGTCCACAACTTTTTTCAATATGCAATTAATTTGAAGAAACATAACCTATCATGTCCATGTCTTAGCTCACGTTTTTATATGTATTTAATATGGTTACCAAACGGTCCACTGTAAATTGTAAAAACCCATACTGGAGTTTTCATGCTTGTTTTTCACTCACTTTTTTACATTTTTTCACCACCTCTTATGTATTGCCAAGTCTTAGTTAATCTATACCTAAAAAAATACCATGTACCTAAACATCTTTTCACAACCCTGTTTTATTTACTAGTATATGAAAATCAAAATTACCTTGATCAATGTCTGATTTAAAAATTTACTCCTACAATTGTAGGGGCCTTAGAGGTGCAAAGAAAAGGATAGATATCTTAACTTTGTTTAAAGAAAAAAACGTTGATATTCTTTGTCTGCAAGAAACCCATTTTACTAAGGAAATCGAAAACACAGTGTATTCAGAATGGAATGGAGAATGCACTTTTAGTCATGGAAAATCTGATGCTAGAGGGGTAGCAATACTGTTCAGACAAAATATGAACATGAAAATTGTAAATACTAAATTGGATTCAAACGGCAATTATTTGATTCTAGAAATAGTCTATAATGACACAAAATTTGTTCTCATCAATGTTTATACCCCTAATATAGCTGCTCCAGATTTTTTCAGCAAAATATTTAATGAAGTTGATTCTTTGGATACTACAGATATAATTATGTGTGGAGACTTTAATCTTGTACTTGATCCAGTTATAGATTATAGTAATTACAAATCTAAAAATCATAATGTTTATGGTAGAAAAAACCTCATGGAAGTAATTGAGGACAGAAATTTAGTTGATCCTTTTCGTGAATTTCACGGAAATCTCAAAAGATATACATGGAGAAGAATGAATCCTGTACAACAGGGCAGGCTTGATTTCTTTTTAATTACAAATAGCTTACTCAACTGTGCTAGAAAATGTAATATTGATATCAGTTATAAATCAGATCACTCAAGCATATTTCTTGAAATGTGCCTCCAAACTGCATCACGTGGAAAAGGCTTTTGGAAATTCAATAATTCATTACTACATGACATAGAATTTTTAAAAAGTATTAATACAAAGATTGATGAAATCATTTTGCAGTATTGTATACCGGTATATAATGTAAATAATATCTCAAATATGGATAGATCAAATATACAGTTTGTTATAAATGATGAACTTTTTCTGGAGACTCTATTGATGGAAATTAGGGGAAAAACGATTTCCCACTCTAGCTACTTAGCGAAACAGAGAAATAAAAATGAAGAAAATCTTCTAAAAGAAATAACTGACATTGAATCATGTTTATCTGGTAATAATGACAGATTAGTTTTCCTAAAAAAACAACTAGAGGAATTAAGACATGCTTAACTTAAAGGATCTTTTATAAGGGCCAGGGCAAATTGGGTTGAACATGGAGAAAAAGCCACGAAATATTTTTGCAATCTAGAAAAGAATTTTATTACTAATAAAACAATATCATTTATAGAAAAAGAAGATGGTACACTCATCTTTGACCAAAATAAAATTTTACAAGAAACTGGTCATTTTTATAAATCTCTGTATAGTAAGGAGGCTTTGGTAGATGATTTTGAAATAGAAAATGAACTGGATGGATGTGATGTACCAAAACTGAATTCAGATCAAGCAAATGGACTTGAAGGTTTATTAACTTATACTGAAGTAGCTGAAACATTAAAACACATGAAAAATGATAAAAGCCCAGGATGTGATGGTTTTACTTCAGAATTTTTCAAGGTTTTTTGGGGAAAAATAGGACACTTTGTTGTAAATGCTATAAATCATGCATTTCTATTGAATTCGTTCTCAAAAAATATTAAGTTGGGTACAATAACCTGCATCCCGAAGGAAAATAAACCAAAACAATTCCTGAAAAATTGGAGACCAATTACTCTATTAAATGTCTTATATAAACTTGCCTCTGGTAGCATAGCAAATAGATTAAAACAAGTACTAAGTGTATTAGTTTCAAATGACCAGACAGGTTTTGTAAAAGGTCGTTATATTGGGGAAAACACAAGGTTATTATATGACATAATGGATTACACAGAACTAAATAAAATTCCTGGTCTGCTTGTACTAATAGATTTTGAAAAAGCTTTTGATTCAATATCTTTTAATTTCATAGAAAAAACTCTCAATTTTTTTAAATTTGGTAATATGTTCAAAAAGTGGATCAAACTGTTCTTGAATAATACAGAAGTCTGTGTACAACTAAATGGATATCTTTCAAACTTCTTCAAAGTTGAAAGGGGTTGCAGACAAGGGGATCCAATATCACCATATCTTTTTATTCTATGTTCGGAAATTTTAGCAATACAACTACGACAGAACAAAAATATCAAAGGAATACATATTGATGATAAGGAATATAAGATTTCTCAGTTCGCAGATGATACTTCTTTATTATTAGATGGAACCGATATATCATTAAACTCTGCCCTAAACACACTACATAGATACTCATTGATATCCGGCCTCAAAATAAACTTTGACAAAACAAAGTTAATATGGTTAGGCTCCCTTAAATACAGTACTAGGTCAATTAAAACAAGATGGAAACTTTCATGGGGTGATACCCAATTCAAGTTATTAGGCCTAAATTTTGATGTTGACTTAAAGAAGATGTATGATTTAAACTTCAAGGAAAAACTACAAAATATAAAAAATAGCATACTGTATTGGAAAAGACGCAACCTAACACCTATAGGTAGAATAACAGTTGTAAAAGCTATGCTACTGCCTATATTAACTCATCTATTTATAAGCATGCCGACTCCTGACAAAACATTCATAAAAAATCTTACAGATACATTTAATGAATTTGTGTGGAAGGGTAAAAATAAAATAAAATATTCAATATTTATAAAAGATTATCAAGAAGGTGGCTTAAAAATGATTGACATCTCAAGTTATATATGCAGTCTAAAAATCAAATGGTTGAAGAATTATATCCATAACAGCAAAAGTAAATGCTACAATCTCGTTAAGTCTATATTTGACATGGATAAACTTCTCAACTGTGGCAAAACATACTGTGACGTCATCATTTCAAAAATAAAAAACAATTTTTGGATAGATGTGTTAAAATCCTATATTTGTTTTCTGGATAAATTGTCTATTAGTGACACAACACAAATACTTAATATGCCACTTTTCTACAACAACAATATACTTATAGATAATAAATATATATATCTACCTTCCTTCTACAAAAAAGGAATACGATTTATTAAAGATGTAGTTAATGATCAAGGAGAATTTGTTAAAATAAAATACCTAGAAGATATAACAAGGAAAAATTAAATTTCCTACTATACTATGGTCTCAGAAACACTGTCAATAAATACTTAAAAAAGAAAAATATAACGTTAGAGAAAAACAAACACTTTCTAAATCCAAGCATGAGTTGCTATATTCATCCAATTCTAACAAAAAAGGATGCTAATAAATTTGTATATAAAACACTAATTAAAAATGATGAAATACCCACAAGCAAACCCAAGTGGGAATCTGTAAGTAACAACAATATTGACTGGGACTTTATATATAGCTATGTTTTTAAATATACCAGGGACACATACATACAATGGTTACAAACTAGAATTGTACATAGAATTCTAGCTACCAATACCTTACTCTTCAAAATGAAAATTAAACAGAATAATCTATGTACTTTCTGCCAAATGCAAGAAGAAACGATAAGTCATTTATTTTGGGAATGCTGCAGAATAAAACCAATAATACAATTTTTAAATGATGAAATCATACTTTTTAACCCAAATTTTAAGATAAATATGATAGCTATCATATTAGGATGTGGAAAAAAGGAATACATACCTATCGATATTCTTTTTCTTGAATTTAAAAAATATATTTACTTATGCAAAAGAAAAGAAATCTTACCTAGTACTGTAACATTAAAAAATAGCTTAAAATTTGCATGGGAGATATATTTTAAATCAGGCATTACAGAAATAGAAAACAAAAGCTGGGAAATTGTTAAAAAAAATTGTTTTCAAACATAGGTACAGAAAAAAGAAACATTGTCATACTCTAGATTACATAAAGGTGGTGAAAACTTGTTATTATTTTTGTCACTGTTTGACGGAAAAAGGTCCAAAGCCCCTTCTATTGTCCCCTATATTGCATTGTTATTATTGACTTTCTTCATTCTATCATTGTATTTATTGTTTAATTATGTTGTTGAATATTGTAAGGTTTGTGGGGGATGATTCTCCGACCCCCACAAAACCAACAGACGGGGACAATAAATGGGGTTACCCTTGTGGGCCCGAAACGAAAAAAAAAAAAAAAAAAAAAAAAAAAATCTATTTGAATTAGTTCGCTACATGACATGCATATTTCGACGCTTACCTATTTAAAAATAATTTGATACACTCCACCAAATAGGCCCCCACTACATTACTTTAGTGCTTTGATTTCTTGTCTAGTGTAAAATTATCATCCAACTCGCGTCGTTATTCGTTACCCAAAGTATTGGACACTGTATAATAGTTTACTATTTAACTACAGTGCATATGGACTAATATGCATAATTAGCATTCGTCTTCTAAAAAGAATGTTTATCGACTGGTGTGTGGGATGAATGGCACCTAATGCAATCAATATACTTGTATTAATCATACGTTATGTGTGTCACTTTAAAGTGCATATAGAACTATCTATGTAGGGTACTAACCCCATCCTACTAACCCTACTGACCCTACGTGTATTGCATTGCATTATTTGTGCAGAAAATCGCAATGAACGTTTCTCTAAATGAAATGTTTAGTTCAATAAATTTGTAAAGTAATGTATTTAAAGTGTATAGAGCTATATCTAACGGTTATTTAATATCAAAATTGTTACTTGCATCATTTTTTGTATGATACTAGACTACCTTCATTGCAAATTAAATTATATTAAAATTTTGGATGGGTTCCGTGTACTTTGATTGAATCACTGAAAAATAGACAATTCTTATAATTTCATAGGGTGTTCTAGAACACTTCCATATAAAAAGGACAATTCGCATGTCCAATAAATCACAGAGAGTTTCTGTTAAAGCTGAAGGGAAAAATGAACTAATGGATATGAAAGCATAATATTGTTTTTCAGTTTTGATTTTTTTTAAATATCGTCAGATATAGCTCTATACACTTTAATAAATGTACAAATGGAGTGAGTACATACGAATATCACTGGCTTAGAATGAGACGATGGCAACTACTAAATACGACCTTATAAGACAGATGCTAATTTGAAATATTCACTATAAAGCCCTTTTTATGAGCCTATTTTCATGAAAATCGTAACTTGTCATGTTGACCAAAATGAAGTTGTAAAAGCTTGTTTTTCCATAAGTAAAGAGTAAATTGCCGACAGTTTTTGCTTGTTTTCTCAATTTATTGATTTTATAGTTACGTTCTCATTCTAAGCCAAATAGCGATACAGCGATATAGCCCCACTAGGGACCATTATTCAGTAGTTACGGTGTAATTTCAAGGCTCAATTCTCAGTGGTGGCAAGTCATACTGTTTAATGAAAGTTGACAACAATTTCGTATTTCTCTACATTTCGAGAAGTTAGTAGTTGCTTGTTTACTGGTGAGTTGGTACTTATTGCTAAGTATGTAATAGGAAACAAACCAGGAAAACAGTCACTGGTTGGGTTGATCGGTGGCCATATATCGACGGTCTTGTCGCCATCTAAGTAACGCGATTGGCTATTTAAATGGCGACAAGACAGAAATGCGCGGGACGTCTAGCAGATGCGGATGCTGCAAGAAAAGTTTTCGCGCCAAAATTGAGTTACGGGGTTTTGGTTCGGCACCGTCGATATAATTATGTTAAGAAACGGTGTTACACCCGATCAAATAAAAACAACCATGTGGAAACACTAAACTCACTAGTAAATTCATTTTTGTACAAAGCTATTGTATTCCCTCCTAGAATATCAACTTTACCATAGCATCTACAATCAAATAACATTTTGAAACAACTTAACGTCAAACGTTGCGACCAATTAGCCTAACAGAAAACGCATGACGAAAACGTTTTAACAAAATTAATTTTTTAGTATTCGTTCACCTGTTAATAGAAATATCATCATTGCAGGTATTTCAAAGACCAGGCATTCATTTTAAAGACAACAGTGAGCGAAATAGAATAAACATATTCAAATATAAAAAGGAAATATGAAAATTTGTTAAGTATCGTACATTTACGTACTTGTTTAATGTTTTGCTTTAAATATTTTGGAAACGGTCGGAAAATTTTAAGTACTCGTATTTATGTCACTGCAAGGAAAGAAACTGATTGGTGATTACAATAGATGTTTACAATGCTATAATTTATTACGCTAGATAATGTTAATAAAAAAAGAAGTTACCATTTGTTAGGGCTCTTTTCAGCTGTTAAATTGCTCAAGCACCCTTTGACATTATAATTTCATCTGATCATTGGGCTACCAATAGAAACATATGTTTGTGTCTCCCTGTGGAGACTATTCCTCTCCTGTGGATGTGGCAGCCAAAATGAGTATCGAGAATAACATAATAATATTAAAATAATTTTAGGGAGTTGGAGTAACGTGATTGATGCAATTAAATGGTGTGATGGTAATGTGCATGTAAATAAATATAAAGGCATGGTGTAACCACATCTGTGGACTATGCTTATCTATTTGAGTAAGAAAAAGAGACATAGCTGGTGTGCTTACAAAAGATTCAATTTGAAATACGTGTTTTAAATTCAAAATTAGAAATCTAAATAGGGTTTGAACGATTAATGCAATGATGCATGAAAATGTGCATCTAAATAGGTTTTAAAGGGATGATGTAACCACATAAATAAAGAGTACTAGGTTAGTGTCTTCAGGGTGGACATACCACGTGGTGTGTGACGTAATTTTATGCTAAGACGACAAGAAGAAAACTGTCAACAAAACGCTAAAACAGCCGTAAGTATTTTATTCGTTGATAATTGTTGATAACCCTCCTATTTGTCAATTACAATGTATATATACCTGTTTTTCTCGTTTTGTTGACAGTTTTTTTCTTGTCGTTTTAGCATAAAATTACGTCACACACCACGTGGTATGTCCACTCTGGTCTTATAAACTTGAATTTATTGGATGAGTTGTAGGAAGATATATACGGCGAGGATTGTCGAGCTGTTATGAGCCTTCCGGAGACGAATCCAATAAATTCAAGTTCATAAAATTAGACACAAATCCTAGTGGTTTTCTATTTATGTTCTATTTATCTTTCAACATGTTGTAAACACAATAAATGATTTTATTCATTAGTAAACAAGTCTTAAACTTGAAAATACGAACTAAAACCGTTGCGCGTCTATATTGAACCATTGGCTCGCTCGAAATGAAATCTAGTTCCGTATTTAAAAGGGGAATCTGAAAATCCGAATCTCCAGTAGAGATGTGCACACCTACGTGTACATAAATGTGAGGTTCTATTTCTTGTAACAGTAAATGTACTAGGGGTTTTCTCAAAGGTATGTGTGACTATTACTAGTACAATGATTGATTTACCATCGATACGCATTATGAAATTCGTCTGCTTTATATTATATCCAAAATTCATACGAGACAGTTCCTCGGTTTTACTTCGGTAGAGGTTCACCCAAGGAACATTCCTACAAAGTTTTATCAAATTTGGCCAAGTGGTTTAGGAGAAGAAGTCATTTAAAGAAAGTTTTGACTGACAGACGGACGACGGACTAAGGTGAACGGTGAACTAAGCGACCAAATGAGGCATAACTACGACGTGACCTAGTTGAAAATACCATGGATAGTGACCTAACGTTAATAATTTCGAACACCATGTGCAACGACCTTACGTTAATTATTTCATCCCAAGTAAACTGGACAAGGAAGGAAGAGGAAGAGGGGGCGGCCAATCACATAACATATTTCTTGAAACATGCAACTCCAAATTACGTCAACACGGTGACCCTAGCGACCAAACGAGACATAACTGCACAGTGACCAGATTAAAAAGGTTTCTCGCCAAGCAAACTCAGCAAACCACAACAGCAAAAAGGGGAAGCCCCCACAGCACATCCAAGCCACACGTAACTCTAAACATTATATGCCAACTCGATGACCCTAGCGACCAACCAATGTACAACCCCCCCCCCAAATAACATAATTTAAAGTTGCTATCCCAACAAAGGGGGGGGGGGGCTTAGCCTACCGGTATATCCCAGCAAACATAATAATAATAATAATAATAATAATAATTATAACTTTATTTAACGAAGGTTATACACATTAAGTTAATACATTTCATGTATAAACCTATTTACAACAAGGCCTTCTAATTTACATATATAAACACAAATCAGTCAAAATAAAAAAAAACATGACCATATGGGTCTCATATGGGCTATTTCTGGGCAAGCTCATTTCGGCTTTCCCATATGGTACTCATATATGTCCAATATAGGCTAATATTGGGCAAGCCCATATGGATTTACCAATATAGTATAAATGTCTCATATGGGCTATTACTAGGAAATCCCATATATAATTGCCCATAAAGTACCGATATAGGTCCAATATGGGATATTAATAACTGGGTAATCCCATATGGGTGTGTCCATATAATATACATATAGATCAAGACTATAGTATATATATATATAGATTTATGTGCATTTGTTCTAAATTCTATCACTTAGTTGCTGGAAACTTTTGATGTAAATATGATATTTGGTTAGTTAATTTTTGTTAACTGTATAGTATAGAATGCCTTAAACAAACAAAACGCTGTTATACTTCTCCTTTCTGCAAGGACACCTTTGCGGGACCCATCCGGTCCGCCCATAAACATTAAATACTCATTTGGGTCCTATCTGGGTTGTTACCCCCATCAACATGCAATATAGGACCCATATGGGTCCCATATTTAATGTATATGGGCAGCCCAGATGGGTCCAACAAAGGCACCGGTTGCACTTTCTAGGCAGCCTATGTGGGACCCAGTTCGGACCCATATAGATTGCTAGCTGGGGTCTAGCTTAATGCAGTTCGAAAAAACATATGCCAAAAATATTGACCGTTGCGACCAAAGGAGGCATCACTGCACAGTGACCTGATTAAAAATGAACTTTCCCGGCAACCTGGACACGCTACAACATTAAGAGGAGGGGCGGGTAACAACATAACATTTTTATAGTTAGAACTACATGAAGTTTCAAAAGGCTGAAAAAAGAAAAAAAGTATATGAATATACATATCTAATCAAACAGTAATGGATAACCAAACAAAGGGAGTAATATATTGGCGGAAGCAAACAAAACCTTAAATAATTCCAAAGTCACCTGGGTATAGAACAAACTAGCCACAAAAATTACGTGTACATAACCCTAATACATCTGTGCATCCGTAGCTCGGTGGTAAGTGCGCTTGCCGTCTGATCTGGCGACCCAGGTTCCAATTCGGGTGGAGGCACATACATATATGCCTGCCATATTTCAGCAGAAAGCTGACTGGCAAATAAAGGCTATGCTCGGCATCGGCATTACCTACGCAAGCGTTTAACTATATAAAGGCACATAAAAGGTGCACGGACGAATACAATGGATGACATATAATCGCTAGTATGAGCAGGAAATTAATATTCTTTTTGAGTCATTGCTTGGCCATTTCTCTTCTTTATTGCTTGTGACAAACGTTTTTGCTGGTGTCAGTATCAGTGTCTGGGAAAAAAGTGGAAAAAAATCCATCACTGAGCTAATACACTATAAAGGTTTATAGTTCACCCAATCAAAAGCCAGGGATTTTCAAATTTTTGGACCACTTATTCATTTATTTGTGCAATGGACATAATAACTATTTAGTAAATCTGTTTATTAGGACAATTTTGCTCTAATTTGTTTATAAATCTAATATATGATCTATAACCTATACTTAAAACTACGAAACGGCAAAACATTGTTCCTTTCGTTATTCAACTACGCCCGAGGCCATTTTATTTACGCGCTGGTTACCCGATCCACTCACAGTATCGTAGTTATTGTTAGGAAGTTATTATCAAATAGGAACCAAGTCTATTTTAGATGCGATGTTCCACAATCTTTGTAACATAGACATTTAGTACGCTTTATGTATAGGTTATAGATCATATATTAGATTTATAAACAAATTAGAGCAAGGGAGCGCTAGCGACCGCCGCTCTAATTTGTTTATAATTCTAATATGTGATCTATAACCGGCTCATAGTTTCCCCGCCCACTTTTGGTGAGCTTTCCAATGCTTTTGTATGCAAACAATAGCATGACCATTTATGGAGTAATGAGAGTGAAAAAGTATATACGAGGGATGATCAATATTTAATGGGAAAATACCTATAACTGTGATAATGAATGTTATTGTCTGAATATATTTTATTTGGTGGCAGATACATGTGTTACAAGAAATCGTACGAAGTACTGTTCCAATAAATGAAACAATAAATATTTTAGAACATTTTTGCCGACCAGTGAAACCGGTAGGCGGGGCAACGTCATTTTGCACAGAAAACATAGCGTTTGTTAATTTCACAATCTAACTCCAAATGCAAATTTCATTATTGTTTTTTAAAATACTTTTCAGAATACACTCATGTAACATTCATACCTCATTGATAAATTGATACTGATACGTCATTCATGATTGCCATACTTCGGTACTTCGATGCGAACATTCAACATTTATGTACGGATGTCTGACGTCGACGTCACGTTATTCCCTGCGTGTGTTAGATCACATGCGTTTTGCCATCCATGTTAAATATGTCATACTATAGATAAATCAAAAGCTTTTGGCATGACATTATCATGCAATGGTCACTAATTACACAAGCAACTTGACTGTTACTTCTTTAAAACTAAATATTTTATCTATAACCTATACATTTTGCTACACCCGGCTAAAGTTTGAGTAAAATCAGACGGATAATAAAAAAGGTATAAGCATTTTCCCGTTGCATATTGATCGTCCCTCGTAAGCAGATTATAAATTGCTGATAGAATAACAGTAAAATTATTAGAGTAGGAGGGTCTAGTTTTTCATATTAGGAAACAGCAAAATTGTCCTAATAAACAGATTTACTAAATAGTTATTATGTCCATTGCACAAATAAATGAATAAGTGGTCCAAAAATTTGAAATTCCCTGGCTTTTGATTGGACAAGGAATTAGGGTGAACTATAAGATTGGGGACTAAATCACACTGACCCTCGTTGTTTATTGGTTGGCTAGTAAACAAGGAATGTGCATATAGTGGATAAGTTAGAAATTTTAGGGGCCTCTTTTTCATACAATCGTAACTGGCCAGCCAGCTGAGGGGGGCTTGAGCCCCCTAGCCCCCACCTAAATACGCCCCTGGTTTGGTTTAAACCTTACCTGCATCAACCGATCCCTATTGTCTCATTCCCTGAAGTCAATGAGAGAGTATTCAAACTTTACAACTATTTAGTTTCCTTGCGATGAGTGCGCTGAATCGAAGCTAATTGACTTTTCAATGCATTTGTTGTGGGTATGTCCCCGGAAGTTTAAAATCAAAAACGAGACTTACACGCCCTTTTCTAGAATGATCTATCGTTTGTATCCGTAATATATAAAGACGTGTTACGTAATACGGAAACTTAATCACTTGTACAAAATAAGGACTATTGACTGATTGCATTTGTTTTTCGCCTGTTTCAAGGTAAATACTTGAATTTAATTTATGTTTTAATAATTATATAAATATAACCTTTATTTCAACCAATCGTTTTATATACAAATATATATGTATGTACCATTACATTATTTTATGTATTTATCAAAATAGTTAAAATTAGATTTATCGAAAATGTGTACCCCGCATATCGCTGGCTTAGAATGAGAAGGTCGTAACTTACGTCCTTATAAGACTGATACATATCTGCACTATCGGGCACTTTTTATGAGCATATTTTCATGAAAATCGGAACTTGTCATTTTGACCAAATTGAAGTTGTTAACTGTAGTTTTTCCATAAGTAAAGAGTAAATTTCAGACAGTCTGTTCTCGTTTTCTGAAAATATGGATTTCGCAATTGCCACCTTCTTATTCTAAGCCAACGATAGCTTTGTTAACTTGTACATTGTATATGCTGCACTCATCAAATCCTTTCAATTTAATACACAAGTCCAGTGTTTTATGCTTAGACTTCAACAGGTGTTATAAGAACTGAAAAACTTTGAGAGATTTTATAGATTTAACTAGATTAAGGCTTCCTTATTAAGCTATGAAACTCGTTTTGTTACTGAAACTAAGCATGTCAGCCCTTGGCCAGCTTGGACTTGTGTTTAGATTTTTGACAGCTTGGTATTTCAGTGGTTGTATTCATTGTAAATTAAACAGCTCAGGTCCCAACTTCACAAAAAAAACTTGAATAGTTCCTCAGCTGAGTCTGCTATTTTGTATCTATATATTTTATGACTATAATTATAATTGTGTGAGGTCGACTGGTACCTTAAATATGTATGAAGGGAAAACAATAATATAGCCGGTGTATGAAATGTTTATGAAAATCCAACACAATAATGAATGAGAATGAACTTAATACTTAAGCTTGTTACAATTGACTTTTAAACGTTTTTGTTTTAAATGTTTTTAACTTTTAAATTATAAGAGTTCTTTCTCTAACAATCGGATTTATTATGATTTTTTCTAGTCTTGTTTACACTCAATTTGAATCTCAAATTACTCAACTCAACAATATATATTGTTTGGCCTGTAGCGTGCACCATAGCTAGGGACCGTTTATTTTGAATACATGTTAATGCTTTCATAGCATTATATGTATTATAGACAATACTTGCAAGTACATATAAAAAACAACAATGCACCAATATAGTTAAATCATAACAAACGTATGACAGTATGCTTTTGTGTAAAATTACCTACAAAACATAACAAGTTATACTTTAGCATTTCTAAAGAAATGTATCTATAAGCCCAGAAATGTTTTAATAGTTCTTTTCCAATTTATTTGTCACTGTAATAAGTCAGGCCAGTGTAAAAACCGGAGATAAAATCTCATTCTGAGAAATGTAAAAAGCTCTGGAAAAAAGCACCCGAGTTATTACATTAAGACTTAAGCTCATTTTGCTGCTGTTGATAAATTTGAATAAATTTTCTGTCACCATTATCTTGAGCTATACACATGAAACAAATGTGTATATAGACCTCCATGTCAATGACATTTACACTCAATCCTTACAATGTAAAGAAACTTTAATGTTATCGACATGGTGTGCTCGCTAGAAATGATTTCAATCAGAATCAAACATTCATTTACTACATAACATTGCTTCCATTGGCTAATTATCCTACATAACATCTGTTCATTGGACTCTATATCCCATACATGGCTTACTGACCACCAAGCGGTCAAACTGACCGTGACAATAAGACAATACTTTCTCGATATACTGCGTAACATTAGAAAGTATATTTCAATTGGTATCTCATCCAGTTGAAACAATACATACATGTACCAAAATAAATTTGAGTTATCCAACCCACAAAATATGCATTCAAAATTACAATATCTCACGTAAGTTTTTGTGTGGAAATTCCGAATGGGTACATGTTATCGTAAACTGTAGTTGCTGCTAGATGTCACGATGATCAGTAATTAAACGTAATTGTTGCACTCATTCGTTTTTTTTAAAATTAACACCCACCATAATTTATAAGTAATTGGAGTTTTAATTACTTTATAATTATATTAGTATTTGCAGCTTTTTAAAATTATTTTATCTATATTAGTATTTGGAGTTTTAATTATTTTTATATATTAGTTTTTGGAGTTTTAATTATTTTTATATATAAGTATTTAGAGTTTTTATTAATTTTATATATTAGTATTTGAAGTTTTTTATTTATTTTATATATAATTAGAATTTGGAGTTTTAATTATTTTCATATACGAGGGTCATTCAATATATTCGTAGACAATCATTCTCATTTTATTATATTTATGTTTAAATAATAATTTCTTATATCATTATAAACATTTATCTATTACCAATCGTAGATACAAATTTATCTCTTATTATGCAACACAGTAGCATGCCACCAGCCGATGTATTACCAAAGTAACGCGCTACCACCCCGACCGTCGTAACGTACCCTTTTCACTCGTTCAACTAGTTATAAATTCCGAATTATTTTACATTCCCATATTTTTGCCAGATTATTGCAAGATATTATCATAATATTTTGTGAAATTATTAAGTTGTTTAGACATTTGAGTTTGAATTGAGAAGTATTTGATCTATGCCTGCCACGTTTTGATTTACGTCAAATTGCCGATGAATTTACGCAAGGAAATTCATGCAACTTTTAAATCGTGCACTTGTCTTGGAAATACACAACAAACACATATAAACTTCTAATGAGAGCAATCAGAGAACATGTAGTATTCAGTGTCCCTGTGTTTTAGTGACAAAATCAAATTTCTGAAGAGCAGCATGGTATTAAAATTGATACAGGGATCGAACGAAATTTAAAAAAAATCTGTTTGAGGGAACGCCAGTCAAAATGTGCGATGCGTTTCAATTTATCATACAACCATCAAGTCCAGCTTAATCCGTAACTTTGAATACATAAAATGTTGTGCTAGATCTATTTAATTATATACAACTTGAATATTTGTGTTTAATTCGATATTAATGACATACTGCAATTTTGGGTTTACCATTTGAGAAATAGCAAAACGTCAATAACGTCGCTGACGTCAGAATATATTTACGTTGTGTGGTGGTTGCGGTAAGGTGTTAGTTTTATTTTAGCCATATTTTCTTTAAAAATGCATCGATTCGTGCAAATTTCCTGCACTTGTGTCAGAAAGGCTGTAGTGTAGTGTGATATAATTAGTTACTCTCTGTGCCTATATGTATTAAAATGACGAGTCCAGTCCACGAATTTATTGAATGACCCTCGTATTAGTATTTGAAGTTTTAATTATTTTATAATTATATAAGTATTTGGAGTTTTAATTATTTTATATATTAGTATTTGGAGTTTCAATTATTTTATATATTAGTATTTTGAGTTTTAATTATTATACCCCCGCAAACAAAGTTTGAAGGAGGTATACTGGAGTCACCATGTTGGTCTGTCGGTCTGTTGGTCTGTTGGTCTGTTGGTCTGTCGGTCTGTCGGTCTGTCGGTTTGTTAGCATCGTGTCCGCTCTGTAACTTTGTCATTTCTTACTGGATTTTAAAACTGCTTGGAACAAATGTTCACTACATCAAGACGGTGTGTCATGCGCAAGACCCAGTCCCTATCTCAAAGGTCAAGGTCACACTTACAGGTCAAAGGTTATATAGTCATGCAAATCGTGTCCGCTCTGTAACTTTGTCATTTCTTACTGGACTTTAAAAGTGCTTGGTACAAATGTTCACCACATTAATACGGTGTGTCATGCGCAAGACCCAGGTCCCTATCTCAAAGGCCAAGGTCACACTTACAGGTCAAAGGTTATATAGTCATGCAAATCGTGTCCGCTCTGTAACTTTGTCATTTCTTACTGGATTTTAAAATTGCTTGGTACAAATGTTCACCACATCAAGACGGTGTTGTTTAGACTATAATTTTAAATAATATTCCTGTGTCAAGGCGGTGCTGCGGGGGTATGATTCATCACTCATATGATAGCTCTAGTTTTTATCTATATTAGTATATGGAGTTTAAATTATTTTTATATATAATTAGTATTTGGATTTTTAATTATTTTTATATATTAGCATTTGGAGTGTAATTATTTCATATATGCATTCATGCATTTATCAGACATTCCTTAGAATGTGGGTGGAAACCGAGAGCACTACACTAAAGAATAGAATTGAAGGTCAAGGCTCGCGAAATGCTTAGTAAAACAAGCCTTTCAATTTCAGTTTGGTCAACATGACAAGTTTCGATTTTCGTGAAAAAAAGGCTAATAAGAAGCGCCTTATGGTGCAGATTTCAAATATGCATTAGCCATATTAGGTCGAAAGTGGCATTTACGAAATCAAATCCAATTGAGAAAATATTTTTGACATTGTATTTACATGTATTACCTGAAATGCAAACTCAACGAATTGACGTCCCATATTCGTCGTATCGAAATTTAATGATTTTATAGTATTCAATTTTTGTTCTTGCAGGTATTCCATTAATAATATACCCTTAAAAGTGGTAGCAGCAAAATGGGGGCATCTGTTGGTAAGTCATTTCATATTATTTTACATATACACATCATCACGTTGACCAAATGTTTTCCCTATAAATAAAGTCGTTATTTATTTATTTATTATACAAACTACGTGTATATAGCCCTTTTTTATGTACTTTACACGTTCAACACTGCTGTACAATCATCACAATTAAGACATGAATAAAACAATATGCAATGGATACAAAAGTGCTAGTAAAAATAATATGGGTAAAAAATAACCAAGTATGGACCGTTTCAAAATCAACACATTCATTACTAATTTATGTAAAAGAGTAAAATATAAAATTTAAAATATACTCAAGTGTTAAGTCTTAATTAAATGTAATGATGATTAATTTTTATAAATGGCAAGTAATGTGCCAACTTGTGTGTATCTACCAGTATGTAGGTACCACCTTTTATTATCGCGTATGCTATGCAGTAAAAGACGTCAATAAAATGTTAGTTTTCATTGAATATTTCAGGAAAGAAAACCTTATACCACCATACCAGTGAAGAAGCCTTAGCACAAATCTTTCACGCTGGATATATCAAACAATCCACTAATACTTTCAATGATGCCATTGCTGGTCCAGGTGTATATTGTACAGTCTTAGATCAAAATGCTACCATAAGTACCGTTCTGCAAAATAATTATGATGGTATGCCATATATAAATGTTGCTAAGGCTGTCATTGTTATAGAAGTTCGAGTAGACATTGACAAGGTAACGAATGTATCGGCAGGTGGAAGAGATATCTGGCTGGCCAAAGGAGACATACCGGTGAGCAGCATTACCGAAATTTATAATCGCCGAACAGGAATGGAAACGTTCACACCGATCATCCATTTGGGAAACTTCCTTTCACTTCAAGCTTTATAATCGTCATGGTACTACTTATTGTCGTTTTGGTATTGATTTGTGCACATATGGTGACTCAGACTGTACACTTGGCAGATAGGTATCTTCCGACAGACACTGGTTGGTTATACATGCATAACTGTGAGACTCCTACTCACTACTAGACCTGAATATCCATCGAAGGAGTTCCGCCATACTACATGTATAACCAAATAAACTTATTAGAGATGTACAAGTGATAAAAATTTATTTTTGTTAGTTTTAATTAATAAGTTCATGTACTTTCTGTAACAACATTCTTTTTTATAGTCTGACTACATCATAATGGACTATTGTTAATAGATCTTTGTACTTTGACTAACGAATTATATCAAATAAAAACGTAAGTTCAAAATTTGAACCATGATTGTTTTATTTTCATTATTTTTTTGGTATGTTTTTATTCTCCACAGCGAATTGTGAATGGATCGTAGGAAAGATTTCCGTTTGTCCGTCTAACCGTTTGTCCGTCTGACCGTTTGTCCATCTGACCGTTTGTCTGTCTGACCGTTTGTCCGTCTGACCGTTTGTCCGTCTGACCGTTTGTCCGTCTGACCGTTCGTCCGTTTGACCGTTTGTCCATCTGACCGTTTGTCCGTTTGTCCGTCTGACCGTTTGTCTGTCTGACAGTTTGTCCGTCTGACCGTTTGTCTGTCTGACCGTTTGTCCGTCTGACCGTTTGTCTGTCTGTACGTTCGTACGCATGCCTGTTCGTTACGAAATCGTGTCTGCTTCATAACTTTTAAACGCCAGGGTCAAATGTCACAGCAAATGTGTAACTGATAATGACGACATGCATAACCCATCCCAGTCAGCACAAGGTCAAAGTTCATTGCCAAAGGTTTGAATCTTACATTTTGTGTCTGCCACATAACGGCAGGGCCAAATTCCCTGAAACTTATAGCAAATGTGTAACTAGAAATTACGATATGCAGATCAAGCATTCCAAGGTCAAGGTCAAAGTTCAATGTCAAAGATATGAGCCTTGCATTTTGTGTCCATGCCATATCTTTAAAAGCCTGTACCGACAAGCATTGAACTTCTATCAAATGTGTAGCTAAACAAAAGGGCCCTGGTCGCTGGCATGACCCATTTCTAATTTGGCTTTGTTTCATTGAAAGTAACATTCTGACAAAATTTCATGAAACTGTAACATCTGGGGTGAAAACAATGTTTGTTTCTAAAATTTGACCTACTGACCTAGTTGATAATCCGGTATGATCCAGTTCCATACTTGTTCACAGAGAGTAACGTTCTGAGCAAGTGTCATGATGATTGTATCAAAACTGCTTGTAGAGTGAACACAGGGGTTTTCTAATATTTGACATAGTGATCTAGTTTTTGACTCCATGACCTAAGTTTTAAACTTTCATCGAGAACAACATTATGACCAAGTAAAGTTTCAAAAGGATTGGATCAAAACTGTGACCTCTATAGTAAATATAATTTACAATACAATACAATACAATACTTGAGTTTATTCACCCTTTTTATCATACCTTTGTTAAACTAACAAAATGTAATTTCCCCTATCAAATAACATGTATGTATATAGAACTGAGTGGCTAGAAACTAATTACTGTTTAATGCCGAAATAAACTTTTGTATTGTATTTGTATTGTACTATAGCAAACACGACATTTTTAAAAGATTTTACCCTACATAAACCAGTTTTAAACTTGTCCTATGGAGAACAACATTCTGACCAAAATTCAGGAAGATTGGATTAAAAATGATGCCTCCACAGTGCACACAAGCAAATAATGGACGGACGACAGACGAAAGATGATCACAAAAGTTCACATTGTCACTACATGACAGGTGAGGTACAAATAGACATACAGAAAAAAATATGAAGAGGTAGAAAAGCAAAGGCAGCACTCAGCTTAATCCGCGGAGTAAAGTAAACACAACAAACATGATATAACACAAATGCACTGCACAATGCCCACACATAACCGAACGAGAAAAAATGCAGCTGTCAAACAGATGAATAACCTCAAGTTGCCGAACCCATGTTCAAACTGTGCCGATATAAGATCGCAGTGTAATGTCAAAGTTTCGTGTCCCCTCTTTAAGACTGTAATATTTTAACGCCTCAACCGAATTGCACGAAACCTATAGCAAATGTGTATGACAGAGTAATGTACATTCTATGATTTTTAATGCATAACCTACCGTATAATATTCCAACCTTGTCAAATAAAAGTCACATGTCAAATGTGTAACTCATGACGGAGTAATGAACATTTTGTGATTTTTTAGGCATAATGTTTTAACCTTGCCAAATCAAAGTCAAAGTCACAGATCAATGTCAAATGTTGAGCATTAAAATGCAGCATCTGCTCTATAACTGTTAAACGACCCTTGAAATAATTGCATTCATTGCATGAAACTTAACACAAATACATGTAAGTAACCATTACAGATGACGTGCAGAACTCTCGCTCCAACCATCGCATCTTAATATCACAATTGAGGGTCAAATGGTCGATGTGTGGTCCATCACGTTTTGAAACTTGGATTGAATAGTAAGAAATTCTTAGCAAATGCTAATAGCTATGTATAAGTCATATCAAAATATGTCTGTCGTGATTCGACCTAAATTCCAACTCCACATACATGAGTTGTGTATGCCACTGACAGTAATGCAATCGATTAAACAGCTATATTCCCCGCCGCAGTAATGGATAATGAACCGTATGTCAGTCAGTTTAGTTGGAACATGGTTCTATACCATTTGATCATTGGTTACATATTAGCAATAAATTTCACACAGTTTAATTGTTATTGAATATACAACAAATGTTAGGCTCAAATACTTGGCCCTGAACTGTGACATTGACCTAAAGCTAGCACAGAAATTTGGTGTTCAACAGTTTGTTTACATTAATAATACCACCTATGTTTTGAAAAGTGATGAAACCGATTTCATATGTAAGGCTGAACCATTTGACCTCCCACTGTGACATTGACCTTGAGTTGGCAACTGTTAATACAAACGGTGATACGTGGCAAAGCAAGAACTGTCGTTTATTTATCTGAATAGTGTTTTACAAGATGTAGCAACGATGCAAATGAAGTTATCATCCTGAGAAAATTTCTGAGACAAAACAATGTCACGTCGTCTTCTAGACTGAAATATACATAACATAATTCAAGTACAAAATCTGTATTTTGAGACAACGAGAAAAAAACAGCCAGAAAACTACTCTTAACTTTAAGAAAAATCAACTTCTTCAACGTCAACATGACAAGTTCCGATTTTCATGAAAATAGACTCATAAGAAGTGCCTTCTGATGCCGATTTCAAATATGTATGAGTCTTTTATGTTCGTACTTACGACCTTCCTATTTTAAGCCAGCGCTTTAGCAATATACCTTTAACAAAAGACATGCATACTGATATAATTTGTGTGCATAATTAATGGTCATAAGTTCATACGCTGTTATATTGTTGCAGTTAATCTTCTTCTCGCTCGATACCTGCTTCTTATGTTACCAACCAACAGTTGCAGCTAGTTCAGGCTTTATCCGCTTTGCGAATGCTACGACCTCAAATAGCTTGATTTGAACCCAATACCCTCGTTACAGAAGCATTGACATGAATCTGTTATTCAACAATTTTGATTACTCGGGCATTTTCTTTATGAATCCGGAAGCTCCATTGGATGTAAGTAGTGTAGTAATATACAGAAATTTCCTCAGCTACGTGTGACGCGGTTTACAAGAAAATAGACCAAAACGTATGACGAAGAACATATTGTGGGGGCGGTGGCCTAGAGGTAGGGCGCGCGCTTCGGGATCGAGAGGTCCCGGGTTCGATCCCCCTCTGGACCACTGGTTAAAATCTCTGAGCAAGACCCACAGCTCCACTCCACCATAGTGTAAAATGGTACCTGTGAGGGCAGTGTCTATTCCTGGGCGCCGCAGATCGATGTTGGCTGCCACACCCACAGGAGAGAAATAGTCTCCCCAGGGAGACACGAGTGTAGGTTTCCATATGTAGCCCAATGACCAGGGGAGTTTAAATGTCAAAGGGTGCTTGAGCGGCCTAACAGCTGAAAAGAGCCCTAGAAAATTAGTAACTTTTTTTCTTTCTTTTTTTTAAATACAATGCAGGCTAAGCTAAGCGTATATTTATGTCCAAGATATTTAATCAATACCGCAAATTAAATGTATTTATTCTGTTAACAAAACCGCTCTGCATACATGAATGAAGATAAGGAACCATTTGAATAATGGCGACGTTCTATTTACTCCGGAGTAATGTCACGTTAGTAACGTCCTAACTTTCAGATTGGTTATACAACAGCATATTTACCGATTCTGTTGTACAGTTTCGAAACTGTTCTGTTAATGGATTGTCGACACACATATTCTGAAAGAAGTTATTACGTAGGTTTCGTATTTCATAATCAGAACAAATACACAACTCTCGCTGTAACATCTCACACTGCGCATCGTCCTGGCCCCGATCTCCAGAAACATCTCAATTCTGAGATAAATCTCATCTCAAATATTGCCATGTGTCGTTTGGATATTTTCAAAGGGAAGATATACTCAAAATTAGCACCAAAACCAACAACTACTGTTCTTTGTTCATTCCAGTAATTTTAAATGAGTTCTAACTTTAGATTTATTTGAAATTCAGACCCTGATTTGGAAAAAAATCTCAATTTGAGATGAGATTTCTGCTTGAGATGCTTCGGGAGATCGGGGCCTGGACGGGATCTCCACATTTTGAAATGACGGGATCAACGGGTTTGTCTGTAATAAGAATAGAAACAAGAATTATGTGTTATCAATGATAGCAAGGATTTACGTTGAATTGTTTTTTTTCTTGAGCATTTAAGCTCAAGTGATAGTGTTCAAAATAATATTCGAATACTGAGAGATTAAACTGCTTTCAAAACAAATATCAGAGCACGTAAGACTCTAAGAAGAACATACAACATACTGCTGTCATATCCCACAATTACGCATCGAAATACAGGGTGATCATTAATATATGGTAACATAAATAACTTTAATAACTTTGTCAGATTAAATGATAGAGAAGTGGTTCGGCTCTTATTTGAAAGCTAATGAGCCCAAGTTTTATCCGATGTGGATAATAAATGCATACTAAATGAACTTTCGGTCGAATACGGCATTGGTGAAGCCGTTCATTTTCAGTGATTTCAGGAAATTTTGAGACCCGGAATCATTTCGCTGAAGACTACATTGAAATTTGCCCTCTACACTCACCGGACTTAACCCCTTTGGATTTCTAATCATTGGAATGCCTGATGGAAGGACTGTATTATACAAAACCAATATATGTTCTTGATCTGAAAACTGCACTACAATTTGAAATACGACGTCATTTGCTGCTGATATTGGTAAATCCACGAATTAACGTCCCATTGAAACGGTAGTTTTCTACGAACATACACGAAATGTTGTCCCGTCGAAATTAAATGATTGTACAGCATAAGTAGCATTTTACCACTCGATAATTTCACCAACTCATCAAAAGAAAATTAATATGCAGAATGCATGGTAATATTTGCTTATCAAGTTTTTGAGTCGAATAAAACATGGAGAAGTAAGACGATTATTTATCGTAAATGAATTTTATTAATACAATGTACGCAAAGTGATTTCTTACATACGTGTGCACATGTTGCATGTTGTATCGACTCCTGGTTGGTTCTACATAATATCTGCTGGATATCCTTGGCACTACAATCCATATAATCCCAGCATGTGTCTATAATCATTCAGTATATTATCGTAATAGTCACATGTGCACGTAGATCACGAGTCACATTAAGCATTAAACTGCTATTTTTGATAAGCAATAAATTGGTAACCTTCTACAGAATGATGCAATTTGAGCACCTTAGTGGGTTCCAAAGTGTGGTAAACACCATAAAATGGAAATGTAATTGCACATCCCGGTGGTTTGTTGACAAAATGTCAATTTGTTACCAATAAATGCATGATGCAAAGTCTAAGGGAAGCAACTAATGCAAAATTAGTATTTTGCATTTTACTAAATTCGTTATATATGTTCTACTATTTCGAAAGATATAGTTAACTTTCTTTCATTGAAAACAAGCTTATGTTTCCACAATTCATTGTTGTAATGGATGATCGGAAAATAGATGTTAAATCAATAAGGTGGCTTTAACCAACACATCGATAGCTTATTTTAGAGCGTCCGCTTCGAGTTTGGAAGCTCCTAAGTCGTGTATACTAAACTCGATCAGGAAATATTATTAAGCTCGTCAAAATTTCGCTTAATAAAATTACCGGAACCCGTTTACTACAAGTATAGGTTTATATCAATTTGCAACTCGTGATAATCCATCTATATATCAACAAGTGAAACAACTAAATCTTATCCAATGCAAGAATACCAAAAACCTGATAAAACGCTGTTTGGGTAAAGAAGCGTTTGAGTTTCCGTCTATTTATTTACGCATTGTTGGTGTTATGTCATATATTTACAATCAGTGGAGATTCAGTGCAAATACCAGTGAAAATAAGAATGAAAAAACTTTCGCGTCATTTTTTTATTTTTACAGGAAAAGAAACATAGCGTCGACAGGTACCGAGCGTGAAATTATGCGTAATGTAATTATTGCTTCATAATTGTCACGAGACGCTCTAATGTCAACTTTATTTTGCTAATTTAACCAATTATGGTACCATTATTCGAGAAAATGCAACAAATAATAAACAGAAAATGTGTTGATTACAGTAAATTTAAATTTTAAATCACCGCGGCGCAAATTTAATGTTGATGTGGTGTCCGATAACAAACCACCAGGGCACTGTTTTATCAAAGCATTTACGCAAATCCTAAACTTACGGTCAAATTTAAAGTCTTTATGATACGTTATCATCTGCACAGTGAGGTAAACGGAGATGCAATACTAATGAATATTCAGCTAAGAAACTCCTACAAACAATATCTGGCCCCAGTTTGTAGTCGTTAACGAATTATAAAGAATTTAAATTTGAACGTAAGTTTACGATTTCCGTAATTGCTTTGATAAAACAGTGCCCAGCTGTCTAAGTCGACGTTCTGGTAAAACCGACACATTTTATCGAGTAATCATGAACATGACATCCGTGTGAATCCACATATCAGTAGGTCGGAAACCTCTTTGTGTCCCTTTACGTTAGTTTGTCAAAGTTTCACAATATTTTGTCTGGAACAGGCGTGCTTGGACACTTTGATGTGTAAAAAGCCTGAACAAATTGGCGATTTTGCAAAGTATAGCTGATATTCAGATTTTCAACACAAACAATTCATATCTATACATGTACAGACAGTTTCGCGATATTAAACAATTTGAATAGATTTGAATTAAACAGCGTTTAATTCCATGTTTAAAACCGGACGAATGTCAAAACCACCTACTGCCTTATTACTCTCGTTCGTTGTTTTGTACACATATTTCGCTGGCTTAGTTTGGGGAGGTCTTAAGTACAAAATCGATATTTTGAGAAAACAAGAAAAAACAGTCTAGCATTTGATGACAAAATAAACTCCATAACTGATTATAAAAGTGGAAATAAACGTTGTTAAGTTCATATATGTTCAAATAAATCACGAAACTGTCCGTACATGTATAGATAAGCATTGGTTGTTTAAAATCTGAACTAACCTTAAGTCGTTATCACCTTAGTAGTACATTGCTTTATGATATATTTGAAGAAACAATCGACCATATTATAGCACATAGAGCTTCCACATCATTTGGTAAGTGTTTTAGTACGAGTTTAATTATCTGTTTAACTGTATTTTACGTTGTTATATTTGAGTATTAGAGTGGTTGTGCTGTAAACTGTATTTTACGATATGTCTCAACAGTACAAATACTTCCAAAATGTAACTAATGGATTTTGCAAGAGGAGTTCTATATAACTTTGATCGTTTAAATCGATTCAGGAATATTATACATTAACTGAGAATCATTATTGCTTAAAATCATCAAATCGTCAACAAAAAGCTCCCTTCAATTACCGAGAAAAAATGAAAATATATTTTCGTAACGAGCCAAAATCGTCACGAGTTGTTTCCCTTTGACCACATAATAATAAATTGCTGGAAGCGATAAATTATAATTGGTGATTTGAATATATTCTTGACATTATAGAGACATACGTATTTGCTCACACTTTCTTCTGACAAATTATGATAATTGATAGTGCCTTGTACATTTAGCTCTTTTAATGGGATAGTAGAGAAGAATATGCTAGTTATAGGGAATGCCTCTTTAAGTTGAGAAGTATGAAAACTTTACGATGTTGCTATTTATCGAAATGGTCGTCATGTCTAATTATGACATTTGTATATAAGTACATACTAAATACATGTACACAACAATTTCATGTTATACACTTTAATGTTTTAACTTTAACTTGTGGTTTCATTTTAATTATTTGATGAATGATATTAAAACGTTTTATATGATGAAATCGTAAAATAGTGACATAGCTTGTCATGAAATTCTAGAGACTAGGAGAAATGTAATGGTTTTATATCTGTATATGTTGTTTTATATTATGATATCTATGTTTTGATTTGTTCTTATCTTTTAAATTAACGACTTTGTATTTTAGGATTAAAGTTCTCTTGATGTTTTGTGTATGTATACTTTTTAGATGTTCATATTCTTATTGTCTCTCATATCTCAAATTGAGTGGTTTTGTGCATGTTTTTACATTTTATATGTTTATTTGCTACAAACATGTACATAAGTGAGAGGTTAATAAATAAATCTTATCTTATCATACTAAACATGCAATATTATCAGGTTATGCACTGTAATGTTTTGATGTTTACGTGTAGTTTCATTTTCATAGTGTATATGTTCCATAAAAGGGATAGATGGTTATCCTTATGCGTGTGTGCAAGGTAATGAGGGGAAATAATACAAAACAAACGAGCCAATGTAATATATATCCAGGTGTCATTGCACGTATGTATTTATTTACTAGTATTCATACCCATTGGTATGTATCATTATATTACTAAGAACCCAATCATTATATATGCCATTTGGTGAACCATTATAAATATATATATAAATGCCATTAAATGTGTATTAAAGTCACATTTAGCATCAACCTGCTATTTGTAATAAGCTTAAACTTGGTAACCTCTCTGCAGAATGTTGCAAGTTTAGCACATTAGTTGTGTTACTATGTTAATAATCAACCAAAGGTCGTCACATTACATTATTCGTCCTTTTATCAGGATCACCTACATGCTATGCTGGTAATTCGTACACTATTCTGGGTTTTTGTGCCCCCAAGTGTATTTCTATTGATGTTGAGTGGTAGTTCCCCTGTCCTATTAGTGTTTTTATCTTTTTTAATATACATATTCGATTATTTATACTTCTATACTACCCACTAGCGATGAGCATGTCAGTGGTCATTAATCTTAAAGCCACATTATTGCTTCAAAAACTATTTTTCGATCGTCCTTTAAAACAACGTATTGTGGAACCATAAGGCTGTTTTTAACAAATGACCAATACTCGACGAAATAATGTTTATTATATATTTCGAAATAGTAGGTCAATATCGAGTTTAGTAAAATGTTTGGTGAACAAAAAATAATTATGAAGATTTGCTTCCCGTAGACTTTAAACCATGCATTTATTATTTACAAATTGTTATTTTGTTAAAAATCCTTCTGTATGTAATAATGCATTTTCATCCATCTTATGGTATATTTCACATTGGGGAATCAACAAAAGTGCTCACATTGCATCATAATTCTGCAGAGAGGGTACAATTTATAGCTTATTGAAAATAGTAGTTTAAGGCTTAATGTGGCTTTAATAAAAACAGTCTGATACTAATACTAATACTAATTTTTCGTTGAATTGTTATAACGAGTACATGAAAAACTATTTAAAATGCATTTACAAATATTTCTTTCTAACAATGCATGTATTTTTTATTTGACTAAGTTACTTATTTTAAAACTTTGTTAGATGTTAGCATACACTTAACGCACCATTCCTATACTTTCAGATTGTGGTAATTGTCTTTATAAAACAATGGACATACATCGTGTGACAACAGTGCACTAATCTAAACTGTAAATTATTGACAGTCATGATAAATAATGTCCCTATCCTTAAGTTGAAGGGACATCTTATCACATTTGATATCATAGCTGATAGCTTCGTTATTGTTAAAAATCGACTGTACTTCAGTTGTTTATTTTCGGGAAAGTATTTTTAATTCGACGTAGTTGCTTTAAAGGGACTCAACTCAAGTTGGTAAATTGCAAAATTTATCAAAAATTTCTCTTAAAATCGCATTGGTTTGGCTACATTTATATACGAATCTCGACTTATACATCTTGAAGCAAATAATCGTTTAACGTCGGTTTATTAAATATAAACCCCAAAAAATGTATTGCATGACTATCGCATTAAAACATGTATTCAAAGTTGTGTAGCATAGGGTGGAGTTCAAATGCCGAGCAAGCCTTTATCTAATTAACGGAGTTAAAACATGTTCGGTTGTTTTCATCAATAGCGCCTTTTATAGTAAAGTAAATTGTAAGAATACTTTATGAATTCGTAAAGATTAAAACGTCTTCACAAAACGTGTTTTTATCATCGAAATGGAGTTTAGTCCCTTTAATGTATAACTACTGTTACATGTTACACATACACCTTTCACCAGAATATTTCCAACTACAAACAGAAACGGAATCTATGCGACCTATGTATGCTTCACTATGAAAAGTGTCCATATTTTAGATCAGTACAAGTACACAATTTCTGGCATAATTTTGTATTTTTTCCATCTTTGATGTGTGTTTTTTTTTCAAATAATGATACTTTTATTATCTACTGTTTTATTATTTATTTTATTGGTTTATTTGTATGTTACAAATACATATGTCATTTAGTTGTGAAAATAAATGACTATTTCAATAAATACTGAGTTGATTATATTTCATTCATAAATAAATAGAGCCCCACTTACATGTACATACAATACTTTGGGGTGAAAACTTGCAGGTTGGAATAAATTATATTATACCTTTTTTGTACATTTATACACTGTTTAAACATGACTTTGTCTCTCTTTGTCGTCAGAGACAAAATCCTCCAAAGTCAGTTACTCTTAATCTCGACTCTGTGAATTGGTATTTCTTCAAAGTCGGTATTATTTTTTTTTAATTTCCTCGGAAGTCGAATTACTATTAAAATTTACATGAAATGTTATTGTATCAAGTAGTAAATAAAAAAATTTAAAAGCTATATTGCTCGTAGGTAAATGTATCATTGATAACGAAACAAGAACGAAAAATATAAATTTTACACATTTTCATTTTCGTTTTAATCTTTATCAATGATAAACTTACTTGCGATATTGCATTGTCTGTGATGGTACTTACTGAAATATTTGGTTTATCTATATTGTAGAAAATTGCTTCGATAATCCAGCCGTCAACTGTTCCCTACTATCCCAAACCATCAATATTTGTGCTGATGCCGATAGCGAACTTGCAAAATTGTGTCGTAGAACATGTAATATATGCAGTAAGTTGCTTCATTTTTTTTTTGTCGAAACTAAATCTTATTCGTTCAGAAACCAATATCAATGGTATCGTTAAAATATATATAACACCTGTTTGCATATTCCCTTCTTAGCTTAATGTAACGTCGGCCGGTCCATAAATCGCATAATGGCCGGTTAATAAAACCTATATTGCTCGCGGGCAGAGCAGTCTCCTGGTTAATACGATAGGGCAGTAAATTGATTTACTTCCCTTTACCAATAAATTCTACGTTGAAACCGGTTGTAATAGCCACATTCCATTCGTTGTCGGTCAAATACACATACAATTCTAGCTCTGTAAACTTCCAAATTGACCTTCAAGCCATGTTTTATTTGTTGAATATAGGAAAAATCACCGGTCATGTTAGAAATATTCTTAAAGACCTGGATGTTGGCACTGAGCCTACTAAATTTGGTCATTACTTTCTCAGCATGTGGTTAAAGATTTTAAAGATATCTGACCATATTGTACCCTATTACATATTGTTATGCAACATTGCACAGCATGTTAATTAGTTTACAAGAGGTCCTTGTCCCTTACACTGACAAGTTACAGTGTTTTATGACTCCAGATAATCATTGATAGTGATCTCATGCTGGCACAATGCTAGCATCATGCTGATCCCTCTATAAATGTCTGGACCAGAAGCAAAGAAGGAAAAATTCAGGTCTTTAACCTGTGTACCTAACTAACACAGATTATTGATATGTTTTTCAACAGCAAATGCATCGACTACGTCATCGACGTCAACTCCAGTTTCCTCATCGTCTACGACAGAAACTATATTACTATCTTCGACCAGTACGTCACCAACAACACTCGCCAGCTGGTTGTCATGGGGACAATGGTCATGTTCTTATCAAGATACGTTCTGTTACCAATATCGATACAGAAACTGTTCCAGTGGTGAAATTGATGGTTGTGAAAGTGAAGGTATAGGAATGGCGCGTGAAATAATACCATGTAGTAACAACACATGTGAGTATCACGGTGAGTACACTTATACGATGTTCAGTCATAATAGTTGTTAAAATAAACACTCAAAATGTATTTTTAGACATATTTTCTGTTCTTGTACCTGTTTCCTATCCTGTTCTCTATTTTCTTAGATATACTCCGAGAGACAAGCCCGACCACTAAGTAGTGTTGTCTTTTCACTTGTTCTGTAGTCGGCATCTTCTTTTACTTCCATTCACTGTACCTTGCATGTTTGTCATAGCAAGTCCAGAATACCAATTGATTTTCCTTATCTTACGATTGAAACAGTTCTTGATAAGGATCAATTTCTTGTTTCAATCTGGTTTACCTCCTCATAATGTTTTTATGTCTCCGTATGTTATTCCGAGTAACTTACGATTATATCTCATTTCTTTTTTAATTGGATTATTTTTTTCTAAATCTGCGTTCAGAGTAATTTCTATTACTCATCGTTGTCGTATATACGTTGAATTAAATAGCTGCCGGGAACCCAAATAATATCCCCAAGAGGCACGATGATGCTGGTGCCAGCGACAGGGATGTTGAATTTGTTCTTAATTCAATGGTTTAATTTCACCGTTTGCATACAATGTGAATTAATTATAACAACTTACGTGTGTACCTTGTGCCTCATTTAGTCGCCGTTTTGGCATGGGTTTGTGTGGTTGATTCGCCGTGCTGTGGGGCCTTTGGGAACTTGGTCGAGTGTTGGCTTCGGTCCATTCGGCAATGACCGCTATTATATAATTTCCATGTGAATGTGGGTCATCCTGCATTTTATCGGCGGGGACTTGGATCTTTGGTTTTTCATTGTAGGAATATGTAATATTATTTCCCACCCCGTTCCTCCCTAGGTCACGGCCCGGGGTTGTTGTGCCTCATTTGGTCGCCGTTTTGGCATGGGTTACTGTGGACACTGCTCAGGGTAGTTGTGTCGTGGTGTTTCTGATTTCAGTGCTCGGCTGGTTGGGTTGAGTGCTACCTTCCCTGTCGGATTTTCTCAAAAGATTTTTCTACAAAAGTGATGTCCTACTTTATCGACAAGCACATTTACATATCTTAGCTCAATCGGTAGAGCACTAGACTAGTAGTCACTACTGATCTCGGGGTTGTGGGTTCGAATCCCGGGCTGGCCAACTAAAATTACTAATAGTCTTTCGGATGAGTCTAAAAACCGAGGTCCCATGTATGTGTGCTTTACACCTGGCATGTAAAATAACCAGGGATGCTTCTGGAATTAGGGCATCTTCTGTATCATGCACTTTCCCCCGAAAACTAAAAGTACTAAAACTCTTCTGGGGACCTCGCCCATATGGATTGTCCGGTGACGAATTTATCATACCGTATGTTTCTCTGTATCTGAGAGGTAACACTCTAAATAAATTATAAAGTTTAACAGTCACTGCATGGAATTTTTTCACTTTTTCCATAGGGGCGATTTCAGGCTATGTCTCAGAATGACTTGAAATTTTGCATGAAAGTACATCAGGTGGCCAAACAAAGATTTTTATGCATCTTTGACTTTCTGGTACTACCGTTGCTATGGAAACCTGAAAATAATATTTTGGCCTAAAAATGCCAATTTTTCATACCAAAAAATCACATATTTCATCTAAATGTCCTGCATTAATGTGAGATATTTGATTAAAATGTGTTATATTATGAGATACAACATACCTAGCTGTAATAATTGAACCAAATTACAAGTTGGCTTGAACTTTGAAACATGCCTTTTTTCCCTGTCAAAAGTGGGTGGGGTAAAGCCTTATCTTGAACATCAAATTTTGATAAAATTTAAGGAACTAAATAAAAGTTATGCGAAGGCTTTTAATGTACTCACTATATTCACTTCCAAGAATGACGTTATGACTGTTGTTCTTGATTGTGAAATTTTTTTTTATTTCCAAATAAGTCCATAACCATGGCAACGGTTTATAGACTTTTCAGTTTTGTGATATATTATATCATACTCGTTTCTAAGGACGAAATTTCAATTCATGCATACATAATGGCGAAACATGACTTATTTTACTATTAACTGATAGTTGTAATGTTTGGTGCGCGGTTCTGATATAAACGATTCATGGTTGCCATGGCAAATAATCAAAATGAGTGACATTTTCAGTATTTCCCTACATTTTTGTCAATTAAACTCACTTAATTCCCAGAAATATATAATTGAATAACTAAATTATGCTTTACTTTGTGAAAGCATATTCCTTTAGTTATTTGGTGTGGTATTTGTGGCCATTTTCGAAGTGGTTACCATGGTAACATAGCAAAATCAACCATAGCTGTAAATGTTTTACACCTTAAAACATCAATCTAACTCGATTTTCTCGTCAATGGACATAGAAAAACTGCATATGGATATCATATGTTGTGTAACCTGTCAGTCCGATTTATTTTGTAAACCTAGTTTGATGTGTTGTTAAGTGGTTGCCATAGCAACTACCGTAATAATCAATATTTTTGTCATTTTTTATACATTTTGGCATAATATTTAGCATACACTGTGTTTTATTGAGACAGTAATATAAATTAGGAATTGGATAATCAAAATATACCACATGCTTTACTATGGGTATGGTTTACAGTAATTTCAAGATCTGTTTCCATGGTAACTGAATAAACAATATCAATTTTTAAGCATTTTTGTTAGATTTCTGGCTTTTTTCTTTTGATTTGAAACATGCTTAAAGTCAGTTACCATTACACCATTAGTGTTCAAAATAAATGCATACTCAAAACAGTTGTGATAATTTATTTGGATGGTTGCCATGGTAACTAAAATTTATAAACCAATTTTGTTTTGTCATATGATTACTCATTTTGTGGGTGTTGTTTCAGTAAAATGCTTCTTATACATTTTGCATCAAGAAATGAGCTGTTGGCTTGTTCAAGACAAGCCTGTTCCATGTTGATACAAAGGTCTCATCAATTCTCAATAAGTTGATTTTATGTGTTTCTGGAAGGTGGGCTTGAAGAGAGATATTTCCAATTAGTTGGTTTTTTGTTGGGTCAAAGTGGATGTAAAGTGACTTTTCAAAGAAAACCCTGGATTTCACCATCTTTTATCTGGGAACAACACACGTTAAACAAGCTTTTATCACACTTTAAACCCATAAAAACCAACATTTGGAAAAATACATTTAAAAACCATAACAATAAACATAAATTGATCAATATATAATTTCAAAAATTGATGACATATAAATTGATTTACAAGGCAAGCTTAATGTAAGAATAACAATAAATTATAACTTTCATTGTCATAGTTTCAGAAAAGTTCATACCTGTATGAAATACTTTCATGTTAAAATTGATGTAGAATTCATAAATCTGATTCTGAATTTAGGAAGTAAAGATAACGCAAACATAAAGTTATATCAAGCACTGTTTTACAGTAAAATCTATAATAACAACAGTTGTTTGTAAACATGTATGCCCCCATTGGCAGCCAAATAGTCAAAATTGAAGCTTTGACCAACTGACCTCAAAATCAAAATGAAACATATCCTAAACTTTAGACAGGACATTAATTAATCTACAGAATAAATATACCACTAAAATTAAAGAAATAAATATCTCATAAATATAAAGTGATTTAAGTACTTTTTATAGTTTAAAATAATAAATTAATTGTGTGTCTGTAAATCATTTGTGCCAAAGAAGCAGCACAGTCACTTTAAAGCGGAAAGTTCTTAGACACAGTCTAGGGCAGAAAATATTTACTCTACTAACTGACCTGTGCAAAGCAATATAACCAACTTTTGATACTTTTTTTCAAGTAAACAATGATATACAAGGGGACATAACTTGTGACGTTGATCACAATTGTGACACAAGTTTGCTATGATTTCAGTGACATAGATTTTGACTGCACATGGGACCAACATGAAATCCCAACCTAGATTTCATCACAACAAACTCTTCCAGTCTGGTCAATGATATGTTTGTATCATAGCCATGGAAGCAGTGATATGCTCAGTCCTATACACAAATTCCATGAATTATTTTGTTAAATTTAAAGCATAAAAGCTGTTTTGTGCATATTTAAAAATAAAAAAAAATCATATGCTAGCCTACACAACACTGTGTTTAAATAATGTTCGTTATTTTATTTTCCGGATAGTCAATTTGAACCCTGATGAATGCACGCATAAACATGCCTCAAATCATCACGCTTCGCCATAATGAATCGAATTATCCATCTACTGTAACAGTGTTTCTGCACAAAGCACAAGATTTCTGCAGTGACCATTCATGGTCTGAAGGCTCCTTAGGGATCAACTTGTTTTTTTCCACTTCAACAAGTAGGTCTAATATCATCTCATCTGCAATGATATAATATGCAAATATTGAAAAAATCAATTTATATTAACAACCAAACAACAAGTTGAAATCAATTCAGATTAATAAGATTAGCTCAATTTTTAACCATGATCAGTTTTAGACACAAACATTGAACTGGCGAAACTATGCTGTCTTTGAGTTTAAACATAATATTTTTTTAAAAATAATGTGCACCAACAATATGCACAAAAGCAATTAATCATGCAGAATATTTGTCACTTGTCTTTTGTAATCAGCATTTCTTGATTTAACAAGTCTATAACAGACAGGCTATGAAACAAGCCTCCGTAGCTCAGTGCACTTGCTGTCTTATCTGGAGACCTGGGTTCAAATCCGGGTGGAGGCACATGTATATGCCTGACATATTTCAGCTGAAAGCTGACTGGCAAATAAAGGCTAAGCTCGACAAGCTTCTTTATTTAATTTTTGTGATGAGTTAAAAAGAGGATATTGTAGAAAATAAGATCTTATATGTGTGCTGATTAGGTAAAAGTTTAAAAAGCATTGCAAAAGCACTTTCAGCAATAGTCCAAATACACACGAATTGTCAAAACTTCAGATATCTGGCTCTAAATCTTGCCATAAAAGAGCCTGGATAATTATATTAATGCAAATAGTCATGAAGTATGGTGAGAATTAAGTCAAAACCTACTTATTTACTGATCCACAAGCATTTAATCTTGTCTGTGTCAGTTAACCAACATTCTCTACATATCTTCAGTATGTATTTCAGTGATTCACATCATTAGAATTCAAGAAAGTAGTCACGACTGTTATCATCTCTGGACATGTAAGTCTGTAACCATACCTGAAAGAGAACATACACATATACTAATACTAGTATTCACAATATCGACATTATTCACCAGTCAGTTGCATCCACTCGCCCTCCCAACCCGGGGATGGGCCGGGATTTTTACTTTTGGGTAGTCAAACCCCCACCCTTCCATGACCCTGCAGGGGACAGCTGATGG
Organism: Spisula subtruncata; assembly: GCA_963678985.1. Lineage (NCBI taxonomy): Eukaryota > Metazoa > Mollusca > Bivalvia > Venerida > Mactridae > Spisula > Spisula subtruncata. Next base: position 4,926,466 of record OY787673.1, on the reverse strand, counting down.
TAAAATCTCCGGTGTTTCCCCGGCCCATGACAACTTAATATTGTCCCAGGGTATTTGGTTAGGGGAAATAAATCCCAACATTTCCCTGGCAGTGCAGGGAAAGAAGGTAAAAATGTGGCTGTTTCCCCGGCTATCCCTGAGGGTCGGGGCGTGAATGAAATTGACTGGTGGGTGCATTAGACGTTAAAACCTGTTTTTCAGAATTCCCAATTTTTATCAAGGATAAATAAATGTATAGACATAGATCTTAGTAAGAAAATAATCATAAGGGTAGTCATGCATGAAGATCATAGCCATGCTAGCGTTTCAGACATGACCTAGTTCCACAGCCAAGGATTAGACCAGGGACAACTCGATCAGTTATATCGGCTTGACCACCATGAAATCCATGATTAAACACCAAATCACAATGGTAGAGGGTGAACCCGGACACAATAAAATTATCTCGTCCAAAAAGTTACCGAGCGTAAACAGCAAAAATACCCCACCCACTCGGTAACAAGTCACGTGTTGACCAGACAGTGCGATACCAATGCACTCAAACGGCTGTACAATACGATTTCAACTTAAAGATTTTATTTTAACACTCACCTGCGTCATTACCCTGACGAGTGCAGCCTTTGATTGACATTTTTGTAATAGTTTTCATTTCACGACATTTCTGAAATCGCTTTTACTTCCTGCTTCCGGTTGACAACGGAAGTTAACTTTGCGCGTATTGGAACGAAAAGTGCGTTCAAATACGAAAAGGACCGAAAAGAGCAATTTTCAAAATCGAATTACAGGCGCGAATCTAAAAAAAAGTAATTGTGACTTCTAGAAAGTGAACTTCAAAGCTTTGAAATTATACTAAAACCGTTGTTATAAACCAAAGCCTTCGCATAAGTGAAAAAACACGCATTCAAAACACCGAGTATTTTAGGTGTGAAAACGCATGGGGCACATTTATCGAAAGAATTATCATATTAATGAACGTTAAAGAAGGTTTAAATATAATAGAATTGATAACACATGTATGTTTTTTAACACTGACAAAAAAAATGAACTCAACAATTTTGTTTATTTAAGCTGTAGCCTGGTAAGTGTCTCCATGGAAGTTTTCTCGATTTTCAGGAATACGTTTTTTTGACGACGGTTGCTAGGGAAACCAGATGATATAGAAAAAAAATATTTGTACCAAACCCCAAAATGTGGGACCCCTCTATACATTTATGGTATTTTTATTCAATTCTGTGACATAGCCTGAAATCAAAAGTGAAAAAATTCCATGCAGTGACAATTTAAAATAAAAATATTAGTGATAGTTTTGCTGCTTTGACTGTTCCTGATAAGTAAGTATCGTTTGCTTATTACGTAGTTAATACTAGTTGGCTTTAAGCTGGTAGTCTTGGTTGCGACTTGTGTGACACACTGCTATATACGGAATCGTCCTACTCGCAACAGTGTTCGATTAGGCATACTGTGTGTCGAACTAGCCGTAGTCAAAGCTTGGAATTGACGGAGTTGATAAGAAGGTTGTCTAGTGTTTGGCTCATGATGTAGCGGGTTTCGCCACATTGTTCCAGAGAAGCAACGTTAGGTAAACGTGTTGGCTGTGAGGCAACGAAGGTTGGATGTCGGTAGTGAAAGTTTAATGTAGCGTGTTTCTCGTAGTTTCGGCTACTTTGGATTTAGTCCTGCAGGTAAGGCCGGGTCGGTGTTGTTGGAAGTAGCTGTAAACGTTACATAGTTCCAAAAGGTGTCTCTGTGTTCAGCATGGTCGCATTGGAGCCGGTGTTAGGTTCGTGGTTGCTTTAGTTTATGTTGAACTACCGGGATATACGGTTGTAACTGGACAAACAGTAAATTTGGTGAACTAGTTACTTTCTGTCAGTTAAGTGAGAAGCTAGAGTTGAACGTTTTATGACTTTATCATAGTCGATGAACACTTCTCTTGGTTTTATAGCCCCTTTATATCAAGTCAGCTTCTCTGTACGAGTTGTCTATTCTAAACTAACTTGTCCAACCCCCTTATCGTTTCTTGTCCGAACCGTTACGTTAATGAGACTTATGATATACACGGTTATATATCCTACTTGTATATAGGAGATAGTTTGTGAATACTGAATAAATTAATTGTGTTGTTTGTCAACCCACATCTGTGAAAGACTAGTAGTTGAAACTAGGCAGTGAAACTATATTATCTGGCATGGGTGTTTATCATTTAGGGGCGTTGCACGTTACATGTATTGACATCAGGAGCATGTCAATGATGCAGTGACGCCCTTGTGGGTGGTAAGAGAAAGCTTGTTGTTTTAGCTAGATTGTAATGGCGTATTTTTCAATAGACATTTATTTTGTATTCACATATACATGTATTTGATGTATACAATAAGTCAAGCATTAATGTACCGAAAAATAAACCGAAAATTATTACATTTCCGAAGTTGGATTTAGAAGATATACATTCATAATCGATATTCTTATATCTATAATAACACCGACCAATGATGTTTTTCTGCAGCGACATTGTCTACGACAGAAACTACGTTGATATCTTTGTACAATACGTCAACAACACCATTCGCCCGCTGGTTGCCATGGGGACAATGGTCATGTTCTAATGAAGATACATTCTGTTTCCAATATCGAACCAGAAACTGTTCGACCGGTGAAATAGACGATTGTGATGGTGTAGTAGGGGGAGGAGGAAGGTATTCGGATGTAATACCGTGTAGTAACAACACATGTGATGATCAAGGTGAGTATACTTATACGATGATCAGTAAAAACATAACAGATAGTTATTAATGTAAGCCCGTAAATGTAGTTCATATAGTTTTAACTGTTACCAGTCCCACAGTCTCGGGGACCAGTTGGTCTCTACCGAAAATCTCCAAACCAGCTTCCGCCTCTGTTACTAGTTCTCTGCTTTCCTTAGACATTCGCTGAAAGACAAGTCCGTTCACTCGATTGATAAATACTCATGATAAGGACCAATTGCTTGTTTTACTCTATTCCTCACCTCCACGTTTGTTATTCTGTTTCTACGTATATGTTATTCCAAGTATTATCTAACGATAACATTGCATTGCTACGGCTTACATTGTTTTCTAAATGTGTGTTAATAGTAATTTCTATTACTAGTACTTATCTTCAAAGTAATTCCTGTAGATCTTTTGATGAACTTGGTTGTCGGATATACGTTGATTTAGATAGTTACTAAGGACTTAAAATATGCCTCAGCGACTGAGCGTTCGCCCCAGCGTAATATCCTGTCTTTGTCTGCAAAGTTTCATAAACGTTCATTCATTACTTGCATAGATATCAACAATGTATGACTGTGTATGATGTAGAAAAGTATACCTCAATTAATGATGAGCAAATATTTTTGAAGAATCAAGATTTATCTTCTACAAAAGAGATGTCCTACTTTATTGAATTTTTTATTTACCTTAGGGATAACTGTAGTGCACCTTAATTCTAAACGCGTTGTATAAATACATTCATGTAAAACTCATTGTATGCATCAACTATAAATGTGAATGCAAATTCCTTTGAAAAAAGTACAATCTGGCAATAGACAAATCTCCCTGCCTTACTATTCACACGTGTTCGTGGTGTATGAACCGAAAATTATGAAATGTCTAAAATATTTATAGTTTTAGAAGATATACATTCAAAATCGATATTCTTGTACCTAGAATAAAATCGGTCACGGATATGTTTTTTTCTGCAGCGACGACAGCACCAAATCAACTGACGACATCGTCTACGACAGAAACTACATTGCCAGCTTCGAACATTACGTCACCAACAACATTCGCCAGCTGGTTGCCATGGGGACAATGGTCATGTTCTTATCAAGAAGCGTTGTGTTACCAATCTCGATATAGAAAATGTTCTAGTGGTCCAAGTAATGATTGTGTACAAGGAAAGTCGTATGAAATCTCGATGTGTAGTAACAACACGTGTGCTGGTAAATAATTTATAATATCACATAGGCCCCAGCTAGCAATCGAGGGCCGTCCCTATCTGTATTGCTACAAGTTATGTATAGATCTCTTTGGTTATACGGAAGGGGGTAACTATGTTGATTTATTTATGTGTCTTTGTATTGATGGATAAAAAGAAAATTCATTTTGTGAACGTAACATGTTACGACGTATACATATACATTGATCAATAATACAAGTCTTATTTACAACAAGGCCGTCAATACCTAAATTTTCTTAACCACTGGTCGGTGTTCGATGAAACTTTACACGAATGTGTGGTATTTTGCCCAACTGCAAACTTTCGGTAGTTTTGTCTGGAAGATTTTTGTTAGAGATACGACCAATTGTTTTAGACTTACACTTTTGTGTCAAAAACTCTGGCTTGATTATGAAATAAACAGACGACTTACGAAAGCCTTATTAACCTAATTAATTCATACTTAAAATAAACTTATGTAGGCATACACTCAGGGACTCAATAAAGACTCACGCGTGTCATAGGTGTTTTATATCAGACACGTTCGATGTATCTCTTTAGCTAAATATGCATGCTTCATGAAGCAAAATCTTAACCTAAGTAGATTGTTGCCCTAAACTATTTTCGTTCCATAAATGCGTTTTAACCTTGAAAAATTCAGATTTTGGAGCGATTTACATGTCTTTCGAACATACCATCAGTAACACTTACATACATAAAATGACGCTGCGTCCACTGAGCATTAAAAAATAGACTCCTACATCAAGACCATTGAGAAAATTTTACACTTTGTCCAATTGCGATGAGTCTTTTGCAGATACTTTGTTATTGACTTCTACTGATATGTTTGAAGTATTAACGACTTTGATGAGAAATAAAATAAAATTACACTCATCCACATTTCAGGTTATTAACATTTCAAATTCCAAATGTTTAATTTAATGCGGCATTCTCAATATTTCGATTGTTTAAATTGATTCAGAAATATTAGACATTCAAAGAGAATTATCAATGCTAAACCCCTAAATTCCAACTTATTACCGAGAAAAGAATAAAATATATTTCTGTAATGAGCGAAAATAGTCATGAATGGTTTCCCTTTGACCATTTAATAATAAATGACTAGCAGCGATAAATTATAATTGGTAATTTAATAATATGTTTGTGATCAAAAATACATATTAGCACATACTTTCTTCTAACAGATTACTGTAAAATCATTAATTTTCGTGGGGGATTTAATTTCGTGGATTTCGTGGTTCACCTCAACCACGAACTTTAATCCCAACGAACATTGATTTTAACCCTTGATTTATTACCTGAAATGCAAATCCATGAATTCAAGTCCCAACGAAATTGTCTTTTTTACCAAAACCACGAAATTTCGTCCCAACGAAATTAAATGATTTTACAGTATAACAATTGTTGTTGTTTGTACATTTAGCTTATTAAATGCAATAGTAGAGAAAGATATGCTAGATGTAGGGAATGCCTCTTTAGCTTTGACCACATCTTTTGATGACATCTAAACATATTTTGGCCCATCCTTTTGAATGTCAAATGATTTGGGTTTTTAGCATTTTTTTATTTAACAGAAAGGTGAGCAAAATGTCTTCAAACACAAGATAATAGCGGAAAGCATGTTGGGTTTGAAACAAAGCGGTTGAGTGTAAATAAAATGTCGGTTTATCAAGTCCCTGGTGTATTGTTCCAGATCAATGCCATGACGATGCTGGTGCGACTGGTTGCAGTGATAGTGGAATCCTAGCGTTGGTCTGTACCTACACACAACTGGCCTGGAACTCATGCAGACGATCATGTGATCTTTGTGGTAAGATATTTTGCTTGTTTGTTTTTGAACGATATTTACTGAGTTCCAAAAGTTCCGCATCGAATATACGGTGTGTCTATTTTACAAGAATCTCCAACTTATTCATAATAATTCAAATGCGCATGTGTAGTTTTCCATATTTTTAATGTTGGGTGGACTATCAAGCTACAACAATGCCGGAGTTCTTGGTGCAAACATATAGCAGAATTACATGTCTAGGTCAGCGGCATTGACCATTGACCTGTTGTCACGTGGTACGTCATATACAGTTGTTTGCGGATGGAGATGATACAACAGTCTTATTATGATAGAGACATGTCAATTTAATTCGACACAATGTATTTTAGTGAAACACCAGCCTCTAGCGTCTTATATACACGAGTCGTTCACCATTATCCATTTTTGCAATCAAATTAAGCGTACATTTCTAACTTTTTTGACTAACTTACTGTGTTTTTGCGTGACACAGACACGATGCAAGTAAATTGGAAGTGAAAATTAAGTAGAAAATGAATTAACTATTCCATAAAAATGAATTTTTAATTAAGATGCAGAGCTTTTGGAACTCAGTATATGAGACTGGACCGTGAATCACATACCCAAAGGGAGAACGCTATACGTCAGGGTGGACATACCACGTGGTGTGTGACGTATATTTTTGCTAAGACGACAAGAAGAAAACTGTCAACAAAACAGGAAAATCAACCGTAACTATTTTATTCGTTGACCAATTTTTACGAGACTATCCCCACGGTCAAGCCCAGAAAGGATACTATGCATGTCACGGAATGATTTTGCACAAAAACCAACAGTTTTTTTTCCGAAACTGGCTCAATGGTTGAAAATCAATATCTGAAAAGGAAAGACGTTTATCGTTCATAACCCTTTTGAGGATAATAATGCAAAATGCGTACTACCGACATGTACATTTATAACATCGCATATGCCAACAATTCGAGTTTCAAAATCGCATCTCTTTAAAATTCATCAGTGCCATTCTTCCAGTAATCCGAAGTTGTGATGACGTCAAAACATATACATGACGTTACTCAGAACGTGGCGTTTTCCGTTTACAGTACTTTCTAAACCTACTTCGGGACTTGATATATAGAATGAGACAGGTGAATACGATACAACTAGACCCGTCTCGGCTACAATAATTATACGAGATTCGTCTTCAACACTATAATTGAAATACAGTTTAGCAATATGTTTATTTGCTCATTTATTTTTAACCGCATTACGCACTAGTTAACACTATCCTCTCTTAAAGGGTAAGCAGGTCTACTTAGTCTATTAAGTACATTTATGGGGCTTTTGTTGGTTGTGTGATAAAAAGAATGTTACATTCGAGTCTTTCCATATTGATTTGTTAAACTCGTTGGATAAAAGTGATAAAATACTCGTAAGAGCCTCGTACTTTATCACTTTCAATTCCTGATGGTGTCCGCCACTTAGTATCGCTATATGTATCAGAGAAAAGAAGCCAGCTTCCTATGCCGATAGTCTAGCAAGAACAATTCTGATTCGAGTGTCATTTTATTTCGTTTTTGGAATATTAAACATAGGACCCCTGTGTTTTGGAATGGACGCTCTAAACTATGCTTTTGATGTACTGGTTAACTTTATTGACCATATTTGGCATGCCGTATGTGTCATGATCGACCTGATCATGTGACTAACACGATAATATATTGAATGGTTACAGACACGTGCTGGGATTATATGAATTGCAGTTCCAAGGAAATCCGGCAGATGTTCTGTAAAACCAAACAGGATGCGTTACAATATTGCAGGAAATCATGCGGCATGTGCGATCGTAAGTAAGAAATCACTCTGCATACATTGTATCAATAAAATTCATTCAAGATAAGTAATCGTCTTGCTACTCCATCGCTTATTCGACTCAAAAACTTGGTAAGGATCACTAAATATTCCCTGCATGCATTCTGCAGATTTCATTTGATGAATTGGTGAAATAATCAAATGGCAAAATGCTACCTATGCTGTAAAATCATTTAATTTCGATAGGAACACTTTTCGTGGGTTTTGGTAGAAAACGACCATTTTAATGGGATGTTAATTCGTGGATTTAGCATCTCAGGTCACAAATACCAGGGTATGGGATGGGATTTCATTTCGGGATCGAAGGTGAACCACGAAATACATGAAATTTAACCCCCACGAAAATTTTACAGTATATTGTGAACAATTAAAAATTATTTTTGAAAGCAAGTTTGATATTAAAATGCTCTAAACCAGCAAGTTGGACTGTTTTAAAGAATCTTTGTTGATACAATTTGTTTCAAACTTTATTAATACTTGTCTTTCTTTTTCTAGTTCAGTTTTGTGTTAGTTATTTCGATGCGTACGTGTTGGGTATGAGTGTAGTATTTTGTATGTTCTTCTAAGTGTTTTATGTGCTCTGATATTTGAATGCGTGCGGAGGTACGGTGGTCGAGCGGATATCCTGCTTGACTGCTGATCGAGAAGCCCCGGGTTCAATCCTCGGCCAGGGCACTTGATCATTACTGAACTGCTTTTTTGTGTTTCCCACCTTACTAGAGATGAACTGGTTACAATGTACCAACCCAGGGATAGTCTCGCGTGTATCGGTGCTATACACCGGGCACGTTAAAGAACCAATGTGTCTCTTCGGAAAGAGCAAGGACATCGCGCCCGGATACCGTGTATCACATTACTGTCTCTTCCACCTGCTGTCCCTTCAGCAAAACCCAGGACCCATTGGAAATAAGTGCTTGCACTTTCATGGGTTATCCTTGACCGAAAGGTTTTAATAATCACAGTTGAATCTCCTAGTATTCGAATATTGTTTTAAACACTATCACTTGAGCTTAAATGTTCCAGAGTAAAAAAACAACGTACAATCCTGGCTATTATTAATTACACATTATTCTTGTTTCTATTCTTATTACAGACAAACCCGTTGATCCTGTCATTTCAAAATGTGGAGATCCCGTCCATGACGATGCACAGTGTGAGATGCTACAGCGAGAATTGTGTATTTGTTCTGATAATGAAATACGACACCTGTGTGATAACTTCTGCCAGAATAAGTGTGTCGACAATCCATTAACAGAACAGCTTCGAAACTGTACAGCAGAACCGGTAAGTATGCAGTTGTATAACCAATCGTGACCACTAGGACGTTACTAACGTAACATTACTCGGGAGTAAAAAGAACGGCGCCATTATTTAAACGGTTCGTAATGTTTATAAATGTATGCTGAACGGTTTTGTAGACAGGTACTCGACTCGGAGTAAATATAACTGTGCCATAATTTAATCGGTTCGTAATGTTAATTTATGTATGCAGAACGGTTTTGTAAACAGGATAAACACATTTTATTTACAAAACTGATTAAACATCTTGGACATATATATACACTTAGCTTAGCATGCACTGTATTAACGTTCTTTTAGACGTCATACGTTTCGGTCTATTTACTTGTAAACCGCATCACGCATAGTTGAGGAGATTTCTGTAGATTACTACATTACTTACGTCCGATGGATCCTCCGGATTCATCAAGAAAATGCCCGAGTAATCACAATTGTTGAATAACAGATTCATTTCAATGCCTCTGTAACGAGGGTATTGGGTTCAAATCGAGCATATTTCTAGTTGAGGTCGTAGCATAAAACCTGAACTAGCTGCAACGGTTGGTTACCATGGTAACATATGAAGCATACATCGAGCGAGAAGAAGATTGACTGCAACAATATAACAGCGTTTGAACTTATGCGCATAAATCATAGAGTAGGCATGTCTATCGTTAAAGGCATTTTAATATCTTTAGTTGTCAATGTTGTTTAGAATTGCTAAAGCGCTGGTTTAAAATGGGAAGGTCGTAAGTACGACCATAAAAGACTCATACATATTTGAAATCGGCATCTCAGGGCACTTCTTATGAGTCTATTTTCATGAAAATCGGAACTTGTCATGTTGACATTTAAGAAGTTGATTTTTCTTAAAGTAAAGAGTAGTTTTCTGACAGGTTTATTTCTCGTTGTCTCAAAGTACAGATTTTGTACTTGTAACGACCTTCTCATTCTAAGCCAGTGCAATGTTTGGATACATGAATTACGTATATTATGTATATTTCAGTCTAGAAGAAGACGTGATATTGTTTTGTCTCAGATTTTCTCGGGATGATAACTCCATTTACATCGTTGCTACATCTTGTTAAAAACTTTTCACATAAATAAACGATTGTTCTTGCTTTGTCACGTATCACCGTTTGTATTAGCACTTGTCAACTCAAGTTCAATGTCACAGTGGAAAAACAACTGGTTTATGAAGTCTGTTTCATCACTTTTCAAAATGTGGGTGGAAGCGCATGGCCTTGTATTATTAATGTTGACAAACTGTTGAACATCAAAGTTCTGTGCTAGCTATAGGTCAATGTCACAGTTTAGGCCCAAGTCTTTTTGCCTAACATTTGTTGTCTATTCAATAACAATGAAACTGAGTGAAATTTATTGCACATATGTAAACAATGACCAAATGGTACCGAACCATGTTCCAACTAAACTCACTAACATACGGTTCATTATACATTAATGCGGCAGGGAATATAGCTGTTCATTCGATTGCATTACTGTCAGTGACATACACGACGCATGTATGTGGAGTTAGAATCACGACAGACATATTTTAATATGACTTACACATAGCTTTTAGCAATTGCTAAGAATTTCTTACTATTCAACACAAGTTTCAAAACGTGATGGACCACATATCGACCCTCAACTGTGATATAAAGCTGCGATGATTGGAGCAAGAGTTCTGCTCGTCATCTTTAATGGTTACTTATTTGTATTAAGTTTCGTGCAATGAATGCAATTATGCCTAGGGGCGTTCAATAGTTATAGAGCAGAAATGGCATTTTAAGGCTCAACATTTGACTTTGAACTTTGACTTTGACTTTAATTTGGCAAGATTGGAGCATTAAAGGTGGTGCCTTAAAAATCACAAAATGTACATTACTCTGTCATAAGTTACACATTTGCCATAGGTTTCATGCAATTCGGTCCAGGCGTTGCAATATTACTGTCTTATAGAGGGGACACGAAATGTGAGGTTCAAAACTTTAATATTGCACTGCAACCTTATATCGGCACAGTTGGAACATGGGTTCAGCTGTTTGACAGCTGCAACTTGGGCATTTCATTTTCACGCTCGGTAATGTGTGGGCTTTGTACGGTGCATTGGTGTTATATGATGTTTTTGGTTTGCTTTACTCCGCGGATTACGCTGAATGCTGCCTTTACTTTCCAACTGCCTCATAATTATATTTCAGTATGTCTATTTTTACCTCACCTGTCACGTAGGTGAACTTTTGTGATCACTATTCGTCTGTCGTCCGTCAACAATTTGTGCATTGAAGAGGCAACTGTTTTAATCCAATCTTCCTTAAACTGTTGTTTTCCATTAAATCAAGTGCAAGTTTATAACTAGGTTATGTGGGGTTAAAAACAAGGTCACTAGGTCAATTTTTTCTTAAATCTTGTGTTTACTATGAAGGTCACAGTTTTGACCCAAGTATCTTGAAACTTGGTCAGAATGTTGACTCTATGAAAGATATGCCACGTTTTAAATAAATGTCATGGGGTCAAAAACTAGAATACAAGGTCAAATCTTAGAAAAACCTTGTTTTCACTCTTCATGTCACAGTTTTGATACAATCATCATAAAACTCCTCAGAACGTTAATCTCCGTGAAATCTAGAACAAGGTTGAAATTGGATCATGCCGGATTACAACCTAGGTCAGTTTCTTAGGGTGGTATTCACAAAGCATATTAAGTGAAAAGTTAAATATTTTGACTTAAGTTAGAATATTGAGCTGAACATATTTCGTAAGAAACGAAGAATAACCCATGTTTTCTATGTGATTACTGTAGCTCTCCAAAACGAATTAACAGCACTAGAGAACACTAGAAAGAAATGTGAGCGACAAATCGGGTACAATACCTCCAAGTGTTCTGTCATTCTGATCGCTCTCCATTGCGTTTAGGTCATAGGGACCAGTAACCAACTTCATGGCCACATACTTGATACCAGTTGGACACTAGGTTTCTCCGCCTGAACTTGGGAGAACACACCACCTGTCAATGAAGCCTACTACAAAACCCTAGATATGCATGTACGGAAAATGCAGCCCCTGTATTTGACCCAACAGGATGGCATCACATTCTAGGATCAGAGTAAGCGAATGGTAGTCCGCTTTGTCTTCAATGACTAAATTACAAAGTTCAAAGGATATGTCAATAAAGCCAATGACCACATCCGACGAGGGCTACATAGACTGTACCAGAAGATCATTACAGACACAGTACTCATTCTTTACAAGGACAAGGAGAAACTGTAAACTTCTTTCAGACAGCTCAGTCGTCACTCTATCCTTGGATGCCTTCAGGTCACTTCTGTATAAGGCATTCATGTCACTCATGGGGACAGCCACACTTCATCACACGACACTTTGTTCATTGGTTTTAAATAAACTTTTAATAGACATTCGTGAACGTTATTAAAATTTGTGAGACACTTCAACTGTGCGCCAACACCACGCTCAATTTACATATGTTCTATCAAGAACCCAAATCAGTAATAGAAAGATAAACGATTGTGTTTTATATTTGTCAAATGTGAAGAAGGAATACAATATTAGTACTCGTATGTTAGTTTTTAACCATACAGTCGGACAGGGGTTAAAAGCCTTTCATATAACATAGTGATGTGCTCTTCGTTAACAGGCTCGAATGACTATAGATCTACAGGGTGTCCAAAAAGAAAGTATACAGTTTCAGTGCATTTTAATAAAATCTTAACGTTTTGATATCGCAAAGAAATTTAGCACATGGTTAGTCAAAAGATGAAAATTTTGTCAGTTTAAAAGTTGTTATTTGGATTTCTTTTTAAAAAATGTAAATTTTCTAAAATTACCGTATTCTGACCGTGGCGTCATTTTGACGTTATTTACAATGTTTTCACAATTTCTGTATTCCTGGTGTTTCCCGGCTTGCACACATTCTTGGAAAATTTGCATTGCATTTCACAAATGTCTCAACTGTATATACACTGAGTGGCAATGAAAACGCAACACTTTTTAAACTTGAATATTTTCGTAATCCGTTAACTTATAAACTTGAAATTTTGTATGCTCATTGCGATCTATATTAAATACAGAATTCAGCTTTTTCCATGAAAATACTTTAAGAATCACTCGTCCATAGCGGAATAGCCTTAAACTGCATTTTCCCGCTTGTTGATGGGTGGCTAGAGATTTGCTCGCATATTGTGCAAGCATTTTGAAGAATATGGATGGATGAGTCGGAAAAACAAAATAACTAGCATAAAACATGGTGCAAATGTCAAAGGAAGACCCCGAAAGATCGGCCGTTATGCTCAAGTGTGGGGTTGATGTACTAAAAATCAAAGTTTCGTTGATTTAAATTCCGGAAGTCATTATTTCATTCATTAATCACAAGTTAGAATACATATACACCTGATAAGAAAGATAAAAATGGATTAAAAAGATAGGATGTAAGAAAAATGTTTAACTCAAGTGCGATAACTCTTGGATAATTATCCTCACTTTTTAAGATGAATCCCCAAACTTTTACACTAAATTGAATCACTGAATTTTACTGAACTAGTCTACATGCTCAAGTAATGATTTTCATTAATATTTAGACGTAATTGTGTTTTGAAAATTAAGCACGCAATTCAAAAGCGCATTTTTTCTCCATTGAGTGCAATAATCAGTCTTAAAAGAATACCAATAGCGTCCATGCAATTTATTTCCAGTAACAAATGGTGATACTCTCACCATCCTTGTGACAAATATAATACAATTATATTACTCGAAAAACGAGCAGTTTCGAAATGCGTTTAGAGCCGCTACATTTAAAGGAGTGTTATATAGAAACTTACAAGTTAATTATTTACTCAATTTATTACTCCACGATTATCTCCCGTTGACCATAGACAATGCACAATGGCTCAATACACATATGATTTTACTATTTTAGAGGTTATGCGCGAAATAGTGTACAGGCCCCTTAAAAGTACCTGAACTTCATATAGCCCTTCTGCAACAACGGAACAGCATCCGACTAGCATTCCATGAACGTTTCATACGATTAATACGTCGTAGATGCACACGATGCATCGCTCCAGACGGTGGTTTTAAAAGATTAAAAAATGCGACTTTCTGTTTTATACTGACCGCAAAACAACTGGTAAAAAACTAAGTTGCTAAACAACTTTTTCTGATTCGAAGTGATAATTATGTGTCACTTGTATATATCTATTCTATGCCAAATTTCATGATGCTTACATACTTATCAAATGTGTTATGCTATACTATGTAAGTGTTGCGTTTTCATTGCCGATCAGTGTATATATGAAAAAGAGAAGTAAACCCATTGTGTTACTTGCCTTTGTTAAGCAAGTTCTTTCTGAACTCCGCAATGAATTCTTTGTTTTGAATGTTGTATGGCTCATACAAGTGGAGCGAGAGTCGCACATGGCAATGCACGGTGTTGGGTGAATTACAAAGATATTTGGTGGAAAAAATTCTAGCAAATTCCACTGCTGAGTGGAATGGCCGACCCACAGCCCTGGTCTTAATTCATGTGGATTTTTCTTTTGGGCTATCCGAGATCGCTTATGTATAATCAAATGCTAATATACTCAACTTTCCTTCTGATCAACATCAAAATGCAATTTAAGAAGACCAGTTTGTAGAAATCTGTGTTAATGTAATCAACACTTTTAAAGAATGGGTGCAAAACGGGAAACATGAGACAGATCGAAATTGTGAAAACGTCATTAATTACGTCAAAATGACGCGACGGTCAAAATAAGGTATTTTTTGGAAATTTACATTTTTTAAAAAAAATATTCGAGTTACAATTTTCAAACTGGTACCAGAAAAAACTTTTGTCTAACCATGTGTAAAATGTATTTGCAATAGCAGAACATTAAGAGTTGATAAAAATACCCCGAAACTGTATACTTTCTTTTTGGACACCCTGTCACGCAACAAGCGTCGAGGCGAGACTAGTAAACACTTAGTATTCTATCTCTATAGAGGTCACGCCTCGACGCTTGTTGTACATCTATAGACTAGAATGCATCACATACAAAACAAAAAAGTCAAATTATTGATAAGATATACTTTATTGATTATAGTATAGATAATCAGATGCGAATCAACGATGAGAACGTTAGAAATACAACATAGGTTTTACCATAGCTTTCATAATTATACGGCGTAACCAAAAGCGTAAAATAAAAATCGAAAACAAGCGCAATTACTATATTATTGCAATGTGAATACAAAATGTAGTTCATAGCGTTGTAATCTTTGTAATGTCACTGTTACCGACATTTTCATTTGTATTTGAATGTTCCTGACATTTATTACGTGGGCTCGTACGACTTTCCAGTTCGGCGATCATGAATTTGATGAACATCGCTCATCGATATGTCACCATCGACTAATCTAATATCTCTGCCGTCTACAGAGACATCCGTTACTCTGTCACTATCAACTTTACATTCGAAGACAATATCTCCCTTTGAAGAATCTATGGGACTCATACCATCATAATTATTTACCAGAACTTCATCTTGAGAAACTGAATGATCTAATTTCGTGGCGTACGTCCCTTCCCCAAACCTGGCATCATTAACAGTATCAGTGGACTGTTTGATATAACCGGATTCGATTATTTGTTCTGCAGCGTGCGCATTTGTGTGGTGATACACCGTATCGTATCCACTAGACCCTGCAATGAAACACCGGTATACTTATCAATTTTTATGTACAGAACCGCTTTCGGAGCGGAAGGTCGAAGGTTCGAATCTAGGTGGTAGCTGGGTTAGAAATGATGCGAACCGTTGGTTAACCGCCAGCCAGTTAAAGATTGGCTATAGTAGGCCCATCTCTGCCAGGCACCCGGCAATACGAGAAGGGATTCGGGAGACACTGTGCGCAAGAAAATATGTGTCCCATAAGTCAAATTGGCTGGCCCTTTCAATATAGGGGAAACAAACACTTTACCCTATATTATACAAGATAAAAAGAATGTGCCCTATAAATCGAAAAACGTTCTCTGAAATTCATTTGTAAGCATTTGTGCATCATTGTTGTCATTTAATATAAGCCGTTCTCTAGGACAACCGGGCTTATAGTGACAAAATTGTGAACATTTTGATAATGTACGGTTTGCAAAAGGAGACTCTTATGAACAGTTTCTGAAAATTCGAACAAATTATTTCATACACTTACAAAGTTATAGACTTTTTAAAACCAACCACTACCGCCTACTTTTTGAGTGACGTCTCGAACGTCATTATTTACGTTTTTGATGTGACGTTAACTGGCAATTTAAAGATCCAGTATCTGATGATTTTTTTGACGTACACTTTTGAAATTGTGGCACATTTTAGAATCATATTCTAATTTCAATAAAGCGTGTCCAATTTGTTAGTGTTTGCTTACAGGGGAAAATAGCAAGTGTTTTAGCCACCTAACCCTTGTTTTTCTTGATACGAGTACTTTTTAGAAACCGATCAACATAGCAACGACAGAAGTTATTTTAACACAATTTAAAAGAAAACTTGAAGTTAATGGGTAGTACTATACTATCCAATTACTTAAATATGAAATAAAAGGACACATGTTTTTTCTCATTTTAGACATTTTTCTTATTAATATGCATAATAATATGCATATTAATATGCATATTGCATAATTACAATACAATGTCATTAAGCCCAGTTTTCCTACAGAACGGCTTAATTATATGTTAAGAGTTTGATCTTTTATAAAAATGACTTACCTGGATTTGCTGACATTTTCAAGCGATCACTTTTCCCTGTCTGTCATCCAACGAAATACCTGGAAAAAGAAACGATACGAATGAAAGTATGTGCCCTATAAATCGAAACATTTGTAATTATTATTGCAATGAACAAGAGCCATGAACTTGCTTGTGTATGTGAACATGTTTTCTAGAGAAATATCATTATTCTTAAAATTGGTATCTTAAATGGTTTGCAAGAAAATAATTGCTCCGGACAAACAATTATTATGAAAATACAAAATGTAAGACCGACAAAGTTATGGTTCTTGGTCACTGCACTTCTACAAGCTGCCATCTATTTATATATCAAGTTTCAAGCCAATGTCTTAAACACCTTTGAAGATACGCTCCGGACAAAATTTGATTCTGAAAATACTAAAGGGGAGATAATTCAAAAATTAAGATGGACAGAGTTATGGTTCTTGGTCATTGCACTTCTCCAAGTTGCCATCTATTTATATTCCAGGTTTCAAGTCAATTAAATAGTTTTGAAGATATACCACGGACAAAATTTGACAATACAAAGACTACAGGGGAGATAACTCAAAATGTATGTAGGTTTACTTAATTTCACACATGACCTAGATTTTTTAAGATGATCATTGTGACCAAATTTTACAAGTGTAAGTTCCAATTTGCGACCCCTAGTGACTAAATCTTGTTTTTCTATTATTTGGCCTAGTGACCTAGATTTTGGCCCCGGTTAACCCCAAATCTTACTTGACCTCGATTAGGTTGCAACATCTAAGCAAAATTTAAAACTCTATTACTAATACAAGTCAAGATTTATTTACATCAAAAGTGACAAATATCACGAAAAATGTGACATTTCAACATATTTGTGCATATCTCATACAATGCAGAGAATATTCACTTAGGACATTTTGTACATTGCTAAGGATAGCTTTACGCATCATATAAACACGAAACTATTTGTTCTTCAATTAGTTTGAGCTTAAAACTTAAAATGACTGGACTCTGTATTCCAATCTTTATTAATATATTTATTGTTGTTATAGAAGTAACAAATATGGAAAGCTAACAGTTATGCCAGGACAATCTATCAAATGGCTTATTAACTGTTAAAATTATATTATGTTTGAAATGAGATATTAATAAATGGCATTTCTTCATTTCCTGCAAGGAAAAATCTATGGACGAAAAGCGAAGGACACTAGGAGAACTGTAACTGTGTTTGTAGAAGTGAATACAATGTGCGTCTAAGCCCAAAGCTGATGGAAAATGTTATGGTTGTGGTATCAATTGAAAGCAATACAAGCTAAGTAAACACATCGTGGTTTCAGTTTTTCAGCAGAACAAAACAGAACAGAACTCGGACAGGGAATGCAGCACTCGACTTAATCAGACGAGCAAAGCAAGCAGTAACATCACAACACAACTACACAGAGCAATGCCCAGACAAACCAAAGAAAGTGAATAAATGCCCAAGTCCCCGCCGAGAAAAAAGCAAGATGACCCAACTTCACAAAGAAATTACAAAATTATCCCATGCTATTCTTGCCAGTTTTGTTTCTGCCAATTTGTCATTCACAAAATGACGACATGGTTTATTGATTAGTATACAAATTCAAGAAGTGACAAGGGGTGCATCGTGTTCAAAGAAATAATAAGAATAGAATACATGCATACATTTTGTTCAAGTAAAAAAGATCTAACGTTCGTCAGTC
The DNA here is from genome assembly GCA_963678985.1 of Spisula subtruncata. Taxonomy (NCBI): domain Eukaryota; kingdom Metazoa; phylum Mollusca; class Bivalvia; order Venerida; family Mactridae; genus Spisula; species Spisula subtruncata. The sequence goes on along the minus strand of OY787673.1, from coordinate 4,908,093 downwards.
CAACAACAAACAATATTCAAATGTGATTTAGGAAAGCATGCATCATGGGATGAGCAACAAGTGTCTCGTTTATCAATACAACTTGTTGAAAGGTATACTTGGCTATCTCAGCAAGTTACAACACTAACATTATTATACATAATATGTATGTGTACCTGATAAATTGAAACTGAAAGCAAATCTCGCTGATGCATTATTACTGGCATTAAATATGTGTTTATTTGTAAAGTTACATGTACGTGCAAATGCATTTTTTAAATTTAAATATGATGACACAACTCGATTGTTAGTTAACCAAGTTAAAACGTATATGAGCGTACTATGTAAGTAAAATACCATAATAGATTATGAAAATTTGGACAGAAAAGAAATTATTTAACTGAAACAACCAAGCATAAACAACAGGAATGATACACGACACACGCATGCCCGATGTACAATTGAACGATGACATGAATTAAACCGCACAAAGACAATGTTGAAAGTCAAAGTTCCAGCTGTCCAATATGCTTACAGTCCTTTAGTTGTCAAAGTATTAAACACTTGCATAATGACTGTAAATGATAGTACAATCGAACAACTGACTGTAAATAGTACATAAATTTTAGTGAACGTTTTTTGTTCAATACGAAATGATTCTAAAACAATAAAACAAACGTGTAAACAACTATATATGGCTTACCTGTTTTAACTGAGCAAAGCTTTATATTTCTATAAACGAAGTGCTTATATAAGAATGTGTTACATGTTTAATCCGGGAAAGGATTGGTTGACCGAGAACGCTATCTCTTACGTCAGAATCCCACTGATTGTGATCATGTGAGTGCTTTGTTAGTAATATCCATATATCGGTGAGTGTATCTTTTGACCACAATTGTTCAAAATCTAATCGGACCGTCTATGAGCTGAAATTCGACTATGCTCAAGGTAAAAGTATTTATCACATTAGACATTGCTCCTTTTGTATGTGTCATGTTACACTGTGCTAAATTATATATCAGCAAGTCAAAAACTAGTAGTCTATAGTATTATACGAGTATTGTTAGTATCATCTAGTGACCTGGTACAGGATGATATCTTGTCAGTTAATATTGTACTTGCAACCATGGCCGGGGATTTGCGGTGGATAGCCTGGGGAATGGTCATGTGTTCACCTTCCAGATTCCCCCACACTGTCGGCAATTTTTTTTATCAGAACCAATACACCAGGAACAATATTTTGTAGTTTTGTAGTTAGGGGCTGGGGAAACAGTGGATATTTTACCATCAGCTGTCTTCGTAGGGTGGAGGAATGGCGGTGTTTTCAAAAGAAAAATTTCTCTCCCATCCCTGGTATAGCTTGGCAATTTTAACCTGAACCTGACCTTTATGCAAGCCTCCATTACAAGGTTCTTGCTTTCAATATATCAATTTCTGCAAGCAAATCGTTCGACATCGGCATTTCATATTCGTGTTTGAATTAAATCTCGATTATGAAAACATACAATCGGTGTTATAAACGTAGACACTATATCGACTGTTAAATTATGCTAACCAATAGGTCAAATTTGCCAATCTATAGTACATGTTCAACCCGAGAAAGGATTGGTTGACCGAGAAAGCTATCTCTTACGTCAGAAACCCACTGATTGTGATCATGTGAGTGCTTTGATAGTAATATCCATAAATCGGTGAGTGTATATTTTGACCACAATTGTTCACAATCTAATCGGACCGTCTATGAGCTGATATTTGACTCCACTCAAGGTAAACGTATTTATCACACTAGACATTGCTCCTTGTATATGTCATGTCACACTTTGATAAATTATGTAAGTCAAAAACTAATAGTATACGTGTATTGTTAGTGTCATCTTCAATACACTTCCGACAGACATAATATCAACTTTAAGATCATCAGTACCAAATATACTTCATGTTCCAAAACCAGGAATTATATTTACAAGGAAATCCTTCTACTACTCTGGTGCAAAACTGTGGAATAACCTTCCCAAATCTGTACAAACAGCTAGGACACTATCCTCATTTAAAAGTAACTATCTAAAGTGGAACTTTACTGGTGTTTGATAGTTAATATCGATACATTTTATGACAACAAAACTGTTATAACATATACATTTTACTATATCATAACAAAATTGTTATGGCATGATATATTATGACTGAAATACACCTAAACATCTGATTTAGGTGTCAATATGCACACTTGCAAAAGTGTAATTTGAAATATGTATTGTTGAAAATATATTCATTGTATATACTTGTTCATATGTATTGTTGTTGTGGACTATAATGAAAATTGGTTTACCAATTATGTTATCCACTGAAAATAAAGACGTTATTATTATTATTATTATTATTATTATTATTATTATTATTATTATCTAGTGTCAGGGTACCGTTTTATCAAAGTACTTACGCAAATCGTAAACTTACGCTCAAATCTAAATTCCTTATACAGGTTTTGCATCTACAAATGGGGAAAAGATATTTTTTGATATCATTAACTAAATTAATTATGTATTGATTATAAGGATCCACCATGAGCTTCTATGTAGGATAAGGATATCTCACCCGAGGGGTCGGATTTTAACCAGGGACGAGGCTTGCCGAGTTCCCTGGTTAAAATTCCGATCCCGAGGGTGAGATTTCCTTATCCTACATAGACTGTCTCATGGTGGATCATTTTTCTTCGACGCATTTCGTGAAAATATGAGTTTTTATCATTATTTAGCGTTCGTGGCGTCAACGTGACGTCATCATAACGTGGTATTTGCCGTACGTTTGCATTCAAAACAATCGATAGCATAGCGTCGTAATGTGCCTACACAGTTATGCTTCGCCTAAGAAAATGCCCCTTAAATAGTATAGAACCTACTTTTGTTCTTCTTGTTAGCTAAATACCAAGTGTTTTTACTATGCAGACGTAGTAGAAGTAAAAGTAGACCCACTTAAAGGTCGGAATGAATTCACGTGCGGTTGCTCATGTGAGAAAGATGTTGCTAATGTGAGAAAAGATTTTCTTCCATTAGCAACGCGCTTATCTTACATTAGCAACGCCGAAGAAATATTGATATCACATATCAATTTACCAGTATTTGAAGAAGTTGAAGAATTAAAAAACAAATACAAATTTGAGCGTAAGTTTACGATTACCGTAAATGCTTCGATAAAACAGTTCCCTGGTACTGTATGCTATCAAGTCAGTTAATAGTGTACGTGCCGGAGAAATGGTCATGTATTTACCCTCCAGATTCCCCGCACTGTCGGGGATTTTTTCTCAGAACCAATACACCGGAAACAATATTTTGTAGTTTTGTAGTCAGGGGCTGGGGAAACATTGAATATTTTACCATCAGCTGTCTTCGCAGAAAGAAAAATCCCCGCCCATCCCTGGTGGTTATGTGATCGTGGGTGTAACTGACAGATGCGTTAATAATAATAATAATAATAATAATAACGACTTTATTTTAAGAAGCAATACAGTTGGGCAAGCCAAATTTTCCCTGTGAGACTCTATGGCAAAACAGGGTTACAAAAATAGTATGACATAAGTAATACATAGTCTGAAGTATAACAGCACAATATAATGTTCAGTATTATAGGTGGATTTTTCATCATGTCGCAAACTCTTGAATTTTATTTGGATGGATGAGATAAAGAAGGTATAGTAGTTCAATGAATAACGGCAAAATCTCCCATGTTGATTACACTTTAACAATTTATTGCAGGCACCATACCTGTAAGGCTGTAGTTTTTTACTTTTGGTCTGATGGTGACATGCTACTGGTCAGAAAATTCCAACTACACATGTACATTGGCAATACAACACAAGATCAACTAAAATTATTATAAAGAAATACAATCACATTACATTTATTTACAAAATCTAAAAAAATAAAATTAAGTTTGACCACCAGAGTAGAACGATGATATATATATATATATCTATATATTATTTATATGTCCTTTTGAAGGCAACCAACGGTAGGTTAAGGTATCACAACGAGTAAAATCACGTTTGGCCAACGTAATTTTCCAACGTTGGGCCAACGTAAGCATGCTATCCGGGGTGGATACAACTGACAGGTGCATTAATTATAAATTATACATACCAGTAATTGAAAGGTGTTACATTTAAAAACATGTTGTTAATCCTCAAATGCCAAAAATGCCAAACAATCATGTAGACTCATATAAAGATATGAACATATTGAACTTAAATTTTACGTGACACTAAATTGTATTTTACGTGACTAATAAGATCATGCTAACCAAGCGGTAGACCACGATTGGTACAATTCTAGAATATTTACTTATTTACACCAATTTCTCTCAAATAAATATGCATTATTCTCCAAATGGCAATGTTCGACCATTGCAGTTGATGAGCTAGTATTAAATAATTCGTGGTATGAGTACCGTAAAATTTCATTCCAATTATGTAGTGTTTTCATGTATATATCAAAAGCAAACTCGAAATGCGTCACAATGGCATAGAAGAAAATATATTCCATACCATTTTAACAGGGTGTTCGTAGGTAATTATAGTGTAGAAATGAAGGTGAAGCAGAAACAGAAGGCTTGGATCTTTGGTTGTTTCTTCGGCTTATGTGTGGTCATTGCTCATTGTAGTTGCTAGGTATATGTAAAATGATTTCCCACCCCATTCCTACCTTGCCCATATTTTAACTAGGTCAAGTCGTAGTTGTGCCGCTTTAGGTCGCATAACGTCAGGTCACTGTCCTTAGTGTTTTAACCTAGGTCACACCCAGGGGTTGTTGTGCCTCATGTGGTCGCCGTTTTTGCATGAGTTTCTGTGGGCACTGCTCAGGTTAGTTGTGTCTTGGTGTTTCTGATTTCTGTGCTCGGCTGGTTGGGTTGAGTGCTACCTTCCCTGTCGGATTTTCTCATACCTTTTTAGGACCATGGTAAATAGAAAGAACATATTGGTTCAATATTCAACAGAGATTTCAGACTTAATAATATAAGTTCCTTCGTCAAGTATTGTAAATTATGATGTCTCTAAAACAAAACAAAAACATTGAGTTTTCAGTTTCAGTCTTTTAGCATAAAACATTATCTGTTCTCGTCGCCTTAAACTATAGGCGGCAGGCAATCAACACATGAAGGGCATGTATAAAACACAATAAACAATGTGAACACAATAACATAACAACAGTCTCAATTTTTACACATGATATAACTATACATGTTGATGTATCAATTAATGAAATGCTAGGTGTACATATTTTGCTATAGGGAGGACCGGATGAGAATTTATACAATGTATTATGACAGATTGTAAAAAATACACATTATAACTTTAGTAAACGCTTCCTGAATATTGGACAAACATATGTATACATGTACAGGGGATAAAACAGTTAACGTTTTATGCACCAGCAAAGCATTATTTTTTATGTCATAATAAATATTTTTATTGAAGATGAGTGCTATGAAATAACAGCATAATCAAATACCAGTTATATGAATGCATTATTGAGAATATCAGAATTTAAAAATGGTCAAATTCTTATCAAACCACAGAGACTTGAATTTAAGTCAAAAAGTTAAGTTTCCAATTTTCTAGGGCTCTTTTCAGCTGTAAAGCCGCTCAACCACCCTTTGGCATTTTAACTTCCGTTATTTAGTTTGTTATATGGTTCAGTTATTGTGTGTTTCTTAGAAAGACCCCTAAAGGTTTTTGCATTGCTTAAACTGACACGGATTTGATATCTGACAATAAATTAAGACAATATTTATTAATAAAGGTTTATCAATAAAACAACAATTTTTAATTCGTTAACGCAATATTCATTTCCTGTAATATGCAATTGAGTCTGTACAGTGTGTATACGAGGGTCATTCAATAAATTCGTGGACTGGACTCCTCATTTTTATACACATTGACACAGATAATAACTAATTATATCACACTAACCTACAGCCTTTCGGACACAAGTGCAGAAAATATTACACGAATCAACGCATTTTTAAAGAAAATATGGATAAAACAAAACTATCACCTTACCGCGACCACCACACAACACAAATATATTCTGACGTCAGCGACGTTATTGACGTTTTGCTTTTTTTCAAATGGTAAACCCGAAATTGAATTATGTCATTAATATGGAATTGAATACAAATATTTAAGTTATATATTATTAAATAGATCTACCACAACATTTCATGTATTCAAAGTTAAGTATTAAGCTGGACTTAATGGTTGTATGCTAAATTGAAACGCCTCGCAAATTTTGACTGGCGTTTCCTCGAACGTCCCTACGTTTGCTAATTTCGTTCGATCCCTGTATCATTTTTAATACCATGCTGCTCTTCAGAAATGGGATTTTGTCACTAAAACACAGGGACACTGAATACTGCATGTTCTCCGTTTGCTGTCATTAGCAGCGTATGTGTGTTTGTTGTGTATTTCCAAGACAAGTGCACAATTTGATAGTAGCATGAATTTCCTTGCGTAAATTCATCGGCATTTTGACTTAAATGAAAACGTGACAGGCATAGATCAAATACTTCTCAATTCAAACTCAAACGCCTAAACAACTTAATAATTTCACCAAATATAATGATAATATCGTGCAATAATCTGGTAAACATATGATAAGGTAAATGAATTATTTCGTTATTTATAACTAGTTGAACTAGTGAAAAGGGTACGTTACGTCGGTCGGGGGTGGTAGCGCGTTACTATGGTAATACAACGGCTGCTGACATTCTACTGTGTTGCATAATTGAAGATAAATTTGTATCTATGGTAGGTAATAGATAAATGTTTATAATGATGTAAGAAATTATTATTTAAACACAAATATAATAAAATGAGAACTATTGTCTACGTATATATTGAATGACCCTCGTATTCATGTAGTCATGCATATATAATCATATGTCTATATACTATCTTTGTTGATCCATATTAAAATGAGTCTGTATTTTGTATATATGCAAACTATGTAGACTGCATATCGACGATGCCAAACCAAAACCCCGTAACTCAATTTTGGCGCGAAAATTTTTTTGCAGCATCCGCATCTGCTAGACGTCCCGCGCATTTCTGTCTTGTCGCCATCTTAGTAAACGCGATTGGCTATTTAAATGATGACAAGACAGAAATGCGCGGGACGTCTAGCAGATGCGGAAGCTGCAAAAAAAATTTTCGCGCCAAAATTGAATTACGGGGTTTTGGTTTGGCACCGTCGATATCATAATGTTAATTGTTAGTTCAAGACGTAATATTACACTATTTGTGGCTAGTCTACTTTCGCTTTTCGACTTTGACTAGCCACACACTACTAGTGTGATCAATATTGTACTTTATAAATTAAATACAACCCAAGGGAAGTAATTCTGCCTTTTCAACACGATACGGCTAGTGGAATTGTTTCCATTGTATTGTGATTACGATACAAACCAAAGTCTGTACATATTTCGTTTATGCAACAGAGCACTGTATTACATGAACATTTATTAAAGTGTATAGAGCTTTATCTGACGATATTTATTTTAAGAAATCAAAACCTGGAAAACAAGTATACTTTCATATCGATTAGATCATTTTTCGCTTCAGCTTTATCAGAAACGCTCTGTGATGTATTGGACATGCGAATTGGCCGTTTTCATACGAAAGTGTTCTAGAACACCCTAAGTAGACGGTTGAAATTATAAGAATCGTAGATATTTTTTCGACGATTTAATCAAAGTACACGGAACCCAACCAAAGTTTCAAGTTGCAATTAAGGTACTAAAAACGATGCAAGTAATTATTTTGACATTAAATGACCGTTAGATATAGCTCTATACACTTTAATAATTTTCATTGATGATGCTGTCAAAAAAATTCCAAATCGATTCTGATTGAAGCAAATGTGCTATATTATATTTCAATTAAGAATTTAGCTAATTTATAGTATTCTGATTTTATTGAAGGATGTATATGAATGGTAATTTGTATTGAAATAGTGATAATGTCATCGTAAAATTGTTTTCCTTTCTTTGAAATGATCTGCTAAACAGACGGTTAAATTTGGTTTTATATTATACTACACTGTTGGTAAAACTTTGCACAAATTGCACAAATCTGTAGTTTGACCTTGACATTAACATTGTTATGTAGAATGTTTGTATTAATATTGTGATCATGGGTCATATTTGACCTAATTAACAATGTATCTAAAGAACTTTGAAACTTAAACTTTGAAATTTTGTATTTTTTTTTTCAGACAGCTTTTTTTAAATATCGATTTTGTATTTACGACCTTCTCATTCTAAACCAACGATATAACTAAATGCTATCTATATATAACAAGAAAATAGCGATTCGAGGGAAGTTCCTTGTGGAACACCATATTTAGCAAATGACAGAAAGAACAATTTCAATTCAAATGACTTGTAGTCTATTTTCGAGATCTGATTTAAACCACTTGGTTGCTTGTCAATGAGTGTTTGAACAAAGTAATTGTTCACGATCAACGATTTCACAAGCTTTTCTAAAGGCTAAATAAATACTGACTAAAAACAGTCCGATTCAATGGAGATCGGTCCTATTGTTCACCGAAACTCTTCCTGCTCAGGTAGTATCAGGTACAACAAAATAATGTTTTAAAGACGTAGTTTATTTATTTATTTACATCTCATCAACACATACATATTACAACACAATACATATACACTTTGTTAATTATACATGTGTTGCCACTCATACGTTTGAGTTATAGGAGATGGCAAGATTGCTAAAACACACTAGGTGTCATTTAGACACTAATATCATAAGAATATATGCTAAAATACATATATACAAGTACCAGACTAGGATTCACACATAATTTATCATAGGCTTACTATCGCATTATCCCCGACTGTGCTATATTGGTTGTGTCAATGTAATTGCCAAAAGCAGTGTAAAACAACTGGCATAGAAAGCACTCTAAAGTGGAATTTCTAGATATCATTTATTTATGACTTAAAATGAAATAAAAGCAACCATGTATCATAATGAGATTGACATTATTATGAATAACTGGCACATGAGAAGGCCAGAGAATAGATCATCACACAACCATTATATTACTGTTCTTGGGATCTGGATATAGTCTTATCAAAGAACATGTATGTACATGTATACCAAATGGTAACAAAGACATATTCTGTTAAAATTGGTCCTCATAAAGAGGTCTGACTAAAAATAGCACGAACGTCCTGAACAAACTCTTACATTTTACAGATTCGTATATAAAACATATACATGATTATATTAAGATGTTAAATCAAAACTTATATGTATGCCCTTTGGTAAGACTAAGCCTGGTTTTAATATACATAATCTGCCGATCATAAAATGAACCAATGTAATTAAGAGACTCTATTTACATAATAAAACATTTCTATGTTGAAGTATATCATAGCAGGTTTTGGCAGTTACTCGAATCAAAGTTTTATGGGTAAATACCGTACTACAGACGTACTATCAGTGTAACATTTTAGCCTATTTGTTTTTTCTGCTTTGACGGGGACGTTTAATAAGGTTTGGTATAGATAAACCATGTTTTTTTAGCCGTGACTAATTTATGCAGGAAAGTTGATTTGCCCTCACATGGTAGGTATAAGGTATGTATTAAGACTTCAGCAATATATGCGATCAATGAGAGTAACCAACCCATGTCCAACATGTAAAATATAGGATGGGGATTTTTTCCACCCTGTAAAAATCACAGTGGTGATTATGTCCACCCTGTCAAAAATGAGTAGTGGGTAATATGTCCAAAGGGGATTTTGTCCAGATTCCTAAATGGATATGCGTTTTCCGAATATATTTTAACCAGGTATATTGACATGCCATCACTTAAAATGCTATATGCAGTCACGGCTCAAAAAACATGGTTTAACTAGATAAACAATTTCAATGTAACCACATTCTAGTTATTGTTAATGAACACGGGTATTTGCAGTATAACTTTAAGTATGATTTTGGTTTGTGTACACGTATTGTGCAATAAAAAAAGTTCCGTTTGGATAACATTCAGACGCATGCGTAGCTCGTATTTGTAATACATACCTGAATCGACGAATCGCAAACGTATTAAAAGTGCAGTCACGTCTAAAGGCTCGAAACAAACTATAGTTGTGCATATTTGTGGCATACATTGTACATAGATCTTTAATAGTATTTGTTATTTGTTGCGAGTAGACCAAAGTATAGATGTTTGGAAAATTGACAAAATGGCTAACAAAAAACAACCGAAACTGTTATAAATTTAAGCAACACATCATGCATCTGACACAGCAGATATTTTTAGGTAACCAATAAGTTAGCTCGGCGTTCACCCACGTCATACACATGTATATTCCTGCACGTAGAATTGCGCATAAACTTTTACGACATTGCACAGTAAAAACAGGTTAGTTAGTTATGTGTGTTTAATAATAACCTAATGTAGCCAAATATGTATTATTAATTTATTAAGCAATACTAGCACTAGTTGTTCGCAAATTACTAATATGAATTATAATTATATATATATATATATGTAGACCAGTTTGTATTATTTGTTTATTCGTATCGTACCTTTTTCAGGTCTTTCGTTGACAGACATTGAAAAGTGATCGCTTGAAAATGTCTACATCTCCAAAGCCAAGTAAGTCATTTTTATTCAAGACCAAGCTCTTGTCGCATTTTTACTGACACCATTGTGCGTTACAATAATGATTATAAATGTTTCGATTTATTGGGTACATATATTAGAATAAATAATTAACTGCAGCATTTTGAACTATCTGGAATCAAATATCCGAAGACGCCCAATTACTTTATTGTGTTATGAACAGTGATTGTGAAATTATTTGGTTTGCCATCTGCTTTATATGATTACGCCTCCTATCTTTCATGAGAGTGTATATTCCCTTCTTTGAACATGCCGGTCGGTCGATAAGTAGACCAAATGGTTTCCGTTTAATAACCCAAGAATTGATGACATATCTATATCGAGTAACTATGTTGACTCTAAATTTAATAATTAAACTTCCTTACTTTAAATGTTTGCATATCTGACCAAACTTTCTATGGAGGATTACCGATTGGTGCACTAGGGTTGGTATTCACAAAGCATCTTTTTATCAGTGAAAATATGTTTTAAAATCTCAAATTTTCCTGAATGTTTTCAGCTTAACAGGAAAATCAAGATAAGCAATTATTTACATTGTTTAGAAGCATTACAATAGTTACAGTAATCTTTCTCGGAAATATGTCCAGCTCTATATTATAACTAAAGTCAAAATAGTTTTCACTTAAAATGCTTAGTGAATACCATTCAGTTCAACAATACGATATCTAGTATATAAAGCTAAATATGATTATAAAATTATTACATTTCAGCGACAAGTGGAACTGAGACGGTGTACCACCACACGCATCCGGCAGGTGCACGACAAATAATCGAATCCGGTTATATCAAACAGTCCACTGGATCTAGTGGTAAAGATGCCAAGTTTGGGGATGGGACGTACGCCACGAAATTAGATCATTCAGTTTCTCAAGATAAAGTTCTGTTTAATAATTATGATGGAATGAGTCCCATAGATTCTTCAAAGGGAGAAATTGTCTTCGAATGTAAAGTTGATGGTGAGAGAGTAAAGGATGTCTCTGAAGACGGCAGAGATATTAGATTAGTCGATGGTGACATATCGATGAGCGATGTTCATCACATTCATGATCGCCGAACTGGAAAGTCGTTCGAGCCCAAGTAATAAATGTCAGAAACATTCAAATACAAATGCAAATGTCGGTAACAGTGACATTACAAAGATTTAAAACTATGAACTACATTTTGTATACACATTGCAATAATATAGTAATTGCGCTTGTTTTCGATTTTTATTTTACGCTTTTGGTTACGATGTATAATTATGAAAGCTATGGTAAAACCTATGTTGTATTTCTAACGTTCTCATCATTAATTCGCATCTGATTATCTATACTATAATCAATAAAGTATATCTTAACAATAATTTGACTTTTTTGTTTTGTATGTGACGCATTTTAGTCTATAGATGTACAACAAGCGTCGAGGCTTGACCTCTATAGAGATAGAATACTAAGTGTTAATAAGTCTCTCCTCGACGTTTGTTGTAGATATATAGTCATTCGAGCCTGCTAACGAAGAGCATATCACTATGTTATATGAAAGGCTTGAAGTATCTCACAAATTTTAATAATGTTCACGAATGTCTATTAAAAGTTTATTTAAAACTGATGAACACAGTGTCGTTTGATGAAGTGTGACTGCCTACATGAGTGAAATGAATGCCTTATACAGATGTGACCTGAAGTCATCCAAGGATAGAGTACGACTGAGCTGTCTGAAAGAATGTTACAGTTTCTCCTTGTCCTTGTAAAGAATTAATACTCTGTCTGTAATGAGCTCCTGGTACAGTCCATCTAGGTCCCAATGTTTAAATACCTAAGGTTCTGGAAAATAATTATGATTGTATGAGGCCTATAGATTCTACAAAGGCAAACGTTGTCTTCGAATGTGAATTTGACAGGAATAAAGTAACGGGTGTCTCTTTAAACGGCTGAGGTATCAGGGTAGTCGATGGTGACATATCGATGAGCAAAGTTACCATAATTCATGATCGCCAAACTGGAAAGACGTTCAAGCAATAAATGCAGGAACATTCAAATACATATGAGAATGTCGATATAATAGTGATATCACAAAGACTGAAACACTTTTAACTACATACATCAAACCAAACGATTGATTTAAAATACATTAAAACAAGATACATCGATGGAAAGTGACCTAACGTTATGCGACCTAAAGAGGCAAAACTTCGACATGCCCTAGTTAAAATATGGGTAAGGTAGGAATGGGGTGGGAAATAATATTACATATTCCTAGCATCTACAATGAGCAATGCCCACACATAAGCCACAGAAACAACTAAAGATATAGGTCCCCGCCGATAACATGCAGGATGACCCACATTCACAAAGAAATTATATAATAGCAGTTATTGCCGAATGAAATGAAGCCAATACTCGACCAAGTTCCCCAATGCCCCACTGCACGGCGAACCAACTACACAAACCCGTTCCAAAACGGCGACTTAGTGAGGCACAACCACCCCTTAACCTAGTTAAAACACCAAGGACATGGACATAACGTTAATACGTGTTAAAGAGGCATCATGGGACTTGACCTAGTTTTAAATAATGGGCAGAAAGAGGGCGAAAATGTATATGCCAAAAACGTTTATTATATTGACCAAACAGCACAGTGACCTAATTAAAAAGTATCCCACCCAGCATCTCCGCAAGTTACAACTGATGAAAAAAGGGGGAAATAGGCAGTGAACCTTAAAGGGAGGGCAAGGAAATAACTTTCAAGGACAAGTGCAAAACAAATACACCGACACTGCACAGTGCTATAAAACGGGAGGGGACCATAGACACTGCTATAACAGAGTACAACTTGAAGACAACATGTATACAAATTACACAAACCCGAAATCCCACCGTGTCTTTGCTGCCTCAGTCAGTCAAACTACGTGGGGCAAGAAACAAGCGATAAGACTAGAACAAGGGACAACACACATCTAAATGACACAATATACATGTAAATTGAAAGATACTTAACAGTCGTATGCTGGACAGCGAAATTGCAGCAGAACATGTACAATAATAATACAGTTACAGAAAGGAGGGCCCTAAGCCAAAAATTGTTTTTGGAGTTTTCTATTTTAACTATAAATTGGACAAACATACATAAAGCAAGGTTGTCAATGAGGCTTCCGCCTTGGAACGGACAGCGACAATTGTCACTGGAATTAACACACGAGGAGACGATCGAAGAAACTGCAAATAAATTCGCTTTGAAATAGACAACTAATGGCACGGATCGAATGAAACAAGGCTGTATTATGTATTGTTATTAACCCATTAACTGTCCAGGCCATGGTGTTTAGTTCTCATGTTGGAATAGAGAAATTATTTATATAAGAATAGTTTGTGTTAAGTTTCGTTTTGAAAAACGCGTTGTATTCCTTAAGATATAATATTACTTCTGTGTGAGTGTGTGCAAACTCTACATACTAAATTATGTAATTACTAGGTCCTGTGGTCGAACCAACGTTATGCATAAATGATACCAAGCTAAACGTTGCAGAAAAGTCCACATACATGGGAAGCACTCAGTCAAGAGTCGTGCACGTCAACTATTGAATTGCCATGTTCGGAAGGCTCTGCAAGACAGTATGTGAGCACAAATGCATACTTCTAGAGACAAAGATAGGGGTGCACAATGATGTCGTCCTGACAGCTCTCGTGTATGCATGTGAGACATGGACAGTATATCCTGGACATGCAAGGAAACTAAATCATTTCTACATGGCCTATATCTGCAGAACTCCTGCCATAGCCGGTCCAAGCCCAGGTTGAGGAAGGAGGAGGGTTTGTTGTAGGGCTAGCTCCCCTACCCCGTAAAAGAGTACTTGCTACAGAAACCGACACTACGGAACGGCCCTAGCCCACCCATGGGCGAAGATGAATAAGTAAGTAAGTACATATGCACACTCCTTAACATAAGTTGGCAAGACAAGATACCAGGCCCAGACTTGTGTGAACCTCATGTCTGTGTATGTGCTCCTGCAACGCTCATAGGTGCGTTGTACGGGCCATATCGGTCGCATGCCAGAAGAAAGAATGCCCAAGAAACTTCCATGTTATGAATTGCAGACTAACTCGGTAAAACACAGGAGGTCAGAGGAAAAGTTTTAAAGACACATATTCTAGTCTTCACTAAAGTCACCTAAATGTTGATAATAGCTCCGAGGAAGCTCTAGCTGAAGATATCTCCGCCTGGTGGAGTATCATCTCCAAAGGCAACATGTATCTCCGCCTGACAGAGTAGAATCTCCAAAGGCAACATATATCTCCGCCTGACAGAGTAGCATCTCCAAAGGCAACATATATCTCCGCCTGACAGAGTAGCATCTCCAAAGGCAACATATATCTCCGCCTGGTGGAGTATCATCTCCAAAGGCAACAAATATCTCCGCCTTGCAGAGCAGCATCTCCAAACGCAACAAATTATCATATGGGAACGTGTTTGTGAGGGCATGAGGAATCGTCTGTTACGCAAGGTGAGAAAAGTAAGCACTTCAACAACAGGCTGCACCGAACACGTGTGTCCGACATGTGGGAGGTACTTCCGTGTCCGGATAGGCGAGCCAAATCACCTCCGGAAACTTCAAAGCCAATCAACTACATAGAAGAAGTCATGTTCAAATTCGATATTCAATGGACTAACATCAGTTTATAAGGCACATCATAAAATAAAATATTATATAGTATCAGTTCTGTTCATTCTGGACCATCTCTCGTATAATTAGTATTACCAGTAGAATTAGAATGTATGTGTGGTATTTTGGGTTCAGATGTGCCTTGTTTATGTTAATATATTTTAACTATAATTTCATATTGTCAAAAATACGAAATGCCACATAGGATTACAATGATATCTATTGCAAAGAATATCAATTTAATTTTGGTCAGCCTGGATGACACGTGACAACTACGCTCAGAAGTCGTATAAGCCCATATAACACACCTTTCTTACGTTTTAGGAGAGATGCTTTGTTCAGTTCAACTGGAAAACCCCTAATCTAAAATTAATAAATATTAATTAACTTATTCTAAATTTAGTACGAGTTTCAAAGATAACCCTATAACAATATACATGTACGCGAAAGTACAAAAGTGATAGCGTAGTTTGCTCAATTTTATCTTCATACGAAATGAAAAAGTGTCACGAAACCATTGGTAAGTGGTGATCGCATTGTTTTCATTCGTAAGCATCACGGTGGACATTCCACACGACCAAATGCTATGTTGGTGGGCCGAAAATCAATAGAAAATTCCTCGACTCAGGTAACAATTTTTCCTGTTAATTTTCTTTTAGCTGGATGAATTTTCATGAAACAAAGACGAATGCCGTCTCCGCGTAGCGCGATACATATCTTGCAGTATCAAACATGTGCAGCAATCCCATAATCTCGTCAGGTAGTGCAACCGCGCATTCGTCAAGTTGAATCGCAATGCAAACTGCAAACAACATGCCGAAAT
Source organism: Spisula subtruncata (assembly GCA_963678985.1). Classification (NCBI taxonomy): domain Eukaryota; kingdom Metazoa; phylum Mollusca; class Bivalvia; order Venerida; family Mactridae; genus Spisula; species Spisula subtruncata. Next base: position 4,891,946 of record OY787673.1, on the reverse strand, counting down.
ATGCAATTCATTGCAATATCCAGTGATTCTGTGGACAAATTACTTTGCGATGCATTATATTGTATATCTACGTGGGTGAATCAAAAAGTTCGTAGAATTTTGTCATAACTTTTTTATTTTTACAGTTATTGTCGTCATATTTATGTTGAACGAATACATTGGTATTCTCTTTACATACACAGATTTATAGCGACCTGATGATAACCGTTTTAAAAATATTTATATCTTAAATAATGGCGATTACGCATACCGGAGCACACGGATAATTTGAAACACATTTTATTAAATTTTCTAAAATATCTCAATTGTAGGACCTCCAAAAACCGTCAAATTGTTATGTCTGGTTGCATGATATCATTTATAAAATCTGTTAAAATTTCAAACGTCATCTCCGAACAATAATGCTGTAATCGACAATTACATAATCGCACTATATAGAAATATCCGCGTTAAACGGGTCTACAGGAATTTACGGGACCATGGTCTGCTATCAAAATTTGTGCAAAGCTGGAATATACGTACGGCATCAGAGACAATACATGGTTTTAAACGTGCAGGTATATATTCTGAAATAAACAGACATCGATTTATAAGTGGAATTAGTGATTTCATGTAGGATACCAGAAGTTGATAACTGAATAAAATACACCCGATATTGGTGACGTTGGTTTGCAACGTCGTCGAAGAGGACCAGCGCTATATAAAAGCGGATGTTGCATAACACTTAGATTTTTCTTATGGGTCAGCACACACTATATTAATCAAACTATTGATAATGCAGCAACTATGATCACGATAGTTATCCAAAAATACCTACATATTAGTCGCTCGAGAAGCGAAAATGAGTCAAAACGCAAACGTAAGTAGTGACAAACTGTGGCGTAAGTTTGACGTCGTTCATGAAATAACGCTGACGTGCTCCGGTATGCAGTTACAGCATGTGTGCGTTTCTATGTAAAAATCATGTAGTTTCGCCTAATTCAATGAAATTTGACAAATTGTTTTGTTATATTTCTGATCACGTTATATTAAAATTTGAAAGCATTTGAAGCTGTGGTTTGTGAGTTATGATATTTTTCTACGAACTTTTTGATTCACCCACGTATACGACTGGGGAGAAAACTGCTTAGTGAATGTATGCATTTATTCGCGACATTGTTTTAAAAAACCAAAATAAGCTTTGTGGTGGGGGCTATTTCAAAATGCTTTGTAGGGGAGCAATTTTCACAGGTTTCGCTCACTCCCGATCAGTTGTAATATATGCGAGTATTCTTGTGCGCATTTGCACTTCCTGGCGAAATTAAGGTCTTGCTGTACATACATCTTGTATTTGATACTACCCGATATGTAAAATATTTGCTAAGGAGATGTCCCCCGTCTTTGTTTCAGGAAAATACATTCAGTAATAAGAAAATAAACAGGAAAATGTTACCAGAGTCGAGGGATTTTCAACTCCCCAACATAGCATTTGGTCACGTGGTATGGCCACCGTGAGTATTAACAACTTTCAATATTAAATCATTACTACACAGCTTTATGAAAGAACTATTATGTGCATTGTTGTTAAATTTGGTCATCATATTCAAATTAGACTGAAGTTACGGTGTGAAAAATTTCGTGGTTTTACTGACATTATATACGACTGTATAGCATTAGTGACATTACTTTTGGATATACCCACGTACATGACCCACTCAAGATTATATACATGCTATTTCCATCCTGGTAAGAGTCAAAACTTAATACATACAGGGTGTTAAAAAAGTTCGTAGACACTTGATTTTGTTCAATAAATCCAAAACCATTCAACACACAGTTTTAAAACTTGGTAGGAATGTAGAACTATACATTATCTTCATGTTGTATGAATTAAATGCTAGTATCTGCAAGAATCTCTGTGCGTGACGTCATGACGTCATCCTTTGTGATTCCATAAAAACAATAATTATTCAACACGTAGTTTTATCGAAAGGTGGTGGTGTTGAAAAATCATGAATTTCTTCAAAATGGCTTAATGTTATGTGATACTGTGTTGCGGGTTATTTAGTAAAAGAATATCCAGCATTCTTGGTGATTCTTGCGGTTTGATTGTTAAGGGAAAGGCTAAATATAGGATAGAGGGTAGCGCTTCGGGAGGTACGCACTCTGGACGTCCTAAAGGGATCTGAGCAAGGGGGTATACGATAACTAACAATATTAAATATAAGCAATGTAAATATATCAGAAATGTTGTAAAAGCACCGACAAATGCTGGAAACGAATCAAGTCATGTTATTGAATGGAGTTACTTGCACAAATACACAGAAATTGTATTTTCTCAAATACCCCACTCACCCATAGCTGACTGTGAGATAGTATAAGAAAAAACTGACCTTTGTCCGAAAATATAAGAACCTTTTTGCAAATTACTGAACGAAAATTGTCTTCTAAGGTAAATGTATTAAATATTTGTTCCATGAGCAAAACAAACAAAATTATTTAGTATGGGGATCTTCGGAAAATAACGTTCAATAAGTGATCGACGCCATTAAGAGTTCAAACGCTTGTTTTGGGGAGCAATTGACATATGTGACCTCAAAAAGTTCAATATCATTTCTGTTGGTATAATCGTTACATCTGTCTATAGCGAGGACTAATACCTATGAAATACCGCTCAAACTTTCCTGACCAGAAGAGGTTACCATGGTTATATTATAATCATGAGTCCCATCCGGAACCAAAATTGGACTGATTTTGTCCAGGATGTTGCCTATTGCGTACTCCTGCCAGTACCTGGTAATACATTTGTGATAATGTTTACCACTTTATACCCAAAGAATAAAGACCAGGCAATTCACACGACCTTATTAAAATTGGAAACCTCATGAGTATAATGGACCCTCACACTTGCAAAGATCGAGTACCTAAAGCTGTGACGTCATTTTGACGTCTTCCACATTTTGCGTAGTCACGTGAGTCTATAAAACCCTTACATATCTCATACATCACATGTCAGATCGACTTGAATAAGATTAATATAAACAAAGGATGTTATTGAAGTTACTTATGTGTCAGAAGCATGTGAAAATGTTAATTGAAAATAAAATGACAGAGAAGATACAAATGTCTACGAACTTTTTTAACACCCTGTACATTATATTATATAATATTGTTTGTCTCTCATAGGAAAGTAGCGTTTGGTATTTTGATAAATAAGTGGACTGTTTTCCAATTGTCGGGCTCTCGTCCTTCTTCAGGATTTATTTTCCTTTTACATCAATGTAAGTAGCATCAGTTTATCCATTTTGGTTTTTTTCATAATATTGTTTATTTTTATGTAAAAGGTTAAATATCCTGACGAAGAGCAAGATTCCAAAAATTTGAAGTAAGTCAGCTTACTCAATACATACATTATATAGTTTAGAATATTTTTCTCAACAAATCATGATGACATTCAATGTAGTAACATAATCAAAAGTTCTGATTTATATGCAATATTTAGGAACCGTGGGCCTGAGTGATTAATAACTATGCATGTGAACGACAAACCGTGATATATTGGCCGGTATATCACGGAAAACTAAGATCTATTTGCATTCTAACACGTGTAATATGCGCAATTTCATATGGACTCATTTTTATTGCAAAGTGATGCGTTGTTTGTCGTGTTGCTATAGACAACTTCCGCTGTTTAAAGTATAAAACCTCCACCCCTGGAATATCTTTTTTTGCTCATTTCATTTAAACAGAGGCATAACTAGAGCTCATTCCAAACTACGTATTTCATAAAAACTAAAATGATTCGATAAATGCAATAAACATTGCAATAATACGGATAAAATTAAATAAATTAAGAAAGAACGCTACGCAAATAAAAGTTCGCACAACGCCACGTTTACGTTAACACCAAATAAACGTCATACAATACATGACGTCATGTGATAAACAAGACGTAAATTCCATTCATAAAAAGCGTTATTTATACGTGGGAGGTAATTCAACAGCCAAAAAGTAGTACGGCAAAAACTGTGATATACCGGAAATTTAACCACGGTACAGTCCTATACGTTTACACGGAGCTAAAAATAGACAGTGTTAGAATGTTCATTATATATCACTGGCTTAGAATGTGAAGGTCGTATGTCGTAGAAGTCAAGAAGGTCGTAATACCGATACATATTCAAACTCTGCATTACAATGCGCTTCGAATAAGACTGCTTTCTTGAAAATCGGAACTTGTCATGCTGACGAAAGTTAAGACTAAACAAGTCGGTTTAACATAAGTAAAAATTAATTTTCGGCCATTTTTTTCTTGTTTTCTCAAACTATCGATTTCATACTTACGACCTTCTCATTTTAAGCCAATGTTATACGTATCACATGTAATCACTTTTTGCAGGGTTGAGGTATTTAGTGTCCGAACACATTGGATAAACACGTGATGGTTTCGGGGTTGATTTGGTAGGTCATTGACTTTAGTCTTCAATTCATCCATGGATAAATGTTCAAAAATATAATATGGTCAGTATAATAATACAAATCAGTTTCTATGCGTTATAAATAATTACCATTTGATAACATACTAGTATGAGCGTTATCATTGAAACCTACTCGTATGTGTACTAATTTAGAACTACAAAACCACTGAGCTTCTTATCATTGACCAAAGTCATTTGTCATGTATGTAACTATTTGTATGTATTTTTGAGCAAGCATCATTTGGACCTTGGAAAACCAGTGTATTTTCCCCATTAAACAATGATTGTAACTATTTATATGTATTATTGAGTATGGATATTTTTACGTTGACCTTTTTAAACTTTGTGACTTGTTTGTGTTTTCTTGAATAACAGCTTGTTCTTTTTATTCCAGTTTGTTTCCATTCCTGTGATAGTGACAACTTTGACATACAGTTTTATGAAGTGTATGACTCAAATGCATATTGAAAACTAATCGTCGGGTTAACTTCAAGCTTACGTAGATAAATATGTTGACGTGTATAAAAATACAAATCGCGTGTTTTGACTATTTCTTGAAACCTGATATACACTTGAACGTGATTTAGACTACTACAAAGACAGGAGTATTGGATATCATTGTACATGACTGGCTAAGAATGAGAAGGTCGTAATTTCAAAACAAATCTATTGAAAGAAAACAAGAACAACTGTCTGACAATCACTTATTGTAAAACAAGCATTGTCAACTTTGTCTGCGTAGATTGCAAATATGCATTGTTCTTATCAGGTCGTAAGTGGCGATTACTTAGACAGCGATATTTCATTCGTAAGTCATGGTCTAGTGATATAATTATAATTTCCATAATCACTACTCATGGTGCTCAACCATATCGCTGGCTTAGAATAAGAAGGTCGTAAGTACCAGTTGGTGTATATTTGCAATCAGCGAAACAAGGCGCTTCTTATATTCACGAAAAACGGAACTTGTTATGTTGACCAAACTGAATTTGAAACAGTTTGTTTTAACATATGTAAAGAGTGATTGTCAGACAGTTTTCCTTGATTTCTCAAAATATTGATTTTGTAGTTACGACCTTTTCATTCTAAGCCAGCGATATATTTCATTCGTTAAAATTATCGGAGATCACTGTTTATGTCGTCCGTATTTCATGGTCTAGTGATATGAGTAAAAATACCATAACCACTACTGATACTGCTCAACCATATCGCTGACTTAGAATGAGAAGGTCATAAGTACTGATGCATATTTACAATCAGTCGGATATTTATAATACAAATTTACGTTATTATGTCCTCGTTTTCATGAAATATATATGTATATATGAAAGTATGTAATGCAGATTGATTACACACTGTAATTCCCAATGTTACTAAATCTGTATCGCTTATCAACTTTTGTTGCACTTCTATATATTATATGATTATGGCTGTGTTGTGTGATGGTAATTCTTATACTAATTCTAGTAGTTGGTCAACACCACAAGCGGGGCATCACAGTTATGTTTTAATATTAATTAAGATTTTTAATTATGATAATAATTAAGTCAACATAATGTACAACATACTATACATTGTTTGCGTAAAATTTGAGAAAAATAATAATTTGTATATTATATACCGATGTTATATACCAATATACTGAATTGTTGAAATCAAGTTCCCGTTAGGAACCTCATTTGTGTAAAACACAGGACCTCACAAATATGCCATATTAGTATTTATATAGGTGATAGACTTGAAGTGCCACTATGCTATGTTTGGTGATTAATTGACATGATGTGAACATTCATTCTCTAATTTTATTTTTCTAGAATTCGGACCTCATTTTGTGTTAAAACCACCAATAGGACTTCTATTCCAAGTCCCATTATTACAAAAGAAGTAAATGTCAAACACTCAAATTCATCACAGTATATACATGTACTGCGGCTAAATGTGTTTTGCTTCACAATCAGGCAAATAATAATGTATTTATAGCCTCTCATGATTGTCTCTTTGCATTTTGTTTTCATCAGACTGACTGATAGAGCAACTGTGCCAAATTTGGTGCTTTATACAACATGTGAACATTCATGGCCATTACAACCCTGAGTATAAGTATTATTTTGGTTTGTGTACACGTATTGTGCAATAAAAAACTTCCATTTGGATAAATTTTAAACAAAATTATGACAGTGAGATTCGAACTTACACCGGCTCAACCAAATGTCTAACGTTTAACGCTTAACTGTCAATACCTCTCAGACGCATGCATAGCTCTTATTTGAAATACATATCGGAATCGACGAATCGTAAACGGATTAAAAGTGCAGGCACGTCTAAATGCTCGAATGTAAACTACAGTTGTGCAATTTTTTGTGGCATACATTGTACATAGATCTTTAATAATATTTGTTATTTATTACGAGTAGGCTAAAGCATAGATTTTCGGAAAATTGACAAAATGGGTTACAAAATACAACCGAAACTTACGGGTAGAAACTGTTATGAATTTAAGCAACACGTCATGCATCTGACACAGCAGATATTTTTAGGTAACCAATAAGTTAGCTCGGCGTTCACCCGCGCCATACACATGTACATTCCTGCACGTAGAATTGCGCATAAGCTTAAGCGACATTGCACAGTAAAGACGGGTGAGTTAGTTATGTTTGTTTAATAATAACCGAATGTAGCCAAATATGTATAATTAAGTTATTAAGCAATACTAGCACTAGTTGTTCGCAAATTACTAATATTAATTATAATTTTATATATATATGTAGACCAGTTTGTATTATTCGTTTATTCGTATCGTATCTTTTTCAGGTATTTCGTTGACAGACATTGAAAAGTGATCGCTTGAAAATGTCTACATCTCCAAAGCCGAGTAAGTCATTTTTATACAAGATCAAGCTCTTGTCGCATTTTTACTGACAACAATGTGCGTTACAATAATGATTATAAATGTTTCGATTTATTGGGTACATATATTAGAATAAATAATTAACTGCAGCATTTTGAACTATGTGGAATCAAATATCCGAAGACGCCCAATTACTTTATTGTGTTATGAACAGTGATTGTGAAATTATTTGGTTTGCCATCTGCTTTATATGATTACGCCTCCTATCTATCATGAGGGTGTATATTCGCTTCTTTGAACATACTGGCCGGTCGATAAGTAGACCAAATGGTTTCCGTTTAATAACCCAAGAATTGATGACATACAAATGTATCTATATCGAGTAACTATGTTGACTCTAAATTCAATAATTAAACTTCCTTACTTTAAATGTTTGCATATCTGACCAAACTTTCTATGGAGGATTACCGATTGGTGCACTAGGGTTGGTATTCACAAAGCATCTTTTTATAAGTGAAAATATGTTTCAAAATCTCAAATTTTCCTTAATTTTTTCAGCTTAACAGGAAAATCAAGATAAGCAATTATTTACATTGTTTAGAAGCATTACAATAGTTACAGTAATCTTTCTCGGAAATATGTCCAGCTCTATATTATAACTAAAGTCAAAATATTTAAGTTTTCACTTAAAATGCTTTGTGAATACCATTCAGTTCAACAATACGATATCTAGTATATAAAGCTAAATATGATTATAAAATTATTTCATTTCAGCGCCAAGTGGAACTGAGACGGTGTACCACCACACGAATCCGGCAGGTGCACGACAAATAATCGAATCCGGTTATATCAAACAGTCCACTGGATCTAGTGGTGAAGATGCCAAGTTTGGGGATGGGACGTACGCCACGAAATTAGATCATTCAGTTTCTCAAGATAAAGTTCTGTTTAATAATTATGATGGAATGAGTCCCATAGATTCTTCAAAGGGAGAAATTGTCTTCGAATGTAAAGTTGATGGTGAGAGAGTAAAGGATGTCTCTGAAGAAGGCAGAGATATTAGATTAGTCGATGGTGACATATCGATGAGCGATGTTCATCACATTCATGATCGCCGAACTGGAAAGTCGTTCGAGCCCAAGTAATAAATGTCAGAAACATTCAAATACAAATGAAAATGTCGGTAACAGTGACATTACAAAGATTTAAAACTATGAACTACATTTTGTATACACATTGCAATAATATAGTAATTGCGCTTGTTTTCGATTTTTATTTTACGCTTTTGGTTACGATGTAAAAATTATGAAAGCTATGGTAATACCTATGTTGTATTTCTTACGTTCTCATCATTAATTCGCATCTGATTATCTATACTATAATCAATAAAGTATATCTTAACAATAATTTGACTTTTTTGTTTTGTATGTGACGCATTCTAGTCTATAGATGTACAACAAGCGTCGAGGCGTGACCTCTATAGAGATAGAATACTAAGTGTTTATTAGTCTTTCCTCGACGCTTGTTGTAGATATATAGTCATTCGAGCCTGCTAACGAAGAGCATATCACTATGTTATATGAAAGGCTTTTAACCCCTGTCCGACTGTATGGTTAAAAACTAACATACGAGTACTAATATTGTATTCCTTCTACACATTTGACAAATATAAAACACAATCGTTTATCTTTCTATTACTGATATGGGTGGTTTTTGATAGAACATATGTAATCTGAGCGTTGTGTTGGCGCACAGTTGAAGTATCTCACAAATTTTAATAATGTTCACGAATGTCTATTAAAAGTTTATTTAAAACTGATGAACACAGTGTCGTTTGATGAAGTGTGACTGACTACATGAGTGACATGAATGCCTTATACAGATGTGACCTGAAGGCATCCAAAGATAGAGTGACGACTGAGCTGTCTGAAAGAATGTTACAGTTTCTCATTGTCCTTGAAAAGAATGAATACTCTGTCTGTAATGAGCTCCTGGTACAGTCTATCTAGCGAAGTTAGGTCCCAATGTTTCAATACCTAAGGTTCTGGAAAATAATTATGATTGTATGAGGCCTATAGATTCTACAAAGGCAAACGTTGTCTTCGAATGTGAATTTGACAGGAATAAAGTAACGGGTGTCTCTTTAAACGGCTGAGATATCAGGGTAGTCGATGGTGACATATCGATGAGCAAAGTTACCATAATTCATGATCGCCAAACTGGAAAGACGTTCAAGCAATAAATGCAGGAACATTCAAATACAAATGAGAATGTCGATATAATAGTGACATTACAAAGACTTAAACACTTTTAACTACATACATCAAGCCAAACGATTGATTTTAAATACATTAAACAAGATACATCGATGGAAAGTGACCTAACGTTATGCGACCTAAAGAGGCAAAACTACGACATGCCCTAGTTAAAATATGGGCAAGGTAGGAATGGGGTGGGAAATAATATTACATGTTCCTAGCATCTACAATGAGCAATACCCACACATAAGCCGCAGAAACAACTAAAGATATAGGTCCCCGCCGATAAAATGCAGGATGACCCACATTCACAAAGAAATTATATAATAGCAGTTATTGCCCAATGAAATGAAGCCAATACTCGACCAAGTTCCCCAATGCCCCACTGCACGGCGAACCAACTACACAAACCCGTTCCAAAACGGCGACTAAATGAGGCACAACCACCCCTTAACCTAGTTAAAAACACCAAGTACATGGACATAACGTTAATACGTGTTAAAGAGGCATTATGGGACTTGACAAAGTTTTAAATAATGGGCAGAAAGAGGGCGAAAATATATATGCCAAAAACGTTTATTATATTGACCAAACAGCACAGTGAACTAATTAAAAAGTATCCCATCCAGCATCTCCGCAAGATACAACTGATGAAGAAAGGGGGAAATGGGCGGTGGACCTTAAAGGGACGGCAAGGAAATAATTTCCAAGGACAAGTGCAAAACAAATACACCGACACTGCACAGTGCTATAAAAGGGAGGGGACCATAGACACTGCTTTAACAGAGTACAAATTGAAGACAGCATGTATACAAATTACACAAACCCAAAATCTCACCGTGCCTTTGCCGCCTCAGTCAGTCAAACTACGCGGGGCAAGAACCAAGCGATAAGACTAGAACAAGGGACAACACACATCTTAATGACACATTATACATGTAAATTGAAAGATGCAAGGGAGTCGTATGCTGGACATCGAAATTACAGCAGAACATGTACAATAATAATACAGTTACAGAAACGAAGGCCCTAATCCAAAAATTGTTTTTGGAGTTTTCTATTTTAACTATAAAGTGGACAAACATACATAAAGCAAGGCTGTCAATGAGGCTTCCGCCTTGGAACGAACAGCGACAATTATCACTGGAACTAACACAGGAGGCGACGATCGAAGAAACTGCAAATAAATTCGCTTTGAAATAGACAACTAATGGCACGGATCGAATGAGACAAGGCTGTATTATGTATTGTTATTAATCCATTAACTGTCCAGGCCATGGTGTTTAGTTCTCATGTTGGAATAGAGAAAATATTTATATAAGAATAGTTTGTGTTTAGTTTAGTTTTGAAAAACGCGTTGTACTCCTTTAGATATAATATTACTTCTGTGTGAGTGTGTGCAAGATCTACGTACTAAATTATGTGATTACTAGGTCCTGTGGTGAAACCAACGTTTTGCATAAATGATACCAAGCTAAACGTTGTAGAAAAGTCCACATACATAGGAAGCACTCTGTCAAGAGTCGTGCACGTCAACTATTGAATCGCCAAGTTCGGAAGGCTCTGCAAGACAGTATGTGAGCACAAATGCATACTTCTAGAGACAAAGATAGGGGTGCACAATGATGTCGTCCTGATAGCTCTCGTGTATGCATGTGAGACATGGACAGTATATCCTGGACATGCAAGGAAACTCAATCATTTTTACATGGTCTATATCTGCAGAACTCCTGCCGTAGCCGGTCCCAAGTCTAGGTTGAGAATGGAGTAGGGTTGGGCATAAGGCTAGCTCCCCTACCCCGTAAAATAGTACTTGCTACAGAAACCGACACTACGGAACGGCCCTAGCCCACCCATGGGCGAAGATGAATAAGTAAGTAAGTATATATATGCACACTCCTTAACATAAGTTGGCAAGACAAGATACCAGGCCCAGACGGTTTGACTTGTGTGAACCTCATGTCTGTGTATGTGCTCCTGCAACGCTCATATGTGCGTTGTACGGGCCATATCGGTCGCATGCCAGAAGAAAGAATGCCCAAGAAACTTCCATGTTATGAATTGCAGACTAACTCGGGAAAACACAGGAGGTCAGAGGAAAAGTTTTAAAGACACATATTCTAGTCTTCACTAAAGTCACCTAAATGTTGATAAAAGCTCCGAGGAAGCTCTAGCTGAAGATATCTCCGCCTGGTGGAGTATCATCTCCAAAAGGCAACATATATCTCCGCCTGACAGAGTAGCATCTCCAAAGGCAACATGTATCTCCGCCTGACAGAGTAGCATGTCCAAAGGCAACATATATCTCCGCCTGACAGAGTAGCATCTCCAAAGGCAACATGTATCTCCGACTGACAGAGTAGCATCTCCAAAGGCAACAAATATCTCCGCCTTGCAGAGTAGCATCTCCAAAAGCAACACATTATCATATGGGAACGTGTTGGTGAGGGCATGATGAATCGTCTGTTACGCAAGGTGAGAAAAGTAAGCGCTTCAACAACAGGCTGCACCGAACACGTGTGCCCAACATGTGGGAGATATTTCCGTGTCCGGACAGGCGAGACAAATCACCTCCGGACACTTCAAACCCAATCAAATAAATAGAAGAAGTCATGGTCAAATTCGATATTTAATGGACTAACATCAGTTTATAAGGCACATCATAAAATCAAATATTTTATAGTTTCAGTTCTGTTCATTCTGGACCATCTCTCGTATAATTAGTATTACTAGTAGAATAAGTATGTATGTGTCGTATTTTGGGTTCAGGGGTGGTATTCACAAATCATCTTAAGTGAAAACTTAAATAGTTTGACTTAAGTTAAAATATGAAGCTGAACATATTTCTCAGGAAAGAAAGGATAACCCATATTTTCGATGAGATGACTGTAGCTCTCCGCTTAATGCTTCTAAACAATGTAAATAATTGTTAGTCTTGATTTTCCTCTTTAGCTGATGCACTTAAAGAAAATTTGAGATTTTTAGAAAATACTAAGTTTTCACTTAAAATGCTTTGAATCACAGGTAACTGTTTCATTGATGTAGACTAAAACGAAAACAAATAAATGTAAAATTTATATATTCGTTCATATTATCTCGTTTTCTTTCATTATCAATGGTACAGATACCTGTGGATTGAATACCAATAAATGGAAATTATTTCATTTTAAATCATGAAAAAGCACGAACCTCTTCCTGAGAGTTAAAAATGCATATTTTTTTTAATTTGATCTGCGTTATAAGCTGACATTTATTTATTGCCGATTGATTATTTATCCGAAGTGGCCTTCGTTCATAACATAACCTTTTTTATTAAACTTGCTGTTTTTAATTTATTAAACATGCAATTGATCAGATCGATAAAAATTAATTTCTATGATTTAAATAGGTTCTACAAAAAATGTTAGCTCAAAATATAGTTTTTGTGAGTGTTGTCAAAAATAGAAAAATGCATTGTTCAAGTGGAAACCCCCTTGTTTCCTATTCTAAAATTAATACATATTTATTAACTGATTCTAATTTTAATACGAGTTTTAAAGATAACCCTATTTCATATACATGTACGCGAAAGCACAAAAGTGATAGCGTAGTTTGCTCAATGTTATCTTCATACGAAATGAAAAATGTGTCACGAAACCATTGATAAGTGGCGATCACATTGTTTTCATTCTGAAGTATCACCGCGGCCATACCAGACGACCAAATGCTATGTTGGTTGGCCGAAAATCAATAGAAAATTCCTCGACTCAGGTAACACTTGTTCCTGTTTATTTTCGTTTTACGGGATGATTTTCATGAAAGAACGACGAGTGCCGTCTCCGCGTAGCGCGATACATATCTTGCAGTATCAAACATGTGCAGCAATCCCATAATCTCGTCAGGTAGTGCAACCGCGCATTCGTCAAGTTGAATCGCAATGCAAACTGCAAACAACATGCCGAAATATGCAACTCATTGCAATATCCAGTGATTCTGTGGACAAATTACTTTGCGATGCATTATATTGTATATCTATACGACTGGGGAGAAAACTGCTTAGTGAATGTATGCATTTATTCGCGACATTGTTTTAAAAAACCAAAATACGCTTTGTGGTGGGGGCTATTTCAAAATGCTTTGTAGGGGAGCAATTTTCCCAGGTTTCGCTCACTCCCGATCAGTTGTAATATATGCGAGTATTCTTGTGCGCATTTGTACTTCACGGCGAAATTAAGGGATTGTTGAACATACATCTTGTATTTGATACTACATGATATGTTTAAATGTTGCTAAGGAGATGTCCCCCGTCTTTGTTTCAGGAAAATACATTCAGTAATAAGAAAATAAACAGGAAAATGTTACCAGAGTCGAGGGATTTTCAACTCCCCAACATAGCATTTGGTCAAGTGGTATGGCCACCTTGAGTATTAACAACTTTCAATCGTAAATCATTACTACACAGCTTAATTAAATACATGACTCACTCAAGATTATATACGTGGTATTATATACGTCCATCCTGGTAAGAGTCAAAACTTAATACATACATTATATTGTATAATATTGTTTGTCTCTCATAGGAAAGTAGTGTTTGGTATTTTGATAAATAAGTGGACTCTTTTCAAATTATCGGGCTCTCGTCCTTCTTCAGGATTTATTTTCCTTTTACATCAATGTAAGTAGCATCAGTTTATCCATTTTTTTTTTCATAATTTTGTTTATTTTTTTATGTGAGAGGAAAATATATCCTGAAGAAGGGCTAGAGCCCGAAATTTTGAAGCAAGTCACCTTATTTTTCAATTTACTTAATACTTACATGATATATTTTAGAATATTTTTCTCAACAAATCATAATAACATACAACGTAGTTACATAACCAAAAGTTCTGATCTTTTATGCGATATTGTACATAATATATCACTAGCTTAGAATGTGAAGGTCGTATGTCGCAGAAGTCAAGAAGGTCATAATACTGATATATTCATAATCTGCATTACAATGCGCTATGAATAAGCCTGCTTTCATGAAAATCAGAACTTGTCATGTTGACAAAAGTTAAAATTAAACAAGTCGTTTTACCATAAGTACTATCCGACCAACGAGATTTGACAGTTACATCATTTTGTAAACAATCTATAAATAAGCAGGGTATATCCCCAAAAACAATCATGATCGTACTATATAGAAGTATATCCTTGACAATTCACAAATTTCAACCAATGCATGGTTATGTGGATGTGTTTGTTGACTCTCACTCAGGCGAACTAAGTTCAAAGCTTGTGATAGCTATTAAACTGCATTATAAAAGAAAAATGTATTACCTTGGATAAATTGATAAGAAACTTATTTTGAAAATAAAGTTTTGCCCTATTGTTATTAAATAATGTTAACCCGCGGAATTCGTTTAATTGAAAACTCGGCTAGGATAGATGTTGGCTTCTCTTAATTCTTCAAAGACTCCACACTATAATTTAAAACTTGGCTAATAAATTAAGTCATTTGGGTACTGTTTTATCAACCTACTTACGGAAATCGTAAATTTACGTTCAAATTAAACTTATGTATAATGCTTTAACAACTATAACTTTGGGACATATATTGTCTGTAGAAATACAATAACTGAATCTTTATCAGTATAACATCTCCATTTACAGTTTGTTAAAGTTGTAAAAATACTATAAAGAATTCAAATTTGATCGTAAGTTTAAGATTGGCGTAAACGCTTTGACAAAACAGTGCCTTGAAGTCATGCAGATTGTAAGTAAAGAAATATACTCATAATCCACATTTTTTGCAGACGATATATAGCTTGGCCAATTTGACACGAGCCTGACCTTTTGATTTGCATAATTTAACAGAACAGAACAGAATAATTTATTGTCGTAAACAAAATTGTTTCTTGACAATGAACATGAACATATTTACAAAGCATAATTACATAATATTACATCATACAAAACACAATTACAAAAAAATACACACATATTTTTAACAGTCGATATATTACCTACGTTTACAACACTGAGTGTATAAGTTCATAATCGGGGAGAACAATGAAGGCGCTCGGGATGTAATACAAACACAAACTTGAAATACCGATATCGCACGAATTGCTTGCGGAAATTGATATATTCAAACCAAGAACCTTGTAATATATTCTTGCATGAAGGTCAGGTTCAGGTCAAAATAGCCAAATCTATATAAAGAAAACATTTGATTGTTAATACAATACGACGTCACTGTCAGGTATCCCTGGTCGGACTATAAAGATTGATTTTCGGACATATTTTTCTTGTTTTCTTAAACTATCGATTTTATACTTTTCCCTTTAAGCAAGCGGTATACGTATCTCATGATATTACTTTTTGCAGGGTTTAGGTATTTAGTGTCCAAATACATTGGATAAACACGTGATGGTTTCGGGATTGTTCCGGTAGGTCATTGACTTAAGTATTGATTAATTCATCCAAGGATAAATGTTCAAAAATATAATATGGTCAGTATAATTATAAAAATAAGTTACATTGCGTAATAAATAATTATCATATGATAACATACTAGTAAGAGTGTATCATTGAAACCTACTCGTACATGTATAAATTTAGAACTACAAAACCACTGAGCGTCTGATCGTTGACCAAAGTCATGTGTCATGTATGTTACTATTTATATGTATTTTTGAGCAAGCATCATTTGGACCTGGGAAAACCAGTGTATTATCCCTGTTTAATAATGAATGTAACTACTCGTATATATGTGTATTATTGAGTATGAATATTTTTACGTTGACCTTTTTAAACTTTGTGACTTGTTTGTGTTTTCTTGAATAACAGTTTGTTCTTTTTATTCCAGATTGTTTCCATTCCTGTTTTTAGTAAGTATTTCCTCGGCCGTAAACGTCATCCATATGTTTCGTCCTCGGCCGTAAACGTCATCATAACAAAATCTCCTCGGCTGTTAACGTCATCATTTTGGAGCATACTAGGGTCTCTTTGAAGGGGTCAATCGTTGGTTTCAGGGCACGGACAGAGTTGTAACTTTACAGAATTGTTCATAGATGAATTTTCGTTAGATCTGTGATGTTAAATAGTTCAATACTTACGCAAACTGTTTGATTTCGGACAATGTATGTGAGAATTGAGCATTATTTTCTGCGTGTCGTGTATAAACAGGCTCTATCAGATTTATTCCGCAAAGATAGCATGCGAAGCTGAGTGAATAGTACATTTAAACCTTTGTGGTCATTCACAAATCGCTAGATCCACCAGAAATATCGAAATCGATAAGTTCTGGTAAGAAATATAACCCCACTACTTACCCGTTATCAGTATTTACCTCGGCCGTAACGCATCACTCGGCCGACCACGCATCCGGTTATACCGTGTGTAATTGCACTCATACACCACTGTCCCTACTTGAACAGTACAAAAGTTCCCGGCGTTCATACTTAAGTTGTACTGTGATCTACAACTTTAATATCAAAACGTGTAATGGACTTTAATTCGAAAGTATACTCGGTCATCACACTGACTAACTTAGTGGGTACAGGGTCGAGAAACCTTCTCGTTCCCGGTGTGCTGGGTTACGGTATCAGTTTGTTTAAGGGGCAGATATCCATGATAAGGATCATGATGATGGAAAATGCTGCTTGTTGATGTCTTGATTTCTCGTCTCAATGAAACAAAAACATGAAAAGTCCACTTATCTCAAACGCTTTCTTACCAATAAGGAACATATTTACTATCATAACTAAATGAGTATAGTCTCTTAATTATGTTAGAAGACACGTGCATGATAAAATCAAAATAAAACAATAACTATATACATGGACCTGTTTGAGATGCAATAAATGTTACATAATTTTTGTATGTTTATTTAGCTCGGACATTTATCAAAATCATCTGCCTGGATTAACGTAGTGTTTGTGTCCTTTTAGGGTACTAATGGATCAGTTTGTTTTCTTCTTGTAGAAAGTTGCGTTGACGCAAAAGAAGCAAACTGTTCAGTTTTGTTTCCATATGTTTGTGATGAGATGGAGCTAGCACTTAGACTGTGTCCGAGAACATGCAATAGATGCAGTAAGTTTGTAACATTATTTGATTACAAGTATTTGATATTTAAGTCAATATATTTGTTTTCATTTTAATTATTTGAAAAATACATTTTATGTGTTCTTTTTTAAAACCAATCTGTATACTGTCTTCCCTGTCCATTCGACCACCTTTAGAAACAGAGTGGGTTTTTTGCATTTGATCTAATGTGTAAGATGGACATTGTAATAGATTATCTGGAATGGATTGAGCTCGGAGAGAGTTCTAATCACGTCAGTTCTGATCATATAAACATCAGCCACATTCTGTGCAGTGCTGTCAGATTTTTCAACACCGTCCTGTACCATGACCTTTAGTGCGCCCAGGATATCATGAAAAGCGGGAAAATGTGGAATGAGCCACGGAGGTGGATTACTCAAGTGTGCACGATTTATCAGTGTTATTATAGCACAGAACTTACCGATTTTACTACAGTAGGCTTAACCGGTCAATTTTTTACAGTCTATAACATCACATAACAAGGAGCTCAAATGGCATAAGATAATGTTTTCGTTTTACAGACACTTGCTGGGATAATCCTGACTTTCGTTTAACAGACACTTGTTGGGATAATCCTGACTTTCGTTTAACAGATACTTGCTGGGATACTCTTGATTGTAGTTCTACTGATGTTCAGACATATGTCTGAAGTAATCACCAGTTGGCGATAAAATACTGCAGGAGAACTTGTAACAAATGTTCAGGTAGGTATATTTAAGTTGTTATGGATAGAGTACAAATATATTTATACCTACATACGATATACACTTTACATGACAAAATGTATTAGCAATTAAACAATGAACACACGTATACTATTACATGCAATAACAATATCACGCCAATCATCATTACATGTAAAGCCTTCGGAGCTTTATTCAATGCATTCCTAAAGATCGGGTGTTTACACAACAGTGAACATCAACAAATGGTCGTTTTATCCTTTAATACAACGTGGTCAGGTGGTATAGTTTAGGTGCCTAGTGATACATTTGCAGCATCCGCGTCACTTGTTCACACTTGTTCTCATATATAGTCGTTTAATAATCATAACTACTGTTCTTTATAATTCATAGGCCTATACTGTAACTACTGTTATTTCGACAGCTATAACCACATCGTCAACGTCATCAATGACGTCATTGACAGCACCTTCAACTTCTACGTCATCACCGGTTACTACGCATCCAACAACTCTTGTTACCACACATATGTTTCAGAACAGCACATATAATGGTAAATGTGTTCATATACTTACAATACTGGTGATTTAAACTTTGAGCATGAAATAGCTTGTGTTGTATACATTTAGTTTACACTTCCTATTTAGGTCGATTGAGAAACACATTTTTTAACTTAGATCAATATAAATCACTGTCATTCCTGATGTTATCCATCGCAACGAGGGCATGAGAGAAGAGAAGCCAGATTCCTTTCAATGCTGAACGTCTAGCAGGGGAATTGCTGGTATCATTTTTGTCTTCGGTATGACGCGGCCTGGGATCGAATGCGGGACCTCGGGAGGCATCGGGAGGCATCGGGAGAAGGGATTTCGCAAATTTTCTAATGACTTCCCCCGAGGTTTCACATAGGCGACGAGGAGTACATCGTCGAGGTAAAAGTGCACAGTGGGACATAGGCATTATATGCGTCTATTTTCTATTACAGACACTTGTTGGGATTATCTAGATTGCAGCTCCACAGAGGTTCAGGCCTATATCTGTGGTAATGATCAGTTAGCGATCAAATATTGTAGACATACTTGTAACAAATGCTCACGTAAGTTGTTTGTCTATTAGTAAAGTCCAGTTAAAATGTTTTGCAAGTGACGTAGCAATTTATGTGCACCCAAAAGCATAGGCTTAATAAATTATATCACAAACTACAGTTTTCAGTTTTCCAATTTTTCATCCATTCAATTTAGTATAAAATTATATTACTTTGTCCAACAAATGAGTGACAATTTTGGGATGTTAAAACTGTGATATAAGTTCTTAGGCCAGTGCCAAAAGATTACAACCATTACCTGAACAGGTAGGGTATAGTTTAGAATTCTATATGTCATGTTTTATAAGCCTTTATGGTAGGCATTACACCGCAATAGTGGATTCTACCACATCAATCTATTCATATCCTAACTAGAGGCTGCATGTGAAATTATTTAATAAATAATGATCAACTTGTGTTGGTACATTTTTATTGCATCGCCGTCGAATACATGTACCATATGACTGTAAAGATAAACTGGTCAGAAACAGTATAATCATCAGTACAAAAATATGGAACGCCATGAGTGACTTTTAATTATACTGTATATTGGTATGGTGTCCTGGTTAAAAAATATAACTACGAGGGTCCATCAATAATTTCGTGAACTAAATCCAATGTTTCATAACACTTTGACATAGCTAAGTGAAATTTTGTATGTTCCTAGATGTGTTATTTTCCAATTAATTAAGCGTGTAAGAAGATTGATGACGTCCCGATTTATGGCGTCTTATCAATATTCTAACGTCATGTTCTTTATGAAAATAACGTTGCAAGCTACGATCGAGCAACTTTTGATACATTCCTCGGGAAAAATGCCCTCTTCATTCAGGAAAATTAGTACTTTTACTTTTATTCCTCCAATATTGAAGATATACATGTATATACATAATATTTACATACAAATACTATACCATGCTACTATATTTACATACAGTTGAAATGGTTTTTAATATGCATGCCGATATCAACAATTATATAAGTACAATGATTGCGTGTTCTTAAGTATATACATATCCCTCGTAACATGCATAAATGGTTCAAAATATGTATCTCCATATCGTGTCTAATTTCACTGAATGTTTTACCTTACCGAAACGTAATATAAGATAAAACAAGGAGCGGGATTTACATAAGTTTTTCAAACTTGTTTCCCAATCCTTTATACTTTGTAATTGATAACCACATGTTGTAAAAAGTTGTTGAATAAATATTGTTTAAACTTAGATAAAACAAGTGAGATACTGACACTACCCCAGTAAACAACTGTTCGTATTAAGAATATAAACTAGCTATATATGTATAGCAAGCTGTACAAGTTTACATACTGCTAATAGGGCAATATGTACATTAAGTAACATAACACCATCATTTCTAACAGCAAGGTCGAGAATTAACTTACACTGCTCCAATACATTCATGTTTATAAGTTTTCTGAACTCTTCGTAACCTATACAGTCAATCAGAGAATTCCATAGATGTCTATGGTCATTACTAACACAGTAACATAACCAGTGCACTACCATATTATCAGTTACTAATGTGCATTTTCTGCATCGTTGTATGTATTGTCTTGATGTAAATTTCATGACTATATTGAGCATTTGTCTACATATACGCGACGAAGCTGTTGAACTCTTGCAGACATGCCACAAAGGGGAACAACGGTTACTATCAATGACACTCGGAAATAACCACTTGTTTTCGCCTTGAATAATATCGTCTAATATTCTGGTGTGACTAGCAGTCATTACATTCCGCTTAAGAATTTCGTTCCATACATTTTTAGTTGGAAAAGACGCATTTTGTATAAACGTGTCCGTATAGTATACTAATTCATATTGTTTCAAAAGTCTGTAGATATCAGGAATAAATCCTTTTGATTGTCTGTCACCATTAACAAATCGTACTAATCGCTGCACAAAAACTGACTTTGCAAGGTAATCACAAGATAGTCTACATAATTGTCCAAAGAATTGAAGCTTCTTAAAGTTTATTGTTGTTTCTATACCGACCAAGTTTAAACATGCCAACGATATATAGGTACTAGTGCTTGACATCTATTCAATAGAACCATTTCGTATAATTTTAACACAGTGGACGACAATGTTTTAGTGCGATAGTTGTTCGGATCATCCTTGCGTTTTCTGCCTCCTTTATGCAATGTTATGATGACGCCCCTTTTCATACGCTTAGGAATATAACTCAGTCTTAACATATATGTATACAAATGAGATAATACCGGTGAAATTTCATGTTTGGCATAGATAAGGTGTTCGTACACGACATAGTCATCACTGCAGGCTTTCCCTTTCGGTAAAGTTTGTATAGCTTTCGCTACTGTTTCAGTACTCACAATTGTATTTTTATCTGTCTCTTATACATTAAATTGTTCATTCAATCACCTGCTCCCATTCATCATCAAACGCGCTCACGTGGGCAAACGCGCTCGCGTGGGACCGCGAGTACAAATTTTCGAAGTACAATCCCCATTGTTCTGATAACATGTCACGACCCCTACACATTTCACCATTAAACATTATTCCGGCTCCAGCTGAAGATTTATTCGACTGTTTCCTTGATTTTAAAGTTTTCCAAAAGTTTACATCATGTGTTTCTGCCTCATGTTCTAACTTCTGGTCAAGAGATAATAAATACTGCTGTATACATTGTCTATGACGACGTCTAAACTCGGTTTTCAGACGTTTGTAATGTTGGCGCACAAGTGAATCCTTGTTTCGTGGTCTACCTGCTTTACACCACTCTTCTCTTGGGTACTTAATTTTACTATGTAATTCACTAAGCTCATCAATCCAGTACGGTTTCACATACGCGCGGTATCGTTTCTGTGCAAGCACATCGTCAGCATGAGAAACTAACTTTTCACACAATGTCTGGTATAGGTTGTCTATACCTTGTTCATCAAGTTCACTATTTGTCAATTGAAGCAATTCAGTATCTCAAGCAATCATAGTTCGGTATGAAGACACACTTTCATCATTACATTTATCCCAATTAACACAATGCTTTGTATTACGACACTCGCTGTTAGAAATATAAATATCAATACAACAAAATATAGGTCTATGTCTCGACACATTCAAACAATGATCATCTGCTATCTCACAATGCGATACTAAGTCTACATATTCCACTGGTAAAAAAAACATGTCAACCATAGATGTATACTGATTATCATACGACACAAAAGAGTTCCTGGGACCATTACATATGTGTGAACAATTTACAGCATTGAGATTAGAATCAAACATAAACGTTGATAATAGTTTGTCACGTGTACTTAAGTGCGTAGTATTGACCCGAGCATTAAATTCACCAAGGAAAACTGTTAATCCTTGCTCACAATATGAAAGATACAAGTCATACAGTAATGCTATACAGTCATCATACTTATCAATACTGTGATTAGTACATGGCAAATACACCTGAAATATAAATATATAGTCTTTGGGTGAGATCTGTAACTGTATGCCCACAATTCTATCACTGTCAATATTTAATGGTACCACACTACTGTCATATTTTCTATGCCATAAAATGGCGACACCTCCTTTACCAACCTTCCGCTTTTTGGTTACATTCGTCAAGTCATTGTCACATACCGCATGATAATTATAAAAACTCGAAATATTTCCAAAAAAGTATATATTATTTGAACTTAACCAATGTTCTGAAATTCCACATATATCTATTTCGCCTCCCGTTATTACATCACACAGGTAGGACGCACTAGACGTGATACCTGTCACATTCCATGTTATCATATTCAACCCGTTATGAATCATTAGACAAAATTATAATATATCACACTTAAAGACACACTGTTTGAGGTCAGAGGCCACTAAAACAAGCACAGCAACTGATTGGTTGAAAAAGTGTACTGATAGAATTAGATAGAGCGTGATTGGATGAAAATGCATTGTTTACAATAATGAAAAGGTTGTCAAAACCAAGGAATATAATGTTTTTTGAGCATTTTGAAATATTTGACAAGTGTCTATCTGTATAATTTACTTTTTGAAAGCCTTTTTAGAAAAGTATGTGATTGACCGCATTTCGGGTACTTTCATTTCACATGGTGGGGGTAGTGATGTTGCAATGAAATTTATAAAAAAAAACAAATAGGCTTTGCCTTTATAATGAGGTAATTATTTTGTCATTTATGAACTAATCAATCAAATGAATACTGATTTTTGTGCCAACACTCGATTTTAAGGACTGATATGTGGTCTTATGTTATAATGTAGGCCTATGGGAAATGCAATAATGGTCTCTGACCTTGCACATACTATTCCACGTCTACACTAAGACCGTCATAACGATTAACGATTGGCATTATCGTTCGTGCTCAGATAACGCCCTGTCGTGCTCTCAGCTGACTGACGTCCATGATCATCCCGTCTCATCCTCGGGGGTTGTTCACGCGTCTGCTGCCTCGATCTCCAAGGTCTGCATGTAACGTAGTCTGCCCAAAAACTTCGATCCAGCACCAGATCTGCATTTTTAATGAGCCATTACGTTAAGTCTGATACGCACTTTATGTGTGTCGTTACGTAGTGGGAACACACTTATAGTGGTTACTTTCGGACCCTTACTGTTTATGACAGTACCTAACACGTCTGTGTTCACTTTGTTTGATAAACCTAGGACACAAAAACGCTTTGTACGTTTCCGTCGTTGATCCCGAAACTCATCGTTCACATAATTACAACCATCTGTCTGGCAAAGTGGTTTCTTACTTACGTGCGCAATTTGCATGTTTTCCTGCAATAGTGTATCGACTCCTGATTGGTTCTACAGAATATCTGCTGGATTTCCTTGGAACTATAATCCATATAATTCCAGCACGTGTCTGTAATCATTCAATATATTATCGTGTTAGTCACACGTGCGCGTAGATCACGAGTCACATTAAGCATTAAACTGCTATTTTTGATAAGCAATAAATTGGTAACCTTCTACAGAATGATGCAATTTGAGCACCTTAGTGGGTTCCAAAGTGTGGTAAACACCATAAAATGGAAATTTAATTGCACATCCCGGTGGTTTGTTGACAAATTGTCAATTTGTTACCAATAAATGCATGATGAAAAGTCTAAGGGAAGCAACTCATGCAAAATTAGTATTTTGTTCACAATACATTTAACTAAATCTACTATTTCGAAAGATATAGCTAACGGACTTTCATTGAAAACAAGCTTAGGGCTCCACAATTCATTGTTGTAATGGATGATCGGAAAATAGATGTTGAAGCAATAAGGTGGCTTTAACCAACACATCGATAGCTTATTTTAGAGCGTCCGCTTCGAGTTTGGGAGCTCCTAAGTCGAGTATACTAAACTCGATCAGGAAATATTATTAAGCTCGTCAAAATTTCGCTGAATAAAATTTCCGGAACCCGTTTAAGTATAAGTTTATATCAATTTGCAACTCGTGATAATTCATCTATATATCACCAAGTGAAACAACTAAATCTTATCCAATGCAAGAATAAATCTGATAACACGCTGTTTGGGTAAAGAAGCGTTTGAGTTTCCGTCTATTTATTTACGCACTGTTGGTGTTATGTTATATATTTACAATCAGTGGAGATTCAGTGCAAATACCAGTGAAAATAAAAATGAAAAAAACATTCGCGTCATTTTTTTATTTTTACATTTCCGAATTCTTGTTCCAGCAAAGCAAAGAAAAGAAACATAGCGTCGACAGGTACCGAGCGTCAAATTATGCGTAATGTAATTATTGCTTCATAATTGTCACGAGACGCTCTAATGTCAACTTTATTTTGCTAATTTAGTCAATTATGGTACCATTATACGAGAAAATGTAACAAATAATAAACAGGAAATGTGTTGATTACAGTAAATTTAAATTTTAAATCACCGCGGCGCAAATTTAATGTTGATGTGGTGTCCGATAACAAACCACCAGCTGTCTAAGTCGATGTTCTGGTAAAACCGACACATTTTATCGAGTAATCATGAACATGACATCCGTGTGAATCCACATATCAGTAGGTTGGAAACCTCTTTGTGTCCCTTTACGTTAGTGTGTCAAAGTTTCACAATATTTTGTCTGGAACAGGCGTGCTTGAACACTTTGATGTGTAAAAAGCCTGCACAAATTGGCGATTTTGCAAAGTATAGCTGATATTCAGATTTTCAACAACCAATTCATATCTATACATGTACAGACAGTTTCGCGATATTAATAAAGATTAATTCACCTATGCATTAATCTAATTTATTACGGCGGAATTTCACGGGATCTCCGGGTAATATATACACATGGTGCGTTTATCGCTACCCGGCGTCGCTATCGTTTCCATGGTAATTCTCGCGTGAATACGATATTCACTGAGCGTGAACTCACATGATTGCCACGTCGGCTCACTTGCTTGTTCGGCAGCAAACGACGAACTTTAAAGAAAATTAATTAAAACTTTGGCTATCTAGCAATACTTTATGATGCCGGGTCGAGGACAAGGTGCAAAGAGAAGGCGCGGTGCAGAAGCAACGGGGCCGAGGACTAGGGCCAGTGCTAAGCGAGCTAGACCGGCGTTGGATGACGGGACGGAGCCAGCGAGAGGTATAAATCATAACGTTATAGATTTTAATGAAATTATTTGTGAGGCTCAGGTTCATGAGGAACAAGACCAGGTTAATGCTAGTTCGAACAGTAGCATCACTAATACTAGTCCCGTGGAGACACGTAGTTTGTCTAACGCCGGTAATGCTCAGACCCTGCCTCTAGGAAATTTAGATATAGGGGCGTTGCCATATAACGGTACATGTTTGCCGCCTGTAATGCAACCCAGTGCTAATATGTTCACGTTTAATGAAACTCAAAATGTTGAACACATGCTTTTTGAAGGTCACGAGCTGACACGTGTCGCCCAAGACGATATTACGTTACATGTACCGCCTACTCTAAAACAAAAAATCTGTAAAGGCGAGTACGTCAATCTTTCTTTGCTCATAAAGGGTGCGGTGGAACTGGCCGAGCTATATTCCGGTAGTACGCTCAAATTAAATACCGACGGTACGATTGCCGTCTGGCCAACGGTATGTAAAGATGATATCGAAACTATTGAACGCTGGACAGACGCGTTTATTGTCTATATGTCTATCTATTTGTCGACACACCCCTCAAAGATACATGAAATGTTGCACTATTTTTATGTTTTACGAGAATGTGCGTCCCGCCAGGGGGGACAATTTTGGAAAATATACGACTAGCAGTTTCGCCTTCGTCAGGCCACCACACCGTCGTCGTGGTCGGTGATAAATCAAGGCTTGTGGTCTAGGTGTTTGCCTTCAATGCAAGATACATATAGGTATAAACAATTTGGGGTCGAGTCGCGGAAGCATGGTCAATCGCAGAACATATGTGTAGCTTTTAATAAAGGCTCATGTAGCTGGCCGAGTTGTAAATATAACCACGCATGTATTAATTGTGGCGGCACGCATAACATAATGAACTGTCACACAGGTACTCAGTCAGGTCCTTCACGTTTCGGGTACCAACAGGGTACTTACGGTCAATCGCAAACATATAATGCGGGTCATAATACCCATCAAGGTTTTAATGGAAATCCCTTTCGAGGCCGCCGCCCATACAGAGGGCGGGGATATAACCAGTACCGTGGTCAACACGGTTCATATAGTAAATAATAACATACCGTCGCTTATGAATAATCCGACGAAATTAGCTCCTTCACCATTAATATCCAATCTTTAAACCACTGGTTGTCTGATTACAAATCCCGTGATGCACTAATACTATTAGAAGGTTTTACACACGGCTTTCGTTTAAATTATACTGGTCCACGTGGGACACGCTTTTCAAAGAATTTGGTGTCGGCTAGACAATTCCCCAAGATTGTCCTACAAAAAGTACAAAAAGAAATCGATGCCGGTCGTGCGGCTGGCCCGTTTACCGTTAGTCCGATGAAAAACATTCAAATATCTCCGATCGGCGTGGTACCAAAGAAAACACCCGGGGAGTTTAGGCTGATACATCATCTTTCTTACCCAGAGGGGTCATCGATTAACGATTTCATTGACCCGAAATTATGTTCGGTTAAATACACAGAATTCGACCAAGCAATTCATATCATTCAGGAACTGGGAAAAAATTGTTACTTGTTTAAATCGGATATAAAAAATGCATTCCGTTTGCTACCAATTAACCCACAGGATTTCGAACTATTGGGATTTATGGTGGAGGATAAAATTTTCTTCGATAAGGCTCTTCCATTCGGCTGTAGTATTTCCCCGAGTTTATTTGAAAAATTTTCAACCTTCCTTGAGTTTTGCGTTAAAACCAAAATGAAATCGGGCCACCTAATACATTATCTAGACGATTTCTTAGGGGGCGAAAAAACGTACAAGTCTTGTAAAGAGTTGATGGTGTTATTCAAATCAATTATGGACAACTTGGGCGTTCCGCTAGCGGACGAGAAAACAGCAGGCCCGACTCAAATTATTATTTTCTTAGGTTTAGAGCTAGATTCAATAAAAATGGAAGTTCGGATACCTCTCGATTAAATAACGGAAGTCGTTCAAAAAATCGAGTTCGTTCTGTCGCAAAAGAAGGTTTGTTTGAGGGTCATACAGTCACTTATAGGGTCTTTGAACTTCTGTTGTCGGGCAATTCCTATAGGTAGGCCATTTTGTAGGCGCCTTATAAATGCCACATGCGGCGTAAAACACATGTATCATTACGTGCGTGTTAATAAGGAAATGAAATCTGATCTCAAAATGTGGATGCGTTTTTTCAGTGGACATAATGGTGTCTCAGTCTTTCACGACCGTTTTTGGGTGTCTAATGATGACGAGCAATTTCATACAGATAGCGCGGGTGCTATAGGGTTTGGTATTTGGTTTAAGGGGCATTGGTGTAACGCGAAATGGCCGGACGTGTGGCATGAAAATGGCTTTACCAAAGACATTACAGTGCTTGAACTGTTTCCTATTGTCGCGGCAATTTTTATTTGGGGTAATGAGCTACGTAACAAGAAAATTCGTTTCTATTGCGATAATCAGGCAGTAGTCCATATATTAAATACCATGACCTCTAAATCACCCGCAGTCATGATGTTAATGAGGGTATTTACGTTACAATGTTTGCATTATAATTGTTGGGTAAAAGCTTCACACATCAGCGGGGCAAAAAAAAAAAAAACGAAATAAGTGATGCACTATCTCGTTTTCAGTTCTCACGGTTCAGGAAGCTAGCTCCAGAGGCGGATCTATATCCATCGGTAATACCGAACTTTCTTTGGAACATCTTCGAAGCAGATCTAAATACTTGGCCAGTGCAGGAATAGCGGAAAATACCGCTTCGACCTATTCTACGGCAAGGAACAAGTTTCAGTCATTCAGGGGCTCGTATAACTTACCAAATAACTGGCCACTCCCTTTAAACGAGGTGGTTTTGTTCATTACGTATTGTTTTGAAAAGGCCTTGTCAGCTAGAACAATAGCAACATATATTTCTGGTCTGGCTTTCTTTCATAAAATTAATAATTGGCCAGATTTTTCTCAAGCCTTTATTGTCAAAAAGCTATTGGAGGGTTGTCATAGATCACGCCGCACATTCGATACGAGAGCCCCGATCACTATGGATATGTTAAAGGAAATATGTAAGCTTCTACCCACGATTTGTCATGATGCTTACGAATATCAGTTATTTAAAGCTATGTTTTGCCTGGCATATTTTGGCCTATTTCGCGTAGGAGAATTAGTCTCTACCAAGGGTCAAGTTAACATGTTACAATCAAGAGACGTAACTCTTGATATACCAAACAAACATGTTTCGATTTCCATGAGTAGGTTTAAAACAAATCAACGTGGTAATCCGGTGATTTTAAAGTTACCGTGTGAGCGGGATGGAAGCATATGTCCTGTTCATTCGTTACAGAAATATCTTTTTTTTATAAATCGAGTCAAACCGGTCCGCTGTTCATTCATAGTAACGGGGCAGTAGCCACCAGATATCAATTTGCAGCAGTGCTGAAAAAATGTATTGACCGTTCTCAGTTTAACCACTCAAATGTTAAAACCCATAGTTTTCGCATAGGCAGGGCTACGCAATTAGCTTTAATGGGATTGTCGGAGTCAGCCATTATGAAACTGGGAAGGTGGCACTCCCCCGCCTATAACACATACATACGGGTTTAACCGTACTTTAGGCCAGGTTTGTCTAGCGGGTGATTATATTCATGGTATTATATATATACTTATCATGCACGGTATAGCAATAGTGTCGCTATGGTGATAGGACTATCGTAACTGACAGGCTTTAATAATGTCTTTACAGACGTATGGTTTATCGGGGATTCAATTCCATATTGGGCTGGGGTGCGAGCCGCCGAAAGAGGAATGCCGAATTTGAAGTTGCCGGACAACCTTACCATGGCTTGGTGGTGTAAGCGGGGTATGAGTTTGGACGATTTAGTTAGCTCCTTGCAAATTCCCGTCCTGTTTAGGAGTTGTCCTAAAGTTATATTGTTCCATCTAGGTGGCAATGATCTTACAAAACATTCCTTAAAATGTATTTTTAAGATAATAATAGAGGCTGTTACTTATGTTCATCAAGCATTTCCAGAAGTAAAAATAATATGGGTTGTCATTCTCCCCAGAGTTACCTGGGGAGAACACGCCTGTAGTTTGAAAGCCATAGAGAAAAAGCGTAAACGGGTGAACCAGATGGGCCGAAAACAATCCAACGGGCATATTACGGTCGACATCGACGTTCTTACATTCGGTTTCTTCCGCGATGACGGTATACACTTGTCCGACGTTGGTTTGGAATTCTATAATGACGCCATTCGCGAAGGCATTTTAAGTTATATATTATAAGAATTTTGGGGAAATAAAAAATAGATAAATAAGAAATAGGGATATCGAAGCTTAATTATATATTTTTCATTTTGTGGCGTAAAATTCTGTAGTGGGGATGCAACCGAGGGCATATCTATTATTTTTATTAAAAATGAATCAATACAAAACATATATTTTGCATTTCCATGGGTTTTCTCTCGGTTTCGACAGCTGTTACCAGTCGAGACTGAGGTTCCTGTGGTTACAAAATTCAGTCACTTGACTGTAGTTTTTTATGAGCGTTTAAGACTTGTCCGAGCGTTGACTCAACTAGAAAAATGGCATCTCTTAAAAGGTCTCATCTGTTTAGATAAGTCACATTTGGTTAAAATACATACTTACTGTAGACATGGTTCTTTATATGGTGCCTGGAGCGTACCTGGTTTTATTACGGGGTACCTGGAGCGTACGTCCCGGTATTTTATGGGTACTCGGAGTGTACTCGGTATTTTATGAGTACCTGTAGCGTACTCGGTCTCTTCTATGGGTACTCGGAGTGTACTCGGTATTTTATGAGTACCTGTAGCGTACTCGGTCTTTTTTATGGGTACTCGGAGTGTACTCGGTATTTTTATGAGTACCTGTAGCGTACTCGGTCTCTTTTATGGGTACTCGGAGTGTACTCGGTATTTTATGAGTACCTGTAGCGTACTCGGTCTCTTTTATGGGTACTCGGAGTGTACTCGGTATTTTTATGAGTACCTGGAGCGTACTCGGTTTCTATGTGTAATCGGAGTGTACTCGGTTTCCTGTTACAGTAAATTAATGTTAAAGTTTGATAATAAATCTTATATGCCCTCGGTTGCTACCTTGCGTAAGGCGTTTTCACCTCTAACAGCGTTACCTGTTAGAGTACAAGTCAACATGGCCATTCTTCGCCACTTTAATTTAATTCATAATCGCAATAAGGCAAGCCTATATATATTACATGTATTATAAACAATATTCGCTAGTCATTTGGTATATAAAGATAATTATAAAATTAAATTGTCATTACTGCTGTCAGTTGTTGTTTTGAAATTTTATCTTGGAATAATAAAGATTAATTCACCTATGCATTAATCTAATTTATTACGGCGGAATTTCACGGGATCTCCGGGTAATATATACACATGGTGCGTTTATCGCTACCCGGCGTCGCTATCGTTTCCATGGTAATTCTCGCGTGAATACGATATTCACTGAGCGTGAACTCACATGATTGCCACGTCGGCTCACTTGCTTGTTCGGCAGCAAACGACGAACTTTAAACCCACCCTACCGCACCCTTCAGGCAATATCAGTCATTATTATTAATTATCAATGTTAATAGTCTAACTATGTTTAATGGCAAATAGCAGTTACTATTATTATGCTGTATGAGTCATTTTTCTGCCGATCCGTTTGTTGTTATTTCAGTTTGATATTGAGAGAGTCAGTAACATTGGCATACGTATGTTGGTCAAAACAGACACATGGTCACGTTGAGGTTGTACTGGAAGTAAACTACACAATATACGACACAAGATGGTTCAATATGGTAACTATGAGGACAGATCCGGCATCAGATAGCATCCAGTCTTCATGGAATTCACGTATAGGAACTCTTCGTGTGCAAGGTGATTCTTACGTACGGGAATAATGCCGATAATGTGTTTTTGTGTTGTGATTACCATGGTATCAGTGTTAATTATGATAATATTAGTGTTTAATATGATGTTCTTAGTGTCGTGAATGTGTATATATTAGATGCTGAAAAGGAAAAGACATGAAGCCTATAATGTGAAGTTCAGAAAGTACATTTGTAGCAAAGGACGTGATAGTAGTCGTTCTACCAGTGACCAGAACTGTGTCTTAACGGTGATTTAATTGCCAATAAACAATTAATAACCATATCTAGATATAGCACTTGCCTTACTCATGCATTTATCTAATTATAGTAGATATTTTATCATTTATTACATACATTGTCATGTCGGCGTAAAATTCTGTAGTGGGGATGCAACCGAGGGCATATCTATTATTTTTATTAAATATGAATCAATACAAAACATAAATTTTGCATTTCCATGGGTTTTCTCTCGGTTTCGACAGCTGTTACCAGTCGAGACTGAGGTTCCTGTGGTTACAAAATTCAGTCACTTGACTGTAGTTTTTTATGAGCGTTTAAGACTTGTCCGAGCGTTGACTCAACTAGAAAAATGGCATCTCTTAAAAGGTCTCATCTGTTTAGATAAGTCACATTTGGTTAAAATACATACTTACTGTAGACATGGTTCTTTATATGGTGCCTGGAGCGTACCTGGTTTTATTACGGGGTACCTGGAGCGTACGTCCCGGTATTTTATGGGTACTCGGAGTGTACTCGGTATTTTATGAGTACCTGTAGCGTACTCGGTCTCTTCTATGGGTACTCGGAGTGTACTCGGTATTTTATGAGTACCTGTAGCGTACTCGGTCTTTTTTATGGGTACTCGGAGTGTACTCGGTATTTTTATGAGTACCTGTAGCGTACTCGGTCTCTTTTATGGGTACTCGGAGTGTACTCGGTATTTTATGAGTACCTGTAGCGTACTCGGTCTCTTTTATGGGCACTCGGAGTGTACTCGGTATTTTTTATGAGTACCTGGAGCGTACTCGGTTTCTATGTGTAATCGGAGTGTACTCGGTTTCCTGTTACAGTAAATTAATGTTAAAGTTTGATAATAAATCTTATATGCCCTCGGTTGCTACCTTGCGTAAGGCGTTTTCACCTCTAACAGCGTTACCTGTTAGAGTACAAGTCAACATGGCCATTCTTCGCCACTTTAATTTAATTCATAATCGCAATAAGGCAAGCCTATATATACTACATGTATTATAAACAATATTCGCTAGTCATTTGGTATATAAAGATAATTATAAAATTAAATTGTCATTACTGCTGTCAGTTGTTGTTTTGAAATTTTATCTTGGAATAAACAATTTGAATAGATTTGAATTAAACAGCGTTTATTTCCATGTTTATAACCGGACGAATGTCAAAACCACCTACTGCCTTATTACTCTCGTTCGTTGTTTTGTACACATATTTCGCTGGCTTGGTTTGGGAAGGTCTTAAGTACAAAATCGATATTTTGAGAAAACAAGAAAAAACAGTCTAGCATTTGATGACAAAATAAACTCCATAACTGATTATAAAAGTGGAAATAAACGTTGTTTAGTTCATATATGTTCAAATAAATCACGAAACTGTCCGTACATGTATAGATAAGCATGGGTTGTTTAAAATCTGAACTAACCTTAAGTCGTTATCAGCTTAGTAGTACATTGCTTTATGATATATTTGAAGACACAATCGACCATATTATAGCACATAGAGCTTCCACATCATTTGGTAAGTGTTTTAGTACGAGTTTAATTATCTGTTTAACTGTATTTTACGTAGTTATATTTGAGTATTAGAGTGGTTGTGCTGTAAACTGTATTTTACGATATGTCTCAACAGTACAAATACTTCCAAATGTAACTAATGGATTTAGCAAGATAGTCCATGTGACAGACCGAAATCCATTACCAAATTGGTGAACAGATCCAACAATGATTTTTGGTTAGCTTGATATCTAAGCTGTCCGAAATCAGTTGATGGACTTGCGGGACATTTTGCCAAATGACCTTTTGGCGGCCATCTTTAAAAATGGCCGCCGTTATTTTAAGCTAGCAGAGGGTTTAGGAAAACTTCGATTATTCCTCACTCAAATGGGCTATCGGCTTGTAATATGTCTTAAAATGTTTGCAATTGAACCCCGCATGTGGTAATATATAAATATAAATATTATGATATGATTATTAATTAATAATTATTGATTTTTTAAAGAAATTATGATATTTTTCGATTTTTGTCGTTAATTTTTCGCTTTAAAATCGGATCTGAGTGTGTATTTGACGATTTGTTGATTGTTATATGCAGTGGTTGATTCTAGGCGTCTAAAATAATCATTACGTTGACATATTTTTATTTAAAAATCCTTCAATAGCCAGGAATATTGTATTCCTAAAAGTTTAATGATAGTCCAGTCTATAAATGGGATATTTTGGTTAGACCCAACATTGGATTGTATTGTAAATAATTTTTGGTTTTCTGTTAGGGAATATGTTGCAATCGAAGAATATGAATGATGACCAGCTGTCATCATTGAGCATTTTGTAAAAATCAAGATGGCGTCCAAAATGGCCGCCAAAATCAGAAAAACAATCAGAAATGCCAGAAATTAGTTACAAATTTCTTTTTTGCCGATTGGTTGTAGTTAAAATGTTTTTAAAACACGTCTTTATATTTCATCTATCGTTATTCGTCGATTAAAATATTGTGGGATGGCATCCATGTCGGCTGAAATCAAAATGGCGGTTAGAACGGCCGCAATAATTGACATATTGATATATTCATTAAAACATTTATTTTAATGATTTTTGTTGATATCGGAATTAAAATAGTTAACTAACATTCAAATAAAAGTTCGATTCGACTCAATTGACCAGTTGCCTTATTCAAAATGGCGTCCAAGATGGCCGCCAAAATCAGGAAATATGTCGGTGGTGCAAGAGATTAGTTACATAAATTACTATTGTTGCTCATTGGCAGTTTTGTAGATGTTATACATAGTATCTATTCAATCATAGCATTATTAATTGTCTGCAATTATTTAAGATAGCATACTAAGAAATCAACTACCGGCTGTAATGGCCATCATAATGGCCGAATAAGCATATTTCATTAAAATCGTTTAGTGTGTTCAAATAGTTTTTATTTGTATTGAACATTATATTTATCAGACATGCATTATGGTTTAACTTCAAAATGGCAGCAAAGATGGCCACTTAACATTACATAAGTGGGGAATTATTTGTAGATTATTCTTCTTTCTGTATAGTATGTATGGTTGTCCTCTTGGGCTTTATCGTACCATTGATATTTAATTACAAGATCGTGTGAGCGGCGAGTTATTTTTGTTAAAAACAAATAATCATGACTATCCACTATAAATAAGACCCCTCGAGAAGGCATAATCGCTGTCGACAATGCTCATGGATCTGGATCTAGAGTTTCCAACCAAAGTCACCAATGATCTGCCTGATGTTACTTGTTGTGCTAAAGTACCGTTTGACGAATTGCGTCCAATATGCTGAACTGCCTCCAGATGACAAATATTTGAGCTGGTTGATCCTTTTCCGAATTTGCGTATTCAAGGATTGATTTGACATGTGTCTGGTAACATCGTACCCTAATCTGTTTCGATAGTTTGTTAAGTTTGATGCTGTTGTAGGCTTTCCTCATAATGATAGCAGCATTGGTACTCATGGATACCTCATCTATGTATACCCCGATGTACTTATCTCTGCCACAGCTTGTCACGTGTCATGCTGTTGTGGATGAAAAACGGAGTCTTAACACGAGTTCTCTTCCTAGTGATGCGGGTGACCATATACTTGTAAGGATTAAATGACATCAACCATGGACCCTCCCATTCATTGCTGTAGTCTGTCCATGTCATCTTGTTAGGCTTAAGCATTTTCTTCAGTAATTACCCTGTTCAAGAGGTTGTTGTCAGCAAGAAGATAGTGAGTAGATATTGCATGAATTAGAAGGTGGTAGATATACAACAGAAAAAAGTGGTCCAATGGCTGATCCCTGAGGTACGCCTGGTGTGGCTGGTGCTGTGTTGGTGGACTGTTATCCGACCAGTACATGTTGGGTTCTGATTGCAAGAATTATGCTAGTACTATTCCTGCCCAGCAGGATCCACTGGTGTTGTAATAATTCAGTTTACTAGCTTGCCTCTCCTTAGACCGAAGGCTTTGTTGAAGTCCCGAATGACGGGCCAATCTGATCTCCACCATCTAGGTTACGGTTGTAGTTGGTTATGGAGTGCAGCTGGCTCTCAGTGAATATCGCTCTGAACCATGTGGTTATTCAACTAGTATCTAAAACGTGTCAAGAAGGGCCATGATCTGGCTTTGAAGTAACGGTGTGTGCTCGACCTGTTCACTTCCCGCAGACTTGATTGAGATGAACCAGTAGTTGCTAGATCGCTATAAATTGGTCTCCCGTTTTGATAATGGTGTGACGCTCTAGTCTGATGGGAGTATAGTATTCCAAAAACTTGTGTGGATGTTGTTTGAAATCGTTGCTTCATACGGACCGTGACCATTTATATTCTTTCTCACATCCAGTTTGTCCTCACCTCACCTCAGTCGTTCGTCCTACACTATCATCCCAGTGTCTGCGATGAACTTTCTGGTCTTCCGCAGATCATCAGCGTCTCCATAGAGCTTCTGTTGAAGAGTGGTGTCTCAGGGCCACGTTGCAGTTCGATCCTGGATGTGTTTTCTGCATCTTTTGGGGACATGCTCGACAATTTGTTCTTTTTCCCCGCATGGACAGATCGGAGGCGGCACCCATTTGTACTTCCGGTACATGTGATAGTTCAGCCTGTTGTGCCTTGAGCGTAGTCGTCATACCATAATCACTTGTTCTGACCTGTTGAGGCGATGGTAGGGATCAGCATCTTGTCTTGGTCTTGTGAAGTTCTTGATAATGGTAACTTTCTCTTTATATCTCACATGTACTGGTGGTTGTGCTGACTGTGCTGCTAGTTTTGCCAAATCATCTGCTGTTTCATTTTCAGGCATTCCACAGTGGGCAGGAATCCACTGTATGGCTAGTTTGCAGTGAGTACTAAGGTTATGTAGTATTTTAGCTGGTTCTGGTGTTCTGTTGTGAGCTTCGGTCTACGCTCTATAGTTACTGCAGTGCTTCCCTGTGGCTCTGCGGTGTCTCTCTTTGTTGTCTGGTGTAGATTGGATAAAGATTCCAGCACCTCCATCTTTGATAGCTTTGGTGGCTGAGCCATCAGTATAGACATGGGTCCATATCTCAGGAGGGTATTCTTGGCTTATCATGGCTCCTTCGAACACATTCATCTTCTTGCTTGCATGGCTCGAGTTGAGGAACTTGGAGTCTCACAGTTACTGCAGACAGATCATTTGCTAATGGGTTGACTATGTTATGCCTGACAAGAGGTGTACTTGCTATGGTCAAATCAGGTGCAAATTATTTGTTTAACTTCTTGGTTTCGTGTACTAAGCTGCTTCGTTTGATCCGATGTTTGGTAAATCCAGCTAATCTTGTTGTCATTGGGTGGTTCGGTATTGATCTGAACTTCTCCGCTCGAAGCATGACTTTGGCTTGCCTTCGTTAGTATAATGGCTTGATACCAGTGAACTTTTCCATCAATTCAATCGGTGAACGCTTAGTTCTGGACCTTTTCGAGAGCTTGGCTGTTTGTATCCAGTTTGTCTATACTGAAGTTGTGCGAAATGCCCACTTCTTCATCATAGACGTTTGACTTTTCTGATTACTACTAACAATGGTTGGAAATACCTGGGATGGTATATGGGTTTATAACTTTATATGGTACGTTGGCATAGTCTTTGAAATAACATTCATACTGTGTCAATATCAGTGGTATGAGAAAAGTGCTAGGCAATGTAAATGCTGACGCCCTGGACCATGCTTATGATGGTAATATCAGCCTTCTTCCACAGAAGTGTCGTTCTTGCCCGGGTATTCTATCTTGCCGCTGTGGTCCTCGCCACTATGAATACAGCGCTACGGTCGCTAACCCAAGATAGTGCTGTACTGGTTATAAAGAGGATACGTTTGTTGTTTACCTCTATCGTGAAGTTGACAAATTGTTCTGAGCTTGTTTCTGTGACAGTGTGTCTATAAATATTGGGCAAGCATGGCGATGGTAGGTGTTGTCTTTAATCATGCCAGTTTCCAAGTCGATATGTGGTAAGTTGATGTCGCCTGTTAGCCATTTTGTCGATGTTGGGTAGGCAGGGCGGAGGTGGTTGGCTCCATAAAAGCTGGGTTGCTGATGGTGGTGGGTCACTGCTGGGTGAACGGTAGATTAGTGTAATGGTGAGCGGATCGCTTTCGTGGCATATTGATGATGATGATGTGAATTCGGTGTATGCGTCGAGTTTGATGTATGTGCAGATTAGCTACAACTATTCTTTGACGGCAATGTGTAAATAAACACGTAGAACTATGTATGAAAATATCTTATACATATACCGTATCACGTTACCAACCCAACATACATTAAACAATCTGGTATCGGTGGTACACAATATTGATCGAACTTGACTTAAGGATAATTGAAGCCAACCAGATAACACCATAAAAACACTTGGTCAGTTACAGGCGATGTGACTATGTGGCTATCCTTATTCTCCAATTAGATAAGATTAATATTGAATACCACTCCCATTTGAACATACATGGTTGGCAACCATCTTAGAAGTCACATCAAATATACTGCACATAAAGCATTCTAATGTTACAGTAGATCAATATCGTTAACCTATAGCAGTATTCACATTAACATTAATCAGTTTGAAATACCTGTATGCGGCGGCCATTTTGTCACAATTATGATTTCAGCCTAAATTGATACCATTTTAAACGGGATTAGTCGATCACCCAATAGATATAATGTTATATTTTTTACAGTGTATTTAAGTTGTAATTATGTTTGCAAAACTTACACTGCTATCGATCACAAAAGTATCAATTTGTAATTTCCTTGGACCACTAAGACAATATTTAATTGATTTTGGAAGCCATTTTGTCCGCCATTTTGAGTCAGCTAATGTTTCAATGCTTAAAACTCAAAGATTTCTTGGAGCATTTATTACATATTACAGTTCAACAATTTATTTTAACTACTTCAACTTAAATTGTGATAAAAACAAATTATTTTCCAAACAGCTTGTCATTTTATAGCCACCATGTTGATTCCAGTCATCCCGGAAGCCTTTTTACATTCACTAACTCAATCGATAATATTAAATATAAATAAATAATTATGTTTTAAACATCTAAACTACAACCAATCTGTAAAAAAGAGATTTGATCCTAATTTCTGGCACCTCTGATTGTTTTTTTTCTGAATTTTGGCGGCCATTTTGGACGCCATCTTGATTTTTACAAAATTCTCCATGATGCCAGCTGGGCATTATTCATATTCTTCAATTACAACAAATTTCCTAACCGAAAACCAAAAAATATTTGCTATACAATCCAATGCCGGGTATAACCTAAATATCCCATTTATAGACTTGACTATTAATCAACTTTCAGTTATCCAATATTCCTGGCTATTGAAGGATTTTTAAATGAAAATCTGTCAATATAATGTTAATTATGGACGCCTAGAACCAACTTCTGCATATAACAGTCAACAAATGGTCAAATACACCCTCAGATCCGATTTGAAAGAGAAAAACTAACGACAAAAATCGAAAAATATCATAATTTCCTTAAAAAATCAATAATTATTAATTAATAATCATATAATAATATTTATATTTATATATTACCACATGTGGGGTTCAATTGCAAACATTTTAAGACATATTACAAGCCGATAGCACATGTGAGTGAGGAATAATCGAAGTTTTCCTAAACCCTCTGCTAGCTTAAAATAACGGCGGCCATCTTTAAAGATGGCCGCCAAAAGGTCATTTGGCAAAATGTCCCGCAAGTCCATCAACTGATTTCGGACAGCTTAGATATCAAGCTAACCGAAAATCATTGTTGGATCTGTTCACCTCTCTGGTAATGGATCTTCAATTTTCAAGACCTGGGACATGGACTAAGAGGAGTTATATATAACTTTGATCGTTTAAAACAATTCAGGAATATTATACATTAACTGAGAATCATTATTGCTTAAAATCATCAAATCTTCAACAAAAAGCTCCCTTCAATTACCGAGAAAAAATGAAAATATATTTTCGTAACGAGCCAAAATCGTCACGAGTTGTTTCCCTTTGACCACATAATAATAAATTGCTGGAAGCGATAAATTATAATTGGTGATTAGAATATATTTTTGACATTATAGAGACATACGTATTTGCTCACACTTTCTTCTGACAAATTATGATAATTGATAGTGCCTTGTACATTTAGCTCTTTTAATGGGATAGTAGAGAAGAATATGCTAGTTATAGGGAATGCCTCTTTAAGGTGAGAAGTATGAAAACTTTACGATGTTGCTATTTATCGAAATGGTCGTCATGTCTAATTATGACATTTGTATATAAGTACATACTAAATACATGTACACAACAATTTCATGTTATACACTTTAATGTTTGAACTTTAACTTGTGGTTTCATTTTAATTATTTGCTGAATGATATTTAAACGTTTTATAACATCCCATCAAATGATGAAATCGTAAAATAGTGCCAAGGCTCGTCATGAAATTCTAGACACTATGAGAAATGTATTGGCTATATACTGTATAGCGGGTATATTTCGCGGGGGTTTAATTTTCGCTATATTCGCGGTTTACATCGAATGCGCGAAATCTTAACCCCGCGAAATAATCACCAAAAATATACAAATTTTACAAAGGGAGACAATGCATCAAGAAGCTTTAAGAAATAATCCTACATTACTTTGCAAGACCTACAACAAGACACATTGTGTCGCTTGAGTAAAATACGGTAATAATAAATGAGCTACGACATGTATGAAATATAATTAGAAATTGGATATTTGTAAAGAACGTGTTTAAATTTCTATGCATGCATACCAATATCGTCTGAAGGTTTGAATTGTAAGCCGTTTCATCACACTTGTTCAAAATTAATACCAGTTTGGTTTGCGGAACGTGTAAATGTTTGCCGAAATAATTGTTTGTTTGTAAATAGATCTACATGTTTTTCTTATGTTAGCAGTTAATGATCAGTATGTTTGGTTTATTGCGTTTCTTTATCCTTGCCATCAGATAATTCTTATGGGCGAGGCTTCCAGAAGACTTAGTACTTTTAGTTGTTGGGGGATAATGCATCATTCAGAAGATGCCCTAATTCCAGAAGCATTCCTGGTTCTTTGCATGTCATATGCCATATGTATAGCACCAATACATGGGACTTCGGTTTAAAGTATCATCCGAAAGACTATCAGTAATTTTAGTTGGTCAGCCCGGAATTTGAACACACAACCCCGAGATCAGTAGTGACAATTATACTCATACTCTAACGTTTACCTCCCCTTCCATGTTTACCAACAAGGTTTTAATTTCGCGGTCAAGGCCGTTAGCGCGAAATCAAGACACCGTGAATTCAAAAGGACCCAATTAACGCGAAAATTGGACACCGTGAAATATACCCGCTATACAGTATGCGTATTGGATGTTTTATATTATGATATCTATGTCTTGATTTGTTCTTATCTTTTAAATTAACGACTTTGTATTTTAGGATTAAAGTTCTCTTGATGTTTTGTGTATGTATACTTTTTAGATGTTCATATTCTTATTGTCTCTCATAACTCAAATTGAGTGGTTTTGTGCATGTTTCTACAATTTTATCATTTTTAATGTATATTTGTTCCAAACATGTACATGAGTTAGACGTTAATAAACATATCTTATCATACTAAATATGCAATATTGTCATGTTATACACTGTAATGTTTTAATGTGTACGTTTAGTTTCATTTTCATAGTGTATATGTTCCATAAAAGGGATAGATGGTTATCCTTATGCGTGTGTGCAAGGTAATAAGGGGAAAGAATACAAAACAAACGAGCCAATGTAATATATATCCAGGTGTCATTGCACGTATGTATTTATTTACTAGTATTCATACCCATTGGTATGTATCATTATATTACTAAGAACCCAATCATTATATATGCCATTTGGTGAACCATTATAAATATATATATAAATGCCATTAAATGTGTATTAAAGTCACATTCAGCCTCAACCTGCTATTTGTAATAAGCTAAAACATGGTAACCTCTCTGCAGAATGTTGCAAGTTTAGCACATTAGTTGTATTACTATGTAAATAATCAACCAAAGGTCGTCACATTACATTATTCGTCATTTTATCAGGATCACCTACATGCTACGCTGGTAATTCGTACACTATTCTGGGTTTTTGTGCCCCCAAGTGTATTTCTATTTATGTTGAGTGGTAGTTCCCCTGTCCTATTAGTGTTTTTAGGCTGGCGATTTCGCGCCAGACTATTACAATCCTAAAAAATGAAATCCACTAAGATGAATTTACTCCCGAAACTGACAACACAGAATCTATACACTCAATGCAAATAGTCCCTCCTCGTTAATCAGTTTTGCAAGACCAGAACATTCAACTTTCCTTGTTTCATTTATTCTGTTCGATTGTAATATATTTGTTTCTTCTTGAAATGGAAGGAAATTGTATGAAATTAAAAGAAAAGGTGTTTAAAGGCGTTGCTAATTATTACTACGCGTTACAAACGCGATATAGCGCGCGCATAAATGATTTTATTATGTTAAATTATTTAGGTCTTCGTTCTCCAACGAGATCGTGGTGGAGTGGTTGAGCGACTAACTTAGTAATATTCAGATGCTAAGGTCCAGCGATCGAATCACGGCGGCTCCAATTTTTTTTATATTTTTAATTTTTATTTTTGTTAAGTCCAGCACTTACCCATCTTTCGACTTAGAAAACCACTTGATGTTATATTACTTGAAAAGCTATTTTCCTTAGCAGTTCGCCAGCCTGTCAGTACTTTCAGTACTTTGATTATCTTTTTTAATATACATATTCGATTATTTATATTTCTATACTAACCACTAGCGATGAGCATGTCAGTGGTCATTAATCTTAAAGCCACATTATTGCTTCAAAAACTATTTTTCGATCGTCCATTAAAACAACGTATTGTGGAACCATTAGGCTGTTTTTAACAAATAACCAATACTCGACGATATAATGCTAATTATATCTTTCGAAATAGTAGGCCAATATCGAGTTTAGTAAAATGTTTGGTGAACAAAAAATAATTATGAAGAGTTGCTTCCCGTAGACTTTAAACCATGAATTTATTATTTACAAATTGTTATTTTGTTAACAATCCTTCTGTATGTTATAATGCATTTTCATCCATCTTATGGTATATTTCACATTGGGGAATCAACAAAAGTGCTCACATTGCACTATCATTCTGCAGAGAGGGTACATTTTATAGCTTATTGAAAATAGTAGTTAAAGGCTTAATGTGGCTTTAAATAATAAAAACAGTCTAATACTAATACTAATTTTTCGTTGAATTGTTATAACGAGTACATAAAAAACTATTTAAAATGCATTTTCAAATATTTCTTTGTAGCAATGCATGTTATTTTTTTATTTGACTTAGTTACTTATTTAAAAACTTTGTTAGATGTGAGCATACACTTAATGCATCCTTCCTATACTTCCAGATTGTGGCAATTGTCTTCATACAACAATGGACATACATCGTGTGACAACAGTGCACTAATCTCAACGTGTTTTTATCATCGAAATGGAGTTTAGTCCCTTTAATGTATAACTACTGTTACATGTTACACATGTTAAAAATGGTCCGTCAGCATCCCATTTTCGTCAGGGCCAGAGAAACCCTCGGAACAAAAATCCAAATCACGGACTTCGCAGGGGACCACCAGGACTACTTCCGCACCACCGGCTTACAATCGACAACTGTATTAAATGTGAATGAACATTCTACAACTGATGACACAATAGACAATGGCAAATTATACAACAAATCTGGACTAAAATTTTTTCATCTAAATATTAACTTTTTGACCACACATAAATTCGACCAAATTAGACACTTAATAAGTGTACATACTGAAATAGATGTTATCTGTTTGAGTGAAACATTTCTAAATAACTCCCATAGTGACAATGAATTTCAATTACATGGATATAATTTAATCCGACAAGACAGACTGTCACATGGTGGTGGAATATTGGTATATACAAAACACTCAGTTCCTTGTATAAGGAGACATGATTTAGAGAAAAATGACATAGAATCTGTGTGGCTTGAAATTAGACATTCATTGCAAAAACCATTTCAGTTTGGTTACTATTATAGGCCACCTTCAGCCAATAAAAATTGGTCTGAAACGGTTGAAGACCAATTTGAAAAAATTATGTTTGAAAACAAAGAAACAGTAATATTAGGAGATTTTAATTTTAATTACATAGGAAATA
This sequence comes from Spisula subtruncata, assembly GCA_963678985.1. Lineage (NCBI taxonomy): Eukaryota > Metazoa > Mollusca > Bivalvia > Venerida > Mactridae > Spisula > Spisula subtruncata. The sequence continues at coordinate 4,847,561 of OY787673.1, read as the reverse complement.
ATTCAATAAACAGTTACTGGAACCAAATCACTTCTGCATTGAATATGTCACAGTTAGTTAAACAGCCAACTAGGGTGACTTCAAATACTTCAACTATCATAGATCATCTTTACTCTAACACACCATGTAATATTTCTGAGGTCTATATTCCAGTTATGGCTATAAGTGATCATTTTCCCGTTTGTTTTACAAGAAAATTCACTTCAAAACCGGAGAAAACTTTTCTACATAAAACTATAGAATACAGATCTTTAAAAATTTTTGATAAGAAAGGATTTAGAGACTCGCTGGATGCAACACCATGGTCTGTTATAGATACTTTTGATGAAGTAGATGACTGTATTGATACATTTATATCATTGTTCACACAAAACCTTAACATACATGCTCCACTTAGGACCAAACGTGTGAAACAACTTAACCAACCTGACTGGTTTACAAAAGAAATTCTAGATGCAATTAAAGCAAGGGATAAGGCGAAAAAAGCCAACAATAACGAGCAGGTTAAGCATTGCAAAAGAATAGTTAAATCATTGTCAGATACAGCTAAAAATTCTTTCTTTAACCAGGCTATTAACATTAAAGACAAAAATCCTAAAAAGTTATGGCGTAATTTAAAAAAAAATTCTGGTAAAAACACCCCCCAAAATTGCATTATTATAAATGATGACAATGGTAATCCGGTAACTGATTCTGTACAAATTGCGGAAATGTTTAATACATTCTTTACAAATGTCTTTAAAAAAGCGCCATTAAGCATCACTGAATTAAATCCAGAAAACAAATCCTTACTGAAGGACTTTGTTGACGTCAGGACACATGCCTATACAGAATTGAAAATCCCTGAAGTTACTGAAGAATATGTTAGAAAAGAACTGCACACGTTAGATTGCAGCAAATCTACAGGTCTTGATGGCTTAGGATCACACTTTCTAAAAATAAGTCATGATAAAATAGCTAAACCTCTCACAAAAATCTTTAACCTTAGTATTTCCACTGGAAAATTTCCAAAAATGTTCAAAATAGCTAAAGTAACACCTATTTACAAAAAAGGTGAGAAGGCAGACAAGAATAACTATAGACCAATATCTATTTTGCCAGTTCTATCTAAAATATTGGAAAGGCATATATCAAATAATTTAAAGTATTATCTTGAAGAAAATAATTTACTTCATAACCAACAATCCGGCTTCAGGCAGTATCATTCTTGTGAAACCGCACTGACAGATATAGTAGATGATTGGATAACTGCAATAAATGACGATGCTCTTGTTGGAACGATTTTTCTTGATCTTACAAAAGCCTTTGATCTCATAAACCACATGTTACTTATTGAGAAGTTACAAGTTCAATAATATTGCACTAGAGTGGTTTAATTCATATCTTACGAACAGATCTCAACAAGTCAATGTTTCAGAAAATTATCTGAAGCCCAAGAGATTGTAACTGGTGTTCCACAAGGCTCTGTCCTAGGCCCAATACTTTTCATCATTTTTATAAATGATCTACCTTTGAACATTAATAACTCACACCTTAAAATGTTTGCAGATGATACAACCATATCAGCTTCTGGTGCATCCATTGATACTATTAACCTAAGCTTACAAAATGACATTGACCGTATAGAAAACTGGTGCAATAATAATGCTATGGTTCCAAATGCAAATAAGACGAAAGCTATGATTATTTCTGCATCAACAAAATTTTCTCAAGAAATGGAGAACAATAGGAATACCATAGTACTAAAGATGTGTAATCAGCCTCTCGAAATTGTCAAAAATGATAAGCTCCTTGGAGTACAAGTCGATCAAAACCTAACATGGAAAAGTCAAGTTGGAAATACAATAAAAAAATGCAACTCCCTACTCTATCTTCTGGTAAGGATAAAGCCCTTCCTTGACTTGAATGCTCGCAAACTGTTTTATAATGCATATATTTTACCTCACTTAGATTACTGTAACACAATATGGGGAAACTGTTGCACCAAATTGCAAGATGATTTGATAAAATTTCAAAAGAGGGCAGTTAGAATAATTTTAGACAAACCATATGATACACCTTCCTATGATCTCTTCAAGCAACTTAAATGGATGACATTTCCAGAACGTGTTGATTACAAAAAAGTTATGACAATTTACAAATCTCTATATATTAACAATCCAAAATGTCCCACATATATCTCGAATAAATTTAAATATGTTAAAGATTCAGGCCTTAGGTCTTCCAGTCAAAAATTACTACAAAAACCAAAACCAAAAAAGGAATTCTTTCAAAAGTCATTAAATTATTCTGGACCAAGACTCTGGGAAAATATACCTTTCAATATAAGAACTGCAAACACTCTAGAGCAATTCAAAAGAATGTACATAAGATGGAAGTTTCCAGATTGGAACTACCAATAGAATCTTTTAGAATCATTGTAAATATTATACTTAATATCAAGTTATCTGTACACTGTATATATATAAATCATGTATTTTGTCTTGTTACCATAGCGTTTATTTTAATAATTAAGCTATGGATTTATACAACATTATCTTTTCTCATCTCTCATGTCTAATAATTATGTTTTATTTACTGCATTTCATTTGTTAAGTTAACTGTGTATGTTTGTTTTATATTTATGTTGAGGTCCGCATGGAAGATTGTGTTTTTATGCAAATGTGTTAACCTCGTAAAATGAAGTCATTATTATTATTATTATTATTACATACACTTTTCACCTATATGCTTCCAACTACATGCAGACTCGGAATCTACGCGACTTATGTATGCTTCACTATGAAAAGTGTCCATATTTAGATCAGTACATGTACACAATTTCTGGCATAATTTTGTATTTTACCCATCTTTGATGTGTGTTTTTTTTCAAATAAAGATACTTTTATTATATGTTGTTTTATTATTTATTGTAATGGTTTATATATAAATGACTATTTCAATAAATACTGAGTTGATTATATTTCATTCCTAATCAAATAGAGCCCCACTTACATGTACATACAATACTTTGGGTGAAAACTTGTAGGTTGGAATAAATTATATTATACCTTTTTTGTACATTTATACACTGTTTAAACATGACTTTCTCTCACTTTGTCGTCAGAGACAAAATCCTCCAAAGTCAGTTACTCTTAATCTCGACTCTGGGAATTGCTACTTCTTCAAAATCGGTTTTATTTTTTAACATTTCCTCGGAAGTCGAATTACTATTAACATTAACATGTTAGTGTATCAAGTAGTAAATAAATTATTTTAAAAGCTATATTGCTCGTACGTAAATGTATCATTGATAACGAAACAAAAACGAAAAATATAAATTTTACACATTTTTATTTTCGTTTTAATCTTTATCAATGATAGAGTTACTTACGATATTGTATGGTATGTGATGGTACTAACTTAAATATTTGGTTTATCATTGTAGACAATTGCGTCGATAACCCAGCAGTCAACTGTTCCCTACTATCACAAGCCATGAATATTTGTGCTGATGCCGACAGCGAACTTGCAAAATTGTGTCGTAGAACATGTAATATATGCAGTAAGTTGCTTCATTTTATTTTGTCGAAACTAAATCTTATTCGTTCAGAAACCAATATCAATGGTATGGTTAAAATATATATTACACCTGTTTGCATATTCCCTTCTTAGCTTAATGTAACGTCGGCCGGTCCATAAATCGCATAATGGCCGGTTGATAAAACCTATATTGCTCGCGGGCAGAGCAGTCTCCTGGTTAATACGATAAGGACAGTAAATTAATTTACTTCCCTTTACCAATAAATTCTACGTTGAAACCGGTTGTAATGGCCGCATTCCATTCGTTGTGGGTCAAACACACATACCATTTTAGCTCTGTAAACTTCCAAATTGACCTTCAAGCCATGTTTTATTTGTTGAATATAGGAAAAATCACCGGTCATGTTAGAAATATTCTTAAAGACCTGGATGTTGGCACTGAGCCTACTAAATTTGGTCATTACTTTCTCAGCATGTGGTTAAAGATTTTAAAGATATCTGACCATATTGTACCCTATTACATATTGTTATGCAACATTGCACAGCATGTTAATTAGTTTACAAGAGGCCCTTGTCCCTTACACTGACAAGTTACAGTGTTTTATGACTCCAGATAATCATTGATAGTGATCTCTTGCTGGCACAATGTTAGCATCATGCTGATCCCTCTATAAATGTCTGGACCAAAAGCAAAGAAGGAAAAATTCAGGTCTTTAACCTGTGTACCTAACTAACACAGATTATTGATATGTTTTTCAACAGCAAATGCATCAACTACGTCATCGACGTCAACTCCAGTTTCCTCATCGTCTACGACAGAAACTACATTACTATCTTCGACCAGTACGTCACCAACAACACTCGCCAGCTGGTTGTCATGGGGACAATGGTCATGTTCTTATCAAGATACGTTCTGTTTCCAATATCGATACAGAAACTGTTCCAGTGGTGAAATTGATGGTTGTGAAAGTAAAGGTATAGGAATGGCGCGTGAAATAATACCATGTAGTAACAACACATGTGAGTATCACGGTGAGTACACTTATACGATGGTCAGTCATAATAGTTGTTAGAATAAACACTCAAAATGTATTTTTAGACATATTTTCTGTTCTTGTACCTGTTTCCTATCCTGTTCTCTATTTTCTTAGATATACTCCGAGAGACAAGCCCGACCACTAAGTAGTGTTGTCTTTTCACTTGTTCTGTAGTCGGCATCTTCTTTTACTTCCATTCACTGTACCTTGCATGTTTATCATAGCAAGTCCAGAATACCAATTGATTTTCCTTATCTTAAGATTGAAACAGTTCTTGATAAGGATCAATTTCTTGTTTCAATCTGGTTTACCTCCTCATAATGTTTTTATGTCTCCGTATGTTATTCCGGGTAACTTACGATTATATCTCATTTCTTTTTTATTGGATTATTTTTTTCTAAATCTGCGTTCAGAGTAATTTCTATTACTCATCGTTGTCGTATATACGTTGAATTAAATAGCTGCCGGGAACCCAAATACTATCCCCAAGAGGCACGATGATGCTGGTGCCAGCGACAGGGATGTTGAATTTGTTCTTAATTCAATGGTTTAATTTCACCGTTTGCATACAATGTGAATTAATTATAACAACTTACGTGTGTACCTTGTGCCTCATTTAGTCGCCGTTTTGGCATGTGTTTGTGTGGTTGATTCGCCGTGCTGTGGGGCCTTTGGGAACTTGGTCGAGTGTTGGCTTCGTTTCATTCGGCAATGACCGCTATTATATAATTTCCTTGTGAATGTGGGTCATCCTGCATTTTATCGGCGGGGACTTGGATCTTTGGTTGTTTCTTCGGCTTATGTGTGGGCATTGCTCATTGTAGGAATATGTAATATTATTTCCCACCCCGTTCCTCCCTAGGTCACGGCCTGGGGTTGGTGTGCCTCATTTGGTCGCCGTTTTGGCATGGGTTATTGTGGACACTGCTCAGGGTAGTTGTGTCGTGGTGTTTCTGATTTCAGTGCTCGGCTGGTTGGGTTGAGTGCTACCTTCCCTGTCGGATTTTCTCAAAATATTTTACTACAAAAGTGATGTCCTACTTTATCGACAAGCACATTTACATATCTTAGCTCAATCGGTAGAGCACTAGACTAGTAGTCACTACTGATCTCGCGGTAGTGGGTTCGAATCCCGGGCTGGCCAACTAAAATTACTAATAGTCTTTCGGATGAGTCTAAAAACCGAGGTCCCATGTATGTGTGCTTTACATCTGGCATGTAAAATAACCAGGGATGCTTCTGGAATTAGGACATCTTCTGTATCATGCACTTTCCCCCGAAAACTAAAAGTACTAAAACTCTTCTGGGGACCTCGCCCATATGGATTGTCCGGTGACGAATTTATCATACCGTATGTTTCTCTGTCTCTGAGAGGTAACACTCTAAATAAATTATAAAGTTTAAATATTAGTGATAGTTTTGCTGCTTTGACTGTTCCTGATAAGTAAGTATCGTTTGCTTATTACGTAGTTAATACTAGTTGGCTTTAAGCTGGTAGTCTTGGTTGCGACTTGTGTGACACACTGCTATATACGGAATCGTCCTACTCGCAACGGTGTTCGATTAGGCATAGATTTGTGTTGCTGAATTATAGTTTAAGAATAGATAGTCGGAATTGACGGTGGCTAGTGCGATACCTCTATATACGGAATCGTCCTGCTCGCAAGGGTGTCCGATTAGGCATACTGTGTGTCGAACTAGCCGTAGTCAAAGCTTGGAATTGACAGAGTTGCTGAGAAGGCTGTCTAGTGTTTGGCTCATGATGTAGCGGGTTTCGCCGCATTGTTCCAGAGAAGCAACGTTAGGTAAGCGTTTTGGCTGTGAGGCAACGAAGGTTGGATATCGGTAGTGAAAGTTTAATGTAGCGTGTTTCTCGTAGTTTGGGCTACTTTTGATTTAGTCCTGCAGGTAAGGCCGTGTCGGTGTTGTTCGAAGAAGCTGTAAACGTTACATAGTTTCAAAAGGTGTCTCTGTGTTCAGCATGGTCGCATTGGAGCCGGTGTTAGGTTCGTGGTTGCTTTAGTTTATGTTGAACCACCGGGATATACGGTTGTAACTGGACAAACAGTAAATTTGGTGAACTAGTTACTTTCTGTCAGTTAAGTGAGAAGCTAGAGTTGAACGTTTTATGACTTTATCATAGTCGATGAACACTTCTCTTTGTTTTATAGCCCCTTTATATCAAGTCAGCTTCTCTGTACGAGTTGTCTATTCTAAACTAACTTGCTCAACCCCCTTATCGTTTCTTGTCCGAACCCTTACGTTAATGAGACTTATGATACACGGTTATAGATCCTACTTGTATATAGGAGATTGTTTGTGAATACTGAATGAATTAAGTGTGTTGTTTGTCAACCCACATCTCTTGTGAAAGACTAGTAGTTGAAACTTGTCAGTGACACCATATTATCTGGCATTGGTGTTAATCATTTAGGGGACCCTACACGTTACATGTATAGACATCATGAGTATGTCAATGATGCAGTGACGCCATTGTGGGTGGTAAAAGAAAGCTTGTTGTTTTAGCTAGATTGTAATGGCGTATTTTTCAATAGACATTTATTTTATACGAGAGGTGCCCCACTTATATTTGAACAGTATTGAATATCAAATAGTTCGATGCTTATCATATATAATCCAAATATGTCTATATCATCGTGCAAAATAACGTGTTATGAATCACATACAACTATTGATTATTAATTTATTTCTTAGTTTGCACTCAAATCTACAATTTTGTAGGGGGTATGGTGTTTGGCTTTTTGAAGACCAAATCATCCGATAGATGCTGTTTGCATTTCCCGTCTGTAAGAAACGCTGCAATATTCCATAGACTAAAGTTTTTGTGGGTATATGTTCATTAGACTTTGGGCTTTACTAATATTGCGTAATATACTTCAAATGTGTGTTCTTAAGGTACAGAATGGTGTTTTTGTGGAGGGAGTTGAAGCTCCGTGTTGACAAAACACCATGCTCCCCATATGGTCTCCTGGAAAGTTGTTTTGCAAACATTTTGACCAAATATGGTTTGTAACCTAATGTACACAGCAATGTGCATTCACCTTTGACTTTTCAGTAAAACATATGCGTTCCATTAAGCCAGTATAGCAAACAACAGCATACGTTATGCAAACGTTCGGAAACATGTGAAGCTTAACAAATGTCAACTTATGGGTAGCCTTATCAACATTTATCATATAGTAGGCTGTCCGTTCATGGTATATTTCTCAACGATAAAGCATTGCCTCTACAGAGGTGACAAAGTTGTGGCATTTACGGTTCCGTTGAAGTATACACAGCGTTAAAGACATTTGTCTCCCTTATGTTGTTTTTGTGGTATTGAGCATGTAAACACCGATTTTATCCCGAGTCCGGCATGTATAATTCTCTAAATGAACAAATCGAAAGTTCCAATTGGTACTCTTAACGTCGCTGAAGTACCTTTTTTGGTTTTTGGATATGCCTTACTTATCAAATTACCAAAGTTTAAGATTTTGGTAGGTATCATCACTTTTTGTCAGTTTTTAATATTTTGCGTAATTTCGTAAAAAAACAACAACAAAGCGTAAAACATCCTTCCTGTGACAAAAATTGCATATTTTCTTCACAAAAATGGAATATCCATGCTCAAACAACAACTTTTAAGGGCTTTTTTGGCAGTGGCTGACCTTCAAAACGCAAAACACCATACCCTCTACAAAAGTGTTGTTTTTGGTTCATTCTATTTATCAAACAAACCAACCAGTTAGTGTAAATGTTACCTAACACATATGTTTACCCAGCACAAAAGGAAAATTTGATTTATACCATATTTCCATGAAAATATGTCATTTTCAACACTGTTCAAATATAAGTGGGGCACCTCTCGTATTCACAATCATATACAATGTCATGAGTTGATGTATACAATAAGTTAAGCATTAATGTACCGAAAATAAACCGAAAATTATTACATTTCCGAAGTTGGATTTAGAAGATATACATTCATAGTCGATATTCTTATATCTATAATAACACCGACTAATGATGTTTTTCTGCAGCGACATTGTCTACGACAGAAACTACGTTGACATCTTCGTACAATATGTCAACAACACCATTCGCCCGCTGGTTGCCATGGGGACAATGGTCATGTTCTAATGAAGATACATTCTGTTTCCAATTTCGAACCAGAAACTGTTCGACCGGTGAAATAGACGATTGTGAAGGTGTAGTAGGGGGAGGAGGAAGGTCTTCGGATATAATACTGTGTAGTAACAACACATGTGATGATCAAGGTGAGTATACTTATACGATGATCAGTAAAAACATAACAGATAGTTATTAATTTAAGCCCGTAAATGTAGTTGCAGACCTATTTTTATATAGCTTTACCTGTTACCAGTCCCACAGTATCGGCGACCAGTTGGTCTCTACCGAAAATCTCCAAACCTGCTTCCGCCTCTGTTACCAGATCTCTGCTTTCCTTAGACATTCGCTGAGAGACAAGTCCGTCCACTCGATTGATAAATACTCATGATAAGGACCAATTGCTTGTTTTACTCTATTCCTCACCTCCACGTTTGTTATTCTGTTTCTACGTATATGTGATTCCAAGTATGTATCTAACGATAACATTGCATTGCTACGGCTTACATTGTTTTCTAAATGTGGGTTAAGGGTAATTTCTATTACTAGAACTTATCTTCAAAGTAATTCCTGTAGATCTTTTGATGAACTTGGTTGTCGGATATACGTTGATTTAGATAGTTACTAAGGACTTAAAATATGCCTCAGCGACTGAGCGTTCGCCCCAGCGTAATATCCTGTCTTTGTCTGCAAAGTTATATAAACGTTCATTCATTACTTGCATAGATATCAACAATGTATGACTGTGTATGATGTAGAAAAGTATATCTCAATTAATGATGAGCAAATATTTTAGAAGGATCAAGATTTATCTTCTACAAAAGAGATGTCCTACTTTATTGAATTTTTTATTTACCTTAGGGATAACTGTAGTGCACCTTAATTCTAAACGCGTTGTATAAATACATTCATGTAAAACTCATTGTATGCATCAACTATAAATGTGAATGCAAATTCCTTTGAAAAAAGTACAATCTGGCAATAGACAAATCTCCCTGCCTTACTATTCACACATGTTCGTGGTGTATGAACCGAAAATTATGAAATGTCTAAAATATTTATAGTTTTAGAAGATATACATTCAAAATCGATATTCTTGTACCTAGAATAAAATCGGTCACAAATATGTTTTTTCTGCAGCGACGACATCGTTTACGACCGAAACTACATTGCCAGCTTCGAACATTACGTCACCAACAACATTCGCCAGCTGGTTGCCATGGGGACAATGGTCATGTTCTTATCAAAATGCGTTGTGTTACCAATCTCGATATAGAAAATGTTCTAGTGGTGCAAGTAATGATTGTGTACAAGGAAAGTCGTATGAAATCTCGATGTGTAGTAACAACACGTGTGCTGGTAAATAATTTATAATATCACATAGGCCCCAGCTAGCAATCGAGGACCGTCCCTATCTGTATTGCTACAAGTCATGTATAGATCTCTTTGGTTATACGGAAGGGGGTCACCACATGTATGTTGATTTTATTTATGTGGCTTTATATTGATGTATAAAAAGAAAATTTATTTTGTGAAGGTAACATGTTACGACGCATTCATATACATTGATGAATAATACAAGCCTTATTTACAACAAGGCCGTCAATACCTAAATTTAAAAGAATTTCATAAATTGTCCAGGCTTATTTTCTTAACCACTGGTCGGTTTTCGATGAAACTTTACACGAATGTGTGGTATTTTGCCCAACTGCAAACTTTCGGTTGTTTTGTCTGGAAGATTTGTGTTAGAGATAAGACTTACACTTTTGTGTCAAAAACTCTGGCTTGATTATGAAATAAACAGATGACTAACGAAAGCCTTATTAACCTAATTAATTCATACTTAAGATAAGCTTATGTAGGCATACACTCAGGGACTCAATAAAGACACACGCGTGTCATAGGTGTTTTATATCAGACACGTTCGATGCATTTCTTTCGCTAAATATGCATGCTTCATGAAGCAAAATCTTAACATAAGTAGATTGTTGCCCTAGACTATTTTCGTTCCATAAATGCGTTTTAACCTTGGAAAATTCAGATTTTTGGAGCGATTTACATGTCTTTCGAACATACCATCAGTACCACACATACATAAAATGACGCTGCGTCCACTGAGCATTAAAAAATAGACTCCTACATCAAGACCATTGAGAAAATTTTACACTTTGTCCAATTGCGATGAGTCTTTTGCAGATACTTCGTTATTGACTTCTACTGATATGTTTGAAGTATTAACGACTTTGATGAGAAATAAAATAAAATTACACTCATCCACATTTCAGGTTATTCACATTTCAAATTCCAAATGTTTAATTTAATGAGGCATTCTCAATATTTCGATTGTTTAAATTGATTCAGAAATATTAGACATTCAAAGAGAATTATCAATGCTAAACCCCTAAATTCCAACTTATTACCGAGAAAAGAATAAAATATATTTCTGTAATGAGCGAAAATAGTCATGAATGGTTTCCCTTTGACCATTTAATAATAAATGACTAGCAGCGATAAATTATAATTGGTAATTTAATAATATTTTTGTGATCAAAAATACATATTAGCACATACTTTCTTCTAACAGATTATAACAACTGTTGTTGTTTGTACATTTAGCTTATTAAATGCAATAGTAGAGAAAGATATGCTAGATGTAGGGAATGCCTCTTTAGCTTTGACCACATCTTTTGATGACATCTAAACATATTTTGGCCCATCCTTTTGAATGTCAAATGATTTGGGTTTTTAGCATTTTTTTATTTAACAGAAAGGTGAGCAAAATGTCTTCAAACACAAGATAATAGCGGAAAGCATGTTGGGTTTGAAACAAAGCGGTTGAGTGTAAATAAAATGTCGGTTTATCAAGTCCCTGGTGTATTGTTCCAGATCAATGCCATGACGATGCTGGTGCGACTGGTTGCAGTGATAGTGGAATCCTAGCGTTGGTCTGTACCTACACACAACTGGCCTGGAACTCATGCAGACGATCATGTGATCTTTGTGGTAAGATATTTTGCTTGTTTGTTTTTGAACGATATTTACTGAGTTCCAAAAGTTCCGCATCGAATATACGGTGTGTCTATTTTACTAGAATCTCCAACTTATTCATAATAATTCAAATGCGCATGTGTAGAGCGATGTGTACTTGATATAAATCAATGACAGTTATCGATTTGAAGATATGTATCAATCCATAATAAAACCACATGTGACACCGACCAACGATTCTAAAGTACACACAACGATAAACTACTATTTTGTAGTGGTAGGGAGGTAATAATCGTAAATAAATACCGAAAATGATCTCTCTTTGACCATAGACAATTATTGATGTTGCAATAGAGTCTGTACAACAGGTCATAATTTAAGAAACAACCTCCTTATCATAAAAAACACAGCATTAGAGCAAGTTTTCCATAATTTTAATGTTGGGTGGACTATCAAGCTACAACAATGCCGTTGTTCTTGGTGCAAAAATATAGCAGAATTACATGTCTAGGTCAGCGGCATTGACCATTGACCTGTTGTCACGTGGTACGTCATATACAGTTGTTTGCGGATGGAGATGATACAACAGTCTTATTATGATAGAGACATGTCAATTTAATTCGACACAATGTATTTTAGTGAAACACCAGCCTCTAGCGTCTTATATACACGATTCGTTCACCATTATCCATTTTTGCAATCAAATTAAGCGTACATTTCTAACTTTTTTGACTAACTTACTGTGTTTTTGCGTAACACAGACACGATGCAAGTAAATTGGAAGTGAAAATTAAGTAGAAAATGAATTAACTATTCCAAAAAAATGAATTTTTAATTAAGATGCAGAGCTTTTGGAACTCAGTATATGAGACTGGACCGTGAATCACATACCCAAAGGGAGAACGCTATACGTCAGGGTGGACATACCACGTGGTGTGTGACGTATATTTTTGCTAAGACGACAAGAAGAAAACTGTCAACAAAACAGGAAAATCAACCGTAACTATTTTATTCGTTGACCAATTTTCACGAGACTATCCCCACGGTCAAGCCCAGAAAGGATACTATGCATGTCACGGAATGATTTTGCACAAAAACCAACAGTTTTTTTTCCGAAACTGGCTCAATGGTTAGAAATCAATATCTGAAAAGGAAAGACGTTTATCGTTCATAACCCTTTTGAGGATAATAATGCAAAATGCGTACTACTGACATGTACATTTATAACATCGCATATGCCAACAATTCGAGTTTCAAAATCGCATCTCTTTAAAATTCATCAGTGCCATTCTTCCAGTAATCCGAAGTTGTGATGACGTCAAAACATATACATGACGTTACTCAGAACGTGGCGTTTACCGTTTACAGTACTTTCTAAACCTACTTCGGGACTTGATATATAGAATGAGACAGGTGAATACGATACAACTAGACCCGTCTCGGCTACAATAATTATACGAGATTCGTCTTCAACACTATAATTGAAATACAGTTTAGCAATATGTTTATTTGCTCATTTATTTTTAACCGCATTACGCACTAGTTAACACTATCCTCTCTTAAAGGGTAAGCAGGTCTACTTAGTCTATTAAGTACATTTATGGGGCTTTTGTTGGTTGTGTGATAAAAAGAATGTTACATTCGAGTCTTTCCATATTGATTTGTTAAACTCGTTGGATAAAAGTGATAAAATACTCGTAAGAGCCTCGTACTTTATCACTTTCAATTCCTGATGGTGTCCGCCACTTAGTATCGCTATATGTATCAGAGAAAAGAAGCCAGCTTCCTATGCCGATAGTCTAGCAAGAACAATTCTGATTCGAGTGTCATTTTATTTCGTTTTTGGAATATTAAACATAGGACCCCTGTGTTTTGGAATGGTCGCTCTAAACTATGCTTTTGATGTACTGGTTAGCTTTATTGACCATATTTGGCAAGCCGTATGTGTCGTGATCGACCTGATCATGTGAATAACACGATAATATATTGAATGATTACAGACACGTGCTGGGATTATATGAATTGCAGTTCCAGTGAAATCCAGCAGATACTCTGTAGAACCAAACAGGATGCGTTACGATATTGCAGGCAATCATGCGGCATGTGCGATCGTAAGTAAGAAATCACTCTGCATACATTGTATCAATAAAATTCATTCAAGATAAGTAATCGTCTTGCTACTCCATCGTTTATTCGACTTAAAAACTTGGTAAGGATCACCAAATATTCCCTGCATGCATTCTGCAGATTTCATTTGATGAATTGGTGAAATAATCAAATGGCAAAATGCTACCTATGCTGTAAATTCATTTAATTTCGATGGGGCAAACTTTCGTGGGTTTTGGTAGAAAACGACCATTTTAATGGGATGTTAATTCGTGGATTTAGCATCTCAGGTCACGAATACCAGGGTATGGGATGGGATTTTAATCCCCCACGAAAATTAATGATTTTACAGTATGTTGTGAACAAATAAAAGAAACCAAGATTTATATTTAAATGTTCCAAACCAGCAAGTGCATATGTGTAAACACAATAATTATGAATTTCGAATTTTAGCAAATTATTGTCTTCCTTTTTCTAGTTCAGTTTGATTTAGTTATTTCGAAGTGTACTTGTGATGTATGATATAAAGGTTCGTGGTTTTGTTGAAAACGAGCCTTTAGTAGGGACGTAATGTCAAGGATATCGTATCCACTAACTTATATACATGTACAATAGAAATTATTTATATCTTTTGGGATTTAATTTTGCATTTGAGATCATCAAAGAAATCTACGAAATTAAACCCCCTGGAATATTAATGAATTTTCTCTTAGTGCCAATCGTGTTCGGCTATTTCTTTTGAACATAGCTTAACATTTCAATTTTCACACTATCATTTGAGCTTAAATGTTCAAAAGTAAAAACAAAATTCAAAAGGCAGTCCTGGTTATCATTAATAACACATTATTTTTTTCTATTCTTATTACAGACAAACCCGTTGATCCAGCCATTTCAAAATGTGGAGATCCCGTCCATGACGATGCGCAGTGTGAGATGCTACAGCGAGAATTGTGTATTTGTTCTGATAATGAAATACGACACCTGTGTGATAACTTCTGCCAGAATAAATGTGTCGACAATCCATTAACAGAACAGCTTCGAAACTGTACAGCAGAACCGGTAAGTATGCAGTTAATAACCAATTGTGACCACTAGGACGTTGCTAACGTAACATAACTCGGGAGTAAAAAAAACGGCGCCATTATTCAAACGGTTCGTAATGTTTATAAATGTATGCTGAACGGTTTTGTAGACAGGTACTCGACACGGAGTAAATAGAACTGTGCCATTATTCAATCGGTTCGTAATGTTTATTTATGTATGCAGAACGGTTTTGTTAACATGATAAACACATTTTATTTACAACACTGATTAAACATCTTGGACATAAATATACACTTAGCTTAGCATGCACTGTATTAACGTTCTTTTAGTCGTCATACGTTTCGGTCTATTTACTTGTAAACCGCGTCACGCATAGTTGAGGAGATTTCTGTAGATTACTACATTACTTACGTCCGATGGATCCTCCGGATTCATCAAGAAAATGCCCGAGTAATCACAATTGCTGAATAACAGATTCATTCCAATGCCTCTGTAACGAGAGTATTGGGTTCAAATCGAGCATATTTCTAGTTGAGGTCGTAGCATAAAACCTGAACTAGCTGCAACGGTTGGTTACCATGGTAACATATGAAGCATACATCGAGCGAGAAGAAGATTGACTGCAACAATATAACAGCGTTAGAACTTATGCGCATAAATCATAGAGTAGGCATGTCTATCGTTAAAGGCATTTTAATATCTTTAGTTGTCAATGTTCTTTAGAATTGCTAAAGCGCTGGTTTAAAATGGGAAGGTCGTAAGTACGACCAAAAAAGACTCATACATATTTGAAATCGGCATCTCAAGGCACTTCTTATGAGTCTATTTTCATGAAAATCGGAACTTGTCATGTTGACATTTAAGAAGTTGATTTTTCTTAAAGTAAAGAGTAGTTTTCTGACAGGTTTATTTCTCGTTGTCTCAAAATACAGATTTTGTACTTCTCATTCTAAGCCAGTGCAATGTTTGGATACATGAATTACGTATATTATGTATATTTCAGTCTAGAAGAAGACGTGACATTGTTTTGTCTCAGATTTTCACAGGATGATACCTTCATTTACATCGTTGCTATATCTTGTAAAACACTATTCAGATAAATAAACGACTTTTCCTGCTTTGTCACGTATTACCACTTGCCAACTCAAGGTCAATGTCATAGTGGAAGGTCAAATTGTTCAGCCTTATATATGAAGTCTGCTTCCTTCAAAACATAGGTAGAATAGCATGACATTGCGTAATTAATGTAGACAAACTGCTAAACCCATAATTCCAACTGTAATTGCTAAAGGTCAATGGCACAGGTTAAGTATTGGAGCCCAACATTTGATTATATTTCAAAACTTTATATGCCTTTGCCAAATTGCATGCACCTTATTGCCAATATGTAACTCGTAATGACAGGTGACTGAACCAAGTTGTAACTAAACTGGTTGCCCCCATCTTCCAAAATATCTCCATCCGAGCTTAATCTCATCTCAAATATTGCTATGTGCCATTTAGATAATTAACATGGGAGAACGGACTCAAAAATAGGCTTTAAATCAGCAAACACCATTCGAAATTTATTACAGTAATATCAAACATCAGATTTATCTAGAATTCGGACTTTGGTTTGCGCAAAATCTCAATTTGAGACGAAATGTATGATATTTCGGAGCAAGGCACTGTTCACTATCCATTAATACAGCGATATTATAGCTGTTTTTTCGACTGTCTTGTTGTCAGTTACATACACAACTCAGGCCCTGATCACTCGAAGCATCTAATTTCAGCAAGATCTCTTCTCAAATTTTGGCATGCGTCTTAATGTCAATTTCCATGCATCACTTGACCATAAATGGTATTCTCAATAGTTTTCAGTAAAATTACAATGACATATAGCAAAATATCAATTTGAGTTGAGATTTTTTGAGTTGAGATTTTACTTGAGATGCTTCGGGAATTCGGGGACATGTATGTGAAGTTGGCATTTAGGTCTAATCAGTAATCACGACAGGCAGATGTTAACCTGGTGGAATGTGAAACCATTTATTATGAATTTCTTACTACGCAGCCCAAGCTTCAAAACGTGATCAAAACACACATCAAACATTTGACCTTCAACTGTGACACATTAATTTGGGACGTTTGGAGCAAGAGTTCAGAATGTCACTTTAACAGGTATATATTAAGTTTCATACAACTAATCCTTGGCGTTAAAAAGTTCAAGAACATATAGGGATCGAAAGGTCCCGGGTTCAATTCCCCTCTGGACCACTGGTTAATTTTTCTGAGCAAGACCCACATGCGCCACTCCAACATGGTGTAAAATGGTACCTGTGAGGGCAGTGTCTATTCCTGGGCGCCGCAGATCGATGTTGGCTGTCACACCACAGGAGAGAAATAGTCTCCCCAGGGAGACACGAGTGTAGGTTTTCATAGGTAGCCCAATTACCAGGGGAAATTGAAATGTCAAAGGGTGCTTGAGGGGCATGACAGCTGAAAAGAGCCCTAGAAAATTGGTAACTTAACTTAACTTATCATAGAGCAAACAGGTACAATATTCTTCATTTTGGCCTAAAGATAAGATGTGAAAAGTCTTACTTGAACACAATGACAATACTATTTTACAACCTAGCTGACATTATTTTTTCATAAATATTATGTTTAACTTGGAAAATGTAGGACCATACATACATAAGTTACTTGTTGATACATAGACCTAATAAATGTACACAAGATATATTATCCATAATAAATTTAAGTATTAAACAATACCTGATTTCTATCTCAAATGCTTCTTTTGCTGCCCTTCGGTAGGATTCTCGAGATACCGTCTGAATCGCCTCCCCGGCTCGTATTTCCATTTTTTTGGAGTTTTTATGGTCAATCGTCTTTAAGTTAAGCACAGCAAGCATGTTGTTTACCTTGTGGGCACCACCCAAATTGTCTACCATCGCTGAAATAATTAAATAATGTGACTTAGATTAAAACACCAAGGGTTATATAAATCAATATACTATCACAAATGAAACAGTTTACGAACTGGTCCTACTGAGCTAGAATTGTATTTAATACACTTGTTACTATATATAGTAACAAAAATGAGCCTATTTCAGGCTGATTATGACCATCACATTGATTATCTCCTATCCGCCCGGTCGGCAATCTCATAATCATAACCGACCCGCTGAACAGGTGCACATTACGTTATCCACGTCAACATGACGTCACGCTGGAGTCACAATGAAGTCACGTTGGAGCTAAAATGACGTTACACTGAAATTGCTTCGACAATTTTATGGAAATATAAGATTTTCATCATAAATGACTTTAGATCTCCATGAACTGAACTAAGCGTGAGTTGTTGTCACTCCTATTGAGTTTTTTAAATTGAACAATTGTATTAAATACTTTAATACACTTCAGAGCCTGGCCGGAAGTTGATAATAGGCCCGGCATGATTATCACCTTCCGGCCCGGCTTTGTCGTGTATTAACCTCTAAATATGTCCCTCAGCTTCGCTTTGGGCCATATTCCATTCTAGCTCAGACTGCCCAGTCCGTAAGCTTCCACATTGACCTCAAAGCCATGTTTAATTTATTGAATTTTAGTCTTGAGTCTTGACTGTATTTTCCTGCTAATTTGGTGTAGTGGTGTGTATAAGATTCAAATACCATAATAGGGGAGATAGTTGAAACATTCCTAAGCAGCTGGCTAGCACACTTCGTATAGCCTTCGTCCAGCAAACGAAAGGTCCTTGGTTCGAGCCCAGCTCTGGTTGCACACATTGTTCAATCCTTCTACGCGAAACATGTACATTGGCGCAGAATGAAAGCCCCACACTCTCTCAGTAGTACAGGTGGAAATCGGGATGGTAAAAGCCTGTGACCGTTTACCTGTGGTAAGGGGGAGGGGGGTGCTGCGTTTCACTTGACCGATGAATAATATATACATGTGTGTTGGTGTTAACTAAATTTTATATACTAGGGAAGATGATTAAAAATTACCTGCTCCAAGCTTTGTATTGATGACAAAGCAAGGCATGCCTTGCTTTCCTTTGTTCATCCGGTGAGTCTTTCCATATGGGACTCGGTTGAGCTGGCCACAATCCGGGTTCTGACAGGCGACATACAAGAAACCTTAGTTCACCGACGATAGTGTCATAAGCCAGAGAAACTGGATCGAGCCTACAATGCTGGCACGATCGTAATCCTTGAAGGAGGAAGTCCAAGTCAACAATACGTGGGCCAACCTTCCATCCATCAGTGCTGGCATTCTTCGGCAGCGTTTGACTTGTATTCTTCCGATTACACGGGTTTCCCTTTATGTTCGAGTAATTATGGTCACAAGGATCATGTTTATACAAACTTGGTTGACGCTGCCTCGCTTGTTTCGTTGATTTAGCGAAGAAACGGCCTTTAGAATCGCGTTTTCCTTTATCGACTGTTGTCTGATTTGTTTTGTCCGCCATTTTGTTTTTTCGGAAATTCCCAGATATGAGTCATCGGAAATTTGATAATTTAGATTGTTTTTGTTGTCAATCATATTTCTTTTATAGAATACTTTTTTATACCCACTTTGTACGTAATCACCGCGTATAAAAATGTTTAAACAAAAATAAAAGAGAAATTGAAAAAAAATATATTGTTACGGAAATCACCGGAACGGACGAATGCGGCTATGTCGGCAAATATCGTAAACTGAAAAAGGCGGGAGTTTTTAGACCCGGACATCATTAATGCTTAACCTTTGACAATAAACTGTGACTTTGAGATGTTTAGAATATGTCGTTTACGTTGCGTTGTCATTAGTTACGCAGTTGCTATATGTTTAATGCAATTCGGTCCAGGCGTTAAACTGTTATAAAGGGGGCATGAAATGCTAGGCTTAAACCTTTGACATTTAACTGCGACCTTTCGTCGGCATACGAGTAGTTGGAACATTGGTTACACATTTCATTTATGCATTTCGGTCCAGTCATTAAAATGTAATGAAGTGGACGCGAAATGTAAAGCATAATAATTGACATAGAACTGGGAAAGGCATTATTGAACGTGTGTTCTGACCATGGCCTATATAAGTGGCACATTTGCTGTTAGTTTATAGAAATTTGCCAAGGAGTTTAAGAGCGGGACGCCACAAAATGTTATATCCAAACCTTTGTCCATGCACAGTGACCTTGACCTTGAAATATTTTATTTTGACTTTTCGGCTATATCATGCAGCCCATTTATTTTCCCCGTCATAGGTGGGAGAAGGTCGAGGAATAATACCTCTAACGACCTTACAATTATGCATACATACATTACAGTGTATATACACATGTATCAGATAAAGGTTTCATTGTCAAATTTCAAGGGGAGCAAATCCATTAGCCCTATAATTGAACAAAGCAGACCTCATTCCCTTGGGTTGTTTTCATTATAATGTAACAGGAGTCGTGTCAACCCAGGTTCTGTCGTGGTTTTGGACCAGGTGTGTTTGTGTAATCGTTCCAGTTGATTATTCTGCTGAACTTTAGTCACAGATAAAGTAATTTCAGAACTTTTATAAAAGAGACTTTGTTGTTGCGTATCAGTATCAATTGACTGGTTACTCTTGTGTTAGATCACCTCAATAATGACACCAACTCAATATTGAGACCTTACGATGTCAAGGTCTCAAGGGTGGGTCAATTATTAAGGCTATCTAAATCTAATTATCAAATATAAAACAGACGAAATGCTACACTTATTCAATTTAATTTACGGTATATTTTATAATTATATATTGATATAGTTATCTAAATTAATTACAATATTACAAAATTACAACTTACTGTATGTCAATTATACAATTTAAGGCCAATCAACAAAAGTATTTGTAAATCATAAAAGGCTTCATGTTTAACAATATAGCAGTCCTGCTACATAATACATTTTCCTTGTATGGATATAAAAGAATTATAATTCTACAGTGCATGTTTAATTTGTTATATACGTTTAAATTTAGTTGTACAATTTGCATATTTTTGTATTAAAGTGGCATTCATTTTAATAAGCATATTGTTCTCTACTAACATATTAAATGAGCTAAATGTACAAGGCACTATCAATTATCAGAATTTGACAGAAGAAAGGGATCGCAAATATGGCTCTATGATGGCAAAAATATATTCAAATCACCAATAATAACTTATCGCTTCCAGCGATTTATTATTATGTAGTCAAAGGGAAGCAACTCGTGACTATTTTGGCTCGTTACGGAAATATATTTTCATTTTTTTTATTCGGTAATTGGTGGGATCTTTTTGTTGAAGATTTGAGGATTTTAAGTAGTAATGAATCTTATTTAATTTATAATACATTTTGTATTCCTGAATCGATTTAAACGATCAAATTATAGGGAACGCCTCTTTAAAGGGAATTGGATCCTATATCTACTACACTAGTATTGCGTTGCTAGTCAACAGCGGTCGAAAGCATAAGTAGACTAGCACCACATAGTGTAATGTTAACATTTTGACAAGAATGAATATAAACCGACGCTTTAACCTTCCTTCTACGTCTTGTGTACTTTTAGAAATTGAAGTATAGCTATTTCTTTCAATTGTTGTATCCCTGTTTGGATGATATTCACTAAATTTAAGCTGATCAGATCTTGGTACATGTAACTGTATTTGGTGAGTATGGCAATATTATAAATATGCAAAAGGTACAACTGAATCAATTTAAATGACACATTTATATAATGATCATGAATAGCTTTTAAAACCAAATTATAGACACATTCAAATATTGAGTAGCAATCCTTCAAACGTAAAAAGCAATATAATGGACAAAACAAGTGTGGTTCAAGGTTGGTATAGCTTGGCGAATTTGACACAAACCTGACCTTTAGTATGAATATATTACAAGGTTCTTGCTTGGAATCTATTTCCGCAAGCAAATCGGATACTATTGGTATTTCAAATTTGTGTTTGTATTACATCTCGGGCGTCTTCGTGATCCTCCGCGACTATGAAAACATACAACCGAGGTTATAAATACAGACAAGATATCGACTGTTAAATTGTGCTAATCAAAAGGTCAGGTACGAGTCGAATTCGCCTAGCTATATACAATAGAGACATTAAATTGGTACATTAACAAATATATCCTGCATAAAATGTTACATCTATATTGGTGGAAATGCTGCATTGGTAGCTGGATACATAAAAAATTAAATTGGGGCTACATGAATTGGCCTTTGAACTTAATGGTATACGAGTACATGTAGCAAAAAGACAAAAGTAATTAAAAAGGTTCAAGATGTGGAAACAAAAACGTTTTCTTATTATTTTTGAAGTAACTACATTTGTACTATTACTGTTATATTATTTCTTAATAAGTATAGTACTACTATGATGTTTTTCGCCTTGTAAAATAGCTTCTGAAAGTTATCATTACTTTATTATAGTTTATTGTCTGATCAAATAACAACATACACTATATACATGTATAAATAAAATACACATTACACATGCTATATGGCCGTTCAATTATGAACTATATTAGACATTAATTTGTTAAAGTACTATATTCGTACATATTACAATTCTGTTCAATGGTTAGTTCATGGCATTCATGTCGATGACCAGTGACCATTCACAAAAAGGCATAACATTTTGAATATACTTTTTCCATTATTCTCAACATTGAAGGTGCTCCGTCAAGCGAGAGCGTCTACCTTCCTCATCAACATGAATGCCAAATGAATAAATATTTATCATACATTTCAGTTTTCTTACATTAACTATCATATGTACATGGTAAAAGTCACATGGTCATTGCTAATCCTAATCCTTATCTTAATTTTAAAAACTACCTTTAAATATACTAGGTAAGATACTGAAGACTCTGTAAATCGATGCACTGTTGCGCAAGTAATTAAGAAACAAGTAAAATATCAAATATCACCACTGGTCAGACCAGTAATGAACTGATTAGCAATGACCATATAAAGCCAGATAAAGATATTATCAACAATAAAACAACGCCATTATGCCGCATATTAAAGTTTCATATATAATGTTATAAAACAAAATATATCTTTTAAAAGGATTGATAGTGTGGTCAGGAAAGAGCAATGATATGTTGACCTCAGCATGCCGGTCACATACCACATGCAATCCCCACTCACACAGCCAATCCAACTGTACATTTTCATCACATAAAAGTATCTATAAAAGTGGTGAGTTCTGGCTTCTAAAATCATATAATAACAAATGGCAATGACTTTCAACATCTGTTGATTTGACAAACTAAAAATTAGTTGATCCTAATCACACAGATCTATTGACGTGACATCAATCTCACAAAGTTTTCTATAAGCCCATTTCTCAAATGTTGATAAAATTGACAAAGAAACAAAACGTGTATCTCACTTTCTACAGCAAGTTTACAAAAAGTAAATTCTCATATCTCCCAGTTTCTAAACGTATGGTTGCGACTCCACATCTAAATTTAATAAATGATGATTTATGTTTCTTTGACATAGTGTTACATTGTACATACTCTTCAATGGTGTAGATGTATATTCTTAAAGTTTCTATAAGTACTAAGTTTATTTCTTTCCAATATATCTTTAAATACTGACTCTCCTTTTAATTATATATTTATCCATGGACCATTCAACTACCATATTACTAATGGAGTGTTTTAACAAGTTAGTGAAGTTATCTGCAAATGTATCGAATCTATACTTGAAAAATGCTGTTTATGTAAGAACTGTCAATTCGTACATCCAGCATTGCATTTGGCGTTACCATACACAATTATCCTACAATTCAACATGCGTTGTTCATTGACTTAAATCTTTACCATTGCTGTGACACATACCTCCATTGTTGAATATAACATACATATTGGTAGTGCACTAAGTCTTATTCATAGCAATCCTTGTTATTAAATGTAATTTTCAAAAGTTTGTACATAGTTTGGTAGTCAGGACGGATATGAGATCCTCTATTATTCTCCAATACTTCTGTATTACATACTTTATTAGTGTATTTTATCATTAAATAATGATAAAAGAAAGAAAGATTTTTATATTCCCACATGCGTCTTAAAAATAATTAAAATATAACACACATGATATACATTTCTAACCAAACCACGTTTTCATTAATATGATGAAGTGAAGAACAAATATTTATAACAATTGTTATAGTTCAATTTTGAACCCTGAGCCATGACCTTTTCTAAAGACGATTCTATTTGGGCGGGTAACTCGTGATTTATTGATTTCAATAGTCATTGTTTAAAGATATGATACTTACTAATATGTGAAATTTATCAATTAGCAATTTAACACAGTTAGTCAATGCCGTAACAAGCTTTATCGGCAAATTGATTAAACTTTAAAAGTGCAGTCACGGCTCAATGCTCGAAATCGAACTATTTTTTTATAACAATGGTACATTATGATGAAGTAAAACCAGAATATTACAAAGTTTTCAAATGATGCTGTTACAGAAATTACTTAAACGGGTATTAATTAAAACAAAAA
This sequence comes from Spisula subtruncata, assembly GCA_963678985.1. Classification (NCBI taxonomy): domain Eukaryota; kingdom Metazoa; phylum Mollusca; class Bivalvia; order Venerida; family Mactridae; genus Spisula; species Spisula subtruncata. Next base: position 4,823,223 of record OY787673.1, on the reverse strand, counting down.
CAAATGTTGTATTATCTATTCTTTTAAATAATGCAACTATATAACTTTTATACGTCGAATATGTTTACTTGCCCAATTTATCGAAACGACAACTATGGTCTAGATCGTTAGTAACAATAATAACAACAACTTGATTTATAGTGGATATTTTTTTTTCAATATGGTCCACATATCGCTGGATTAGAATGAGAAGGTCGTATCTACAAAATCAATATTTTAAGAAAACGACGAAACAATATCTGAAACCTACTCTTTACTTTTGGAAAAAAATTACTTGGACTTCAGTTTGATCAACATAACAAGTTCCGATTTTTATGGCAGTAGGCTTATAAGATGTGCCTCGTATACAGATTTCATGTCTGATAGGTGTATGTGTGGTTGTGTTAGATTCACTGTGGTCGCGGTTTTGAATCACATCAATTGATTTCACTGAATCCGAATATCAGAACAATTAATTCTTCACCAGACTTCTTCATTGTTTTACAGGCCATTTAATGCCTTGGTTGGGAAATGATGTCAGTCCAAGTTCACCATTTGTTGAAGTGAATGCATTGTTCGTTTAGAAAATAACTCAGGTGTTATATATACAGTATACGTGCTTCATATTTTGATAAAACTGTGCTTAAGGAGATGAAATAGATTTTATAAAAAGAAAATGGTTTCTTTAAAATTCTGGTTTTGACTGATAACACACTCGATATATAGGTCGAAATCAAGCGGGAAACAACAATACTCTTTGAAAAAAATCAATAAACGTTATTAATCTCCCACATTTTGTTAAGCAGTGCTCGAATTTTATCACTTATTTTTTGTGATTTACTAGTTATTTCCTTGTGATTTACTAGTTATTTCCAATATACATGCAGTAGCAATATTTTTACATACACATTTAACATTACGATATTACATGATAACACTGCAGATCCCCATGTAGATTCTTAATTCAGAATCATAAATACATACTTTACATTGAATTTCTGTAAGCACATCAGCTATGTCTATTTTTTCATATTTAAATAGACAAGTGTATTCCAAAGATGTGATTACACTATCTAAACCTACTTTTGTTTCTAGATGCACATTTCCATCCCACCATTGCATCAAGCACGTAAAACCAATTCTATTAGTTATATTTCTTCGAAACTCAGTCTATGCTCCTTTCGATTAATTACTGTAACTGCTAGGATAATAGCCTATTTTCTCATCAAGTAAAAAGAAATCTTGAAACCATTATGTCAATAGATATTTTATCAGGTCGAAAAACATGTACTTAGACAATGTTGAAGTCTTAATGACTGTAATGTATTTATTGACATACTTTTGTTTTATGTTCTTGTATATATTGTTTAATTTATTGAATAAACGGACCACATTATATGGTTTAAAAAAACAAACGTAGATAATTCAACGGCATAAATGTGGTCGTACATATACAATGCAATAACTGCATTTAATATGGAATGAACATTTTTACGGATTTTTTATTTTTAATTTTTTTTAAAGAGAAAACAATTTAGAATTATGGGGAAAAAATAATAAAAATAGCCCCAAAAAATCCAAAAGGACCACTTATTGTGCGACAAAACCAACTAACGTCTCCAAAGGGGCATCATATGTTTACTCTTTCCTGTCAACCTCTTTATGGGTTTTCGTTTTTTATCACCAATTTTCCATGCATTGGTTTTATAAAGTTTTATATAACGTATAGAACGTCCTGTTAGGCGATTATATGATTGGATAATGCCCGGTATGTCTCCATGGACCAGCCAGATATCTCTTCCATCTCTTGATACATTCGTTACCTTGTCAATGTTGACTCGAACTTGTATAGCAATGTCTGCCCTTGTATTATCTAAGTCTGTACAATATACACCTGGACCAGCAATGGCATCATTGAAAGTATTCGTGGATTGTTTGATATATCCAGTTTTAAGGATTTGTTCTAAGGCTTCTTCACTGGTATGGTGGTATAAGATCTTTTTATCTGAAATGTTCACTGATAAATAACATTTTGTTGACGTCGTGTACTGCATAGCATATGCAAAAAAAGTAACACCTACATACCGAGGTCTGCCAGCAAGTCTGTAGTAACTACATAAATTATAATTATAGAAGGACTTACTACAGTCTTACAGGCAACCCTCGATACGTGTAGATAATGCAACCACTTTCTCAGTTATAAGTGCGTTAAATTTGACACATTACTTGACATTTATGGAAATTAATCATTATTAATAAAGACTAGTAATAGGGAAAATAGTTGGACACGTGAGCGCCATTCAAAAAATATATATCAACCAAACAATTACATAACAAAATATTCATTGGATTAACAATTTCAAGAACATATGCAAATAATTATGTAGAATCTATGTATATGGTCAATATAATATTTTGATAATTACAATTGAATTCACACATTTTATTGAATGCCACCACTTTAGGTAGTTACTTTTAAAGGTATGCAAGGTATAAGAAGTTCGTTCCGAAAGAGGAAGTGAGTTCAATAGGGTTAACATTAAATACATGTATGTCCATGGATGTCAATGGACTTATGTAAAATTCAAGTCTTGGTTTAGGAACAAGAAACATCATGTTCATAAGGGGTGTGTTCGTAAGACCTGTGCAGAACACTGTCCAAACTGTACCTGTTCCAAGTACTTACGAACAGAATAAAACTGTTCCGAACAGTGTTCCACTCCAAACGACTTACGAACAAAACGGAACAGGAACAGAACAGGAAGTAACAATATAAAAATGATTTTTAAGAATTATTATTAAGAAATAAAACTTTTAAGGTGGCCGATATTGTTAGTTTCAGCCGTTATATTGGTGGACGAAAAATGCCACTAGAAAATTTCCCATTGTAAAATTTCGGTCATTTCCGTTTTATCCCGTTGACATACTATTGCCAAGGTGATCAGAATAATACATTTCGTGAAGATTCCGGTTGTCTTGTTGTTGTTGTAATCACGTGACCTGTTCTGGCTGCACCACCTTTTATTTGGGAACAGATAGAACAGTTCCGGAACACTGTTCCGAAGTGTTCGTAACGCACTGTTCTATGTTCTGCCTTTAAGAACCTATTTCGGCACACAAGGCCTACATGTGTTTGTCAGGAGTGTGACGTCACATTTTGATGTTATCGCACCATTCTAAAGCCTTTATGTCAGATATATCGGAGTTTGTTTGCAGTAATTTTTTTATTTAAAACAAAGAAAGGAATATGAATAAGCCATTTTCTGTATTAAGGTAAGTCCTTTTCATTGTTTGTTTTTCTAAATTTTACTTCAATTTAAAATTTAAAAAATCTGAATATGAACAAATGGAAAAAAAGTTAGAATTGGAAATAATCTTTTATACATGATTTTCATTATAATGTTTTATTTATTATCTAGATGTTAACAATAAGTTAAAGCAGTTTACATAATATTTTGCCTTTCCTGCATAAAATTTAGAATGCAGGTGTTCACTGTCACACTCCTGACCAAAAATTGCAATTTGTCTATTTACAGAAACGACATGATCAGTTTGATAGTATGTCTAACAGGAATCAAAAGGTCATTAAGAAACCTAAAACATACAACTTCAGAGATGAAAATTACTTTAGCAGAAAGAACATGATAGTACTGTGAATGTCTGAAGAATGATCATTCAAAGCTTGTAATGTAGTAATCTATTAAATTATTTTTTTATTTTTGGGTAAACATCAAAAATAATTAATCAATTCTCAAAATTCTCACTTTTCATTATGTTATACACTATTTACCCCCAAAAAGACTCTTAATGAGCAAAATGTTTTGACATTTTATTTTGATTTCTTAAACTGCAAGGCACTATGTACCTACCAGAGTTAAAATTTCTCAAATAAATCTTTTAATGCCTTGTAATCAACCGATACCCAAAATTCACATTTTAAAGTTCTGTTTAGATTTTTGCAGATTTTGCCCCAAAATATCAGATTTTGCACAACAACCCGGAAAGCTTTTTTTGATATTGTAAACTACAAATACTAAAGTACCTATCACAATGTAATTTCTCCAATAAAATTGTTAATGGTGATGTGGGGTACAGATTAAAAAATCATGCTTTTATATGTGTAAGGTTTTATCCCAAAATGATATGACTTTCACAAACATGTACATACCTAGATTTTTAGTATGTTACAAAACACCCATAGTGTGACAATTTGAAACAAAATAGGATTCATATTTTTTCTTAAAAAAATATCTGCTTTGAACTTAATACGATTTTCCCCAAAAAAAATCATAATATTTTTTAAGAGATTGGAAATTGCACATTAGAGCTCATAAACCGTATGCTAACCATCCATGCATTAAAATCACCTGTAAAGTTTAGCCTTTCACCTTACAGATAGTACAGGCAGATAACTCAGATGTCACAAAAGGAATCAACCATATAACAGTGTTAGTCATAGGGTACCAACCAGAGCTACAACAGTATGTTATCCTAGAACCTATTGATAGGTGAGTATATTGACATATATTATACAGAATCTTAATGACATTATGTACAAGTTAAATTTAAATTAATTTGAAGTTATTTCAAGCTTCAATTAGTACAATATAAAAACTCTTTATATAATGGAATCTGTAAATTGCCAGTATGCACCAAACAATTAAGTAGCTGTTTGTAAGGTTTCTTTAGTAAATTAGGTAGCAGAGGTATAATATAGACTTATCAAAGAATTCAAATATGTTTATTCAGTTATAATAAGTAAACAATCCAATTGAATACTATTCAGATGTGTATAATAATTTATACTGAAACCATAAAAACAAACTTGACATTGTATGAATGCATTTACTCAACAGGTATTGAATGTGGATGGAGACATACAGTTGAGGTTCTTACAAGGTTCCAGTTCTACAGGATTTACTTCTGGTCATAAAAGATGACATATCATGGCAAAATGTTGTGATGAAGTCTTCATGTAAATGACCCTGCCCAAAATTAATGCCTGGAGGAGGTTTGAAACCCCAGTTTGATACCAATGAACTGAAGCATAGTGAAATACTGTTTAATTAGTGCCCAAGTGTACTTGTGTCAGGAGTGTGACATAAATGAATAACCTTGCATAATTATGTGTTCATGTGTTAATAAAATTTAAAACATTTGTTTACAATAGTTCAGTTCTGCTTTATCATTAATTATGTTTAATCAAAAGAACAGTAAATGAAAGGTTGTGAAGAGTCTATGTATTAGGCAGCTGTGAACTGTAGCATTCATTAGTAATGTTGTCGCATGGTTGCAATTTGTTCCCAGGAGTAATTTCAAAATTGTTCTGGAATGTTGAATAGGCTGCCAAATACTTTAATATGATACAGATTTTACATTTAAATGATTTATTTCAAGTGAATTCTTATTTGAAACAATATTCTTTATCAGTTTGGAGTGTTGTCAGGAGTGTGACAATTTCTAACAAGTTTTGTACATTTTTGATATAGGCTGTAAGAAGTTAAATCATAATTCCTGTGAGGAAAATCTTTTTCAATGTCACTAGTTATTGTTTACTGTACAATAAAAAAAATGTACTCAGTGAGTCTATTGATAGTATTGAAACAGAAAGGAAATTGTAAGATCCAATATATTCAGTTAATTGCCTCAAAATAAGTAAAAATGTCATTTTGGCAATTTTTTTCTAACTCAGAAAGAATTTGAATGAAAAATTTTGTTTTCTATCTTGTCGGCTAAAAATAAATGTGCACTGAAGACAAAATATTATTTATATATATGTATAATGAACAGTTAAATAGTATGTGTATTTAGCCATTTTTAGCTTGTTGGGTTGTATTAAATGTTGTCTGAAAAATTTATTGTGTGTTTTATATGTTGCACTTAGCCATTTTTGCAGACTATGATGATATCTCATCCATATCTAATAACTAAATTCGTGTTTAAATAGCATTTAAAATCTGACATTTGTTTCATTTTATTAGCCATTATTTTTGAAATAGCCCAGTGTGGATATAATTTATTTATTTTAAGTAAATATTCACGTGTCAAATATTATCTCCAGATAATAAAATTATATAGTTTCAATTAGCAGTTGAGGACAGAGGTTACTAAATGTACCCCTAATTAATGTGCCAAATTACATTCATATAACTTCAATATGTTCTATTCCAAGATCAAGGCTACGACTTCAAGATAAAGTTTGTTACACATAAACTACAAGAACTCCTTCATTCATTTATCTGTCTTTTTCTAAACAGTTGATACCCGTTCATGTGAATTTCATTTTAAACTTGATGATATGTATGTATAAAATAATATAAAATCACTTACTAAGAAATCCCATTTTGCTACTACCACTTGTAATGTTATATTAATGGAATTCCTGAAAGAACAAAAATTGAATACTGTAAAATCATTTAATTTCGATTGGACGAAATTACGTGGTTTTGTAAAAACCCATTTCGATGGGACTTTAATTCGTTGAGCTTGCATTTCAGGTAATACACGTAAATACGATGTCAAAACTATTTTTCTATGGGGTTTGATTTCGTGGTTGAGGTTTACTACGAAATACACGATATTTAACCCCCACGAAAATGAATGATTTTACAGCACTTGAATTGCTTATAGTTATACATTCATTACAATTATACTTTCATTACAATCATATATATCGTCATAGCAATTAAATACGAAACAACATTTGAAGTGTATTCCAACTACATTGTGTTTACATAAATATATAAATCTTTCTTACAGTTTAAAGATGTGCACACCTAGACCTATATTTGACATCTGTAAATGTTAAGCGTTAACACCGGAGGGATTGTCTCAAATAGATTTTGATATTATATAAAGCAGACGGATTTTATCATGTAATTTAACCGTTGTACTAGTAGTAGTCATGCATACCTTTGAGAAAACTCCTAATACATTAAACGTCAAAACATATAGAACCTGAAAACCGTCTAGGTGCGCTCATCTCTAAATTATGACTCTATTCGAAACCTTACAATGCACTATTCCACTCATGAAAATATACAACCAGGGATAAATACGAGACAAGAAATCATATATATAGACAATAAATAAAGACAAGAAATATATAACATTTGTAAATTTGTAACATTTTATCGTATAGACATGAAATCAGACGTAAAATATGATAATAATAGAAAGTGAGACAAGAAAATCTGTTATGCAGAGATTGCTACAAAATATAATTCAGATAAGCACAACTAGAGACAATTTGAAAACTGAACCATACATAACTATCATTCTTAATTTATTAATGACATCGTTAATATCGCCGGAGAGCATCTACAGATTAAAACATTGACGTCATCATCAATATCACTTACCCTCTCTAAAAAGGGTTTCACTTTTAATCAGTCAATATCTTAATCAGACGTATAATCGATAATTCGAATCTCGAGTGTCGTATAAGATGGTAAATCTTTTTATCTGGATGAATAAAATAACGAAATATTAGTGACACAGATATATTTCTATAGCAACAAGGCTGAATTTGGAATAAGTTTTTTTTTGTAAATTGAAACAGATGTGTTTAAACAAATTGCTGGTTTAGGATAAGAAGGTCGTGAGTGCTTCATATGAACTGATAAGACCCATTCAATAAGGCTCCACTTATGAGTCCATTTTTATCAAAATCCAAACTGTAATTGAAATGTTTATATTTATTTTAGACAGCTTTTTGACTGTTTTCACAGAAAAGCTTGTTTGAACTTCTCATGCTTAGTCATCGAAATAAGGTGTTTTCGTATCTAAAGTTTCAATAACAACATTGCCGTTCAATAGACTACGCATGACTATCCCCATATTCCCTGTAAACTGTAGATAATTTAAATGAAATTAGATATATGTCATATATAGCAAAACAATGCATTTTAGCTATTTTATGACGATTCGTGGCGTGGAATATTTCGTATGATGACATTCGCGCTACACTTTTTATTGAGTAAACACAAACTTTTATATAGGACACCGGTCACATAAAACTAGTAAAATATAGCCCCTATCATGCTTCGTGTGCTTTAAATGGTCGCAAAAATGGATGCAGTGCTATATTTCGCTAGGAAAAATTCCATCTGTAGCGATTTATTGGCAGCTTAAAAGAACATTTTGAAATACGTAAGCCTGTCACGAGCCTTGTGCTTCGATTCTAGTCTGTAGTATGGTGATCTTGGTTTTCACCCACACTTTTTAAGGAATGCCTGTTGGGCATATACAAAATAATAAAACTGCAAATACTAATATATAAACATATCTAAAACTCAAAATACTAATAAATAAAAAAATATTAAACTCCAAATACTAATATATAAAATAATTAAAACTCCAAATACTAATATATAAAATAATTAAAACTCCAAATACTAATATATAAAATAATTAAAACTCCAAATACTAATATATAAAATAATCAAAAGTCCAAATACTTATATAATATATAATGACATTGTATTTTAATTATGCAATAAGATTTAGAAAAATGTCTAAAATGAGAGAAAACTCAAGTCTTTTGATTTCATAGTTAAGTAATTGGATAGTATTAGCTTCAAATTTTCTTTCAAATTGTGTTAAAATAACTTCTATCGCTGCTATGGTGATCGTTTTCTAAAAAGTACTCATATAACGGAAAACAAGGGTTAAGTGGCTAAAACACTTGATATTTTCCACTGTAAGCAAACACTCACAATTTGGACACGTTTCATTAAAAACAGAAAATGATGCTAAAATGTGGCACAATTTTAAAAGTTTACGTCAAAATTTATCAGATACTGGATCTTTGAAAAGCCAGTTGACATTACGTCAAAAACGTAGAGAATGACGTTCGCGACGTCACTCAAAAAGTCGGCGGTAGTGATGGGTTTAAAAAGTCTATATCTTTGTAAGTGTATGGAATAATTTGTTCAAATTTTCAAAAACTGTTCATAAGAGTCTCGTCTTTCTAACCGTACATTATCAACATTTTCACAATTTTGTCACTAAGCCTGGTTTTCTGGAGAACGGCTCATATATAAGTAATTAAAAGTCCAAATACTTAATCAAAATAATATATTAAAATAATTAAACCTCGAAGTACTTATATATAAAATAATTAGACTCCAAATACTTATATATATATAAGTAGTTAAATATCCAAATTCAACTTCAACACTTAAATAAATTAATTAAAACTCCAAATACTAATGTATAAAAATAATTAAAAAAATTAAAATAATTTAAACTCCAAATACTAATATATAAAATAGTTAAAACTCCAAATACATGTACTAAAACATTTGTATATAACAATGATTAAAACTCCAAATACAAACATTGTCTTGTTTTTTTCAAATGAAGACCCAGCACAATTCAACGAAAGCAATTAAGCTATACACGATATGTCTAAGGCGGAAATACCTTTTATACAATAATGAAGCTAGACCATAGTTAGTGAAGAGATTGCTTCAATTTACTGAGTGGTGGGTCTAAATGTGGTGGGTGCTAATTTTAATCAAAGTACTGAAAGTACTGACAGGCTGGCGAACTGCAAAGGTGCGATAGCTTTTCAAGTAACACAACATCAAGTGGTTTTCTAAGTCGAAAGAGAGGTAAGTGCTGGACGAATTTTGTTTTTGTAAATATAAAAAATTTGGACCCGCCGTGATTCGATCGCTGGACCTTAGCATCAGAAAATTACTAAGCGAGTTGCTTAACCACTTGGCCACGATCTCGTTAGAGAATATTCAACTAAATAATTTAACACAATAAAATCATTGATGCACGTGCTGTATCGCGTTCGTAACGCGTGGTAATAATTATCGACGCCTTTAAACACATTTTCTTTTAATTTCATACAATTTCCTTCCATTACAAGAATAAACTAATATATTACAACCGAACAGATTAAGTGAAACAAGGAAAGTTTAATGTTCTAATCTTGCAAAACTGATTAACGAGGAGGAACTATTTTCATTGAGTGTATAGATTCTGTGTTGTCAGTTCCGGGAGTAAATGCATCTTTGTGGAATTCATTTTTTGGCATTGTAATAGTCTGGCGCGCCAGCCTAAAAACAAATGAGTGCAAAAATTACGTTTAATTATTGATCCTCATACCATCTAGCAACAACTACAGTTTAGGATAACAGGTACCAATTCCTCACAAAAACCTTAAAGATGCGTTCCCTAATAACTTTGATCGTTTAAATTGATTCAGGAATATTATAAATTAAATAAGAATCATTTTTGCTTAACATACTCAAATCTTCAACAAAAAGCTCCCACCAACTACCGAGAAAATTGATAAATATGAAAAGAGTGAAAACATATTTCCGTAACGAGCCAACATAGTCACGAGTTGTTTCCATTTGACCACATGATAATAAATCGCTGGAAGCGATAAATTATTTTTGGTGATTTGAATATATTGTTGACATTATCGAGACATATTTGCGCACACTTTGATGGAGCACTGGTTTTTAAAACTTATGTTTAATATTAAGTTTTCTATATATACAAATAAAGAATTGTTCTAACTGGGTGATGAAATATTTATGTACCGTGACATGAAGCAAGTAAATGGCATTTATCTTAATCATTCTGCAATGACAGGGTTTAATACAAACTGTCAATATAAATTATAAACAATACTTGTCAAACATTTCAATCAAAGCAAAGAAGTATGACAACACGACAGTACGATAACGCGATAATACGACAACACGACAGTACGATATAA